>CM053584.1:9771668-9822684 GCA_028627135.1 Pseudochirops cupreus
AGAGAATAGACTGGGAGAGGGGGGATACACTGGGATGGCTGTTTTGGGGTGGTGGGTAGGGGAAAGATGGGGAGAAAATATGTAACTCAAAATCTTTTGGAAATGAATGATGCAAACTAAAGTAAAATTAAAAAAAAAAGAATATGGGAGTCACAGGCATCTTCTGGAGATACAATCCTTGAGTACGAGGTGCAAGTTGGGGGAAATAGCCTAGAAGGCATCCTACACTAGGAATTATGAAAGTAATGCAGTCCCTACCTTCAAGGAGCTTGAAGTATATAGAGGGATACAAGTAAATACAGAATGTAGACAAAATAAATACATAGTGATGTTGGGTATATTATCAATTGGAGGAATCAGGACAGTCCTTTTGAAGAAGATAGAAATTGAGCTCAGTCCCGAAAGAAGTCAGTCATTCCAAGAGGTAGGAGTGAGTAGGGAGAGCATGCCAGGCAAAGGCATGAAAGTAGTAAAGATAAAATGTTGTACTCAAGTAAGTAGCCCAGTTTGATTAGAGTGTAGAGTGCATGAAGGGTAGTACAGTATACTTAGGCTGGAAGAATATGCTGGCTAGGTTGGGAAGGACTTGAAATACCAAACAGAAGAGTTTGTATTTGGTCCTCAAGGCGACAAATGGGAAGCTGCTGAAACTTTTTGAAAGGAAGGTCATAGTTGAACATGCACTTTAGAGATACTCATTAGGTAGCTCTGCTTATGATATGTTGGCAGGGAGCAGGGAGAGTAATTAGCATGCAATTGTAATTGTCTGTCCTAATAAGGTTATGATGGCCTGAGCTGGGGGTGAGAGCGGAGAAATGGGGACAGATCCAAGTGATGTTGGATAAGTAGGATGGACAAGAGCTGGTGATTGATCAGATGTAGGGACGCAGAGACAGTGAAGAGATGAGAATAACTCAGCTTGAGAACCTGAATGACTTGCATATGGTTGGTATTTTCAAGAGAAATAATAGAGTTATGAGGAGAAGTGATTTAAGGGAAAAATATAACGGATCAACTTCTGTTGTGGACAGGATGATGATGAGATGCCTGTGGGACACTTAGGTGGGGATGCCCAGCAGACAGTTATCGAGGATTAGTTACATAATCTGGGAAGTATTCTTATTGGAAAAATAAAAAGTTATCAACAAAGAGAAAAGAAGGTCCAGGGTAGAATGTCTTAATCAGATGAACTGGGGCCAACTGGAACTGGCTTGTGAGAACTGATTGTTAAATTTTCATTGTGAGCATTTATACCTGAGAAATGAGCAAACGCTACAGATCAAGGCTTGATCTATTGTATTATTGATTATCTAGACTTAAGGGAGTGATGGAGAAATGTTTATAACAGTGACTAACCTTAAAATGTGTCATGTAAATTTTTTGAGGGGAGACATTTACCAGCACACCCCTGTCTGTGCTACATTGAGACACTGGGGGTGAGACATGGATGATGGTCATTTAAAGGAGATGGAGACATATAAATTTTACTGGTAAGATGAGAATCACTACAAAGCAACATCAGCAAATCTCTCTCCCTGGGAGAGAGAGAAGGAGGGATGTGGTCAGTGGTTATAAATTCTGCAGAGAGATTAAAAAAAGATGAAGACTGAGAAAAGGCCATTCGATTTATCAATCAAGAAATCATCCTTGACCTTGGAGAGAGCAATTTTAGTTGGGTGGTGGGCACAAAAGTCAATTTATGAGCTCTTAGGCAATAAATAAATAAATGCCCAAAGGATATGAACTAGCACTTCTGAAATGAGAAAACAAATTAATAACCACCTGAAAAGCTGAATATCTCTACTGATCAATTAAGCGTAAATTAAAATAACACTCAGGTACTGCCTCACTCCCCATATTGATAAACATGTTTAAAGTAACAAAATGCAATGCTGGCAGGGCTGTGGGGAAACAGGTGCATTCATTCATGAGTTGTGGAGCTGTGGTTTGGTACGATCTTTTTGGAAAGCAATATGGAAGTGGAAATGAGTTACAAAACTTCATGAAGAAAGATTCTGTACTACCAGCACAGTGTTTCAAACACATTGTTTAAAAAAAGAGAAGAAAAAGGATCTAACTGTACAAAAATAATCACAATGGAAAAACCCTAGAAATATTCCATCTGATTAGTGATTGGGAGAAGCGATCACATTAATAGTGAAATATCCTTATAATAAATGTCATTAAGCCATAATGACTTCTAAAAATGAAAAAATACAAATATGGGATTGACTTATGTGAACTGATAGAATTTTAAGAGAACAGTGTCAACGTAGAATCAGAACAAAACACACACACTGACTACAGCTGTGTTACAATAACAAAAACAGTAGCAAATAAATAAGAATAAGAAATAATAGGAAATCAGCCTCCGAGTCAGTAAGTAATGGGGTTCTAGCCCCATTCACAAAGCCGGCAGGCTGTGTGACCTGGGGCGAATCATTGAATCTCCCAGTACCCAAAAGGAGACGGCAGGTTACTGATGGAAGGAATGTCCTTACCGAGAGTTCTCTACCTCCCTTCCCTCCCCAAATCATAGGTCTTGCCCCACCCAAGTAACAACAGTAATGAAATCTGAGAAATGGTGCGGAGGGATTGGAAAAGACACAGAAACCAGCGAGACTTTGGTTATTTTTGTTAAAGGCAAGAGAAATCTAAAACTGTAAATGGAGGGTGCATATTGTCACAGATAGGGCACTGTATCTGGAATCAAGAAAACAGAGGCTCACATCCCACCTGCGGGATGGGCCAGCTATGTTGGCCAAGGATTTACCTAGTCTACACCTCTTTTTACTCTTCTGTAAAATAAAAGGGGTTGAGGTCTCTTCCTTGTCTAGGTTTGTGATCCTATCATTTTGTTCGGTGTTTGTGATTTATATATAATTTCATTTTTATTTTGTGTATTTCAAAGTTTTTGTCAATGGTGGCCAAGTTTATAATTAAAAATACATAGAAGGATGGTTCTAATGGAAGCTTATTTTGAAGCACAGATGAATGGCTTAGGAATCTATGGTGTCTGCTTGCCAGACCTTCTCTTTTTCCTCCAAGACTTGTCTTTTCCATGAAGCATCAGTAGGAGTTGAGGTCTAGTTAAAAGCAGACATCAGGCACAAGACCCTTTCCAATTGCCTAATGTCTCTATGACCTTAATTAAAAGAAAACACACCAACCTCAGCATGGGGGAGGCAGGAACACCCAAATAGCCACCAAATCTAGAAATTGCTTTGTGTGCAAAAGTTTTACAAGTTGGGGGAGTGTGGGACCATAAGCTATGCCAAGAATTGGCCATTATCCCTGGAGAAAGTTGACATTTTGCAGGTGGGGTGGGGCATGACATACACATACGTGATGTTTGTTATTCAATATTCAGTGTGGTCTGCATGTAGCCACATGAAATCCCCCAGGCTTGGCCTTGGAATTTGTTTTTTGTTCACTATTTGGGAAAAGGGTTCTTAAACTGCATCGTAGCTTAAAAATCATGTGTCAGTGCCATGGCTCTGTTGTCAGGCTTTCAGAGAAATATTATCAATGGACATCTGTATCAGTTTGGGGCTGGACCAGGTGCTGCTAAGACCTCTTCCAAATCTCAGATCCTGCAATTCAGTGACTGTTCTATTTTCCATCCCACCTGTCTTCACTTTTCCAGAAAAATGGCAGGAGATATTTATCAGATGCTTTGCTAAAATCTATGAAAACTAGGTCTCTGAGAGTATAGGACCAAGATGGCAGAGTAATGGAAGGCAGGATAATGAATTTCACCCCTAAACATTTCCAAACTGATCTAGAAAATGCACCAGATTTAGTCCTTATGGGAAAATCCAAGAAATAGTCAGCGCAAGATGTTTTTTTTTTCCAGCCAAGATAAATGTAGGGATATGGACAGAGAGGACTGAGTATGACTAGGAGGATTCCATGGAGCTTTCCAACACAAGGAGAGGATGAGCACCATGTTTGGAACTGGGGTTTTGTCTCTTTTCCATTTGGTAGTGGCGGTGGAGGAGGGGGAAAGAGAAGGGTTTGCCCATTTAAAAAAACATAAAATTCAATTTAAAAAAATCCTCTGTCTCTGGCATTCCCTTGACTTGCTAGAGATCCTGTAAAAACAAAAAGAAAATGAGGTAAAAGCTTGCCATGGCCTGTACTTGAGGAAGCCATGTCTGGCTCTTTGCAAACATTGCTTTCTTTTCCAGAAACTCCATAAAATCTAGGTCACTTGAGCTGAAGCTTGTTGGGGGCCAAGGGCTCTGAGAGGCAGAAATATCCAGAAAGAGAATTTCCAGCATGGGATGGAGATCCTGCTTGAATTTGTTCAGGGTTTCGCATTCTGCCCCTGACACTTTCTAGATGCTAGATGCTAGTCAAGTCACTTAACTGCCTAGACTCAGTTTCCCCAATCTGTCAAATGTGAATGAAAACACCTGTAGTATCTCCTTACAGTTCAAATCCAGCCTCAGACACTTACTAGCTGTGCGACCCTGTTTGCATCAGTTTCGTCATCTATAAAGTGAGTATAATAGCAGCAGTTACATTCAAACATTGTTGGGAGGATCAAATGATGCTCAAATGTAAACTGTTAGGGGTTCTCTAAGGGCCCTTACAGTTCTAAATCTATGGTCCTATGAATTTGGCTTCAGTTAAGTAATCCTTGCTGTCTTGGCCTTTCCTTTTCATTTCTCAACTGTCAAATATCTTGGGTTTTGAAATTCTAGAGCCTGTAATTACTGTGCATTGATGTCAGCACAGGGAGTGGACTGAGAGAAAAGGAATTTTAATTTTTGCTTTCTTAGCCTCTTATGCTATTCTGTTTTTCTGCACATCCATTCAAAGATCACATCCCTCCTTTATCTGGCTGGGGAGATTGGATAGAAACTGGTGAACTAGGAGGATGGGACTAAAATCACCACCATGAGTGGGACATCTTTGGGTCATGCTGGCTTCTCCAACAAAGCAAGGCATGGGAGGAAAGCCAATTTTCCTAACGCAATTTTGGTCATCCCAAACCAATCCAAAACAAGACAAAACCCCACATACACTTAAACAATGGAAAACCAAAATGAATGAGTGGTTTGCATCTAATTCCAAAGGACAGGAAGGAGCTAAAGGTCAAAATGGCTCCTGATTTGTTTGAAGAATGGGCTTGCCGCACTCCTCAAATCCCTTAGGATTTTTCCTTAGGACTCAGCGTTCTGCTACCTGCAGGCTAAATGCTACCCAACTCTCTTTTCACTATTGTTGTTGAGTTGTTCAGTCCTGTCCAACTCTTTGTGACTCCATGGACTTGTCCATGAAGTTTTCTTGGCAAAGATACTGAAGTGGTTTGCCATTTCCTTCTCCAGCATGTCTCCCTTTTACAGGTAAGGAAATTGATGCAAACAGGGTTAAATGACTTGTCCAGAGTCACTCAGCTGGCAAATGTCTGAGGCCAGATTTGAATTCAGGAAGATGAGTCTTCCTCACTCCAGGACTGGCCACATCCAGCTGGCCACAATACATTTAGCTGTCCCCCAATCGGTGGACATCTCCTTCATTTACACTTCTTTGCTACTTAACAACAACAACAACAATAGTTCTTCTTAGACTCTGTTGAAGAAGGGGTTCATAAAAAATCATTGACCTTCTTGGGGATCTCTGGGTCAAAGGTCATCAACTCTTTAGTCAGTTTCTTAGCAAAATTCCAAATCACTTTTCAAACTTCATATGTTTTAGAAAGATTTTCTGTAAGCGTTGAAAGAGAGTAGGGGTTTCTGAGCAATGCTGAGTTCATCAGAAAGCTCTCTTGACCAGAGCCCTGTGTATCCCCTTGGAAGTCCGATATACCAAGGCTTTTCCATTGAGTCAAACCCAACTCTTGCTCATGAAGCCATTTTGTTCTCCTATTTCCAACACCAACTCCTCCTACTGAACTGCTGGGCCTTGACAGATAATTTCATGAGTGATCAGCTTTATGGCATGACTCAGATGTACTGAGATATTTTGAGATAAGAAAAAAGATACTGAAATAAATGTCAACTCTTATTGAGAGACAAATGTTTGAAATGGAAGATAAAAGAAAGCCTAGAAGAAATCAAGTGATTAAGCTGGGTGGAGACAAGATGGCGGAGTACAAGCAGGAACTTGCTTGAGCTTCTGTTCTAACCAACCTCCAATACTTGTAAAATATGACTCTAAACAAATTTTAGAGCTTCAGAACCCACAAAGTGACAGCTAGGAACAAATCTTCTGCTGAAGGCAGCCCAGCAGGCCAACAGGGAGTGGCTATCAGACCAAGGTGGGAGCCAAGTGCAGTCCTGCATGAGCTGTGCCGGCCCACACTTACGGCACAGACTGGCCAGAGCAGACTTCAGGAGAGTAAATCACCAGCAGCTGTGGCAGTTTCCAGACTTCTGAACCCATAAATGCCAAAGAGAAAGTAAAAGGTCAGTAGGGAACTCTGTTGGAACTGGGTCAGAGAAGAGTGTAGTCCAGCTTCTGCCCCCAGAGCAGCAGAGGTGACAGTGGCACAGTGGCTGCAACTGCTGACACATGGCTGCCTCTGGAGGCCCTGGCCTGCAGATCATAGGGGGACCAAGCAACCACTCAGAGGGTAATCATGCTTGCTTTCACCTGCTTGAATCTGGGTCACAGTCTTGGATGGTGGTCCTAGGGTGAGGAATGCAAATGTGCCAGAGCTTGTGGTTGCTGTAGAGAGGTAGAGGGCACCCTTCTCATAGCTCTGACAACAGCTCTGACAACAACAGCAAAAACCTCATCAATTTGGGACACAGCTCTCTCCCCTCTGGAAGCAGAGTTCTACTGTGGCAAAGAGCTCAAAAGTCTAGTAATTGGTTGGCAAGATGAGCAAGCAGAGGAAGCACAATCAGACCATAGAATCCATTTTTTTTAGGGACAAAAAGGATTAAAACACAGGACCAGAAGAAGACAACAAACTCAAAATTCCTACATCAAAAACTTCCAAGAAAAATATGAATTGGTGCAGGCCATGGAGGAGCTCAAGAAGGATTTTGAAAATCAGGTAAGAGAAGTAGGGGAAAAATTGGGAAGAGAAATGAGAATGATGCAAGAAAATCATGAAAAGTGAGTCAACAGCCTGACTGAAGAAAATAACACCTTAAAAATAGACTAACTCAAATGGCAAAAGAGGCCCCAAAAGCCAGTAAGGAGAAGAATGCCTTAAAAAGCCAAAGTGGCCACATGGAAAAGGAATTTCAAAAACTCACTGAAGAGAATAAATCCTTCAAAATTAGATTGGAGGAAATGGAAGCTGACTTTATGAGAAATCACTATAAAACAGATACAAACAAATGAAAAAGCAGAAGGCAATGTAAAATATCTCTTTGGAAAAACCACTGACTTGGAAAATAGATCCAGGAGAGATAATTTAAAAATTATTGGACTACTTGAGAGCCATGATAAAAAAAGAGCCTAGAAATCATCCATCAAGAAATTCTCAAGGTAAATTGCCCTGATATTCTAGAACCAGAGAGCAAAATAGAAATTAAAAGAATTCACTGATCACTTCTTGAAAAAGATCCCAAAAAGAAAACTCCAAGGAATATTATAGCCAAATTACAGAGTCCCCAGGGCAAGGAGAAAACATTCCATCAGCCAGGAAGGAACATTTTGAGTATTGTGGAAACACAGTCAGGATAACACAAGATCTAGCAGCCTCTACATTAAGGGATCAAAGGACTTGGAATATGATATTCTGGAAGTCAAAGGAGCCTAGAATTAAAACCAAGAATGACCTACACAGCAAAACTGAGTATAATGCTACAGGAGAAAATATGGTCATTCAATGAAATAGATGACTTTCAAGCATTCTTGATGAAAAAAAAAAGGAGTTGAACAGAAAATTTGACTTTCAAATACAAGAAGCAAGAGAAGCATGAGAAGGTAAACAGGAAAAAGAAATAATAAGGAAATTATTAAAGTTGAACTATTTACATTCCTACATGGAAAAATGATAATTATAATTCATGAGACTTTTCTCAGTATGAGGATAGTTGAAGGGAATATATATATATATATATATATATATATATGTATATACACATACACACACACATATATATGTATACGTATGTGTATGTATAGGAGCATGTGTGTATAAATATATATGTGAGTGTATGTATATGTGTGTATATGTATACATAGACAAAGAGCCTAGGATGAGTTGAATATAAAGGTATGCTATCTAAAAAATAAAATTAAGAGGTGATAGAAGAATATATTGGGAGGAGAAAGGGAGAGATAGAATAGGGTAAATTATCTCATATAAAAGAGGAAAGAGAAAACTGTTGCAATGGAGAGGAAGAACGAGAAGGCAAAAGGGAATGGGACAACCTTACTCTCATTCAATTAGGCTTAAGGAGGGAATAATATACACACTCAATTGGGTGTTTTACCCTACAGGAAAATAGGAGAGTAGGGGATAAGAGGGGGAATGATAGAAGGGAGGGCAGACTTGGGGAGAGGGTAGTTTGAAGCAAACACTTTTCAAAAAGGACAGGGTCAAATGAGAAAATAGAATAAGTGGAGATGGGATAGGATGGAGGGAAATATAGTTAGTCTTTTACAATATAACTACTATGGAAATGTTTTGCATAGCTACACATGTACAACCTATATTGAATTGCTTGTTTTCCCAGTGCAGGGAGGATGAAGATGGAAGAAGGGAAAGAATCTAGAAATCAAAGTCTTAAACACAAATGTTGAAAAAAAAGTTTTTTTTTTTAGATACAACTGGAAAATAAGATATACAGGCACTGGGGTATAAAAATCCATCTTCCCCTACTAAAAAGTTAGGGGGGTGGTGGGGGAGGATATAAGAGAGAACAGATTAGGGTAAAAGAGTATTCAGTAAGCTCACTATCTTGGGGTGGGGATAGGTGAAAGAAGGGGAGAAAATTTGTAACTCAAAACCTTATGGAAATGAATGTTGAAAACTAAAAATAAAAAAATAAATTGAAAAAAATTTAAAAAAGAATAAGAAAGTGATTAAAGCTGTAGGAAAGGGACCAACGAGCATTGATATAATGAACAAGGTTCTAGATCTCATTCTAACAGTGAAATAGATTATAAGATCATAAGATCTAGAGCTGGAAGGAACCAGCTGAAGGTGAGTAAAACCATCATTTTATGGACACAGAGAGGGTCATACAAGGTTACATAGCCCTTAAATGTTTGAGGCAGGATTTGAACTCAGGCCTTCACTCCAAGCCAAGGACTTTATCCACTTGGTCATTTCACCAGAAATGATCAGGACAGTAGACTTAAAGATAGACAAGATTTTAAAAGTATAGTTAAGGTAGTATTTTGGTAATCAATTACAAATGTTTGTTGATTGTTATGTAAAACATGTTGTAAAATAGTGAAAGCCTTCAAAGGCAATAGCCATATGTCAATCCATAAAGTGGGGAAAAGAATAATTGAAAATTCTACAGAGAATGCCATTTCGCAGCCATTGGCATCCAGTGCTTGCTTTGACCAGAAAAGCTAAGCCCCTGTAACCCTAACCCTCTTTCTGTGTCCATTAGTTTGTTTATTTCCCTCACATGCTCTAATTTAAAAAGCTTTGATTAGGCATGTCATGTGAGCAAACCACTGAGCTGGGTATTGAGGATATAGAGAAAATATGGAAACTAGTCCCTCAAGAAGCCTGTATTCTACTGAAGAATTTGAATCAAGTTGGGAAGGTCCTTTTGATCAGCACATTGAGTAGATGCTTAATCAATACGAAGTGAATGAATGAGTTCATGAATAAATAATTATCATCTCTCAGGGATGAAATATAGCTTATGGGATAAAGTCTAGTCTAGAGAGGTAACCAAAAGCAACTTTTTTGTTTAAAAGGGCAAACCAGACATCACACAATGCATCAGTAACAACAGGAATGGGAAATAAAATGAAAGCCACTGGGTTAGCAAGTGGTAAGGGTGGAGATGAAGGTGGAGTTATGATTTCATCAATGGGAGAGCTCCCAAGTTGGAAAACTCCCTCTGCCAGTACAGGTAGACACCGTCTCTCCAACTATATGGTCTTTGAGAATCACCTAGAGCCCTTAGAATGCTTGGGATGACAAAGTCACTGTGTGACAAATATTGAATTTGGGTCTTTCTGCCTCTGAAGGCCAGCTTTTTCTCCACTTGGCCACAAGGTTTCTGCTATGAAGTCCTGTTTTAAAGAAAGGAATAGGGATGGAACCTGTGATTTCCTTCATAAAAGAAATTCTCTCTACCAAGTTGGTGATCTTTTCTGCAATTTATAATCTTAAAACAGTTGCCTAGAGAGTGCGAGCACTGAGAGGTTGGGTGTCTTTTCCAGGGTCACCCAACCATTATGTGACAGACAATGACACGTTGTCATATCATTTTATCCTACCAGCCCTTTGTATTGAGCCAGCCTTTCGTCCTTCCCACCATTTGTCAATGACATTGTCATGTCATAGGTAGGATGCAATACTAACTGTGCTTGGCAACCAGCCTTGCTCTGATCTTGAGGAGTTCAGATGGCCATGGAATTTCAGAGCTAGGAGAGATCTTTAAAAAAACCAGTCTGTTAATTTAATTTTTAATATTTTTTAAAAAATTTGATTGATAATTTTGGTTTTTCATCAGATGATTCTGAATATACTGTAGTTTTCTTTTTTCCCCAGTCCAGTGAATCTTTCTCATATAATAAGGGAAAAGAAAAAAAAAGCTAACCTGAACCAATGGATATAGCCACAGCCACCACCCCTCCCCGCAACACAAAGTTCTGTACCCATAATCCCCCACCACTCAGAGGAAAGGCAGGAGGTGCATCTGCTCATCTCTCCTCCAGGGCTTAAGACTGGGCTATGCAATCAGCCTGGAGTTTCTGCTTCGTATTAGTGTTCTTTCTATCTAAATTATTGTATATATCATGGATAATGTTCTCCTTGTCCTGTTCATTTCACTTGACATATTTTTTAATGTCTTTCTGGGTTTCTATGAGTTATTCACATCTATGATTACTTAGGTACAATATTTTATTGTTTAGTCACGTCCAACTCTTCATGACCCCATTTGGGGTTTTCTTGGCAGAGATCCTGGGTTGCTTTGACATTTCCTCCTCTAGCTCACAGATGGGGAAACTGAGGCAAATAGGGTTAAGTGACTTGCCCAGGGCCACACAGCTAGTAAGTGTCTGCGGTTATAGTTAAACTTGTCAGGATGAGTCTTCCTGATTCTTAGCCCTGCACTCTATGCACCATGGAGCCCACTAGCTGCCCTTGATAATATTGTGGTTGTTAAATAATATACCAGGACCTTATTTGCCACCATTGATTTAGCCATCTTCTCGGCCCCACTTTTTAAAGAGAAGAAAACAGACCCAGAGTGGCAACAATTTGTCTTCTCTCTTCCCAAGTAAGCAACAATCTTTGTAAAGATAGCAACTGCATCTCATCTGTTACTCTGGGCGCCTAGGATAGAGGAAATATGGTTTTGTTCTTGTTGAGCCCTGGAGACGGGGAGATTCTGAGGCATCTGTATCTCTGCTAAGGATCACTAAGGTGGCACTCCTGATCAGGACAGAGGTCAGTTTCCTGTCCTGGGGATAGTGAGAGGGATGGGGCTGGATCCTGATTCTGCTGATAGGTGAAAATCCCAAATGATGACGTTGCCTCTGCCAGTGAAGGCTGGCAACTTCTCTGTTAGTTATAGAAGCAGAGAGCTGCCCAGGGCACTGGGATGTTGAATGATCTGTGCCCATATGTGTCAAAGCCACCTTGGACCTAGGTCTTCCTGGCTCTGAGGCTAACTCTCCATCTACACTACTTCTCTAAGGCTCCTGTCAAACTGCCTAGGGCCACAGTCACCCTGAAGTTATACTTGCCATGTCTGGTTGCCATTCTGTGTTGACCCAAAAGCTACCAACAGGATTAAACATCAGTGACGGGTTTTTTCATTTTGTTAGCACAAAGCTTCTTTGGATGGCCTTGTTTAGAAACGGCAAGCAGATGGAGCCACCATGGTGCTCTCTTTGAGAGTGAGGACTGTCTTGCCTTTGTAGCTCTATCCCCAGCATCTGGCACATGATAATGAAATACTTGTTGATTCATTTACTTCAACTGCATCTTGGGCTAAATTGGCTCTCGTTATTATCATTGTTATATATTTAGAGTTGGGAGGGACCTTAGAGGTCATGTGAGGGTCTGGGAGAGAGCTGCAGAGATGATGAGATTCTGAGGGTGGTGGCTCTGGGTGCAGTGAGGAGTGGGCTCATGTCATGTGGCTGAATTGGATGGTAGAAATAGGAGGTGCAAGACTGATGGTCTTCACAGAGGAAGAAGCCCGTCCTCTGACGGGGAAAAAAAAGCCTCCCTACTTCTAAAGGGTGGTGCCCTGGCTGCTCTGTGCTGACTACAAATCTGAGTCTAGGAAAAAGAGAAGGGCTGTGATTTATCTACCTAATACACACATGCATACATATATGTGTATATATGTATATACACATATACATATACACTATACATACACATGCATATGTCTGTTTATCTATCTATTATCTATCTATCTATCATCTACCATCTATCTATATCTCATTCCACAAAATGGGAAGAGTTTACATTTCAGCTGACTGTGACCCCCTAAAGGAATATGGTGCCCCTCAAAACTTACCTATCAAGGACAATGGGCAAAAATTGTCATTTTATTTCTTGCCTTCCAGGAAGCTAAAAATTGGCTAGCTTTGGAGTATATGGAGTAACTGGGGTATCGGTCCTGTTTGGTGCAAATTATCTTAAAGTGTTAAATTTTTTTAAGGCTAGATGCAAGGAGGCCAATTGTGTTCTGCCAAGACAAGAGAGCCATGGAGTTACTCAACCACCAACTATGTAACAAAGCAGCTAGTAGTGCTGTGGAGAGAGCACTGGACAAGTCAAGAATACCTGAGGTTCAAGTTCGAATTCATACTCTTATTAGCTGCGTGACCCTGGACAAGTCACTCACCTTCTGCCTGCTTCAGCTTCCTCATCTGTAAAACGGTGATGATATTGGCACCTACATCTACATCTCCTGGGGTTGTTGTGAGCATTAAACTACAATGATATTTGTAAAGCACTTTGCAAACCTGAAGGCTCGCTGTAAATGTAGACAATAATAATAATAGCCCACATAAGAATTGTAAGGTTAACAAAGGTTAACTTCATATTCCTCAATATTTCAGTGAAGTGTGCAATGTATGAGCCATTATCCCAGTTGGGGGGCATGGTTTGAACCCATGACTTCATTGGTGAGGGAACCTCCTGGAATGGACATTCCCTCCACCAATGCAGTCTGGCTACTACACTAGATTCTCATAGTAGAGTAATCATTAGTAATAATTTTATTACTATAATTACATAGTAGTAATTTGCTCATAGTCACAAAACTGCAAGGCTAGCTCTCAATCTACTAGCTATTGTGTAAAGAATGTTAGATTTGAGGTCAAAGGACCTGGGTTCAATTCTGACCTCTGGGACTTAATATGTATGTGATGAAGTCACTTAAGTCACATAATGTCCCAGGCCTCAGTTTCCTTGTCTGTAAAAGGAAGCTGTTGGAATGCGACAGACTATGAGATACCTTCTAGCTCTACCTCTCAGACCTTACAGTCTTTCTACGCCACCCTGTCTGCACTCATTTTACAAATGAGACACTGAGATAACT
This sequence comes from Pseudochirops cupreus, assembly GCA_028627135.1. Classification (NCBI taxonomy): domain Eukaryota; kingdom Metazoa; phylum Chordata; class Mammalia; order Diprotodontia; family Pseudocheiridae; genus Pseudochirops; species Pseudochirops cupreus. Next base: position 9,785,339 of record CM053584.1, read on the forward strand.
CAAAGAACTGAAATGACCTATTCAGGGTCATGCAGCTAATAAGTATCAGTGTTGAGTTTTGAATTCAAGTCTTGACTATAGATAAAATGAATCTGATTTTGGAAACAGGAAAAAAAACAGCTCTTGATAAGGTCCTACAGCAAGACACTGGCACCGGCAGGAATGTAATTTTGTTCAATTGAAACTTGGCTTAGACTGAGTTACACTTTCCCCAATCTTGTTCTGAAGCCCAAAGACACAGGTGCATCCCTAGAAAAGGATTTAAGGTCACCTGGAAAAGTATGTAACCTTCAAAAGTGACACACTTCAAAAATCTGCCTCTCCATTCAGACTGGTGAGCAGCCTAAAGGTGCCTCAAAAGTCTAGAGGGATAGACTGAAAAACATTCCTCTTTCTGCAAGAGGCAGTGTGTCATGGAGATGAGAAAGAAGACATGGAATCAAGAAGACTTAGATTGAGTCTCTTTTCTGATAGATACTGGCTGTATGACCCTGGGCAGGTCACTTGCCTTTTTAGCACACCAGGTAACCTTCTAAGGAGCTAGTCTACATTGGTACAAGGAGTGCTTCCTCACTGGAAGTTCCCCATGTCAATTAAATCACAGGTCTAGGGGTTTTAAAAATTAGATTAAAATGTTTGGAGAATTCCCGAATTTGAAGACCAAACCTATGTGAAAAAAAAAAAAAACAACAACACTGTCACCTCTCTGACAAGTGCACATCTCATGCATATTTGTTACAAGGGCTATGCTTCTTTCTTCTTCCCTCTCTCCCTCCCTCCCTCCTTCCTTCCCTTCCTTCCTTCCTTCCTTCCTTCCATTCTTTCTTTTTCAATAAGGTTGAATGGAAGAACAATTTTAAACTGTTAATTGAAAATAAGTTTTAAAAAACCCAAACAAACAGTATCTACCCCAGGTGGGGCTGGCTGGGGGCTTCCTCCAGAGGTAGCTCCTTTCACTTGGGATGTTTCTAATCATCAGGAAGCTTTTACACGAAGCCAAAATTCCCATCTTTGTAACCTCCACAAGCACTGAATACATTATCTAACAACATTATAGTATTATTTAGAAATGGGGCAAAGCCTTATTCATTCAGGCTGCACCAGTTCATAATTTGTGATGATTGGTTTATACTGGTCAGAAGATTCCCTTGTATTATTAAGGCAAAGGTCAAGGGACTTGCCCAACATCTCATATGTAGTCAGCAACAGAGGCAAAATTTGAACCTGTCTTCTTACTTAATGGGTTTTCCCAGCGTGCCACGCTGCCTTCTCAAGGCAACATTCTCTTTGCTTCTTTGAGTTAAGTCTCCCCTTCTTGCTTCCCTATGATTCCAAGGCACAGGTACCCTTGCCCGTGCCTGCCTTGCCTAGCAGTGCCTCCTCCATCTCCGTGAGCCCCACTTTTCTTGGGTCTCTATCCCAGTGTTCGCTACCCTTCCGTTGTGCCTGGTTATTAACAACTTGCCCTCCATATCAGACTTGTCCCCTCCCCCTGGATATTACTCTGCTTGTATTTTGTACTGGGGGCAGCCCAGGGGGTGCAGTGGATAAGAGACCAGCGCAGAAGTTAAGAGGACCTGAATTCAAATGTGTTCTCAGACATTTACTAACTGTGTGACCCTGGGCAAGTCACTTAACCCACTTTACCTCAGTTTCCTCATCTGTAAAATGAGCAAGAGAAGGGAATGGCAGACTGCTCCAGTATCTCAGCCAAGAAACTCCCAACAATTTATGAAGAGTCAGATGCGGCTAATCCACAAAACAACAACAAACATTGTGTGCTAACTTGTCTGTATACATATTGTCTCCACTTGCCTCCTAGAATGGAAGATCATGGGGCAATAATTTGTCTTGATTATGCCTTTTATAAAGGTTTCATTTCTCTTCATATTCAACGGGGCAGGGGAGTGAGTGGAAAAGGTTTTGTTGTTGTTGTTGTTACGGTTAATAGAAAATAAAACTAGATTTGAACGACAGCAGCAGCAACAAAAAGAAGGTGAGCTCCTTGAGGGCAGGGCTGCCTGCTGCCCGCCGCCTAGCGAGTGCCAAATTACCGGTCGGACGCTCCTGCTCCCCGCCTCATTGCCCATCTAGGACCTGGTAGACAGACGATCTTGAAGAACTATCTCTTCAACTCCAAGAGTTGTCTTCTTGGCCGAAGCACGCCCCGGCAGCCGGTCTGTTCCTGTGGAGAAGCTCTGAGCTGGGTTGGCCCCTGTAGGATGGTGTGGACAAGGCTGTCCCTAATGGGCATGTCTTTGCTGCCTTGCCTGCTCAGCAGGATCTCCCCACATCTGCAATCTGCTGGCATCGCCTCAGGTCATCTCCACCACCTCTGTCACTCGGGGCCTCCTAGCAACAGCCGCTGAGGAGGATCCTTCTCCATATGCTAGGCTCAGGCTGACCTCCAAGTCTTCCAATTTGGCTACCCTCGGGCATGTCTCTGACCCCACTTGTAAGATGAGACCATGTGGCTTGGCCATGCCCTCCAGGCAGCCGTGTGCAAACCACACCCGGCCCAGTCCCAACATCCTGGCTCTGAGAACTGGGATTGTTATCCTACCATTGCCTCTGGAAAGGGTGTGTCAGCGCACTGACCCATGCCCCAGAGAATTCTCTGGACAAAACTGCCCCTCCCTGGCCAGCGTCCTTTTACTTGTATTAGTTCCGCTTTGGAAAGGGAGCTCTTGGAGGGCAAGGACCGGACTATGTCTCTTTTGGATTCGAATCCTTAACACTAGTACAGTAGCTGGCCATAAGAAGCAGTCAACAAATTCCATCTCTCATAGTTGGGGTGAGGAGCAAGTAAGATAACATTATACATCCAAGCCTTGGATCCCCACATGTATCAGATGGAATGATTATTGTTTGGAGTAGGCTGGTTGTTGTACTGATAAGAGGAAGGCCCCTTGGAACTCCTAGTGATGAAACTTCCTCTAGCAATGAAGATCAGCACCTACTTTGTACCTCAGTCTCAGGCAGCTAATAGTTTAGTGGACCTGAGTTCAAATGTGGCCTCAGACACTTACTGGCTGTGTGACCCTGGGTGAGTCACTTCAACCTGTTTGCCTCGGTTTCCTCATCTGTAAAGTGAGCTGGAGAAGGGAATGGTAAACCCCTCCACAGTATCTCTGCCAAGAAAACCCTAAAGGGGGTCACGATGAGTCAGACACAAACGAAAAATCACTCAACAACAACGACTCTCCATTATACCAACCAATCAGTCGTTGAGCAGTTGCTCCGTCCTCATGCCATGCTCATGACCTCTCTACAGAAGACAAAGATGGTAAACCAAGGTCCCTGCCAAACTTGGACTTGAGTTCAAATCCCACCTTTCTCACTTACTACCTCTATCTGACCTTGGGCAGAAGCATCTCATTTCTCTGCCTCACGTTTCCTTACCTAGAGCATGAGGAGTTTGGTTCGGACAGTTGGCCTCTCTGGAGGCTGGCCTCCAGCCCTGCCTCTGATGTCCTGGGAGCCCGTTATGAAGCAGGACAGCATCTCTGGAGGCCAAGCAGCCTCTGTTTCTAACTTCCCAGGCATTGCTGGCTACCATCTTCCTTCCATTCACCCAGATTCACCATCAGGTGTCATTCTTGACTCTCCACTCTCTCTTACCTCTCCCCCAAATCAACTGCCAAGTCCTGTAGATTCTATTTTTTGTGACTTTTTTTGTAATTCTCTCACACATACCTTCTTCTCTGCTCTGATCCGGACATAACCCAAACTATTATGACAGCCTATTGGGGCGGGAGGGGGGAGAGTGTCTCAAGTCTCCCCCACTATGGTCCATCCTCCATCAGCTGCCAAACTGAAATCCCCAAGCCCAGGTGGGCTGTCACTCCTCCCCCCAGGGGCTCTCTCTTGCCTCCAGGTTCACATGGAATAATCCCCTGTTAAGCTCTTCAAGCCCTTCATTCCCGGGCTTTCCCCTCGTTGCCCAGCCTTCTTACATCTCACTCTTTTCTGAGCTCTCTATGATGGCCTCCATCTCCCGAGACTGACTATTTTCAGGACTGTCTGCTGAGCCTGGAATTCTAACCTTGCTTGCCTTTGTCTCTGGGCTTTCTGGTGTCTCAGCTATAAGCCTACCTGAATTCAGCAAGAAGCTATTCCCAGTCCCCCTTAACATATATTTTCTTTGAAACAGCCCAAGTCTATCCCCTAGACATCTCGTTTGTGCACAGTTGTGTACCAATGGACTGATTGTGAGATCCTTGAGGTTGGAGAGTGTTCTTGCTTTTATTTGTATGCCCAGAGCTTTCTACAATGCCTGGAACACAGTAGGCATTTAATAAATGCTCACTGACTTTATTTATAGGAGAGAGCCATGAGCAATCAGTGCCCAGTGGGAAGGATACTTGGAAGCAGTGGGGCATGGGTCATACCCTCAAGGATAACTAGGACCATAGATCCAGAGCTGGAAGGGAACTTAGAGGCTTTTAAACTCATCCTTCTCATTTTACAGATGCAGAAACTGAGGCACAGAGACATTAAGCTACTTACAGGGGGTTCCTGTCTAAGGTGAAATTAGAACTCAAGTTTTCTTGATTCCAAGTCCAGCTGCCTGCCCCAAATCTCTCAAATAACTAAGCTGTCCAGCAATATTTAGCTGACATCCAATTGTGAAAAGTAACCCGAAGTGAGGGGTTCTTAACCTCGGGTGTATGTGCACGTGTGCGCACACTCAGCTCCTTCAGCAATAGGGTGAAGTCCATGGATCTCTTTTCAGAACTGTGTTTTAAAATATGTTTTATATATTATTACAAAGGAAACTAGTTATATTAAAATAATTTAATATACATGAATATATATATGTGCATGCAAGTATGTATATATGTTTTAAGTATGTGTATAAATATTTATGTACAACTATAAATATATACATATATGTATACATACACATGTATCTCTATATACATGCATGCATGCATGCATATACATGTGTATATATGTATCTATTCATCTATGTATGTATGTATGTATGTATGTATGGATCTATCATCTATCTATCTATCTATCTATCTATCTATCTATCTATCTTCCCAGACCCCAGGTTAAGAACCTTTGTCCTAAGCAAACCTTCCATCACCTGGAAGTGAACGGATTGAATGGATGTAATGCTAGAGGGAAACTTTCCCATCTTCAGGTATCCTTGCTCCTTCAGCAGCCACCATGGCCTCTAGAAGTGTCTGGAGCTCAGCAAACACAGCCTTCCCAAAATCTTCCATCCCCAGGGCCTGGGCATCATCCTGGTTTCAGACCACACCCTTACCCAGCCCAGTTTGAAGGAGGTGTTAATAAATCTACTCTGTTTGCCTTTTTGAGCCTCTTTGCTCCCATCCCTTGCTTTCTTTGGCCAGCTTCCATCTCAATCCTGAGTCAATCAGCCTCTGTTGCCATCTGGGGCTTAAGATGATTGCAATCTCAGGTGTTGCAAGGTCCACTTTTACAAAGGCAGGGAATGGTTGTGGCACTGTGAGTCTGGGAGAGTTGGGCTTGGTCCCTCACCGGCCCAACAGGACTGCCTCACCTCCCTTATCTCCCTTCTCCTTCTGCCCATCCCTGCTCGGGGACTAGCAAACTTATTCAACATTCCCTTGGGCCCATTGGGATGAACCTCCCTTGCAGTCTTCCCATCACACCCTTTACCTAGAAAGGAAAAAGTTCATCTTTTCTATCATTCGGAAGCTCTAGAATTCCCCACTCTGGCAAATCTCCTCAAAATAATTAGAAAAAAGGAAAGATCCCTTGCCAGTTTGTTCTTATCTCAGACTTGTCCATCCCATCACTCACCACCTTCCCTCACGACCTTCAAGATGGGCTTGTCAGGGTGTTCTGACATATCATTAGACACAGATAGCCCTGGACCTGATCATTGTTGTGAAGGAGGATAAGAGATAACTTGTACCAGAAAATCCAGTCCTGGTCTCTAGCTTACAACTGGTGAGACCCACTCTCTGCTCATGAAACCACTGAAAGACTCATTCCTGGGCATTCTGGGTCATGTGGCTAGCACGTTGGACTTGTTGCCAGAAGATCTGACTCATCGGCCATAGGGGCACAGAGTCAGAGATGGGGGGCATCTCGAAGGATCATCTAGTGAAACTCTATCATTCTGCTGAGGAGAAAATGGAAACCCAGGGAGATTAACTGATTTGCTCAAGATCTCATGGATATAAGTCACAGAGAATTACGATGTTGTGGCTCCATTCCTATGAGCCTATGAATCTCCCACAACAGATCTTTATTAAGTACTGTTTCCTGTGCACGGAGCACCCCATCTCTACATATGACCATCTTTGTCTTTAGAATAATCGTTCATTTTTCAGTTGAATTTTAGTGGTTTCAGGGCACTTTCTATATACTCCTTCATTTGAGTCTCCCAGCAACCCTAGGGGCAGATCCTACAATTATCATAAACCCCATTTCACAAAGGTGGAAACAGGCTGAGGCTTGACCCTGGTCATACAATTCATAAATGGCAGGATTTAATCTTGTGTCTTTCTTACTCCATGTTCATTTTATACTCTTATCTATCACAAGATTCTCTCTCTCCTTCGTGGGACTTCCAGTGGAGTAGAGTTATCAGAATCTTCCCCTCCCCAACATCCCTAATATTACATGATACACAGGATTCTAGGATCATGGATCCAGAGACCATCTAATTTGCTCTTTCACCCTCATTGACAAATGAAGAAACTGAGACCCCCAGGGATTTAGACGACTTGTTCTAGAATAGGGCATCAGAGGTAGGATAGGAATCCATGCCCTCTGATTCTGGACTCAGTGCTTTAAAGGATTAGAAACAAAAAGCTATGTGAGGTCTGAAGTTGAAGGCCATTACCACGAGACTAAGATTGCCAGTTACAGATTCCAGCTCTCCTTGCCTTTCCACAAATGTTTTGCTAAGTAGTATTTTGCTGTGGGTCAAGTTTTAAGGATGTTTGTTTCATTGCTGGCCATTGACCCACAAGAAAAAGCTCCAGAGTTTCTTACATCGTTGTCTCTTGGAGAGAAACAAAAACAAACGAATCTCTCTTAAAAAGTCATTCTTTTTCTTTTGGAGCACCAAGGGAAAGTGGACCCTTCGAAACATCAAACAAGAAGCTGGACTGTTCAGGAGAGTTTCAGCCTTTTGTCAGGTCTCCCTCCCTCCAATCTACCTTTGCTGCCTTGGCTCTGCTGGAGGAACCCAAACTCTGGCAGGACTTGCTGATCTGGAGAGAAGCCAATGGTGACAGATTGTGTTAGGGATCTCCGAGGCAGCCTAACAAAATAAGGACACGCTTATCTCCAGAAGGCTGGCTACTAGGCAACATAAGAAATAATGACAAACACAAAATCTGACAAGCCCCTCAGGCTGCTTTCAGACCCCTCCATTTCCCCAGTGATGATGGAGAGGCATTCTCAGGCTCGGAAGGGGTTCTGAGTAGCACATGGCTCTTAAGTTACCTCTTGCCTGCTTGGCCTTGGTTTGGTTTGCTCGGCTGCAGAAGGTGGGCTTGTCAATGACCTCTGAGGTCCCCTCTGACTTTGTAACCTTCTATGCTTCCATGAACATTAATTGAATTATCAGTATGCTTCATGGGTGTCCAGTGGCCAACGTGACGTGTTCATGGAGGATCCATACCAGCTCCATCCATATTGACTGAGGGATGTGGTGGACAAGATGGTGGATGCAGACTCAGATGACTGAGGTTTGAATCACCAGTCACTGTGACTTACTCCCTGGGTGACCCTGGACAGGGCCTCAGTTTCCTCTCCAGATCTAAGTCTGTGATTGTTGGAGCTTGTAACTTTCTCATTTATGAGAAATCAGAAAACATTAAGAGTTTATAGGATCATACTCAGCAGGTTTTTGCATCTGGGGTTGTATATGACACCAAACGTATTCACAAATCATTTTTAAAAGACAACTTAAATTCAAGGGAAACCCAAGTATGACACAAATCTGTTGCTACGAAGGCTGTGGGAAAGAAGGTCAAGAAGGTGGAGCTTTGTTCCATCAAGGGTCTGACCCAGAGCAAAGTCAGCGTTCTCTTCACACTGAGCTCAGCGCTACCTCCCATACAGCCAGAGGACTCTAAGTGGCCTTGGAGCACCCTTGGGCAAAGCCCTGGGCTCTTGGTCCTGATTATGGCCCTGAGAGTTTATGACTAAATGCAAAGATGTGTGTTCTTTTCAGAGAGTCAAAGGAAGGCCTTGGATCGGATCTCATCAGGGGCTCGGAGGCCATATAAAAAACTGAATCCTTTGGTCATCTCACCAAGAGGTGCTTCTCCTAAGGACAAACATGAAGATAATTCCAACTTTACACGGTGGTGTCGTTGTGGAGGATGATAAAGGAGATAACTTCTATAAAAAAACTGAAAAACCCCTCGATTTGAGTCACCCCTCGGATGAGATGGATAATGTTCTTGCAAGTCTTGGAGTGATGCAAATTCTAATATCATTGCTGTTATTCTTCCTGTACTAAATGACCCCCCTGTGAAGGTGGACACGGGGGAGGAGCACATTCTAAAATACGACTCAAGGTGACGACATGAGCAGAGCGTTGGGAGTCTGAGGGCAGCAGGTTACGTGCATTGTCAGGTGTTCCTGTGTGAGTCATTTCTGAGCTCACCTGTTTTCTTCATTATGAGAAGTTCAGCTGCCACCAGGGCAGAAAGGGATCATGAGGGAAAAGTATCCAGAAATAGGAGTGATGTAAAAAGAAAATTACACTCATAATACTTGGTTTTAAACAAAGAAATGTGAAAGCCAACGGCCTGTAAAACTGACTGGAAGCTTCACGCCCCCTCCCCTCTCTTTTACTAAAAGAGAGTCGGACTGTGCTGGGCCCAGTCAGAACCAACAGTGAAACTGCTAAGACAGGAAAGGTTGATTATGGATGACGCAGCTGTTTCAGAATTCCCTGAGGATTATAGGTTTGTTCCACTAAACAAACAGTGTTGTTCCGTCTCTTTTCAGTTGTTTCTGACTCTTCATGGACTGATTGGAGGTTTTCTTGGCAAAGATACTGGAGTAGTTTGCCATTCCCTTCTCTGGTTTATTTTACACTGAGGAAAACAGGGTGAAGTGACTTGCCCAGGGTCACACAGCCAGTGCATGTCTGAGGCCAGATTTGAACTCAAGAGGATGAGTCTTCCTGACTCAAGGCCTGGCACTCTATTTACTGCAGCACCTAGCTGCCCCCAGACATCAAAACCAACACCAACTGTAAGAAAGGGTAAATATGAGAAGATATTCTGTGCAACTAATTATAGCAGCTCTAACTCAACCTGTTTAAACAAACGGTTTTTTTTATGGGAAATGGTAAAAGTAAGGATGTCAATTCTGACCCACACCATTTCTTCTTCTTCTTCTTCTTCTTCTTCTTCTTCTTCTTCTTCTTCTTCTTCTTCTTCTTCTTCTTCTTCTTCTTCTTCTTCTTCTCCTTTTACTTTTTGTCTTTTTGGAGGGGGGGAGGCAGGGCAGTTGGGGTTAAGTGACTTGCCCAAGGTCACATGGCTAGTAGGTGTTAAGTGTCTGAGGCCATATTTGAACTCAGTTCCTCCTGACTCCAGGGCTGGTGCTCTGTTCACTGTGCCACCTAGCCACCCTTCCACACCATTTCTTAAAAAAATTTGGGCCAAGGCAATAGTTTCCACAATGAATACAGAGAGCACCTCAGCCCACCTGCATAGCATTTCAATGCCATGTGGACAAGCAAGAATGAGAGACAACCGAAGGATAGTCTGCATGCTGCCTCCTCAAGAGACATTAAATGAATGAGAAATAATAAGAAAGTTAGGTTGATTCTTTATGGAAAATTATGGGAATTTTGGGGGTGGAGCCAATATGGCTGAGAAGAGAAAGAATGAAAAAAAAGAGTTGAACAATCCCAACATTCTCCCCCAAACGACTTTGAACAACACCTCCAACTAAATTCTTCAGTGGTAAATGAACAAAGTTGGAATGAGACAATCTTCTAGCCCAAGACAACGCAGAAGGTCAGCAATAGAGATCTGTGACATGTGGATGGGGCCTGACCTGAAGCCCACAAGGATGGAACACCAGGGGTGGGACTAGGTGGTGGCCGCAGAAGCAGAAGCATCTTCTGGAGCTCTCAAGCCAGAGATGGTAAGAAGACCTGATAAATGGTCAGAAAGAGATTCCTGAGCTGCCACAGGACACAGGACAAAATGCTGTTTGGCAAACCCATTGCCTGCCCTAACCCCACTTCTGGGACATACTTCAAGGGCAGAGAGGAGCAGTTTTGGTTAAGTGGGAGCAGAAGCCCTGAGGGGCAGGATCACTTTTGGTGACAAGGGATCAAGAACCCTGAGGGACAATATTATTTCTAGTCCCAAGGTATCAGGGGCCCTTCCTGGGTAAAGATCAGAATGCAGACTAGGGGAGCAGCGACCACACCTCTCCCTAGATCACATCACTTTGGAAGCACCGAATACTTTCAAACCTCCAGAATTATCTCTGAAAAGAGCAATGTGAAAAAACTTGAAGCTTTAGACAGCACCACTCCCTCTCCCTACACCAGGAACAGAGCTCAACTTTAATATAAAGTTCAAAATAAGAAAAAGGGTGGGAAAGTGAACAAAAAAAAAAAGGAACCTGACTATAAAAACCTATTATGGTGTTAGAGAAGCTCAAGACACAAACTCAGAAGTGGAAAACTGAAGTCAAAAGTTACCAGGAAAGCCTCAAAAAAGTGTCAATTGGATATAAACCCAACAAGAATTCCTGAGAGAGCTAAAAATGATTTTCAAAATCAGAGTGGTAGAGGAAAAATAGGTAAAGAAATGAGAGCAAAGGAAAAAAATATATATAAAGACAATTTACAATTTAGCAAAAGAGTCACAAAAATCCCAAAGAAAATAACACCTTAAAAAATTGGCCAAATTGAGAAAAAATAGTATAAAAACTCACTGATGGAAAGAATTCCATAAAAATTAGAACAGGGCAAGTGGAAACTAATGACTCCAGGAGAAATCAAGAAACAAAACAACAAAGTCAAAAGAATGAAAAAAAGAAAAAACAGAAGAAAATAGGGAATCTCTTATGGACAGAACAATTGACCTGGAAAATAGATCTAGGAGAGAGAATTTTAGAACAACTGGACTACGTGAAAGTCGTGATAAAAAGAACCTAGAAACCATATTTCAAGAAATTATGAAGGAAAACTACCTCCATATCCTAGAACCAGAGGGTAAAACAGAAATTGAAAGAATCTATCAAACAACCACCTGAAAAAGATCCCAAAATGAAAACTCTCAGGAACGTTTTCGCCAGATCCTGTAACTCCCAGATCAAAGAGAAAAATACTTTGAGAAACCAGAAGGAAACAATTCAAATATTGGGATGCCTCAGTCGTGATCACACAAGATTTAGTAGCTTCCACGTTAAAGGATTAGACAGCTTGGAGTATGATATTTCAGAAGGCAAAGGGGGTGAGATTACAATGAAGAATAGCCTCCCCAGAAGAAGTTATGTAGTCCCTTAAGCAAGGAGAAAATATGGGGGAAATTTTATATCTCTGAATGCTTACATCAAATAAAATTAAGACACCAATACGGTTTTAATGCTTGGAACAAGGAGAGCAAAAACAGAGAAAGAAAATTATAGACCAATTCCATTAGTGAATACTGATGCAAAATTTTTTAAATAAAATGCTTGCAAGGGAAAGTAGCAATATTTCACAAAAATCATACAATATGACCAAGTGGGATTTATATCAGGTTCAATATTAGGAAAGCTATCAGCATAATTGACCATATCAGTAACAAAAATAAGAAAAATCATATATAAATAGATGCATAAAAAGTCTTTGACAAAAGACACTACCCATTCCTATTTAAAACATTGAAAGCAATAGAGGCTTTCTTAAAATGACAAGTGATATCTAGCTAAAACCACCAGAAAGCATTATCTGTTGTGGAGATAAGTTAAAATCCTTCTCAATAAGATCAGGGGTGAAGCAAGGATGCCCATTATCACCACTATTATTCAATATTGTAACAGAAATGTTAGCTATAGCAATAAGACAAGAAAAAAGACATTGAAGGAGTAAAACTAGTCAATGAGGAAATAAAACTATCACTGTTTGCAGATAATATGATGGTATACTTAAAGAACCCTAGAGAATCAACTAAAACACTAGTTGAAACAATTAACAACTTCATAAAAGTTGCAGGATATAAAATAAGCCCACTTAAATCATCAGCATTTGCATATACCGCCAACAAAATCCAGTAGCATAAGACAGAGAAATTGCACTTAAAATAACTGCAGACAATATAGAATACTTAGGAGTCTACCTGCTGAGATAAATGCCGATACTAAATGAACAGAATCACAGAATACTTTTCACACAGATAAAGACAGACGCAAGTAGTTGGAGAAATGTCCATCGCTCCTGAGTGGTCTGAGCCAACATAATAAAAGTAACTATCCTGCCTAATTTCCTTATTCAGTGCCATTCCAATCAAACTTCCAAAATTAGTTTATAGAGCTATAAAAAAAAATATTAAAACTCATCAGGAAGAACACAAAGTCCAGAATATCAAGGGAATCAATAAAAAAAGATTTAAGGAAGGTGGCCTCACAGTTCGAGATTTCAAACCACATCACAAAGCAATAGTCACCAGAACAATTGAGAGCTGGCTAAGAAAATGGTAAATAATACACGGTAGTAAATGATGATAACGTAGCATTTGATAAACCAAAAGACCCAAGCTTTTGGGGTAAGAACTCAACATTTGACAAAAATTGCTGGGAAAACTGGAAACCAATTTGGCACAAACTAGGCATAGACTACCATCTCACACCACATGCCAAGATAAGTCCAAAATGGACACAAGATTTAGACATAAAGGGGGATATCACAGGTAAATTAGAGGACCTTGCACAAATGTACCTGTCAGATCTGTGGATAAGAAAAAAGTCTATGACAAAACAAGAAATAGAAAGCATCACAGGTTATAACATGGATAATTTTGATTACGTGAAATTAAAAAGCTTTTGCAAAACAAAACTAATGAAACCAAAATTAGAAGGAAAACAGGAAACAGGGAAAAAAGTTTATAGCAAGTTTTGCTGATAAATGCCTCATTTTTCAAATATATATAGGGAAATAAAGCAAATTGATAAAAATAAAGGTCACTTCCTAGTTGATAAAAGGTCAAAGGATATGAACAAGCAGTTTTCAGAAGAAAAAACAAAGTTATCAAGTCAGATGAAAAAATTCTCCAAATCACTATTGATTAGAGAAATGTAAATTAAAACTACTCTGAAGTAACACCTTACACCTATCAGATTGGCTAACATGGTGGAAAACGAAAATGACATGCTGGAAGGGATGTGGAAAAATTGGGACACTAATGCATTGTTGGATTGGAAATTGAGAGGGAAGCCCACTAATTGGGAAATGACTGGACAAGTTATAAAGTATGATTATGATGGAATACTATCATGCTATAGGAAACGATCAACAGGGAGGTTTCAGAAAATCTGGAAAGATTTATATGAACAGATGCAAAGTAATAGTGAGTTTAACCAGGAGAACATTATGAACAGTAACAGCAATGGTGTATGATGATCAGTTGTGAAATACTTAGCCACTCTGATTCAAGGCAATTATCTATGACCAAAGGACCCATGATGAAAAATGCTACCCACCTCCAAAGAGAAAACTAATGAATTCTGAATGCAAATTGAAGGATTTTTTTTTTACTTTTTCTTTTTTCTGTCTGTGTTTTTTTTTTTACATGGCTAATATGGAAATATTTTTACATGCTTTCACATGTATAATCAGGGAGAGGAGAAAGACAGGAAGAGAAAAGAATTTGGAACCCAAAATTTAAAAAAAATATTAAAAATATTACATGTAATTTGTGTATATTCAATGAAATAGAATATATATTTTTAAAAATTAAAGAAAATTTATGGAAAGAGATAAATATGGCATTTGATATTAGGACAGGGGTCTCCATTAAAATATGAAAATAAGTCCAGCCCCTCCTCATGAGTGAAGAAAATAAAGTTAAGCAGCTCCAAGGTCATGCAGTTGGCTTATAGAAATGCTAGAAGTACAGTCCATGCCTCCCAAGTTCAAATCTAGTACTCATTTCATTACACACTTTTCTGAAAATTGCTTGCTGAGAGCTCCTAAATTTCCTGTAGTAGAGATTAGTATCTTGAGCTTAAATATATTAGAAGCCTGTTAAAGACACAGAAACAACTGCAAGGTGTAGTAACAGATAGAAGCAGTGTCCAAGGTTGGGGTGGGGGCATAAAGGCTGGGGAAGAGTCCCATTGTACTCAGCTGTGGTCAGGCCACCTTGGTCATCATTGTACTCAGTCCTGGGTATCCAATTTTAGGGAGAACATTGACTAGCAGGAGCACATTTAGGGGGAGTGGTCAGGATGGTGAGTGGTGTATCAGCCTTGTAACATGAGGGCATGCTTATCCTGGAGAAATGGGTACAACACGGGGGTACATGCACCATATGAAATGAGTATGATAAATTGGAAGGGGAAGGGAAGGCATTGCCTTCTATGTGTCAGGCCCCATGCTAAGCACTTTAAAAATATTTTTTCATTTGATCCTTACAAAAGCCCTGGGAGGTAGAGGCTGTTAATTCCCCCCATTTTATAGTTGAGGAAACTGAGGCAGAGAAAGGTTAAAGAAATTAACCTTCCCAAGGTCACAAGCTAGTAAGTGCCAAAGGCTGGATTTGAATTCAGGCATTCCTGATTCCAGGCCCAGTGTTCTATCCACTGTACAACCTAAGTGCCGTTGGAGGGAGTATATACATCATTGACATTTCAAATGCATTACAGTACTGAAGCATAAAGGGGGAAAAACTGTCTTAATCCAAAGTTTGCAACGTCCATGTCACAAATTAGCTGTCTGTCTTCCCAGAAATATTCAAGCCTAGCTTGGGGCCATGTTTCAATGTGTGCAGGGGGTTTTTACATTGGCTAGATGACCTTGCTTCCCATTCTGAGATTCTCTGATTCTATAAAGCACAGGATCAGGGTTCAGAGTCTGGGTGATACTTCTCAGGGCCACTCTTTGCCCTGTTGCATCTTTCACTGAGAATCTGGGGCAATGACGTGAGTGATCCATCACCTTACATCTTCAGGGCTGGTCCTGTGTTCCAAGCTGTCATCAGTATTTGTATCAGCTTGGAAGTGGGGCACAATGGGCCAAGAATTAGGCAAGGTTTTCTTTGGCCCAACAAAGACCTTGTGCCTGGAGCTCTTGTGTACTTTGCCTTCAGTCAACACCTGTCTACCATGGGGATGGCATTGTTGGGGTGAGGTCTGCAATCCCATCAGCAGGTGATAGGAGTGGAAGCCCAAGGGCTTTGATAAGTGAAACAAGGGAATTGGAAAAGCTGAAGGAAATTCCATGGGTCGAGGTGGGTAGGGAGGGAAGAAGCAGAAACAGAGAGGAGAGTTGGACTAGCTGTGGACGTCTCCGGAGTCCTAGGAGACCTCTGGCTGCTTCCTCATTTTGTACGGGGGCAAACCAAAATCAGGAGAACGATTCCTCTATTACCTACCTCTCAGGACTGTTGTGAGAATCAGATGAAATAATATCTGTAAAGCACGTAGCACAGGGTCTGGCACACAGCAGACATTATATGGATGTTAGCTACTCTATAATATATAGCCCCCCTCCCCTTATCTATGGGGGTCAGAGCGTGATGGTGGAAAGAGGACTGGCCCTGTGATGAAAGAGTCTGAGTTCAAATCCTCCTCTGATTCTTACTGTGTGACCTGGGGTGGCACTGAATCTCTCTATGCCTCAGTTGCCTTATTTATAAGATAGAGGGGGCTTCTGTGGACCTTTCTAACTCTGCCCCCTCTACCTCTAATGATGTAGGCTGCATCCCATCCTGGGTCACTCTCATTCATGCCCACACATTAATCTCTCACGGGGCGGTGGGGGTGTCCCCCTACTGTGCTGACAGGGGTCATCTCTTTCTCTTGGTGATTACATGAATACCAGTGGGATCTAAAGACCCCTGTAGATGTCAGCTGTCATATGTCTCCTTACCAATATTGTGTAAGGCACGAAATATGCTAAGAAAACCCCTTTGTGGTGGGAGGACTTCCATGAGTGCCACCTGGACCACATGTTTCTGGAGTTTTTCAATGTATCAATCAGTCATGCTGACATTTTTTCCTCTCTAGAAAAATGACTATTTTTCATATTGGATGGCTCTCTGGGAGGAGGCAGGGGAAGCATGCTTGGGATAACTATGGGGATGTAAATAATAGAAAAAAAATCAATGAAATCTTATTTTAAAAAATAAAAAATATATGCCAAGAAAAGGAGAATAATTTGGGCTACATATAAAGGAGGGACTGGACCTGAGAGTTCTGTGATATAAGGAGCCCTGCCTGAGGTAAAGAAATCTTCTCTATTAATGCTGATTGGCCTGCCATCTTAAAGAGCTGTCTAGAGAAGTGAGAGGTGAAATAAGGTGAGATCTGAACCCACCAGGTCTTCCTAACTTCAAAATCCAGCTTTGAAGCCACTCTACCAAGCTGCCTTTCCGGGTCCAGACCTAGGAACCACATGGGAATCCTGGATATCAGAAAATGTTCAGAAACATAGTAGGAACTGTACACAGAGCCTGTCTAGAAATACCACTTGGCCCAAATACCAAATGTTCTTTGGCAAGCAGAGGTCATAGTAATAGCAGGACATTTTGTCCAGTTCTGGGTCCCCCAATTTTGGTAAGACATGTACATCCTGAGGTTTGAAGAAATCAACATAATGCCATCCACAGGCAGGAATGAGCATGTGGAAGATTCCAGCTCCTCAGACATTGTAAAGTCTCTTAAATAAGATCCCTAACCACTAAAAAGGGTTGGGCCCAGCCATGATTATAGGGGAAACCAGAAAATGACTCTTGTCTAAACTCTGTCATGAAGCTGGATGGACAATCTCTAGGGCTTGACCATAGGCTATCCATGCCAAAAGGACAATGGACAGGGCCCAGAGCAGAGCAGTGGGCACAGGGTGGGCTGAATCGTCTTTGAGAAGTTGCATAGTTCTTTTTGTGATCCCAAACAAAGGCCCATAAAACCAATACTCCTTGGGTGATGTTGGATGGTCCCAAGTCTTGGAATACCACAGTACTGAGAATCACTCAAAGGTCAAAGGAGAGCTTCACAGTGGCCATGTGCATATTACTGTATTAATAAATAATGGATGTACAAGGGAGAAGGCCTTGAAGGAAGTTTATCACACTGTTCCCACTTCTCTCCTTAATAGAAGCATGGGGTAAGAGAGGAGGTGTCTGCATGTGCATGTGAAAGGGAGGGGAGTCCCTGGAATGCTGTGGAATATAGTATTTATTTTCAGATTTCTCAGTTAGGTGATGCAATGGATAGAGCATTTGAGTCCAGCCTCAAACACTCGTTGTGTGACCCTGAGAAAGTCACTTTTAACTTTTCTCAGCCTCAATTTCCTCATTTTTAGCATGGGGATAATGCTATACCTACCTCCCAGGGTGGTTGTAAGGCCCAAATGAGACAATAATATACGTGAAGCATTTTCCCAATTTCACAGTGCTATATAAGTCATAGTCTTATCATTCTGATGTTTTAACTGGTTTGCCTGAGCTACCCCCCCCCCTTTTTTTCTTTAAAAAATTTCTTTATTACAGGAGATGGCTCTCTGGGAGAGGGAAAGAGGAAGCATATGGGGAGGATAATCTAGGTCATGTAAAAACTACATATATGGATAAAATTTACCTTTTAAAAGTGTCATCAGAGAAGCAACAGAACAGGAAAATAAAAAAGATGAGCTAGCCATGTAGTAAAAGTGAGGGATGTGGTTGGCCAGCCCTTGTACATTGGTATCCACCCAACATCCAGAAGACATGAGAAAGAGCCCCCAGGGATTGAGTGGAATTTATGGGAGGAGGGAGATGAAAGATGGATGTATGGATGAGAGTTGTATGGGTGGAAGCCCTCTGCATCATTGAAGGGATGCACCTTCCTGCACAGCCATGAGACACCGATCAGGAGAAGACTGGAGCGTTACAGACACCCAGAACTGTGAAGAAACATAAGGATTTGGAGAGGTAGACAAGAGGGGGAGAATTTTAGTCATGGGGGACAGCCTGGGCAGGATTTGAACTCAGGTCTTCCTGCCTCCAAGTCTAATACTCCATCCTCTAACTGAGTCTATCTTCTTGGTATTCTGTTACCAAATACCCTGATACCTGACAGGTATCTTTGAGCAGGGCCTCAAATACCTTCCAAATGAACAGCACCAAGGGAAAGGGGTCCTAAAGAATTTGGACACAGCTCCTCTTGTCTTGACCAGGGCCCTCATGCTTTGCTGACCTTAAAAGAGCTTTAGAAATTGGAGGAGTCCGTGTTCTAGCAGGAATAGGTATTCGTCAAATATCGTGTTTTGATTTTGATTTTTCCCCGACGATGGCACCATTAAGCCAGCCCACGTGAAATACAGCCACCCGGAAAGCAGCCATTTTATTTGGTTGCCAAGGCGACACCATCTGTTTATGACGTCATGGAAGAAAGACGCGGCAGATGCTTATATCTTGTCAAGTTGCCAAGGCAACTGCAAAGTGCGCCTCTTCCATCCTTGGGAGGACGCAGCGAAGACACAAGAGCCTCCTTTCCCCCAGAAAGCTCCCCCCTCCAGACAGGAGGCAAAAGTTAGTAAGGAGACAGAATCTTTGAGCAAGAAAGTGGAGGGAAGGAAACTTGGAGCCTGCTGGCTGGATCGTAGGAGCATAAACGTCAAGTGGGAAAAGCCCTCAGGTGACCATTACAGCCTTAGACTGAGGGCTGGAAAGAGCCTCAGAGGCCACCAAGTCCAGCCCTGCCGTTTTATGGATAAGGAGACTGAGGCTCAGAGGGAGGAAGAGTGGTGTGGTCGCCAGCAGAGAACTCGCTAAGACCGGACCTGATGATCCAATTTCATTCTCTCCTCTCCTTTTTGTGCCGAAACTCACTGCAGCAGCTGAGCGGCAGGTGCGCCGCCCGACAGTCGTGTCCCCCCTCCCACACATTCTTTTTCATTTCTGTTTTTTTCTCTTGATGACTTGTTTATTTGCTTTCAGTTTACAAGATTCAGTTCCAGAATCCCTTGAGTTTCAATTTTTCTCCCCTCCTTCCCCCCCTACCCCCCGCCCATGGTGGCGTGCAGTCATGTGTAGGATCTGCAGATACGTTCACATTGGACATTAGTCTGGTTGTATAGAAGGGTTGTGACCAATGAGTGAACACTGGGAAAAAGGAAGAAAACCGAACATGGAAAAGAGCGATAGCATGTAGATTGCTTCAGTCTCCATTTAAACTTTGGTCTTTCTAGATCTTTCTCTGAATGTAGACATCTCCTTCCATCCTGAGACTTGTGGAGTTGTCTTATAACCTTGCATTGCTGAGAAGAGTCCTGTTTATCAAAGTTGGTCGTCACACATGGGATATGTCTATGATTGTGTACAGATTTTTCCTGGTTCTGCTCTTCTCACTTAGCATCGGTCCGTATAAGCCTCTCCAGGTGAATATGAAGAACGTTTCCTCCTCATTTCTTATAGCACAGTAGTATTCCATTACATTCACATACCACAATTCATATACCCAATTGATGGGCATCCCCTTAATTTCCAGTTTTTTGCCACCACAAAGAGAGCTGCAATAAATATCCTTGTACATATGTTTCCCAGCCATTCTTGAGCGGTCAGTGGTGTCTCTGGCCTGAGCTTCTGCAGCCTCCCTGCCTCTCAGAGGCTGCAGGATCCGGCTTTGATCCCCATGGCTCTTGACCGGGTAGGTTGGGCTGAGGACATTTTTTGATTTAATCCTTGCCATGGTCCCTGGCTTTTTTCTAATGTTGTGCTTGGATCGACTTAATTTGGCCCCACCTCTCTGTGGATTCCCTGGCTTTTCTTGTTGTGTTTGGGTCATGCTCCGTCTTTTGCTGTGCCCTCCTCTATCTGTTCACCCAATTAATTACCTTATAATGACTAGACACCCATGTTAGACTTAGGCCCATTCATTCCACCATGCCTAGCTCCTCTGGCCCTGCACACTCTGTACTCTTGGACCAGGTCAAAGAATACAATCATACATAGAGGTCATACAGTCCAACTCTCTCATTTTACAGATGAAGACAATGAGGCCCAAATGGGGTGAAGTGATTTGTATCAGATCACATAGGAAGCAAGTAGCAAAGCCATGAAGACAACCCAGCTCTTCCGACCCCAGACCTTCCATGGCATCGCACTGCTTCTCCTGGGTGGGATGTGCCATTTTATGCTCATTGTCCAAACTGGAAAATGATCTTCAGAGGAGAGTGGTCACGATGGTGAATGGGGAAGGGCCTTGAGCTTATGACATACAAAGATTGGTTGAAGAAATTAGGAATCTCAGTCCTGGAGGAACAGGAGCAATGGGGGGATGTTGCAAAGGGACAAAACCTCCTAAAATTTAGAGCCATCCCAAAGTGCTCATGGGCACCCTCAAGCAGCAATTGGTTCTCCTTCTGTGGAGGTCTTCGGTCAGAAGTGGCATGAAGGCTGGCTACCAGTACCATGGAGGCAAAAACAGATGCAAATGGTGGACTTGAAATAAGGGATATTGGGTTCAAATCCTGCCTCAGACATTGGCTAGTTATGTGACCCTGGGGGATGAGTCCCTTAATCACCTCAGCCTCTGTTTCCTCATTTTCTTAAATGAGAGTCATAATGACAGCTATGTTCCAGGGCTCTTGTGAGGATCAAATGAAATAATGCATGTAAAGTGCTTTGTAAAACTTAAAATGCTTCATAGTGTTGTCATTGTCATTGTGGTATTAACCTCCTCCTTCTCTTCCTCTTCCACCATTACATCATCATCACCATCATCTTTGTCTCCACTACACTGCAGTGGAGGTTTCATTCATGTATGGGTTGGATGGAGATCTTTTTCACCTCTCAAATCTGACATGAAAGCAGATAAGGACTTTGGGGTCATGTGTCATCCAAGGTGGAAGACTGTATTCTCTGATTCTCATGACTTCTCAAACCTTTTCAAAGTAGCAATTGTGTGTAAGAGATAAAGCAATTTTTAGCCTAGAGCTCCAGGAACCCAAATGAAGTCAAAACACTCACTCACTCAGCATCCACCATCCTCCCAACAACAAGGGTGTACAAGCCTACCCAAGGGCTTTCAACAGAAATTGACTCTACACCCTGACCGCGCCCCCCCCCCCCATCCCACCCCTGCCTTCCTCCCAGTGCCACTGAGATCCACAATTCCAAATGGAAGAAACTGCTCAGGTTGTCAAAGAAGAGTGACCACATTCTATACTCAACAGAACTTGTCCAAAGAATAGAGGCGGCAGGACACATATGTGACTAATAAAAAGAGCCCAGCATTGGTATGGGGCCAGTTCTGTCCCCCAGAAGACACTTAAGCAAAGACTAAGGCTGGTGAGCCATGAATTGCACAGTGTGGGAAGAGTTTGACAGTTTAAGATTCAGCCCCCAGGAAAACCACCATTAGAGAGAAGCATCAGAAAGTGAGCAATAGGGCCAAATAAGGAAAAAAAAAAACAAAAACTGAAATTACTGAAGATCTCAAGAGGAAGAAAAGGATAAACCTTGAGTATAATCAGATAAACCAGACAGGTATGAAGATACGTTGCAAAACAAATGGAAAGGACTCAACACCCGATGAAGGCAGAAGACCCTGTGTATTCCCAAGAGACCATGCGATCACAGCAAGATTCATCCGCATGCTTCAAAAGAGAAAACAAGAACTGTACAAGAGTAATTGGTGGTCTTCATAGCAGAAATAATTGGCAGGATAGAAAAATGAGAATCCACAATGGCAAGTCTTATTTAGTAATTAAAACATATGAGAAAGAAGGACACTCTGGAAAAGCAGACAGAGGTTCATTTTACGGCTAAATGTCCTAATGATTAGAGTGATACGAGAATGGAATTGATTTCTCTGGGGGAAAAAAAGCAAACTCCCCCTCAGAAGACATCTTCTAGGCAAAGTTTATGACCAAAGAAGATTTCTAAGGGTTTTTTTTTTTGTTCCTGTGTATGTTGGGTTAGGTCACCTTTGTGATCTCTTCTAATTCCGAGATTCTGTTGTCCTATATGATGCTTAATTTAAAGCTAATTAAAACAAAACACTTAATATTTATGTAATACTTGACACCTATCACATATCTGAGCCTCACAACAGCACTATAAGATAGGCAGTCTAAATGTGATGATCTCCATTTTAAAGATGACGAAACTGGGACTCAGAGTGGTTAAGTGACTTGCCAGTGGTCACACAGTTTAATAAGCCGCAGAGGCAAGATTTGAACCCTGATCCTCCTGGCTCTGAGTCCAGTACTCTATCCATTAGTGTATGTTGTCAAGCTAACAATAGCATGTTGCTATAATCCTTTAGTTTACAAGCAGTCTATCATATCTAGTGAAAATAGCCTTCTGGAAGAGACCATTACTTCCATATCACATCTCTTATTTTCATTGCGTACGCTAAGGCTACCTGTATAACTAACTTCTTTTCCTGTGAGATCAGAGTGCCATCTTATTATTTTTGAGACTATTTTTCATGAGTTCAAACATCTTAGTAGAACACTCTCTTCTTACCTCCTTTTCTCTGAAGTATCGATCCATGCTCCTTAAAATGGCTCGTTGTATCTATGTGGTCTTGAAAAAGAGCCATACATTGACATGTACTCAAACCCCAACTTTCCCCAGATGATCTTTGTCCTTTTGGGGGCTGACCATATTCTATTTTGTTAGTAAACTAGATGGCCATGGGCCATGGCTAACTCAGTCCCTGTTACCTACAAAGGGGGAAAAATACAACTCTTCCTTCAGTTAAAAATGATGACCACCATCGCCCTGTGATGTCATAAGCAATAGCCATTGCTGTGACAACATCCTATGGGAAATTACACGGCTGGACTCAGGATAACAACATCTGTCATGCCCTTCATGTAATAGAGCATGGTTTTTCATTTTACTGAAATGCTTTTCCAGTTTTCATTTTATTTGGGTAGAGAATTGTTCTTTCTGAAAATGACCTGGCTGACTTAGGAGACTATAAACTCACTATGAAACAACAGTATGATTTCTCTCTGTCCAGACTTGTAATATGACAGCCAACAATTACTTTTCCACTTTATTTTAAGAAAGACATGATGTCCAGAACACAAGAGGCGATGGCCCTACTGCCTTCTGCTCTGGATGGACCAACTGTAGAGTATGGTACTCAGTTCTTGGGTTGTGTTCTAGGAATAGCTAGTGAGTCAGCGTGGCTGAATTACAGAACATAGGGAGAGGAATAATACGTAAGACAAGAAAGACAGTGAGGATTCTCATTGTGTTGAAAGCTTTAAAACAAACAAAAGAGTTTACATCTTTAATCTTTGAATTAATAGGAATTTATTAAAGCGTGTGTGTGTGTGTGTGTGTGTGTGTGTGTGTGTGTGTGTGTGTGTGTGTGAGAGACACGCTTGAACCAATGCTTTTGTCAGTCCTTTTGATTTCCGGGATACTGAAACATATTCTCTCTCTCTCTCTCTCTCTCTCTCTCTCTCTCTCTCTCTCTCTCTCTCTCTCAACAAATTGATGCCTCATTCCATTTGTAGAAGATACTGTGAAGTCTTTGAGGCATGGTCTGTGTTATGTTTTGTGTCCTATCTTTGCATCTCCATCACTTCCTTGCACAGTGTATTGTACGTGGTAAGTGCTTACTAAATATGTGTTGGATTGATTTGTGATACATAGGACTGGGCACAGGAATGTTGCTAGTTTCCATGAGCTCTTGTTCTTATGCTCTCGTGTGCTTTAATGTATTGATTAAGATCAGATTTGAATTTAGGTCAGAACAATATTCTTCTTTTTGTTTTGTTTTCTATTATCTTCAACTCAACAGTCACTTTACCCAAGTGTTGGGCTACAAAATAAACCTACAAAACTACAGTATTTCCCCATTACAATACATCCTCCCAGTGACCTGCCTATGTGTCATCATTGACTTCTTATTTTCTGTCTAATTTCCACCCTTTTCCTATATCTAATTGGTTGACAAATCCTGTCAGTTTTCCTTCATATCATTTCCCATATGCACTCTTTTCTTCCTCTGACACTGCTACCACCTTGATTTAAGCCCTCATCCCTTCAGCCAACAGCTGTGCTTGGTCTTCCTGCCACAAACTTCTGCCAACTTCAGCCCGTCCTCCACTCACTGTCAAAGTGATCTTCCCTAAATGCAGATGTGACCATGTCATTACCCTACTCAACAAATTCCAGTGACTCCCTATCACCTCTGAGAGCAAAGACAAAATCTTCTATTTGGTATCTAAAACCCTTCATGACCTGACCCTCTCCAACCTCTCATTCTTATTTCATCTTCTGTGTATTCTTTGATCTAACGACAATGCCATTTCTTTTAGTCTGTGGACAAGACACTCCATCTCCTGACTGCAGGGTATTTTCATTGTCTGTCCCTTGTGTCTGGTATGTTCTCTCTTCTCATCTCTATCCCTGGTCCTTCAAGTCCCAGCTAAAAATCTTACCTTCTACTAGAAACTTTTCCTAATTGCTTGTATTGTTTATAAGTAACAACAACAACAACATAATAATATAGATTGTTTATATTATCATATATAAATATATTATATAAATAAAATATAATTAAAATATGTAAAACAACAATGATAAAGAACAATAAATGATAATAATGACTAGCACTCCTATAGTACCTCCTCTGTGTCAGGTGGTGTACTAAGTACTTTACACATATCTCATTTAATCCTCAGGACAACCTTATGAGGTAGGTGCAATTATTATCCCCACTTTACACTGAGAAAACTGAGGCAGGTGGAGGTGAAGTGATTTGCCCAGTATCACATATCACAGACTGGAATGCAGGTTGGGCACAGTGATCTATCTGCTACAGCCTCAGCTAGCTGCTTCTAGGGAGAGCATCCCAAGCGTGAGGGTCAGCCCCAGTAAAGGTGAAGGAACAAGAAACTGACCAATCAACTGAACATAGAATGTGCGGAAGGTGATTATGTGTGAAAGGCTAGGAAGCGGGGAAGGAGTCAGAATGTAAGGAGCTTTCTGTTCCAAAGAGGAGTTTCTCTTATATCCTAGTGGCCCAATGAAGGCACCCAATGAGTCAGAAGGAGGGGGTGATATGTTCCAATTTGTCTAGCCATTTTATTGATTGAGGAAATTGGGGATCAGAGAGGAAGTTATTTGCCCACACAGTAAGGTATTTGCTGAGCAGAACGAGGATCCAGGTATCCTGATTACCAGCTCAATACTCCTGGGGTCCTTTAGCTAAAGATTTTCTCCAAAGATCAGGTTGCCTTAACCTAAATTACTCATTTTCCCAGTAATCCTACAAAATGAAAAAAAAAGCATGGTGTTGCCATGTGTCACTGACCTTTCTCTGTCATGAACAATGACAGTCCTAGCTCTAGCAGTATTTGTTTTCCCATCAAGAATGGGAACATGATTTATTTATTAATTTTTTGTTTCTCCACTTTTTATTATGAGTTATATTGTTAAAATGTAGCTTAGGTTATAAAATACCATGATGTCAATGCTTCATTTTTTTTTCTTTGTTCAATATTCTTAGAAGAAAAGAGTCAGCTTGTCTCTATCTTCTGAATAATAGCCTCTGAGTAAAAAAATCCCTGAAATTAGAGTTGAAAACTATCTCAATGGCCACCTAGACCAACTCATAGCCCAAAGGATAGAGGAATCCCTAAGACACTATACACAACAAGTGAATTGGAAGACCAGACATTGACCCCATTGGCTTCTTGTTTTAAATAGTGCCTTTACATGGTCTCAACTATCTGTTCCAAAAAGATAAGATACAGAAAGTGGCAGGTAACATTTCTCTTTGAGTATAGGCTGCCTATATAGAGTTGGAAGGGAGATTTGAGGCTGGCTTGTCCAACCCCCATCATTTTATAGGTAAGGAAACTGAGGCCCATGGAGATGAAATGACTTTCCCAAGGACACTGAAGACAGGTTGTGAATTAGCTTTGAATGATGGAAGTGATGTAGGAAGCAATAGAGTGACATGATGCATGCAATGTTAGGAGGGTACAGGGAGGTACCAGTGTTAAAATACATTTTTTTAAAAAAAATAAATAAATAAATTTATTTTCTTGTTTACATCATTCATTTCCATGAGATTTTGAGTTACAAACTTTCTCCCCATCTTTCCCTTACCTAACACCCCCAAACAGCCATCCCACTGTATACCCCCTCCCCCAATCTGCTCTCTCCTGTGTCCTCCCCTTTGCCCCTCTGACTTTCCGGTAGGGCAGAATGGATCAAATACAATCATTCTTCTGTCACTGTCAATAAAGACAGATCAGAATAGAAAAATTGAGGATCATCCAAAGAGTAATGGGGAGGGATGTGGTCAGAGCACCTGGGGGGAAGCTAGAAATTATCTAGCAAATTAGATTAAGTCAAGATCCACGAAGTCTCTGAGCCGGAAGGGACTTTGAGCACTACCTTGTAAAAGACTCACAGAGCCTTAGGAGTCAAGCTGCTTTCAGGCAGCCTTGCTTCTTCCAAAGCTGAAAGCTATCTCCTTCTAATTTCCTCACATCAGCCCCAGTTCTGGCATCTGGAGCAACCCTAGAATTAGCCGCCTCCAGCTTTTGTCTGGCATCCCTTTAGACATTTGAAGGAGTTATCCATCATCTCCCCCACTCTTTCCCAAATCTTATACTCTTTAGACTAATTCCAAATTACACAGTCATTTCTTGTACGATGTCACATGGTTTCCAGTCCTCTCTTCCTCCTTCAGCCTCTCTGCTCTATCCACAAAACTGACAAAGAGGACTGGGCTGGACTGGACGAAATGCTCCAGATGTCACTGGACACCTATGAAGCGCAGTGGGACTATTACCTCCTCTAATTCAAACACTGCTTCCACGAATGCAGCCTAAGATGTCATTACTATTTTAAATAAACCACACTATTCTCTTGGTTCATTTTGAGCTTGTGATTAATTAAAATCTTAAGGTCTTTTTGACATGAATTACTCTTACATGAGGACTCCCCTAGAAACAAACATGATCACAGGAATTTACATTTATCTTTGCTAAATTTCAGCTTAGTTTGGTTCCACCATTCCAAATTGTCAAGATCATTTAGAATTCTGACTGTTGTCTAGCAAAATGTTTATTCCTTCTAGCTTTGTCTCATCTCTTAATTTGATAAACATGCCTTCAAGTCATCATCTAATTCACTGATTTGAAAAAAAAAACACAAGTTGAACAGGGCGAGGTCAAGGACAGAACTCAGCTTCATTCCTCTAGAAAGCTCCCTCTGGGATCAAGTAATCTGGAGTCAACATTCTTTGGCTATGGTTGCTTAACGAGTTACAGATTCACTTGGCTGTGCATCATCCAGCTCTGATTGTCCCATTGTCAACTGAGCTGTCATGAGGGGCTTTTCCAGATCACATACTGAAATCATGAAATGATCCATTCAGGAGATTTTTTTCTAATTTTCCAGTCTAGTGACTATGGCAAAAAGAAGTGAGGCTAGACCTCCCCCTTCTTTCCTGTCCTCTCAACTCCTGTCCTCTCCTGTCCTGTCCTGTCCTCCCCTCCCCTCCCCTCCCCTCTCCTCCTCCTTCCTTCCTTCCTTCCTTTTTTTACATATGTATATGTATATATGTATATGTATGTGTATATACATATATGTATACACACACACACACATATATATATATACATATATATACACACATATATCCCTATTTCACAGGTTTATTACAAAGAAAGTATTTTGGAACCCTTAAAACATTTAATAAAAGTGGCAAATGTGATTATTTCACTAGACAGTGAGGATCTGGAAAAAAAATTCGTCAACTCCTCTTAGGTCTCACAGTGAGGCCCTGGTCATCTTTTCTCCCTTCTAGCCCTCTGGGCATCGCTGTTCTCTCCCTGAGATTAAACCACAGAAGCCAGACATCTGAGACCGGTGTTTGATTAACATGGAGTTTGGGGGAGGGGAGGAGCTAAAAAGAATAATGACTACAGTCCTCCTGGAGATGTGAGAAAGAACGGGTCACAAGAGTGGATCTGGAAAGGCCCTGGTGGTCATTCAATCCAACTCTCCCATTTTACAGAAAAAGAAACTGAGGCCCAGGCCAATGAAGTGGCTTGCCTAAAGGAACATCTCATTTTACAGGTAAGGAAACTGAGGGAGGTTATGTGCCTTGCTCAAAGATATTACCGAGTCCTTATCCTTTATTTTATTGATGAGGAAAGATGGTCAGAGAGGTTCGGGCATTTGCCCAAAATCACACAGTGAGCTTGTGGAAGAACTTGGTGTTTTCAGAGTCTTGGTGTATTTCTGCCACTGAAGCCTGTGTGATCCCAGAGCTCTTGGTAGCCCTTGGGGGCTGCTCTAATGAGTGCCCCTCTGGTAAGTGTGGTGTGGAGCCCACAGTGCTAATGAAAGACAGAATTCTGGAAATAATAGCATCTTTCCTAACCTTAGTCACTCTGCTTCCTTCAAGACCTGGCTCAAACCCTATCTTCTGCATGAGGATTTTCCTGCCTTTCTACATGTCTGTCTGCCTATCCATCCATCCAGCCAGCCAGCCAACCATCCATCCATCCGTATATCTTTTCATATGTCTGCCTTGACTAGCCATCTTATCTATGGATCTATCCATTTGTCTTGTCTATCTACCTGCCTGTCTTGTGTACCTATCACCTCATTAGAATTTGAGTTCCTTGAAGGCAGGGACTTTCTTTTTTTAACTTTGTGTACATGCCCAACTTCTAGCATAGTGTCTGGCACAAACAAACTCCTAATAAATACTTTTTGATTAGCTATCTTGAAGGTCATTGTCAATGTTGGGTTCCTTCACTAGATGGCAGCAGAAAACCATGGCTACAACTTAGAAACACCAAAGTCCCTTTAGGAAAGTGGGCACGGAAGATGAATGACAATTGATTCATATCGTCCTTTACATTTCGCAGACCACCCTCCAATGAGGCTGCTACATGTACGTGTTATTATTCCTATTTTGCAGAAAAGGAAATTGAGGCTGGGGGAGATAAAAGTGATTTACCAAGGGTCACATGACTTGTGCCAAAGTCAGGATTTAGAGCCAGGTCTTCTTGAACTGGGGTCCAGCAGACCATAGGACCTCTCTTTGAGATGAAGAAGAAGAAGAAGAAGAAGAAGAAGAAGAAGAAGAAGAAGAAGAAGAAGAAGAAGAAGAAGAAGAAGAAGAAGATGATGATCATGATGATGATGACGGTGGTGATGAAGATGATGAAGATGATGATGGCGGTGTGATGATGATGAAGATGATGATGATGGTGATGACGACAGTGGTGGTGATGAAGATGATGATGATAAAATAGATAATTAGAAGTTACATAACACTTTAAGGTCTGCAAGACCCCTCATAAATACTATCTAATTTATTCTCAACAAACCTAGGAGGCAGATTCCATTATTATGCTCATGTTTACAGATGAAAAAACCAGGGCAAAAAGAGGTTAAATCAGGCCAGATTTGAACGGTGGGTGTTACAGGTATTATTATCCCCATTCTATAGATGGGGAAGCTGAATTTAGGAAGTTAAGTGATGCCCTTGTAGTCACACAGCTAGAAAGTGTCAGGAGCAGGGTACAGAACTGGGTCTTTAGGACTCCAGCCACTACATTAGATTATTTTTCCACATTGGCCTCATTTCTAGGCCTTTCAGTTGAAGACTGGTGCATGTTGCACCTTTTCTCACTCAAATACAAATGGAATTGCACCTGTGGCCCTCCTGTTGAACGTTCCATGGTTTCTGGGTTGGATTCTGCACATGCTGCGCCTACACTTCACAGATCTGAAGGGAGATCTCAAAGGCCATCTCACCTAGACGTTTTTGTTGTTCACTCATGTCCTACTCACTCTTCATAACCCCATTTGGAGTTTTCTTGGCAAAGATACTGGAGTGGTTTGCCATTTTACAAATGAAGAAACTGAGACAAACAGGGTTAAGTGACTTGCCCAGGGTCGAACAGCTAGTAAGTGTCTGAGGTCAGATTAGAACTCAAGAAGATGAGTCTTCCTGACTCCAGGTCTGGTGCTCGTTGCACTATGGCTCCACCTAGCTGCTCATAGGGAAATTTTTGGATGCGCAAACTGGCCCAAAGATATATTTGGATTTGAATCCAGGTTCTTTTTTTCCAAGGTGCATGTTCTTTCCACTGTACCATGATAATGATGAGAAACCCTTGAGATGACCTTCACTGAGTCCCAAGTTGACATAGACAAGAGCTGAGCTCTCTTTCCTAAGCCAATCCAATTAATCAGGGGTGTGTTGGTAAACATTTAACAATCAGCTCTCAGAAAAAGCAAATGTATGCACGGTACAATTTAATCCAGCGTTATTATTCACTTTTCCTCCATAACTTTCTTAAGACTAGAGCAGACAATGAACAAAAGAATAAATCAAGCTCTGGTTTGTAGTGTTTGTGGATTTTCTGTGAAGTCGATGCTCATTTGTATGAGTCAACTCCAGCTTAACTTTGCAACTAATCCTAGTAAGCATTTATTAAACACCTTGGATGTATACTAGGCTTGGTACTAGCAATACAAAGGCATAAAAAAACAGAAATAGGATCCTCCCTAAAGAAGCTTACATTGTCCTGGACAGATACCACAGGTAAGTATTTGTAACTCCATTAGGTGTTAGAGTGCAGACTTAGTTACCCAGCTGGTCAACACTTGATCCTGTGTAATTCTTCCTCCCTGCTGGACCAGACCAAGTAAAATCTTTCCTAGCTCCTCCCTGGGGGATGGTTAAGGGTATGAATTTTGCAGCCACTCTCCTCTCTTCCTTAACCCTTCCCTCCCTCTTTCTTTCTGGAGATTTGATCAGCTACACCTTGTGATAACAATTAGCTCATTTTTTTTAAACCTAGGGAAAGTATGATGATCCTTATGGCTCCCTATGCTGTTTTATGTAGTTTACAATATGAAAAATTAGCAGTACCATCATGATATCTCAAAGCCCCCATTTTAGGAAAACACTGAACACACAGAGAAAGAGATCTGTCTCTTTGCCTTATGTAATGGTTTGTGTGTGTCCAGCTATACTCTGGTCTTTTTTAGATTGGAGGCAAATTCAGTCTACTGAAAAAAGTTAAGGTAAAAGTGGGGCAGGGGAGATTGCCATGCCTGTTATTGGAGAGGAGAAGTTGGGGGAAAAGCAGACACTCCTTGGAACTTTCCTCAGACCTTAAAGAGGTAACAAGTACAACTGTAGCTTCAGTCAGGGTCCTTTATTCTAAATTACCTGTGGAGGTCCAGTGACCTGCCTTAATCTCTTATTCTATCAGCTCCTCCCAGTTTATAGGTTTTTCTCAGATGCCATTTTCTAGCTGAGCTCAGTAAGACCTGGGTGGGGCTGAGAATGCACCCTCCCTACTCCTTCTTATTGTGTGTGTGTGTGTGTGTGTGTATGTGTGTGAAAACTCCTAGCTGTGACTTGTGCTTCAGCTCATTCTCAAGGCTGTGAGGCAATACTTAAAACTCACCAATCCCATACTCCCAGTCTATTTTCAAACCTATTACATTTATATATGATAATCTGAGAAGGAGAAATCACTAATAACCAGTGTGAAAAAGAAAGGCTTCCCATGGGAGGGACAT
Source organism: Pseudochirops cupreus (assembly GCA_028627135.1). Taxonomy (NCBI): domain Eukaryota; kingdom Metazoa; phylum Chordata; class Mammalia; order Diprotodontia; family Pseudocheiridae; genus Pseudochirops; species Pseudochirops cupreus. The sequence continues at coordinate 9,817,063 of CM053584.1, forward strand.
GATCTGAGCCTTAAAGTTAAGTTAGGGACCATCAGAACCAGAAATAAGGAGGGACAGCATTCCAGATGTGTGTGTGTGTGTGTGTGTGTGTGTGTGTGAGTGTGTGTGTGTGTGTGTGTGTGTGTGTGTGTGTGTGTGTGTGTGTGTGTGTGAGACATCCTCTACAAAGGCAAGGTGGTGGGAAAGAGAATGTCGAATTTGAGGGAGCTCGCTTTCTATTGCTACCTACTGACCCATTCCAGGTCATCCTATGTAGGGACACCTTATGGGATGGTGTGCTTCCTTGCTGAGGAGCTCCATATTCCCATTCCCCAGTCTGTTATCCCACTCTCCCATCCAGGTGCCAATGAGCTAATTCTCTTGGGTGGTTACAATGAATCAACATGGTGCCTCTACCAGATAACATGTTTTCATTTCATCAGAATTTTTTTTTAAAGATGATTAATTAATCCAAAGAAATGACAAATGAGGGGAATTTCAGACTTAGAAGGAGGGTGCCTTCAGTCAACACAACGTGCTCTGGCCATGACTAGGAAAGAGCCTTGATTAACACCCTTTGCAGGGATCCAACGTTGCATGTTTAACAACTAGCTCCCTAGAGAGGCAAATGTATACAGAACAAACTTAAATTTAATCTGTATTATTGACATTTCTCCATCATTTAAGTCTAGAAATTTAAAGAAAAACAATAAACTAAGCCCTGATTTGCCATATCTGCCAATTTCTCAGGTGTAAATGCTCACACTGAGAATGTAATAGCTGATTACAATTAACCTGGCTCTAGCTCACCCCTGCCCCTTGGTGGTTTGTCCCTTGGTCCAGAGGCATCTTGCTGCAAGGTAAGGAACCCAGAACTTGGAGCCAGGAGGTGGGGGTTCAACTTCTGACATGACCACTTACTGCTGATGGAGCCTTAGCCAGGCTACTTTGTCCCTCTCAGCCCCCATTTCTTAACTGAAATAGATACCACTTGCATCATCTCTCTCAGGGCTATTGTAAAGTGATTATTCTCCCCCTCCCCCTCTATTTCTCTCTCCCTCTCCCTCTCTCTCTCCCTCGCATTATTATTTCTTAGGGGCAGGTCACCCAATCCAATTCCTCATAAGATTTCTTGCCACCAGCAGAAGGCGATATACCTGGCCCACCCCCTCAGTGCAGTTCAGTCAGGAGGTTTCATTGAAGACCCCACAGAGCAGGGCACAAGTAGGGCCAGGGAATGCCCACTGCTCTAACAAGCTGGAGTTCTGGGAAAATATTACATCAGAGCAAGTCTGGTAATCTGTGGACCCAAGTCACACTTTTTCCTGTTTGTATCTCATCCTCTGGGGATGAGATACATTTTTTTGCTGAAAATTCTAGTTCGTGACACAGGCCAGCTTCTGCTTTAGACTCACGTAAGTCCTGAATGGAACTCTGCTTCTCTTTCCCCACAGGGAGATTTCCTTTGAATCCATGGATTGTCTCATTATGGTGGTCATTGCCCCTTTGGACAATAGGACAATCCAAACATTCTTGACCTTTCAGGAGTTAAAGGAGAATTTCCCAAGCAAGGCGAGTGAGTTGCTTTTCTCTGTATACCAGGACCAGTGTTGGAGAAGTGGGTGACTTGTTTATTGGAAACCACTCAGTTCCTCCAACCTGAGGAAGGGCCAAGACAATGGCAGGCTGTATTGTATAGCACTGAATTACTGAAATAACAATAGTAGGTTATATGAATATGCTAAGTTTTACCTAGTCCTTACCTCACAACAACCATAAGAAGCAGGTTCTAGATTGTGTACTCTAGTTCACTCTAGATTTAGAGGGAGAAGCTTGGTGGTGCACTAGATCTGGAGTCAGGAAGGCTGTTGTTTGTGAGTTCAAATCTGTCCTGAGACATGTAGTAGCTATGTGACCTTGGGCAAGTCACTTCACCCTGTTTGCCTCAGTTTCCTCATTTGTAAAATGGGCTGGAGAAAGAAATGGCAAACCACTTCAGTATCTTTACTAAGCAAACCCCCAAAGATTGAGGGAAAGCAGATTTCAATGGATTCAGCAAAGAGCTAGGACTCCATGAATTTGGGACAGGAAGCTCTCAAGGATGAAATTTTGAAAGACATGAAGAGATGCCATTTCACCTTAGAAGGAATAAGGGGAGCTGTCCAAACTGATGGATTGGCACAGGGATTGATGAATGGGCAAGAATAACACCTGGAATCATGATTTCATCAATGCAGGGAGCTCCTATATGGACAAGCACCCTAGCAACCCCGATGAATATTGAAAAACAAAAACAGCTACCTCATTTATATGGCACCTCAGGGTCTGCAAAGTGCTTTACCCTGATCACCCCACAACGAAGAGTTCGAGCTGCCTGGAAAAGCTGAGCAGCTTGCACAGGTCAGGAGTGGGACTTGAACCCAGGGCTCCCCAACTCTGAAGCAGGCTCTCTGGCTGCCACATCATGCTGCCTCCTCTCCCTGGTGCTGGTAAGGAAGGACTTCCCAGGCAACCGCAGCTAATCAGGGTGGAGATAGGATTGCTGCCAAGTTCTCGGGGATTTTGCCATCCACAAGTAGGCAGGGTTAGGCCACCCCCTTCTCCCTTCAGGGTCCTGGTTTCCTCATCTGTAAAAGGAAGGGGTTAGACTGGATGCTCACTAAGGTCTGTTCCAGCTGTAAAAGTCTATGCTTTTGTTTAATGGAATGTATGGGAAAGGAGAAAGAGCTTATGTGAATGAAGTGCCCTTGCCTCCCGATATCAGAGAGCTGCTCATTCTAGTTCTGGACAGCTCTAACTTCTTTTTGTACCCTAATCTACCATCCTATAACATCTACCTGCTGGGACTAGTTCAACTTTCTGGGGCCAAGCATATTCAGTCTCATCCCTCTATGAGTGACGCCTCAAGAGATAGCTGAAGACAGGCGTCCTCCCCCACCCTTTCCAATGCTGACCAGGATAAACACAACCAGTTCTTTCAACGTTCCTCAGAGATATGGGTTTTTCTGATCACTTTTCATCCTGGTCCTTTTTCTTTAATACATACTCCAACAAGCAGTGGGTCCTATATCCTAGGGGAAGACATGTTGGGGGTAAACATTTAGGGAAAAGACATAAAGAGCGTTTCTAATCCCTTAAAACAATAAATCAATCACTGCAATAAAGAGCACGAATTTGAAATTCTGAAGTTGAAATTAAGCATAAATTGAAAACACTGGTGCTTTAAAAAAAATACATACAAAAAGGCCTGCCCACTGCTCTGAGTAAGTCCAGCAAGGGAGGGAAGGTGAAGGAGGCAGAGTGTGTCCTTGTCAGACTTCTCCTAGAGTCTTGGGTTCAGTTTTGGGCATCATGGTTTAACAAGGACATTGATAAGCTGGAGAGTATCCAAAGGAAGGCAATGGAATTGGTGGATGTCCTTGAGTCCATGTCATTTGAGGCATGCTTAGCCTGAAGAAGAGTCATTCTACTTGGAAAGAAATGGGAAGGTACCTTTGCCTGCATTACTGTAGGTGCTTAATAAATGCTTATTGTCTTCAAGTATTCCAAGGGCTGTCATGCAGGAGAGGGGTTGGATTGGTTCAATCTGGCCCAAGATGGCAGAACCAGGAGCAATGGAAAAAGGGGTAAAGAAACAAATTTAAGCTTATTTCATGGAAAAATTTCCTAATCTCATTTGCTGTCCTTGGGTCCATGTGTGGTCATTGTCATTATACAGCATTGAGTTTCGATTTTCATTGTTGTAGTCTTGTGCTTTCTCTTGACCTTGTTGTAGTCACATATAACTACGTTTCCTGGTTCTACTCACCTTGTATCCATTCATATGAGGCTTTTCTATGGACCTTTCTAACTGTGAGTTTCTGTGACATTCTCTTTCAAGTACTTCATGCTCCCCCATTAGACTATGAGTTCCTTGAAGGAAGGCACTGTTCTTTGCTTTTTTTTTTTTATCCATAAGTACTTGGCGCCATAAGTAGTTGCTTAATAAGTGTTTATTGACTGACTCCAGCCAAACTGAGCTGTTCATGAACTCCCTTAGGTGCTCCCTTTTCTGGTTTGTGCTTTTGTCCTCTCTCCTGCCTATTTGAAATCCTTTACAGCCTTCATCTGAAGGTGTCTACCAGTCCAGACGTCATTTCCTCCAAGTTGCCTTCCATGATTGCTCTCGTGAGTAATCTTTTCTCAACCATACCGTGAATCACACTAATTTCTTATACATTCATAATTTCTCATTTTCTGTTATAGCTATTTGCTCAGGTATCATAGATCCTCTTATGCTGTAACATTCTCAAGGGCAGAGGATTCCATCTTCACTAGCACTGTGCTATAATCAGTCAATCAACACACATAAGCTAAAGACTCACCACATGACATTCAAAGAATACAAAGACAAAAAATGAAGCTGTCCCTGCCCTCAGAAAGCTTCCATCCTTTTTACCTCTGAAGTGCTTAAGACGTGTTGACATTAAGGGAGGAAGAGAACATAGAACTGGAGGGGCCTTAGGACTCATGTTCCCTCATTGTACAGATTAGGAAACTGAGTCCCAGAGAGCAGAAAAACATGACCACACCGGAAGTTAGAAGGTCCATGTCTCCTGACTCCCAGACCATTAGACCCCACTCGGATCTTGCCTTCCTACATCACTGAGGGCACAGGCACTTGGTTTACTTTCTTCAACCTTTGTTTCCTTGCATTTAAAAAGAGGAGACTGAATAAAAGCTGGGAAAGGCACCTGTGGCTCAGGAGGAAGATGGTGCCCTTGAGGGCAGCCAAGTGTCTCATGGCCTGGACCTCTCTATGATGATTCACCTAATTAACAAGCAGAGGGTCCCCCGTGGTCAAAGGAGAGGAATGGATAATTCTCAGAAGGAGAACTACATAACATTAAAAACATTGTGGCAGGGTTCGGGAGTGGGAAGCCTCCAACCCCCCCCAATGATAATAGAAATTAAAATCAAGACAATTCTGAGGCTTCATCTCATACTCAGGAAATTGTCAAATATGAGAAAAGATTGGAATAACCAAACTTTGAAGGAGCTATAAAAAGGGGTGGGGGGCACACTAATGCATTGTTGGTGGAGCTGAGAACTGGTCCAACCATTCTGGCATCATTTTGGAATTATACAAAATAAGTGACTAAGATGTCCATATTTTTTGATCCTGAGATCCCACTGCTAGGCCTCTACTCCAAGAAGGCTAAAGACAGAAAGAAGGTCCCTACCTACATACATAGGGTTTTTGATCAAGAGTCAGGAAGGTACCTCAGAGGCCATCTATTTCAGTCTCCTGACTTGACAGATGAGGAAACTGAGGTCCAGGGAAGTTGAGGGACTTGTCCAAGCTCATACTGTTCCTAAGCACCGGAGCTGGAACTTCAACAACAACAATAATGGTAATAGCCAGGCACTGTGTTACGCACTCTACAAATATCAACTCATTTGTTCCTTAAAACAACCCTAGGAGGCAGGTGCTATTGTTAGCCCCATTTTACAGATGAAGAAACTGAGGCAAATAGAGATTAAGTAACTTGTCCAGGGTCTTATACTTAAGTGTCTGAGGCAGGATTTGAACTCAGGTCTTCCTGATTCCTACCTAGCTGCTACCTTGTGTGTGTGTGTGTATGGGTGTGAGGATGGGTGTGG
>CM053584.1:9823184-9856750 GCA_028627135.1 Pseudochirops cupreus
TGCATGTCTTTGTACCTTAGTTATTTTATCTGTTAAATGGGAATAATACCCTTCTGAGAATACTTGCCCTACTTAGCTTACAGCTTTTGTTGTGAGGGAAGCACTTTGTAAATATTGTAAATGGCTGTCCATTATTCCTACCTTCATCACCACCACCATCATCTTCATCCGAAATCTATACCTTATAACTTGTACCTGTTGGTCATACTGTAATAACAATAACAAATACTTTTATTTCTAACATTCTATCTACTGAATCACCTATCTCTGTCTTTTGCTATCACACAGAAGGAAAAAAAAAAGTCTTTTTCTTTCCCAAAGCCTTGAAGACAGGGCTCACCGCCCTGAGTTCTCCGCCTTCTCCAAGTTCCTGAAGCCGATCCCTGTAGGACAGTTTCAAACCCCTCGCTCTCCTATTCACGCTCCTCTGGACACCTTTTGATGGACAACTTCCTCCTTAACCTTGTGGTGCCTGGAATGGAAGGTCCTACTGAAGGGGTGGCCTGAGCAGGGAGGAGGGGCTGAGCTTGGCTCCACTCAAGGACCACCTCCCACAAGAAGCCTTTTCCAATTCTCCCCTCCCCAAAGGAGCATTCTTTGTCCCTTCAAGTTCTCTTGAGTCTGTTTTCTGTAGAATACCTTTTCTTTCAGGACCGGGCCAGTTTCTATTATTGTTTTGGTCCCCCCCAGGACCTGGCACCTGGTACTTGCTACAGAGTAGGTCCTTCATTGTGGTTAAATTTGAATGAATTTGCTGAATTGAATAGATTTGCTCAGTGACCCACAGAAGGCGGTTATTTCTTAATTTTCAAACGCAAGGACCAGAAAAACCAGTCCTGGCTGCCCAAGTTACCATTGTCTGTCCCCAGAATGCCTAGTGCCTAGTGCCTTCCCCAGTGAAGTAAAGATCACTGTATTACTGCCAGGCCTGCCATTGGCATGCTTGTCCCATGTTAGGCTGCCAGGGTCTCACCCTTGCCCCAGCCAACTGAAGGCACACATATACACACACACACACATGCATGCAGGCACAGCTAGGAGGTTTTAGGGTCAAATTCTTTCCAGAGCAGATGGGGCAAAGCCATCCAGGGTCCAGACACAAAGCAGATACTGGAGGTACGGTAGACTTTTTTGAGACCTTTGCTTCATTGGAATGACACAACCAGGAAGATTTCCAATTGTCTACTGGGGAGATTTAGTCTATGTCCAAACAGAACATGGAGAGCCTCTGGAAAAGAACCAGGGGCGAGGAATGGCAAAAGCAATGAAGAAGACTTTAGTTTGATGTAAAGAAATCAGAAATGTGGAAGGGGCTGGCTTGGGAGACTGGGATCTGCCCACATGTAGGGGCTTAAGGACTGCAGCCGCTGACAACAGAAAAGGAGGGTTGTACTAGAGGGCCTGAGTGCAAGGAATGGTGCTGGATTCGGAATCTGAAGACCTTGTTCGGAGTCTTGGCTCTGCCCGTGGGACTCTGGCCAAGTCTTTCCCCTCTCTGTTTCATCTTCCACTCAGCTGTCAAACTGAACCTTCCAAAGTACAGGCTTGACCACATTACTCCCCTCCCTCCTCCATGTAAAAAATGTCAGTGGTTCCCTATTGCCTTCAGGTCAAACATGAAACCCTGTATTTGGCAGCTTGGCCCTCCTACCTTTCCAGTCTTCCTCCCCTCCCCCATGTACTTTTCTATCCGGTGACCCTGGCCTCCTTCCCCTTCCTCCTTTCCCTCCTCCTCATTGCTTCCTGGCTTCGAGTCCCAACAAAAATCCCCTCTTTTACAAGAAGCTTCTCCTGACTCCCCTCAGTGCTGGTGCCTTCCCTCTGAGGATTACTTTATCCTGTCCATAGCTTGCTTGTACATAGTTATCTTCACATTGTCTCCCCTGTTAGAGTGGGATGCAAGGTTTGCTGTTAATTTTGTATCCCCAGTGCTTCACATAATGCCTGGCATACAAAAGGTGCTAAATAAATGCTTATTGACTATCTCTTTGAACCTTGGTTTCTTTGTCTATAAAATGGGGAGGGAAGAGTTGGGCTGCCTGACTTCTGAGGCTATCAAGATTTTAATCTATGTTGCTCCTTTCAACTGTGACACTGTGAGTGAAGGCACTTGAGAAAAGCAGAATTAACTTGGCTTTGGAGTCAGAAGAGTGAGGTGCAAATCCTGCTCCTCATGCTTACTACCTATCTGACCAAGTCACTCAATTTCCTTGGCCTCAGTTTCCACACCTGTAAAATGAAAGGGTTGGACTTTGTGGCCTCTATGGCCCTTTATCTCTAAATCTAGAGCGTGGCTTGATTGGACATGGCAGTCGGCATGTTGTCTCCTCGGTCACACGGGGAGCTCCTTGAGGGCAGGGACTGTCTTTTGTCTTTATAATCCCAGGATTTAGCACACAGTAGGTGTTTCATAGCTGTTTGTTGACTGACTGCTATTTACTATCCAACGGTATGAGTTGCTTTCCCTCCCTCCCCACAACTATCCCTGTCCTTGGAACAGGAGGTGGATCCTTCTTAAAACCTGAGTTTCTAAGAACAGAGAGACCTCCTTCAAGCCTGAATGCTTGACTTGGTCATGACCTGGTGGTGTTTTGGCTTTGGAACTGGCCTGAGGTTCCTTTATCTCCTTTTAACCTGTAGCTGGGGAAGGCCTGAACTGGGAAGTCAAGTCAGCAAACATTTATTAGTGTTTCCTTTGTACAAGACACTGCACTGAGTGCTAGGGGTAATTAAGGAGAGGGCACTGTAAAGGAGCAGGGATGAGGCTCCTTATCCCCAAACACTGGGTGGTGACAGTGGCAAGATGGGAAGGAGAGGGGATATTGGTATCAAACCAAAGATGAAAGAGTCAAAGAACATTCATTCACAGTTAGAAAGGACCAGAGAGAGCATCTAGCTCAACCCCTGCACTTTATTTTTAAAATGTCTACTTCCTAAAATTAAATTAAATTTAAACAAAACTTAATTTTAAAATTAAATTTAAAAATTTAAATTAAATTTTAAAAATTAAATTAAATTGAAATTTAAATTAAATTTTAAATTATCAATACGGTTTTTTCTCTTCACCTTCGCCTAGCCCCCCACACACTGAAAAAATAAAGAAGAAAAGTCAAACTCTTGTAACAAATATCCATTATCAATCCAAACAAATTCCTATCCTGGCCATGTCTAAACTGTCTGTCTCGGTCAGCCTCCTTGGTCCATCATTGCCTCTCTGACAGTTAGGGGGCAGCATTCGTCATCACTGGTCCTCTCGACTAATAGTAGAGCAGCATCATGGCAAAAAATCAAACTCCCATTTTACAGTCAAAGAAACTGAGACTGGAGAGGGGACCTGACTGAGGGGCTTATAAGTCACAGAACAAGAATTTGAACCCATGTTGGCAACAGGAGCTTATGAAGTGCCTACCGAGGGCCAGGTCAGGGTCTAAACACTGGGGATAAAAGGAAGCGGCTTTTGAGTATTTATTACGCTCTAAAACTGCTCTAGACTCTGAGAGTACAAACGCAAAAATGAAATACTCCTTGCCCTCGGGGAGCTTACATTCCACTGAAGAGCCTAAAAGTTACAAGTTGAAAATGATGACGTCTAATATTTTTAAAGCACACAAGCAAGTAATTAGAACAGATCATTTTACTTGCTAAGTGCATTAGATGGGTACAGATGAAGACAGTGGATAGAGCGCTGGGCCTGAATTCAAATCCAAATGTCAACTCCTACTAGCTGTGTGACCACAGCAAGTCACTTAATCTCTGCCCCAGTGTCCTCATCTGTTAAAATGGGGATAACAGCACCCACTTCCCAGGGATGTTACAAGTATCAAATGAGGTCATATTTGTATGACACTTAGCACTCTTTGGCACATAGTAGGGGCATATAGTACCCCTACAGAGGAAGGTGGTATAATGTCACATCTTAGGGGAAAGGCTGTTGGCAGTTAGGGGCATTAGGGGCAGGCTTCCAGGAAGAGGCAGCACCTGACTCATCCTCCCAGTTGCCCCAGTCCTGATCATGAGTCAGTCTTGTCTCCTCACCCCCTCTCAGCCCACACAGTCAATCCTTTGCCAGATGTTGCCTTTTCTAATTTCACAACATCTCTTGTATACATACATCCTCTTCTCTGCCTCAGAGAACCCCCTAAACACATCTGCCAGGACTTTCTAACTCATCTTCCTGGCTCAGGTTTCACTTCCCCAAAGAATCCAACGATGTCCACTCTGTGAATCTCTAGTATTTTTGAGATCAAATATAAAATCCTCTGTTTGGGATTCAAGGCATCCCACAACCTGGACCCTCCCTACCTTTCCAGTCTTCTGAAATTCTGCTTCTCTCCACATACACTTCTCATTCAGCTGTTCTTCTCACAAGGAGGGGCATCTCCCATCGCCAGATCTTTGAACCCACTGGCTGTTCTTCAGTCTTGTATCTTTAATCTATTTTATGTTCATTTTAAGCTCATGGGTTTATGCGTATGTTGTATCTACCATAAGAATATAAATTCTCTGAAGGCAGGGTTTTGTTTTTCCTTTTTCTTTGATTTTCAGCATTTAGCATGCTCCCTGGCACATAGAATGGAAATAATAAATGTTTGTTGATTGACTGATGGAGCTGTTTGCGTTGTGTACATTGAGACAAGCTTCACAAATCACCACCGAGAAAAAAGCCATAAAAAGTAGCTTCAAATAAACATTTAAAGAGGAATTGATTTGGAGGGGGGTGGGGGGGAGACAAAACCAATGGAACTCACCTGGGCTGCAGCACCCAGAGGAAGGCACTTGGGGGGCTTCTGTTTTTGGACTAATAATTTCTGTGAACTCAGCACCAAGCTCAGCTGCTCTGATGCTCCTGAAGGAGTATAGGTGGACTGAGCCCCTTCTAAGCTTCAGTGCTGTAGGGCAAGCCCTTGTTGCCTCACCCTGGTTATGGGGAGTTACATGACCAGATCTAGGCTCAATAAAACTGAGTCTGGCTTTGTTTTGATTGGATAGATTAAGGAGCTAATGTAAGGCAAAATGTATGGTAATGGGAGCTTGTAGGGAGGGGGTGGGTTGGGGGAGGAGGAGGATCTAAGAGAGGTAGAATCATAAAGCTCCTGTTATCTCAACAGTCAGAGACAGGTTTTCAACTTAGGTAGAAAGGCATTATATGTGTGTTTATGTGTATGTTTAAATTTACTTCCATGTGGAAATATATGCTTTGGATTATCATTGCTTTCCATTTTTTCTCCAAGAAAAATGTGATGGAATAATCCTACCTCAGATATTTCCTGGCTGAGTGACCCTGGACAAGTCACTTCATGGTTGTCTGCCTTAGTTTCCTCATCTGTCAGGTAGGGATAAGAAAACCATCTACCTTTCACATGGTCAGTTGTGAGGGTCAAGTGAGAGAGTGTGTGAAGTGCTTAGCAAAGTTTAAAGCATAATATAAGAGCTAATTTTTATTGTTGTTACGGATTTATTTATTCCTTGAACCATTGCAGGTGGAGGATTGGATAAAACCCAGAGAGGAAAGCCTTGGGATTGTATGTAAAGTGCTTTGCAAGCCTTAAACATCAATAATTGCGGGCTGTCATCATCCTGAGACCTCCATATTTACTGACCACTGGGAGCTAGAGAAAGCCAGTCACGGCTGGATGGTATGATCAAAGGATCTGAGATTTTGACTGGGGAAGGAACTTCTTCTGCACTGGGCCAGAGGCCCAGAAAGAAACTTACCCAAAGGGAAGTCCTTTTGAGAGGTGCTCTCCCTCCAATATCATTCCTCACCCTACTGGCCTCCAGGACTGACGATAGAACCATAGCTCTGGAAGGGGCCTCACCAGTCATCTGGTCCAATCTCCTCACTGTACAGATGGAGGAAATGAAGGCTCAGAGGGGTCATGGATTATCGATCCTAGACCTAACCATAGAAGGGATTTCAGAGAACATCACATTGTGCCAGGCACCGTAGGCACAAAGACAAACATGAACCAGGCCCTGCCCTCAGAAGACCTACCTTCTATTGGTGGTAGGCCTTTAGCTGAAAACTACCAAGACTCATTCTTTCCCCCAGAACCTTCCCCCTTCTTCCCTTGGCCATTCATTCCTCCCATCGTCCTAGTCAACCAAGTCCTGAAAATGAGTCAGCCTTGTCCCCTCATTCACACTCAGCCCCCACAGTCAGTCCTTCGCTGTAGCTTCTCTTCTGATTTCACAGCCTCAAACATTAATAAGTGCTAATTATTACTATTTTGAGACCTCCCCTTCACTTCACAAAGGAGAACTGGAGGGACAGAGAAGGAAGTGATTGTCCGAGGACTCTTGGGCAGCAACACCAATAATCCAGCTGAAACAAGGTCTGCTGTGCTGTGGCAGACGGTTAATATGGGCTTACTAAACACCTACTATGTGTCTAGAAGTGTAAACTAAAGGGTGATTTTACTGCAAACACACACACACACACACACACACACACACACACACACACACACACACACACACACACACACACCCCATCGTGTTCTTTTGCTGCCAAGGGCGGGGTGGGATTTGATCTCCTAGCCCTTGTTAATGATTCTCACCACATTCTGTTTCTCATGTGTCTCCTGATCCCTGCAGTGTGAGCTCCTCAAGGGGAAGGGACGAATCTTTTTTATGGCTCCCTCAGAGTCTAGCAAAACTTCCTGCACACAGCGGGCAGTTTCTCCTGTTGGTTAAACAAATATATGAATGAAAAATGTATGAATGAAGCATTGCCTGCTCTCATGGCCTGTTGGAACAAGAACTGGGTATGGAGTCTTGAGGATATGAGTTCGAATCCCTGTTCTTCCATTTAATTAGAAGGGAAGGGGTCTTCTTGACCTTGGTCCAGTTACTTCCCTTACTTGAGTGTTCCTTCCCCTGTAAAGCGAGGGGGTTGGGCTCGATGATATCACAGTTCCCTTACGGCTTTATGATCCTGTGTAACACCCACAGAGCCCTTCCTGAGAAATGGGTTATCCCATTACACTAATGACTTGGCTGCCTTCCAACCCAAGGGCCAGGAATTTTCAAGCATCCCTGAATCGCGGCTCCAGTACTGCACTCAAACCATGCATTATCCCCAGTGGGAAATGAGAGAACGCAGCCGCATAGCGGGACATGACCACTCAGGTAAGAACCACACCTCATGTCCGGTCGCAGGTACACCCCGCATGGGGCAGGAAGCGGGTCGGGGAGGCTCCTGTTGTTGCCTGAGGAGTCATCTCCGCTTGGCGTGGCCAGTGTTCCAATACAGGCAGGGCCCAGGAGGGGTTCCGAACGGGAGAAGACAGATGGCTTGAAGCATTGAGAAACAGGGCACACAGCCCCTTCAGTTCAGTTAAAGCCGCGAAGCTTCCCAGAAACTAACTGCTGAAGAGAGGGGCGTCACCGGGAGATCTTGAAAGAGGCTGCTGTAGCAGAAGGCTTTTTTTTTTTCCCCTAGGCACTTATAGGAGCAACTCTGTTGCAGGCAGTGGGGCATTCCGGGACAACTTAGTCTACCTTCTTATCATTCACAAAACGAGAGTCAGAGCACCGAATGTGAGAGTTTTAAAGGACCTCATACGTGAATGAGTCCGACTCATTCATGAAGAAATCTCCACTAGAACATGCCAGACAAATCTCCCTTGTCCATTCTCTGCTTGCTTTGGGCAGTGGGAAAAGAATCTATCAGGGTAAGTTCCCTCCTGCCAAGGTCCCCATTGAAAGGATCTAATGTCAATGGGCCAGGCACCCAGGCATCGTGGCTGCCCCACTTCTGCCAACTCCATTTAGCAGCAACAAAATAGGAAGGGGAAAGTGAATGACAGGAATGGTTTGGAATTGGAGGTTGGCAAATTGTGAGCAATGAAAGGAGGAGGGGATTTAGGATGGGGAAACAGAGTCACGTCACATACTCCTGGAGCTGTGGCCTCTCCCTCTGGCTGGCTAGTTTCTCCTAGAACCTCCATCTTAAAGGGAAGGTTCAGGCCAACCATGTCTCCATCACTTCTTTCCCATGGACCTGCCTTTTAGCTCCCCTTAGAAGGTTAAGTAAGCTCCTTGAGGGGAGGGGCTGTCTTTCTGTCTGCTTTTATTCCCAGCATTTGGCACAGAGTAGGCACTTAATAAATGCTTATTGATTTGGCTTGATAGAATCACAAATTTGTATTTGGAAAGGACCTCAGGGGCCATGTTGTCCAACCCCTACAAGAACAGGACTCCCACCATGATGAAGGAAAATGTGACTTGCCTAGGCTCATACAACCAGTAAGGATTTGAAGTTGCATTTGAACTCAAGTCTTTCTGACATCAAATACAGTGCTCCATCCACTATGACACTTACCTGTCTGCTGAACAGGAATGAAAAACAAATAGAAGGTAGCCTTGGGAGGTCCAACAGAATTATTCTAATCCCAGCTTCTATTTGAAAGTTCATTGATTTAGATCTGGAGGGGACCTCAGGGGCCACTAGCTAAACCTCCTCTTTTAACAGATGAGGAAACTGAGGCCCAGAGGGCTAAAGTTATGTGCTATGGGTCACACAGCTAGTGTGTGATCCCTAGAGATGGGATTCCTGCTCAGTTCTGCAGTGGTGTCAAGTCCTTTATATCCATTATTATCATCTCATCAACATTGGATGGACCCTTTACAGACACTGTGCTCCAAGTCAGCCAGGGCCGGTCAAAACTGAGGGATGAGTTTGCTTGGGTCTTTGTGCCAGGTTGAACAAAAGACAGGTTGGATTGTACCGTCTTGTGTCCTGACCCTTTCTCTGCCTGCCCCCCGGAGAGGCTGAACAGTCAGCGTCTGCTGTCACAAGCAGAGAAGAACAAGGTGTGTTTGACTCAAAGGTTTCCTTTCTTATTGTACTCAAGAACATCTTGACCTCCCAGAAGAACTGGTTGGCAATTTGAAGCTAAAACATGCCTTATTTGGTCCTGGAGATTCCAGCCCACACTCTAATCCCTTGATATTTCCTGACCAGTACGGAAGGGAGACACGTTTTAGAACATGGATAGTGGCTGAATCACAGACTCTCAGTGTTGGAATCAATCAATCACAAATCTTTATGAAGTGGCTATTATATATCAGGCTCTGTGCTCAACACTGGGAATTTGGAGAAAGAATGAACATGTTCCTCCCTCAAATGACTTTGTCCTCAATGGGGAAATAAGAATAGAAAGAAGAATAGATAGATAGATAGATAGATAGATAGATAGATAGATAGATAGACAGATAGATGATAGATAATTGATAGATAGATGGATGCGATATACATATAGACAAGTAGATAGAAGTGAGATATAGATAGATGGATGGTTGATAGATGACAGGTGATAAAAAGATAAGTAGGTAATAGAGCCAATGCAAAGGCACAGCGTTAGAAGGCACCAGTCCAAGCCAGGCCCAGAAGGAATCAGCATTATGACACGCTAGATTCCAGGTGTGACTCCAGGCACATCCCTTAAACTCTTTGTTTTATTTTCTTCATATGGAAAAATGAAATGGGTCAAAACAGAGCATCACTAACTACCCTTCTTGGGCACCTAGGTGGTGCAGTGCTTGGAACTTTGGACCTGGAGTCAGGAACAGCTGAGTTCAAATCTGGCCTCAGATACTTCCTAGCTGTGTGACCCTAGGCAAGTCATGTAACCTGTTTGCCTCAGTTTCCTCATCTGTAAAATGAATTAGAGAAGGAAAAGGCAGACCGCTCCAGAATCTTTGGCAAGAAAATCCCGGATGGGGTCCTGAAGAGTAGGGCACAATTGAAAAAAGCTCCAACGAGAACAGCAGTGGCCCTTTGAGCTCTGTCTGCCATGAGTTAGGCAAACGGAAGCTCAAATCAGCCACCAATGCACTGCCCATTGTTTAACCTCAAAGGCAGCCCGTCTGCCTGGGCATGCCTCCAGGGAAGCGACTGCTGTTCCCTTTCTTTGTCTGCCCGGCATTTAACACAGTTCCTGGAACGTAGTGGTCTCTTAATAAATACCTGTGGCCTTGACTTGACTACAAGTTACTACCATCTAACAAGCATTCCTCCCCAGGCTGAGCTCCTGACTCTTCACAAGAGTGAGTAGCCACCCTGCCACAGACACATCTTCACTCTGGAAGCTCCCTCCATCCCCAGACCAACTCTCACCTTGGGAGTACCCTGGGCTCCCCTCAGAACCTCCACCTTAAGGAGGAGACTGAGGCCATTGCTTGGCAGGTGGCACTCCTGACTTTTCAGACTTTCTCTGCCTTCATCCCCACTCCTATCCCTTTTCCATCCCTTTTTGTGTGTTGTTTTCACCCACTAGAATGTAAGCTCCTTGAGGGCTGAGGTTGTCTTCCTTTTTTACTGTATTCCCAGAGTTTAGCACAGTGCCAGGCCCGTAGTGAATGCTTAATAAAGTCTTGCTTTCTGACTTGTATTAAGTACATTCTAGGCCAGCAGTTCTCAACCTGTGGGTCATGACCCCTTTGGGGTCAAATGACCTTTTCCCAAGGGCCACAGGGGTCACCTAAGACCATTAGAAAGGAGACATGTCCACATACAACTATTAAAGAGTTGGGGCATTAGGAAGGTTGAGAACCACTGTTCTAGGCACTTCAGCTTTGGGAAATGTATGGAGTTTAAAGAAGACTAGGCCTGTCCTCCTGGAGTTTCCAGTCCAGGAAGGGGATGATGCTAACCAGCACAGATACCGTATTACACGATATGCATCTTAAGGAAGCCCAAAAGGAGGGTGTGATGTCATAGTTTGGGGAGATCATTCCTAACATGAGACACTGGAACAGGTTTCCTAGAATAGGTGGGATTTTAACTGAAATAGATGGCATTTGACTTGAGAGGATGGTAGTGATGGGGTGTTGGGGTGCCTGTGTTTGTAATATCAGCTTGTGAAATCAAGTTGTAAAATCACACCTCCCCAGCCTCAGAGCATCAACTCTGCCTCTTCCCTAGGCCAGCACTCCGCCTAGCAACAATCCATGAACTGCTTATCCCTGCTTGGTACAATAGCAAGCTGTACCAACGAATCCTTCACTAAACCATCTAAACAATCCCTTTAGCTTAGAGAAATGTATATCTCCCTTGTTCTAATGGCCAGCTGCACCTATGATTCCTTCAATGCACTATCAGTAAGCTAACTCCTCTCCAATTAGGCACATCTTGAATCCCCAATTAGTGCAGCTTCCCATCATGCATCTTGTCAAATAGGACATTGATGGGTAACAGACAGCACACCTCTGGGTCAGCTCTGACCATTGGGTGACCTAGTGACGTCTCAAGCTGTGAGCTATTTCCCAGTGAATTATGGGCAATACGCCTGCGCAGTAGATATGAAAAGTGCATG
This sequence comes from Pseudochirops cupreus, assembly GCA_028627135.1. Lineage (NCBI taxonomy): Eukaryota > Metazoa > Chordata > Mammalia > Diprotodontia > Pseudocheiridae > Pseudochirops > Pseudochirops cupreus. The sequence continues at coordinate 9,834,506 of CM053584.1, forward strand.
TCCCTTTAAGCACTGATCACTCCTTAACTCCTCCCTAATCCCACCCTTACTCACCTAGTTAGCATAATTGATACCTGATTCACGATTTTATTGCTTTATAATCTGTACCCCTGAGTCCTTTAAGTTTACAGGTTCCCTAAGACCTCCTGCCCACTGTAAAGCATAACAATACACTTTTACAATCCCGACTTAAAAGATTGTTTGAGCCCTAAGAATTCTTTCCAGACTAGAACCCTCAAGGGATTCTTTGGGGTCCCTGAAAAACCTATCTTTTCTCACTTTCATCAATAGGATCTCTTAGGATTCCAGATCTGATGCATTCCCTCATCCCTTCTCTTTTTGGGATTGGGAAACAACCATGGAAGGAGGAATTAATCCATTCATTTGTCCACTCATCATTCCTTCAACAAGCATTTCTATCTGTTCTGCACGCGCCATCATGGACTGTTCAATCTAGCTTTATTTCTCCTTGTAACATCCTCATTGGTGAGTGGTTCCCAACTCACCAAGACCTTGTGGAGCCTGTCCTTCCCAGCCTTTCTGAGAAGCCTGGGGAACATCATAGATAGCCAGGGTTTGCTTAATGTTTCCTGGCAGCTCTGGGATTCTCCTTTAGAGGCTTCCCGGATCAGAAAACCTTAAACCTGGCAGCCATTTTAATTCCATTAGCCTCAGGTGTCTTGGCAATGAATAAAATAAATAAAGTTACTTCTGCAAAGCCTCAGCCCGTCTCCTGATGGTCTGTTTCTGAGGAAGACTTCTCAGGAGCAGGTTTCCCGGCAGTGGTGATGTAAGGAGAAGCCAGAAGGATGTGGGTGGGCTGGTTTGGGTCAGTCCAGTTATCTTTTGCTCTCTTATTCAGAAAGCTTTTATTAAGCACTTACTGGTTATCCAAATTGTGTTAAGTAGTTGGGGGTGGGTGAAGCACAGGTAAAGTAATACAAGGTATTAATTTATTAAAAAAAATTCCTTTATTAAGTGTTCTTTATGTGCTAGGCACTGGGAATACAGAAACAAAACAGCCTCTGCCCTCGGGGAGCTTAAAATCTATTGGAAAGCTGGGAAAACAGTATGCACAGTCTCAGAAAATTAGATTTAATATATACACAAAGTAATTTTCAGGCCATTAGCCAATAGGGAGAGGACGAAAAATTCAAAGCTGGGGGACAGAATCTTAGAGATAATCCAGCCCAACCCCCCCATTTTACAATTAAAGAAATGGAAATCTAAAGAAGTTAAATGACTTGCCTAGGGTCACATAGCTATCAAATAACAGACCTGGCATTGAACATAGGTCTTTGGACTCTGATTCCAGAACTCATTCTGTGGTACCTCACTGTGAGGGCCAAATAGGAGAGAGCAGACTTTATTACCTTTGGGGATACTGTGAAATTTCTTTCTTTATTTCAAACTTCTCTTGGAAGCAAACGTTCATCTTTTTCAAATCAATGTTCACTTTCGTGCCTGGGACCATTAGCCACAACCTAAAATAATAATGATGATAATTATTATTGATTATAGCTAGCTAGCATTTATATAATGTTTCCTACATGCCAGGCACTGTGCTAAACATGTCTGACTAACCAGAACGAGAGATGTTGTCAGGGGATGTATGCTGGGAAGCGAAGACAAGTTGGAGCTGTGGCGCGTGATGGATGGATGGCAGGTGGCTAGTCCATTGGCTTCCCCTACATCCTGACGATGTGAGGAGGAGGTGAGGAAGGCCGCCAGAACATGTGGTGAGCCCCTTGTGGTTGGTCATAGGATGATGCATTCAAGAGCCACACATGGTGGACAGGGAGGGATGAATCACGATCTATATCAAGGAAGGGAACATTCAAGTCCATGAAATCCCACATCCACTTGATGATTTGAGCATTTCACACGTGCACTCACAGGGCTGTTGTAAGAGAGCTTAAAATCACTTTAAACAGACATCAACTATTATTATTTTATTATGTGTATATGAGTATCTTAATTGAATCTAAAAATACTCAACTGGAATCTGGGGCAATTATTTTAAGCAACCCTTCCCAGAAACTAAGCCACATTCTCTCATCCTTAGTTTCCTAAAGGGACCCTGGGAAAGACTGGATGAGACTCTGGGGAGGAATGAGTGAGCCCCCCCCCCTTTTTTTTTAGTAAATAGTATTTTATTTTTTCCAATAATATGTAAAGATAGTTTTCAACATTTGTTTTTTTAAATAAGATTTTGAGTTTCAAATTGATGCCCTTTAGTTTCTAAGAACACTGAGTGTGATGAGGAACAAAATGGGTAAGGGCAGAGAACTTTGGCTTCCAGGGATGTGTTAGTCACTCAGTTAAGAGATGGAGAGCTGGCTCTTTGATGCTTTTGAGAGACAGAGATAGATAGGAAAGAGAGACAGAAACAGAGAGACAAAGATACAGAGACAAAGGTAGAGAGACAGAGACAGACAGGCAAACAGATAGAGACAGATACAGGCTTGCAAAACAGAGACAGATTCAGAAACAGAGAGACAAAAATACAGAGAGTCAGAGAAAGACAGACAGATACAGAGACAAAGAGGCAGGCAGACAGAGACAGAGAGACAGAGATACAGAGACAGAGAGATATAGAAAGATAGAGATAAAGAGACAGAGACAGAGAGATAGGTAGACAGAGAGACAGATACAGACAAAGAGGGAGAGAGATAGAGATAGACACACACACACACACACACACACAGGGATTTCAGGCACTGCTGACATACATGGTGTGCGAAGAAGGGAAGAAAGGAGCAGGTATGGAAGTTCTTACCTATTTTATAGCCATGTAGCAAATTCAGTGATGCAAAAGAACTCAGATAAATTTTAAGCAAAGAAGTAGGTCATTCAAGGGCATGTGGAAAAGGAATGTCAGTTTGGCCCAATGCCAGACAAGGAAGGAACCTCAGTGATCATTTAGGCCAATCTATCACTTAATAGGTGCCCTCCAGCACATACCTGGCAAGTGTTGACCTGGTCTTTTCTTAAAGACTCCCACTGATGGGAAACTATCATCTCTCAAGGCAGCCTGACCCTTCTCACTTTGACTTCAGTCTAATTCTTAGGTTTCTTTTATTGACAAATCTAATCTGCCTCTCTGTAACTTCTGCCCATAGTTCTCACATTATAGGAATATAGAAATAAATATACATTTTAACATTTTAAAAATTCAGTTTTATTTTCAGCTCTCAATTCTTTCTCTCCCCCAAATGACAAAGCAAGAAAACAAAGTCTGTTACAGACAGTTTAGCAAAACAAATTCCTACGTTGGCCACGTCCAAAATATTTCCTCAGTCTGCATTACTTCTCTCTGTGGTGGGTTTCATCATAAACCCTCTGGAAATGTGATTGGTCATTGTGTTGGTCAGAGCTCCTAATCTTTCAAAGTTGTTTTTCTTTGTGATATTGCTGTTACTGTAAAAATTGTCTCCTGGTTCTGCTTACTTCACTCTGTGTATGTTCATACAAGACTTCTCAGGCTTTTCTGAAACCGCTCCCTTTACCATTTCTTATAGCACACTAGCATTGCATCACATTCATATATCATAACTTGTTCAGTCATTCCCCAATTGATAAGCATCCCCTAAGTTTCAAAGGGGGCAGCTAAATGGCATAGTGGATAGAGCACTGGATGGGGAATCAGGAAGACTCATTTTCCTGAGTTCAAATCCAGCCTTAGAACCTTACTAGCTATATGAGCCTGAGTAAGTCACTTCACCCTGTTTGTCTCAGTTTCCACACCTGTAAAATGAGCTGGAGGTGGAAATGGCAAACCACTCCAGTATTTTTGCCAACAAACCTCAAATGGGGCCACAGAGAGTGGGATACAACTGATTAAGACCAAACAACAACTTGAGTTTCAAATTTTTTGTCATCATGAAAATAACTTCTATAAATGTTTGTGTACTTCCGTGTCCCTTTTCTCTTCTTTAAAAATCTCTTTGAGGGTACTACACGGTAGCAGTATCGGAATTGCCGGGTCAGAGGGTACACACAGTTTAATAGCTTTTGGGGCATAGTTCCGAATCACTCTCCAGAATGGCTGGACCAGTTCACAGTTCCACTAAAAGTGTATTCATGTGCCTGTGTTCCCAGAGCTCCTCCAGCGTGTGCCAGCTTTGCGGTGTGATTCCTTAGAGCCGTTTTCATTTGCATTTCTCTCTTAGTAAGTGAGAGCACTTTTTCATATGGCTATTGATAGTTGTGATCTCTTGAAAACTGCCTGTTTGTATCCATTGACTATCGATCTCTTATTCTTACAAATTTGAATTAATTCTCTCCATATGTTTTGGAAATGAAATCTTTCTCAGAGATACTTGCTGCAAATATTTTCCCCTAATTTCTAGCTTCTCTTCTAATTTTCTTTCCATTGTTTTTTTGTGCAAAACCTTTTAGTTTTATGTAATCAAAACTACTCATTTTCTCTCCTGTGAACCTCTCCATTCTCTGTTTATAAACTTCTCCATCTAAAGATAATTTCTTCTATGACCCTCTAATTTGTTTATGATGCAAATCTTTATGTCTAAATCACGTGCACGTTTGGAGCTTAATACATTGCGCAGTGGTTGGCCTATGTAGTTTCTGCCAGACAGATTTCTAGTTTTCCCAACAGTTTTTGTCGAATGGTGAGTTGTTGCTCCAATAGCTGGGGTCTTTGGATTCGTCAAACACTAGTGGACGAATGCTCACGTACTTCTGTATGTTATGTACTTGATCTGTTCCTCTGATCAATCTCTACTTTCACCCAGCACCAAATTATTTTAATGACCATGGCTTTGTAGTACAGTTTGAGAACTGGTACCATTAGGGCCCCTTCCTTTCCATTTTTCCCCATTAATTCCTTTACTGTTCTTCATGTTTTTTCCTATAGGTGAATTGTTATTATTCTTTTCTAGACCTCTGAAGTAAATTCTTTAGCAGTGGATGATAAGGCACTAAATAATGTCATTTTTCTTGTTTTGGCTCAGCCTACCCATGAACAATTTATATTTTTCAAATTATTTAGATCTTAGTACAAAAGTATTTCGTAATTGTATTCAGATAGTCTCTATATAGCTTGGCAGATAGATTCACAAGTCATTTTAAGTGTAATCTTCTATCCCTTTTTGGCAATATATAGAAATGCAGATTTGTGTAGGCTTATTTTATGTCCAAAAACTTTGTTGAAGGTATTGTTTCAGTTTTTTAGTTGATATTCTAGAAGGGTGGTATTAAAATCAAATAGAATCAGGGGTTGCTAAACTGTCCAAAAGTATCTCTGAGGGCCTCATATTGACTTAGCTTTAAAATGTAACATTATTTATGTTTTATTGCATTTTATTTATTTTGTTAAATATTTCCTAGGTATGTTTTTATCTGGTTCAGGCCGCACTCAGGAACTTTGCGAGACCTCTGGGGCATACGTATGATACCTCTGCTTGAGAGTTCTCTGAAAAAAAACCAACATCATATCATCTACAAAAGTGGTCATTTTGTTTCTTTGTTCACGAATATTCCCTTGCTTTATTTTTATTGTCCTATTGCTAGAGCCAGCATTTCTAGCATGATATTGAGTACTAATGATGATAATAGGCATCCTTATTTTACCCCGATCTTACTGGAAAGGCCCTAGTTTATCCCCATTATACACAATGCTGGCTCTTGGTTTTAGATAGATCCTACTTATCATATTTTTCAAAAAGCTCTGTTTATCCCTACTCTTTGTAAAATTTTCTGAAAAACAGAATGCTGTAACTTGTCAAAAAAAATGCGGCATCAGTTGTTATAATTATGCGATTTTCGTTTTTAAAATGGTTGATTATGCTTTTAATTTTCCTAATGCTAAACTAGGCTTGCATTCCTGCTAAAATCCAGCCTGCTCATGGTGTCATATCTTTGTGATATGTTGCTGTAGTCTCTTTGCTAACATTTTATTTAAATTTTTGCATCAATATTGATTAGGGATATTGGTCTTTAGCTTTTGTTCTCCATCTTGCCTCTCCTTGGTTTCGGTATGAAGACCATATTTGTGCCGTAGAAGGAATGACAGGATTCTTTTTCCTATTCTTTTCAAACAGTTCACATGGTATTGGAAGTAATTGTTTATAGAACTCACTTATAAATCTGTCTAGTCCTGTGTTTTCTCATTCTTTGGAAGTTCGTTTATGGTCTGTGCAATTTCTTTTTCTAAGATAGAGTAATTTAAATACTCTATTTCATTTTCATTTAATATGAGAAATTTATAATTCATAAATATTTATCTGTTTCAGTTAGATTGTGAGCATTATTGGAATATAGTTGGGTAAAAAAGCTCCTAATAAGTTACTTTATTTCTTCACTTGTTACAAATTTGCCCTTTTCACTTTTAATACTGGCATTTTTTCTTTCTTTTAAAAATCAACTTAACTAATAGCTTATCTATTTCATAAATTTTTTAAAAACAGCTCCTGATTTTATTTATTATTTACTTTTAAATTTCGATTTTCAGGATTTCGGATTTGGTAATTAATTTTTTTTTCTCATTTGTTGTTATTCTCGTGTTTAAAGTTGTTTTTTCTCTTTTACTGATGAAAGTATTTAGAGATATACATACTCTTTTAAGTGCTCTTTTGGCTACATTCCCAAAATTTTGGCATGCTGCCTCATTGTTGTCATTATTTTTAGTGGAATTATCAATTATTGCTGTAATTTGTTCTTTGATCCACCCTTTCTTTGGGATTAAGTCACTTAGTTTCCAATTAATTTTTAATCTTTGCTTCCTTTATTGAATATATTTTTATTGCATTATGGTCAATAAAACATCCATTTAATCTTTCTGCTTTTCTAAACTTATTTGCATGGTTTTTATGCCTTAATACATTGTCAATTTTTGTTATTGTGTTATGCAGCTCAGAAATAGGTATATTCCTTTTTATTCCCACTCAATATTCTCCAGAGATAGCTAGGTGTTGCAGTGGATAGAATCCTAGACCTAGAGTCAGGAAGACCTAAGTTCAAATCTGACCTTAGATACTTACTATGTGAAACTCTGGGTAACTCAGTTAACCTCTGTTTGCCTCAGTTTCCTCAGCTGCAAAATGGAGATAATGATAGCACCTACCTCATAGGATTGTTGTGAGAATCAGATGAGATAATGTTTGTACGGTGCTTAGCACAGTGGCAGGTACAAAGTAGCTGCTTTATAAATGCTTCTTCCTCTCTTTTTCTCTCCTTCCAAAGGCTATTATATCTAACTTTTACAAAAATCTAATCAGATCCTTCATTTATTATTTTTTCCTTTTATGATTAGATTTTCTAGGGTAAATTAAGCACTCAACTACTATAGTTTTAGTATCTATGATTCCCTACAACTCATTTAACTTTTCCTTTAAAAATTTAGATGCTGTGCCATTTGGTGCATATATGGTTATTATTGATATTAATTTATTATCTATGGTGCCTTTCTGCAAAGTGTAGTTTCCTAGTTTCTCTTTTATTTAGGTCTGCTTTTGTTGTTGCTTTGTTGGAGATCATGATCACCACTCTTGACTTTTTTATTTTGACAGAAGCACAATAATTTCTACTCCAGCCTCTTATTTTAATTCCATGTGTATCATTCTGTTTCAGGTGTGTTTCTTGTAAACAGCATATTATTAGATTCTGGTTTCTAGTCCATTCTGCTATTCTCATCCATTTAATAGGTGAATTCATGTCATTCACATTCACACTTAGGATTGTTCATTATGCATTTCTTTCCATTATATTCTCTTATAGTTTTCCTTCTCCTTGTTTCCCATCTCCTCTTTGATGTGGGATTTCTTGACATATGATGTCCATACTTTTAAAATTTTTATGGTCATGGCTTTCAAGTAGTCCAACGACTCTTAAATTATTTCTCCTTAATCTGTTTTTTGGGATGGTTGTTTTTGATGTAAGATATTTCACGTTTTCTTCCCCTCCCCCCCAGCCTTTCTTCTGTTTTAATATTTGGTTTAACTTGATGTTTCATGGGGTCATTAGTTTATATTTTTGTCAATCTTAATTTTCACCAGAATCACAATTTGAAGACAAATCTTCTTTTCCAAGTCTAAGGTTCTTACCATTTTATCACTTCATTTTGTTTTAGCAAATATTTACTCCTCTTTTTTTTTTTTTAAGTTTTCCATTGCATCCAAACTGACTCCTTTTCTGCTGTCTGGAACTGATCTAACATCCTCCTTACTCATCTCTACCTCTTAGAATTCTTAGCTACCTTCAAGGTTCTACTCAGGAGGTACCTTCTTCAGGAACACTACCAAATGGGTCCCAGTTATGGTTTTCTCTCTCTCCCCTCAAATTATATTGTACTCATTTATCAGGTGCATCTACTTCCCTCTAGTAAAATGAACCCTTCTTGAAGGCATGGATGCGTTTTCATTATTGGTATCCCCAGCAGTACAATTCCTTCTAATGGTAGACAATTAAATGCTTACTGATTGAATGAGTTTCTTCTGTGAACTGGGCTCTGTGCTGGAACACTGGGGAGCCAAAAAGAAGAGGAGTCGGTTCCTCCTTGCCTGCCCTCAGTGAGCTTATGTTCTTCCTGGGAGGGATGCCAGATGTACAAGGAAGGAGCACTAATGACTCTGAGGGTCAGGGAAGGTTCTTTGTCAGAAGCAAGGGAGTCTCACCCTCACTCTTAACTTTGTATGATGACTATTCATCCTGGACATTAGCAGCCCTTTATACGGGCCAGCAGAGGAGTCCGCCAAGTTGTGTCACTTAGGGTCAATCAGCTGACCCACATCAAATGAACACTAACAGGGCAAGAATGCAAAAACAGATCTTTGGAGGGAGCGCAAGGATGGGAAGTGAGGAGTCTTCAGGGAGAGGAATGTTTCCACTAACCCTGACTCCTTCTCACAGAGCCAGAGGGTGGGGGCTAGACCAGGGTTTCTGAGAGTTTTTTGGGCAATCTCCTTGTTGTCCAGGGGAGAAGACCGAGGCCCAGCAAGCGTTCCTTGTGCTGCCTCCTGCATGACTGAGGCCTCGCTGGCCTTCTGACTGTATTCCTGTAATGTGGAATAATCCATCTAGGGATGAACACACACTTATTGAGCACCTACGATGGTCAAGCATTGTGCTTTATAAATATTGTCTCCTTTGATTCTCACAACAACCCCGGAAGGGAGGCAGGATTATTTCCCCCTCTTAGGCAGACGGGTTAAATGACTTGCCCAGGTCACACAGCTGCTACTAAGTGCCTGGGTCAGGATTTGAATTTAGCTCATCACCCTGTGCACTTCACTTCACTGCCTAAATACCTCATGTGAACATCTAAGGAGGGACATGGTATGGACCCTGTAAGGACCTACTGACCAGCATTCTCCAGATGGTGCTGGAATTTTGAGGATTCAATCAAAACATAAACACACAGAGGTCGAAAGGAAGGTGAGGAAGAAGTGTGTAGGAGAAGAGAGAATGGACCTGGAATCAAATGACCTGGTTTGACCTGATAGTCTTGGCTCTGCAGCTTCCTGGCTGAGTGACCTTGAGCCAGTTCAGTTACACCTGGGCCTGTCTCTTCCTATCTGCACAATGACTTGATCAGATTTGATGATGCCCCAGCTCCCCTAGGAGATTCTGAGAAAAGAAAACGCTGTCACGCAGGCAGATCCTGACGTGTCCTCCTTCCCACTGGGCTCAGTCACTCGCTCTCCTTGGGCTTCCTCCAGGGTTCTTGCATCCTCAGCCTGTTACTGTTCCCACTTGACCCTTCCCTTGTGGGATGGGGCGGGAGTAGAGGGGAATTTGCTGATGAGGGCTGACATAGTTGGAAGAACTTTCCATGTCATCACTTGTAAGTTGCTAATTTCTGGTATCAATGGTGATGAAAGTTGTAACTGGGACCAGATACTCTCTTGTCATGAGATTCATATATTCTGAGCTATAACTAGGGCTGGGTGACTAAAGCTTTGTCTCTGGGAGCCAACATTCAGGGGGCATGCTTTCTCCCCATGGCCGTTCTCTGACCCACAATCCCATTCCTTGGGCCTCGCTGCTTGTACCCTTCTCCAACACCATCAGCTCCCTCTCTACTCACCCCCACACCCCATCCTCTGGTAGTTGTCACACATGGCTGCACCCAGTCGGGAGACACCATTTCCCGGGTCTGAATTGCCACAGGCACCAGAAATCCAAGTCATGGTTCAGGCTCCTTTGCTGTCCACTTATCCTAGGGCTGACCCATGAAAGTAAAGCATCAATTTAAACAGTGGCTGAGCCCCAGCTCCTGCCATGGCTTCATGTTTCTCTAGCCTGGAAACTGTTGGCAGAATGCTGTTGGGCAGCTGAGAACACGTTTCCCAAAGTTCCTATGAGCCTTTCTCTCTTTGCATTGCTTCAAACTCTGTGTGGTTCCATTGGAACAGGCCTGGTCTGGGGGCAGGAGCCCAGGGTTCTTGGCCAATTGGCTCGTAGGACCTTGCACAAGTTATCTCATCCCCTCAGTTTCCTCACCAGAAAAGCTCGGATCACCAAAGGATCACAAAATTGTAGATTTACAGCATAAAGTTGAATTAACAATCATTTGCTAAGCACCTACTGTGTAAATGCTGGAAGTTCAGAGAAAGGAAAAGACAATTCCTGCTCACGGGGTCTCATGGTCTAGCGGGGGAGACAACATGCAAAACCTGTGTACAAACGTCACACGGATGGATAAATTGGAGGCGGCCTCAGAGGGAAGGCAGGAAGACTTGAGCCAGGGTGGTAGAAGAACCAGAGGAGGGAAGGAGGCATACATGAAGGATGTTGAGAGGGTAGAATTGACAGGACTTGGCAACCGATTAGAAAAAGGAGGTGGGAAAGAGTGAGGAGCTGAGGTAGACACTTTGGCCGCAAGCCTGGGGCACTGGCAAGATGGTGGCATTTTCAGCAGTACTGGGCAAGTCAGGAAAAGGGAAGGCTTTGGGCACAAGCCTGGAGGTCAGGAGAGAGGTTAGGACTGGATAACCCAAGGGTCATCTTTCTAGAGACAATCATCCTTATGATGGAATCCATCCAGCTTATGGGGTCACCAGGTGTGATAGTGCTGAGGGAGAAGAGAAGGCCTAACAGAGAGACTTTCGAAGGCACGAATTTCAATGCCCCATTTTACAAATGAAGAACCCCAAACCCAGAGAAGCAAGTGTCTTTCCTAGGGTCCCATAGCAGTGAGTGTCTAAGGCAGGATTCAAATCCAGGCCTTTCTGACTCTCAATTTCAGTGCTCAAATTCCTACCCCACCTTGTCTCTCAAAAGAATCTTGAAGGACCTTTCCATGAGTCTGCCAAACAAGACAGCAGTGTCATAGATTTTAGGTTGGGAGACACCTGAGTGGTCATCAAATAATGCAACCTCTTCATTTCATAGATGAGAAACCTGAGTCAGAGAGCTAAGCAGGCAATTCAGGGCCACAGTCCTGCTGAGTGTCCGAGGCAGTGGCCACCCTGACCCCAAGCCCATCACTTGATCCACTGCACGCTCCTGTCTCAAAGGATGGCAGGACGCTCCCCTGAGCTGCCACGTCCTGTGTTCATCCATCTATAACCAGTAAGGAATATCTTGGTAGCTGTGGATGTCTCAGCCTTAGACATTCCCAGGGTCCAGGAAGTGCTGGTTTCTTACCGTTCTTTCTCTCTGTTTTTCCCTTTAGCTGATAGAGTGCTGGTCTTGGAGTTAGGAAGACAGATTCAAATCCTGCCTCAAATGCTTCCTGCATAACCTTGGCTGGATCATTTAGCAAACCCGTGCCTCATTTTCTACATCTGTAAAATGGGTTGGGGGGGAGCAGTGGACTCTATGGTCTTTCCTGCTTTGAACCTGGGTCCTAAAATTCTCAGCCTCACGTGGTGACATAGGGGGTTAACGTAAGCCTTTGCTCTTACTGCCTGGCCAGAGGTGGGCTGGTTACGTGAAGTACTCTGAGCTTCCCTGTTTGCTCTTGTGTACATAAGGAACACCCAGATTTACTCTTAGGCTCTGTTGGCCTCAGGAGAGGAGCCTCTGGTAGACTCAAGACTTTGGAGATGCATGCACTCTTCCACCAGGGACCACTTTGCGCATTTAGGCATGCTCCCCTCTGAGGGGATCCAGTTTGTGAAAACATACATAAGACAAGTCAGCCTAGGCCAGGGGACATAAAGCTGCAAAGGGGTCTTAGTGGTGGTCCCCCCTCCCTGCAGAGATCACCCTCAGGCTGTCCCCCATGTGTAGGATGCTCTCTCTCCTCCTCTTTCCTGGCTTCCTTCAAGTCCCAGCTAACATGTTCTTTCTCCAAGAAGTCTTTACCAATCCCTCTGTCTTCTAGCCTCTTCCCTCGGAATGATAGGTTGGTGTGCCAGAACATAGTTGTTGGGATGTTGTCTCCCCTAGCAGGCTGTGAGGTTCTCAGGGGCAGGGGCTGTCACTGACCCTTCTTTGTAGCCCCATGGCTGACACACAGTAGGTGCTTAATTTGTTGACTGAGAAGCTGGTTCCTGTCTAGAATCAGGGATATGCGTTTATTTAATTTACAAAGACGGCTTTCTCAGCCTCCTAGGATCAATGCTGAAAGGGTCCTCAGAGGTTACGTGGTGCAGCTCTCTTTTTACTGATGAAGGAGCTGAAGCTCCAAGAGGTTGCATCCTTGGGCAAGATCACAACCTGAATGGAAACCCAGAATGTAGAGAGGTCCTTGAAGGTCTACCATAGGAGGTAGCTGGGGAGCGCCCCAGGGTGCAGAAAACTGGGCCTGGAGTCAGGAAGAATAAGTTCAAACTCAGCCTTAGATATTTATGAGCTGTGTGACCCTAGGCAAGTCACTTAACCTCTGTCTGCCTCAGTTTCCTCATCTGCAAAATAGTAATAATAGCACTGGCCAGGGTTGTTGTGAGGATCAAATGGGGTAATTATAAAGCATGTTTAACCCTAAAGTGCTTTATAAATGCTGGCTGGCTATTATTACTCCCCTTCTGTGCTATTTCTCTAGTTGAACTGGCATACTTGCCATCCCATCTCCCACCTCCTTGTCTTTGCACTGTACATTGCCCCTGCCAGGAGTGCCCTCCTTCTTTCCCTTGGTCCCTTAGCACAGATGTGTCAAATACTCATGTGACCCAGGACATTCCCAAGTGTGGCCGGATCAGATGAAGAGGTGGCACTTCCCTGATTTTAATGTGTCGATGTATTCATGAGAAAATAAATCTACAAAGACATGTGGTTTTCTGAGCCGGTTCACAGGCTGCAGGGACCCCTGTGTCTGGGTCAGTCATCCTTGTTTCCGTCTGAGTTTGTCACTGCTGGGCTCAAACGCCCCTTCCCACGTGACCTTCCCACTTGTCCCTGTTCTTAAGGTATTTCCCAACAACCCCCTGATCTTACCTGAATTTACTTCATCTGTGTTTTGTGTGGATTGATCTGCTGTTCCACTGCCAGGAGAACGTAAGCTTCCCGAGGGCAGACACTGTTTGGGCAGGAGAACTTCAATGCATTTGTGTTGAGTGAACGAGGGTGGACGACACTTCATTTCTGACGTGATATCCCCCGTCGGGATGGGCACACAGTTGGTCCTTAATAAATGTCTGTTAAACTGAATTGACTTGCCAGAGATCACATGGGTGGTAAACTGGAGAAGCGGGATTGGAACCCAGGACCTCTGACCCTATATCCATTTTTGGCGCTACTCCACACCACCTTGTTTTGCCCCTTCCTTTAAGCCTCGCTTTTCTGCTGACCCAGAATCAGAACATCCTGGAACCTGTTTTCCTTCCTTTGAAAAGTCTTGATCTACATCATTCCTCCGAGGTCTCCGTGACCCAGGCCACCATATGGGAGCAGGAGGAGGCCTTTGTGCTCCCTTGCAGACAGTGTCTCTGTCTCTCCTCTTTCCTTTCTATCTCTCTCTCTCCCATCTTTCCTTTGTCTCTCCCTCTCCTCCATCTCCTTTCATCCTTTCTCTCTTCTTCCTGTTTTTCTCTGCCCCTCCCCATCTCTTGTTCTTCCTCTCCTTTCCCCTTTTCCCCCTTTCTCTTCCTCCTCTCTCCTCCCCATTTCTCCGTATTTATTCTTTCCAGAGGACTTGCTTTGTAGTCCTGACCCTTTGCTCATTCCCTCACAGACCTCCTTGCTGTTGGACAGCCTTCCTTTGGCTTCATGTTATCAGTCAAACAGCGGCAGGTGACCCTGACCTTGGGGGCCTCCCACGGACTGGCCTCCCCAGCTCTGTTAATACCAAGGTCTGCTGGGTGCTGCAGCTGTGTTCCAAACCTACTGAATGACTTCTCCACTGAATGGAAGGTTTTTCTTGGTCCCTCTGGCTGTTAGTGCCTTGGCTAAGGCAACCCTGACTTTGATTTATATGTGTTGTTTATGTAAACATCTTCCTCATTAGATTCTTTCTCGTGCAATGTCCAGTATATAGTAGACACTTAATCCATTTCTAATGAATGAATGAATCCTCAGCTTTTAGCACAGTGATTGGCGCCTAGCAGGCACTTAACCCTTGCTGATCCATTAACTGATTGATGGATTGGAAATGGGGACCCAGGGAAGGAGAAGGAGGTACTGAATGGCCCTGTTTCCTTTCTTCATTCAGCATTGCAAACGATTTGCTTTTAGTGAAGAAATTCTTGGACGAGCATCCAGTCAATTTCTGAGGGAAAACTTTCCTTCCTCACCAGTGAGTGAGAGTTCAATTGTACATGTCTATGTTCGAGATATTAAAGATTTCAGGATGTTCAGAAACCCAGAATCACATTTAACATATAACTTAATTTAGAGGCAAGCTGGTATAGTAGGGAGAATATGGGAGTTGGAGGGAGGAAGATTCAGGTTCAAATTTTGCCTCTGACACTTGGTGGCTGGACGCCCTTGGAAAAAGACTTCTCTGAGTTACAGGCAACTCTTAGACATGTGATTTGTTTAGGTGGAGGGAGTTTGTACACCAGGAAATCACAGGTCCTTGAAATATTGATGTGAGCATGAGGATAGATTAAGGTGAGTGCAGAAAACTGAGCTAATATTCAGCACCATTGGGCCAAATAGAAATGACCCACTAATGGTTAAGTTTATAAACTGGCTCTCCATTCCCACGGTCCCATCTGAGCACAGATCCCTATGAACAGCCTGGACTATTGTAAGAACCCTTTGGCGGGTCTCTCTGCCTCCCACCTATCCCTTTCCTAATCTACCCTCCATGTTGCCTGTAGAAGCATCTTTCTTACCAACAGATCTGGCTACGCTCCTCCTCCACTCAAGAGCCTTGAGTGACTCCCTAGTCATCATTGACTGATGTTCAGATTAACCTGCCTGGCATTCGCTACCGTACATCACCTCGCCCTTTCAACCTCGGTTTTATATTAAGCTTGTCCTTTACATTTCAGAGTACTCTACAACTGTCAAGACCATACACAGCTAGTCTCTTTATCTTTGTGGGTGAGATGCTGTTCCCCTTTTCTTTGCATATCAATTTCCTTCCTATATTTTCTTTAAAATTTTTTCTTGACATCTATTGTGTATTACATTAATTTCCCCATTTATCTCTTCCCCCAATCCAGTGAACCATCCCTTCATAACAAAGGAGAAAGAGGAGAAGAAAGTGTTGAGCAAACTAGTTAATTTATCATCCTAATCTGATATTATATGCAGCATCCAACCTCCAAAGTCCTCCCTCTCTGCAAAGAGAGGGAAAGGAGTCCCATGTGCCATCAAACTTGGTTGTAATAGTGGCTGGCCGTTACACAGCTCTATACACGTTGCCTTGTTTGATGTCACACAAACCCTGTGGAGCAGGTGCTGTTACTGACCTCCTTCCTGCTCTGAGACTCTGTGATGCTGTGAGCCCACAGGAGGCTTCACGTTCCATCTGTCTGCTCCAGCCATTTTCTTGGCATCCTCTATGTAAATCTTCCTCCAGACAACCAGAGGCACCTCAGACTTGGGGGTCTCAACACACATCAGCTTTGTTACCACAGCCTTGGGACCATGCTGTCCTGACTAGTAGGTCCACCCACACAAACCCCTGGCCCACTATCTCTAATGGGCTCCAGAAGCCAAGCCATATTTCTTATCCCATTTACCCCAGCTATTGGTCCAGCCAACACGTGAGTGCTCCTCTCCTATAATCCACTTTCCCTCTCTGGTTCTGGGAACAGGAACTGAATCAACACTACAGTTCTAAGAGAGGAAATGATCCAGTGACTGCCTTGTTGCTCAGTCCTTCATTCTCAAAGAGGACCAATGGCATAATCAGGGTGATATCTTGACTTACCTGTGAATTTGAATGAAGTGAGGAAGGCTGTGAAAAATCACCAGCCTTGATGGAGTTATGGGACCTGGACCCCTAAAAGGAAAAGACCATGTCTTTGAATGCAGCTCAGCTTCAGCAGTTCAGGTCAAGGGCTTTTCACCTGAGGCATCTGGTCCATCCTGGTCTACCTAGATACTCAGTGAGTCTTAACTGCCCCTTCATTGTGGCCCTCATTGTCTGCACCTGGCCCATCCCAGCTGCTTACCTCTCCTTAATCCCATTCAGATTTTCTCACGGTCTTTTTTAGTATATAAATATCAGTCCCAATCTCATCAAGTTAGCAGATTTACTGGGAATCTTGCCCATCATTCTGGTGTTATAATAAAACCATGCTACTTTGACTGAAAGAAGGCTTGAGTGGTTGCTTACATTTCAGGGTTCCCAGCATCCCAAACCACATCAAACCTCACTCTCTCCTCCAGTCATCAGAGTCCAGAGGTAAGACAAAAGTCAAGAATGGCAATGGCCCAGGATGCAGTGGGTGACCTTGACCTTTCTAAATGAAGGTCTTTCCCTGTTTTAGTGTCCCTGAGGCAACACCCCATTCAATGACTGAGGGCTAGGGAAGAATTGAGATAAGAGATGGCCTAGTTTACCATCCAAAAAAGTGTCAGTCTGGGGAAGGGGGGAAGATGCTCAGAGCTTTTACTTCTGTGACTCTGCTTAATACCCTGTGACTTTTTAGGCCAAAACACCACTCTTTGGCCAATACTCTCTTCTTTCTCTCCCCTTTAGAGTGTAAACCCCTTGAAGTTTGCTTTTTTGCATTTGCACCCTTAGTGCTTTTGACATAATAACATAGACATCCTAACCCATGTTCATTTCTCTTCAGCAATCCCAAGTTTAAGACAGTTCTGAGGCGACAAGGTGACAAGGCATCCAGCACTGGAGCACTACGGCTTCCCCCGTCCTGCATAATTTCCCCCTCTCCTTTCCCTTCCTGACTTCCTTCAAATTCACATTCAAATTCTTCCTTCTTTTGGCAGCTTTTCCCAGCCCCCAGCCCACCCCAATCCCTTTGGAATTACCTTCTACTTACCCTGTATATATTGTGTCTGCATGTTCTCTCCCCCATTAGAATGTGAACTCCTTGCGGGAAGGGACTTTTTTTTTTTGGCCGTTGTATCACCATGACAACACACTCAATGCCTGCATACAGTAGGTGATTAATAAATGCTTTTTGATTTAATGGCACTGTCTAGGAGGGACCAATATACTAAATAATTTGCTTAAGGAAAGCTCTTATCCTTGTCAGACATTAAAGTATAGAAATTTGCATATGAAAAACATGGCTTAGTGGATAGCACCCTATGATTTGCTGTCAAAAGACCTCATGGGAAGTAATAGCAGAATGTAGAGTGTTAGTCATCACTAAGTCCTTGTTTTCAGAGGAAGAAAGGTTAAACGAAGGCCAGCGAAGGTTAAATCACTTGCCCTTGACTTTAATTCCTGCTCCCATTCCATGGCACTAGAATGCCTCCTTCATCCCCTAGTTATGTGGCCTTTGACCCATTTATCCTCTGTGAGCCTCAGTTTCCTCACCTGAAAAATGGAAGTTTTGTTAGTACTGTATTACTATATTATATTGGCATATATACATAATATAATTATTATATTATATGGGCATTATAGTCATCCTTTATGATGCTGTGACCTTCCTTGGAGTTATTGTGAGGATTAAAAGAAATGATCTTTTATATGGATGTATATATACGTATGTCTGTATGTTTACACGTGGATACGTGGTTTTAAAGCACTTTAAACCATGCTATTACATTTCATATGCCATACAGTGCATTATGTATTGACTTTATGTGCTATATTCTGTATTATATATTATAATGACCCACCATAGATTATATGTTCTACTTGTTAATGTATGTCCTACTATATTATATATATGTTAATATATACTCTATTACACACACACACACACACACATTAATATATACCCTACTATATACAGGATATCCCTTAAGTTCTAATGCAGTTTTAAACTATTAAAGCTTAAAATGGTGCTAGGACTTTTGGGACACCTCGTATTCTATTTTCTACTTATTATATGATAATACTATATCTACATAATAATGCGGGTCTCTACAAATATTATCTCATCGAATATGTGGTCACCCAACCTTTGTTTGACACCCCCAAAGGGGAGGAAGCCAACTCTCCCCCAAGATGGACTTTTGGCAGGCTCAAATTATGAGTAAACATCTCCTGACTTGGAGCCTAAATCAACACTCCAGTCACTTCTACTTGTCATCCCCAGTTCTGTCCTCCAGATTCCGTTCTCTTCTATAATGTTAGCTTGTCGCAACAGTAGGCTTGCTCTTTGATTGGGAATTCTGAAGCTTCTGTGTCATGGGTAGTCTGGGAAAAGCTATGGATTCCATCTCAGAATGGTTTTTACCTACTAATCTTCAGTGAGAGGTTAGGTATGATGAAGACGTAATTTTTTTGCCCTCAAATTCATGAATTCCCCTAAAATTTCTCCCCATATCCATGGGGTCTGTGGACCCCAGGTTAGGAAGCCCTGTCTTAGGAGGGAGTTGATTGTAAGAGTCCATGTCTGTCTCTGTCCCTCCCATGCCAAGACCAGTACCTGGCACCTAGGAGTTGCTGAGTAAAGGCATGTTAGGAGCGGACTGGATTTTCAATCTTCCTTGTCCACAACTGCCCTTGAAATAATCACAGTTACAGTCTCATCAGGTCATGCTTTCATTTATTTACTTCATATAAAAATCTCTCAAGAATGCATCTGAACACAATATATAATAATAATAATTATAATAATTATAATTATAATACCATAACATACATTGTGAGAAACTTTGGGAAACAATAAAACATCCACCTGGAACAATGCAGTGCTGAACAGACACACAGACCCGCTGGCCACGCACAGCTGTGCGAGGATCTCCCAGTGATTGGGGTCACAAGGTTGGACCAAGGGTTTACAGACGGAGACAGACACCTGGGACGTGCCTCCCACGGCTTGTCAGAAGAAGCTTCACATTAGCATAATTATGACATCCGTTCACATTCTGCTATCAAAATTCACATTGCAACAAAGCAGCTGGCTTTTTCATCTCCTCTCATTGGCCAAAACATGGCACCCCTCATTCACAGCACTGGGGGCTTTCTCTTCAGTAGTTTGGATATAGTCAGAGGGACCACCTGTGCGTGTAAGTACGTAGTGTTGCTTTGGAGATGAAAGCCACAGCAGCAGCTGGAACACCTTTGGAACACTGCTTATAGGTGACTCGGATTGACACGGCATGACACATCCCATATTCCCCTGTCTTGAGCCCAGTTAACATCCCAGGGTCTCTGACACGGGGGTTAGTCCTCTTTCCCCAGCACCAGTGTTTGAAAGGGGTTCCGCTGTCAGCTATGACTGACCCAAATGGAGAAAATCTTTCTTGATGAAAGCCACCTGGGAGTGGGAAGGAGGGGCCTGGGGAGAGGGTCCGTATGTCTCTCTTGAGCTATGTCCAGGTTCTCCAGAATGCCATAGAAAAGGTGACAAGGGTGCAGCTCTTAGGTAGAGCTTTCTACACAAATTTCTTGAACACCGCCGTTGGCGGGCAATGTTAAGTTATATAAATTAATTACTTACAAAACCTTACACTATATACATAAGTAATAAATATACTGTTATAAACAGTAATGAGGGTGTTAGAGCCGGGGACAGTGCAAGAGGAGGATGGCCTAGCTAAACCTAACCATCTACAGTAAGGGGCAAGGAGGGAAGGGAGCAAGAATGGAGAGCGTGCAACTTTCACTGGGATGGGCCTGGGGACAGCCAAGCACAGCCAATGGGGCCTTCTTATGCTGAATGGAGTGTGGACCAGCATGGTCCTCACCCACCCAACCCCCAGCTTGTTAAATTTTATTCTGTAGGCAATCCCAGTGGAGTCCAAGCAGGCTAAGCGAGAGGGCAGGAGCACTCTGGGGAATGAGGAGGGTGGGCAGGGTGGGACATGGCCAGGGAAGGGGAGGCTGGGGAGCAGGGAAGAACAAGATCTTTCCTCTCTAGCTTGTAAAAGAAAGACAAGCAGGGGAAAGAGGAAGAAGGAAGACAGGCTTCTCCTTTTCAGAAAGACTCGAAAAAAGTGTACAGAAATTTCGAAAACACTTTGTTCTGCGTAGAAGTTGATACTAAACTCTGGGTATTCAACAGGCATTTAAAGACGTGAAAATGTTTTACAAAAAAGGCACACGGGTTTGCAGACAGGAGGAGAGATGGGCAGGCTGGCAGAGAGAGCTGTTGGTCAGTGGGACCCATACATGGGTTTGCAGACAGGAGGAGAGTCGGGCAGGTTGGCAGAGAGAGCCATCAGTCAGTGGGGCCTGCCCCTCTAACGGGATCAGGCTTCCAAAGTCTAGTGCAGAAAAAAACAAAATTCCCTCAGTTGAGTGTCATCTTTTTGGGTATTTGGACGACAGCAGCGGTTCGAGCTGGTTCCATAGAGACAGAAAGCTTCCGCCAGCCACCGCGAGGCCCCAAGGCCAACTCGGGTCATCTCATGGGGTTTCCTGAGAAGCCGTTCTTGTCACGCTCTCTCACTCTGGCTCCAATCTCAAGGATCTGCAAAGGTCATTTGGCCTTCATCAGAAACAGGCCTTGGACCCACATTGCAGGCTGGCCTTACCGGACAGCAGGCATGCTCATTAAGGACTGAATGTTCACCTCGACCTAGCGAGAGGACCTGCCTCTGGGCATTATGTGTCTACCGGAGATGTGTCTCCCATCTCAGTCTCTCCGTCAACCTCCCCCGGAGACTCTTGGTGCTCTGGATCAATCACACACAGAGTCTTTGTGCTTCCAAAATAGCCAACGTTCTCCCCCTCCTTCTCTGGCCCCTCAGAATCCTCCTCTTCCAAAGTCAGTTCAAACTGGAATTTCTCCATCAGCCCCTGACAGTCTCTGCTCTGCTCCTCGAGCGGGGGCGAGGGGCTCTGCGGGATCATGCTCTGGTACCAATTCCGGTTGTCTTCCAATGTATCCAGGATGTCCTGGGCATCGGGCTGCACCAGGTCTGCCCAGGTCTCCCAGAGGGGATGGACAATGTAGTCGATGAAGCCAACCTGGGGGAAAGGAAGATTGCACATTTGTTCCTGACATGTCAAGAAACCTTATTTCTTCTACAACAGTTTAAGCTGGATTCCAAGTCAATGAGCATGGAGTACCTACTATGTGCCAGGCATTGTGCTAGCCTTGGAAAGTACAAAGACAAAGAAGAAATTATCCCTTTGAGTAAACGCCAATGATTTCAAGGAGGGAGGGGAGCACTCACAGAGGGCTGTCTGGTAATCTGGAAAGGCTTCACATAGGAGGTGAAACTTGAGAGGCTTGAAGGCAGCTAGGAGAGAGGGCATTCCTGGAAGTGGGTCTAGCCTGGGACCTGGTCAGATATGGGCTTTAAGAAACACTAGCCAAGGGGGCGGAGCCAAGATGGCAGCGTAGCAGCAGCAACATATCACAGCTCTCACATAGCCACCCCAAAATACCCATAAAATAGGACTCTAAACCAATCCTAGAACTCCAAAACGCACACAAAGATACTTCCCACTAAAGTCAGCTTGGCTACGAGGAACCATATCAGCACTGCGAACCGAAACCAGCCTGCCCTGAAGCCAAGGCTGTGCCCCAGGGGCAGCTGGACGGGAAGAGCGGAGGAGCCTCTCAGGTGATTGGATTAGCAGCAGCTGCGAGTGAGATTTGTGAAAGGGGGAGATAAGCAGTCCGGCCAGAAGGCCTCCAGAGCGGAAAAGTGAAAGGCAGAGGTTTTGCACCCGCCTCTGCTTTGTAGCTTCCCGCCTGCGGCCTGCAGGCAGCAGGGGGACTGAGCGATTGTTCTCAGGCCAGTGCTCTCGCGTTGAGCAGCCTGGACGGATCGCCATCTTGGGCCTCGGTCTTGGAGTCCTCGCTATCCAGTCAGCTGGAAGTAAATAGGAAGAGTTCCCAGCCT
>CM053584.1:9857250-9873311 GCA_028627135.1 Pseudochirops cupreus
GGAGGGGGGACACACTGGGATGGCTGTTTTGGGGTGGTGGGTGAGGGAAAGACGGGGAGAAAATATGTAACTCAAAATCTTGTGGAAATGAATGATGCAAACTATAATAAAATTAAAAAAAAAAAAAAAAGAAACACTAGCCCAGCATCTATGCAAGAATGAGAAGTGAGAACCCTGAGGCCTGGACAAAGGAAGTTCCATCCTTCACTTTACAGAGATAGTAAGTGGGATAGCTGGGGTTTGAACCCAAGTTCTCTTATTTCAGTGTCCTACTGCACCTTTTGAGCCACTATCTAGTGTACACAAACCCACCCACTTAACATGGCTAGCCTGATTCCTATCCACTAGGGGTTCCAGGTCCATGGTGGGAGGCCCCAGAATTCTCCAGACTTTCTCTGCTTCTGTGGGCTTTTCCTAGGACTCGGTAAAAATACTAGAAAACATGTTGAGCCATAATGCAAACAAATATTCCCTCTGTGGACACGTCTGCCATTGTTTTGGTTCTGTGGGCACACAGTCATTTACATCAGGAGAAAGAAGGGAAAATACCAAACAATGTGGTAGTTCTTTTGGGGGTGGCTCCTGCAGAGAAACGTGTGGCTGATGGCCTCATTATGGGTGCAGAGTGGGCCCTCACATCCTCCTTGAGCGAGCCATGGCCTGGACCTGACCCCCTCAGTGTCCGACAAACAGGAAGCCCTGGGGAGAGTGAAAGAATAGGCCTGGAAAGGAATGAGGGAATGGAATTCCCCTGTAATGGGGCCGGGGAGCCGAGGAGGTGTGGGGAGAAGAGGGATGGGGACATTCTCCTATGAGACAACCTTTCCACTGGGGAGGAAATCTACTCTTATTCACTTCTGGTCACTGGCCATCCTGTCAACATGTTCAGCTTGGCCTGACTAAACGTTTTCCAGGGAATAGGACCTTGGTCATAAGTGACCCCTTTGCCTGAGAAGTAACTGGCTGGCCTCTGGAGATCCCTTACAGTACTTCCCTCCTCCATCTCCCTCTCCATCCCTCCTCTACTCCTGATCTTACAGATCTGCTTCCCCCCCCCCCCCTTCTCTCCTCTTCCTTCTCACTCTCTCCTCTCTGTCTCTCACACATTTTTCCTCTGGTGTCACTTTTTTGTGTATGTGTTTAATGAATTTTTAAAATGACACTGTTAGGGAGTTTTCTAGGATTCCAAGTTCAAGAAAAGCTACAGAATCAGAACTCTCAAGAGTCACTCCCCTTCCTCACTTTTTTCTTTCTTTTTTTGAGTCATGTTTAACTTGGGAGCAGCTAGATGGAACACTGGACTTCGAATCAGGAAGACTCGTCTTCATGAGTTAAAATCTAGGCTCAGACGTTTACTAGCTGTGTGACCCTGGGCAAGTCACTTTACCCTATTTGCCTCAGTTTCCTTATCTGTAAAATTAGCTGGAGAAAGGAAATGGCAAACCACTCCAGTATCTTTACTGAGAAACCCTCACATGTGATCATAATGAGTTGGACAGGACTTCCGAGTACTATGACTTCTGGGATGGCCTTGCGAATGAGGATGAGCTTGAGGAAGGGGAGCTTAAGGAGGGAATGAGATTTTGGGAACAGTGCCGGAGCTGGGACCTCTGTTAACAAATATAAGAGCAGGAAAAAGCCCAAGAGACCCAAGACCCAGTTTATGGCCACAGATCCAGTCGTGGCTAGATGAATGATTCCAGGCAGCCAATTCTTGATCTATCAAATAGGGCTTAATCGTGCTTGCCATCAATAAGACTGTTCTGAAGATTAAATAACACGTGTGAAATCTTGTAAAGCACAAAATCACTATCCTGACACATAATACTGTTTTTTCTACTGGGACTTCAATTCTTCTCCAATACTTTTTTTTTGGAGGGGAAAAGGGGGGAGAGTCTAAAACTATGATTGTTTTCAGTGCCTCATTTGCCAATACTCATCAGCCACTTTCTTTGCAACTCAGAGTGTTCTGAAGTTCTTTGGCTAGCTGGGAGTGGAGTGGGGCAGGCTGGGAGGGTGGTGAGCTTGGAGTTATAATGACTTGTTCTTAGACATATGGCCATATGTGTCAGTGACAGGATTTGACATGAGACCTTCCTAATTTCAACATCCTCCTTCTATGTCCTGTACCACCTGCCTTTCCATAGTTCAGTATTTTAAAGTTCCTTTTTTTTCATTATAGTAGACCCTCAACCAGAGTTGAATAATTCCTCCATCACCAAGTAGAGGAGAAAGTCTCTGAGTATCGAGGGAGCTGTGAACAGCCATGATTTGGTAGCCAACCTGATGAGCTTTTGAGAACCGAGGGTCACCTCCATGCCATGTAAAAGCATTGGAGGAATACTTTAATGGAGAAAGATTTCATGTGAACTTACTTTATGTTTATTTATCTGTATTACATGATGTTTGCCACAAGTAAAATTTTTGGTAAATTTTAAAAGCAAAATTGTAAGTTGTAAAGGTAAACTTGTAAACTCCTTAAGGGAAATATCCATTTCATGTCTGTATTTGTACTGGCAGCACCCGGCACATTCCTTGTACGCAGTAGATCCTGAATAGATATTTATTGGATAACAATATATTTAGCTGCATTATTCATGATAAATAACAGTATTCTATATTTTGATGATTTTATAATGTTTCCATATACTTACCACATATTTATATGTATGTATATATAGGCACGCGTGTGTATGCATAAATTGTGTTAACTACACATATGTAGTTGTATATGTATTGTATACAAACAAATATGTATACACACACACCACCTACAATTTCCATATATTAATTGACATCAAGATGTCATGAGGTCATGATTACTTATGAGATATCCAGCAACCCTAAGGGCAGATTTTAATTTGGGGTCAGCCAAATGGCTCCTGGACTGGAGAGGAATGAACACCAAAGAAATCCAGTCATTTTTCCAATACAGATGTTCACAAGATCTTGGACTTATTTCCCAAAAGGGCCATCTGGCTTTGTCCATTTGTCATCCTGCAAAAATGCTGCTGTGTTCTGGGCCAACCCAAGAGCCTTCGACTGGCCTCATAGCTGCCCTTGGCATTTGGAACATGCTTGAATCTCTGGGCCTATAAAAGGCTATAATAATAATCTAATAGGCCAATAATAAAGAATATACTAATAATATAATAGACCAATAATAATCCCTGGCAAGTAGTCATCCGCTTGTGAGGACCTTAGAACGTCCAGTGTCTAAGGTCTAACGTTGCTGGGGAATGTCAGTATGCTCATGGGAGGCAGGAGGCAACATTAGTGTTGTCCGATGGGAGGGGGTGGGCATTTGAGCCTGGAATGATGGTCCCCACCTCTGGGCTCTTCTGGGCAGAGAGAAGAATGGATTCTGGGACATCAAAGGGACATCAAAATTAGACTGAAGGGGAGAGAAAGCAAGCTCAGTGTGGAGAGCCAGATAGCCCGACAGAACTCTGCCTTTGGAGTCAGGAGGAGCTAGGTTTGAAACTGAGACACTCCCAGACTCTTCATGTAATCACAGACAAATTAACCAGCTTCTTGATGCCTCAGTTCCCTCACCTGTAAAAGGAGGGAATGGTACTGGTAACCAGTAAGATCCCTTATAGCTCTAAATCCATAATCCTGTGAGTAAAGGAAAGGGCAAAAAAACTTAGCCAGAAGCTTAAAACTACAGTCAGCTAAACCAAATGGAATTTTGAGCTGACAAACAGCAAGGGGATACATGGAACCAGACTTTGATGGGTTTCCTATGGCTGCTTAATTATCCCCACCCATTGAAAGTATGATGGAAATGGAGAGGTCCCAGTGAGTCATCATTGTAATGGAAACAAAGGGTAAGTGACCTCCACAGAAATATATTATTTAGAAGGGAGGGTGGGGAGGGAACAAGATAAAGGTCTCAAACTCCCAAGAAAAATGTGAAAATTCACAAATAAAATCTTATAGATGCCTGTGTCATCTACCTGGGATTTCTCCACTGAGGCAGTGTGTTTGTCACACATGGGGCTGATCTCCATGCCTCTCTCTCTCTCCTTGTCTCCCTGCTGGAAGAATTCCTCCATGATTCGGTCTGTCCATTGCCGATACAATTCCAAAGACTTGGTGGGGTTGCTGAGGTCAGCACAATGTACCATGTTGCGGAGGACCTAGGGTGGTCAAGTTCAGAAAGTCCCATTAAAAAGCTTGCCAATACGAAGGGAACATCTAGCCCTGCCCTCCTCAGGCCCGTCCTGGTACACTTGGTCTGCTTAGAGACACCAAGAATATCTGGGCAGTTAGACAATTGTGGAGAGTTTATACAAGACGTGGCTCTTAGGAAAGTCTTGGCTCAAGCCTCCTGGCCTTCGGGTCAAGGCCAAAGCCTGGTTCAGTGTTCCAGGAGAAACAAGCTTCTTTTTAAAGTCATAGAATTTTAGAGGATTTTAGCCCCTTCTTTCTTAGGAAAAGATATGTTATTAAAAGAGGACGTCTCCTGCCACCCTCGATTGGACGAAAAGGCAGCTGACATTTGAGGAGACCAAAACTGTCAACACATTTCAGATCAAAGGGGTTCATATTTACTTTCTAGAACTGACAGATACTCATGGGCTATCAGTGCTAGGTTTTGATATATGTTTTTGGGAAGGAAGGAGTCTGATTTCTCCCATTCATTATAATTCTTCTATACAACATGACTAAAGTGAAAATAGGAATGGGTATGTGGAGCCTATGCCAGATCACATGCTGTCTTGGGAGGGAGGAGGGGAAGGAAGGGGAGAAAATTTAAAACTTACGGAAGTAAATGTTGAAAACTAAAAGTAGATAAATTAACTTAAAAAGGAAAGGGGCCCTTTGAAATAGAATAAATGGAGATTTAATAATTTACTCTTGTGAAACAGGGAACTCAAGGTGAGGCCTTCTACCAATGCAGGTTGACATCTTAGGTACCCAGAGAACTGAGAATTAAAGTTTTATGCCTGGAGTTACCAAGTTATTATGTGTCAGAAGAAGAACTTGAATCCAGGTTTCTTGGGAAAAAGGCCAGCTTTCTATCCTCTATGGCCTTCTGCTTCTTGTATATGTGAAATACTTCTTATTCCAACCTCCCTTTCTCTTATCCTTCTAACTTTTCTGACCTTGGGCAAGAGTCTAAAAAGACTCTTTGGGCTTCTTCAATGAAAGCAGGGAAGGAAACAACCTTCCAGGTGCACTCCCACTTCCAAAATCCTATGTCCTCTACCCAAGTAGAATTCTCAGTGCCACATCATCAAGAAGCATTTAGCCCAGAAGGCCATCAGGTACCTGTATCCGGTCTGTGTAGTTGTCCAGAAGGAGGACGCCAGAACTGGTCACTTTTTTAGTCTCTACCATCGTTTTCAGGTCTGCCAACAGCCCCATGTGCTTGGACATATCCGTCGCCAAAACCTGTGGCCCAAAAGAGGAGAAGTGAGCTGAGTTGACTCCCTCCATGCTCCCCCAGGCACCAAGAGAAGGCAGCAGGGAGGACGGCCAGCGAAGACAAGCCTTACCATGTCAATCACCATCTTCCTGAGGGTCTGACGCTGTTTTTTGGTCAGGTTCTGGAAAATGTCACAGTGTTCTTCCTGGAGCAACTTAAAGCCGACGGCCAGGTGGTGGTTTTCCAAAACGGACTCATCATTATACATCAGGGCGAGCTCAGAATCTAGGAGGAATGAAGAGGAAGAGCAGCTTTCCATTAGGACAAAAACTACAAAAGCAAGCATATCTAATATATACATAAAGTCTTCTTCTACATAAATCATACTCCTAGAATCCCAGACTTTGATGGTGAGATGGGACCTTAGCAACCATCTAGTAACTACTACAATGCAAGGTCTGTGGGTCACTTTCTTATTTGACGTTCTTGGCATCTCCCAGCATTTAGACCAATGCCTCATCCAGAATACGCATTTAGTAAGTGCTTGCTGACTGACTGAGTGATTGTCTGAGGGTTTAAAAAGCAATTTACTTACAACAGTATAATTACCCTCAAGAGCAAATTATTCCAGAGAGGCCAAGTGATTTCCCCAAGGTCAGAGAGTTCATAAAGTAAGCTCTCTGGGAGGCAGGGACTGTCTCTTTTCTCTCTACCATGCTTAGCACACAGTAGGTACCCAATTACATAATATACCATGTGGCTGGCTGAGCAGATGCCTACTGTGGAAAAAATTTTTTTTCTCTGGTGAAGCCAAATGGCCAGTTGGAGGATTGAAGCTTGCTCTACCAGCCCCAACAGGTAGCTGTCCTATGGGGGGCACCCACACATAAATGGAGCCTTACAAGAACCAAAGGCTTGAACTCTTTCTCAGTTACAACCATGGATATTAAAC
Organism: Pseudochirops cupreus; assembly: GCA_028627135.1. NCBI lineage: Eukaryota > Metazoa > Chordata > Mammalia > Diprotodontia > Pseudocheiridae > Pseudochirops > Pseudochirops cupreus. The sequence continues at coordinate 9,863,577 of CM053584.1, forward strand.
GTGGAAGAAATGAAATGATGTGTTTATTAAACTGTCAACACTGAATACTAATCATCACCACTGTCACATAATGATTTTTCATGAGAAGACCAATCTAAAGTTGAGTCACTAACAAGACACGTAACATTCATAGAATGGATGTGTTGAAGGATGAAGCCTTGTGGGCACATTGAAGAGCAGAGGCCCCTGTATGAGGCACTCTGGTGTAGGGCTCAGAATTAAGATGCTTGACCTCTTGACATGCTCATCTCCTGTGTCGCCCCAGGCAAGTCTTATCCCTTCGGAGCCTCACTTTTTAAGGTTTTGACGGCCCTGAGGGTGCCCTCCAGTTCTGAATCTATGATCCATAATGAAAGGGAGGAAAAGGGAAGGCATGAACTGAACTTTGAACTGTGTTACAGAATCAGAAAACTGGAAGGACATTTCCAGGTCATCTCCGTCATTCTTCTTGCTTCAGACCTTCCCAGATCGTCTATACTGAATCTTTGCAATTTCCAATAATACATTTCATCAGCAACTGATTCTTTGTTTTACTGGAACTTCAGTCAATTTTCCTCAGTTCCCAAACACTTTGTCTAGTCCTCAGGAGAGACAAACAAGTGTGAGTCAGAAAATCTCTTTGTAAGAGCTCTGCATACTCCTGCAGGCCATTATCAAATTAATCCTCAGTCTTCCCTTCTCCATCCTGAATCATCACATTTCCTTTCTTCTTTTCTCCTAGGTCTTGTTCTCCAAAATGTTTTTTATGGCTCTTGTCTGAACCTTTTCCAAGCTCATCCTGCCTGTAAAACTGTGGAGAAAGAGCTGGACGCATTATACTGGGAAGAGCTTGACCAGTGCTCAGTACAATGGAAGAATTACCTCATTATTTATACTTGCCACTATCTCAAATGGAAACAATAGACAGGGAAAAATGCTATTAGTCATGGAGCTGCCTTGAATCACAGCCCAGGAGGTGAGCTCACTTGTGTTGATGAGGAACTGATTGGAGACCCCGGGATGATCAACATCGTGAATCGCGGCAGCGAAGATAGCAGCCAGGATTTCCAAATCTGTGAAGACGGCCTAGAGAACAAAGAAAGAAGACTTCATCCCAGGGCTCTTTAAGCCAATGAGAGAAAAACTGACAGGGCTTATTTTAATCAGGGAGATGGGAGGATACAGTGGAAAAGCCTTGGACCTGAGGGTAGCACAAATCTGGGTCTGAATCCCATCACTGAACTCACTCTCTGGGTCACTATAAACAAAGCACAGAATTCCAGAAACTTGGGGCTGGAAAATTTCCTCATCCATCCAGTCCAGTGTGTGCTTGCACAGGATTCCTTTCTGAAACCTGACAAAAAGTTAACTGAGATATGCTTGGGGTTCTAGATCTGAAGCTAGAAGAGACCTCAGGCACCATCTCATCCTGTCCTGCCCCCCTTCATCTTCCAGATGAGGAAGCTGAGGCCCCAGGACGTTAAGTGACAGGATAATAGAGTTAGAGGTGAAAGAAACCTCCGAGGTCATCTAGTCCAAATCCATATTTCACAGATGAGAATCCTGAGGGTCAAGAGAGGTAAGCACAAGGTCACATAGTAAGTGGTGGAATGGGAGAATCAGATCTGAAGGCAGATGCTCTCATTTCAACCCCATTGTTCTTAGCAGGGTGCCATTCTGCCTCCAGTGAGGAGATGTTACAGCCCCTTGGGAGAGGCCTGCTCATCTAACCCAACTGAGCCCATTTCTGTATGTGTAAAATGTAGAGAACAGCAACTCTCATGTTTGCCTCAGAGGATTAGAATGAGATGTGTGTATGTGTGAGTGTGAGTGTGTGTGTGTGTGTGTGTATGTGTGAGAGAGAGACAGAGACAGAGACAGAGAGAAAGAGAGAGAGAGGGGGGGGAGAGAGAGAGAGAGAGAGAGAGAGAGAGAGAAATTATAATCTATTAAAATTTTCATCCTTACAGAGGGGATGGCTTTTTTTTTAACAAGAAGCCTGAATAAAACCAGCCTTTTTAACAGAAATGACCACCTCTGTCCATTAGCAGAAGGCATTTTCAATCTCTGACCTAAGAGGACTTGGAGTCAGGGTTACCTGCCCATTCCAGCCTATAGGTCCAAGCTTAGTGGATCCTTGCCACACAGCCAAGCCGGTTTATATGAACTACTGACTCTAGGTTCTTGGATTTCCAGTGTGTTGCTGATGTGGTGCATGCTCCTACAAATCCTAGAAGCAAACCAGGATACTTCTAAGGGGGCACACAAGGGCCTTTGGTAATTTCTGGCTGAGTAGCTTGGTGAACCAGGGCCCCGTTCTAGCCTGAAAGGAATGGAGATGAAGCTTTTCTCCATGTTGGAGCTCACATAGAGACATTCATTCCTTCACTCATTCATTTCAGAATAATTGAACACTAAGGATAAGATCTAAGATTCCGAGGAGGTCAGCCTGACCTTTTGAGCTCTTCCAGGTCCCCTGGGATTTCTGTGTCTCCTTTCCCATTCCACTCTGCCTTCTTTCTGAGTTAATGAACAGGCAGAATCTCTCATGGTTGTTTCCCATTCCTGGGATGGATCTGAGCTCTGATCACATCCCAGGACCAGAAAACTCGATCTCAAAGAGCCCCTTGTCCAGTGCTCTCATTCTGAGAACCGGCACAGGTGAGGTGACTTGTGTCGGTCACAGGGACAGACAGAGACATGGATTCAGAATTGTAAGCGAGATCTCTATAAGCTCAGACCCAGAGTTCTTTCTGCTGTTATGTTGCATTGCCTTTACACTCTTCCTCCAGCACTTAAACTCTATTCAACCTCTGAGAGCAAACTTGGCCCACTGAAAGAATATGGGGGAATGTAGGTTTCTTTGAAGGAGAGATGGTGGAAACCTACTTGATCGTTAGATCTGAAGATCCAGTGGCCTTTAAGAGGGCAATGTGATGTCCTTCTGTGAAGCCTTCTCAGACTCCTGAAGCCCCTACTAACCTCGCCTCTCTCTGAATTCTTTCTTCCCTCATTATTAGTAACGCCATTCAGCACTTCCTTATTGACTAATGGTTTTATGGACACCAGTTCTCTCTTTTCAGCTAGATTGTAAGTGCTTTACCATTAGGAATGTGGCTATAGCATTGCTGTTTCCCTCACAAGGTAATTTAACCTCATGGTGGGTGGACGCACAGTTGGGAGTCCTCTGGTGTGAGAACTTGAGGGACTTCAGAGACCATTTGATCTGACCTCATCCTTCTATAGATTGGGAAACTGAAGCTCAGAGAGGGAAAGTGATTTGTCTTAGTTCAAACAATGAGTAGAGTGTAGAGTTGGGACTAGAACCCAGGTCTCTCAACCTATCTTTAGTGGGACAGAAGTTCCACTAGCTTTGTGGAATGATGATCTTAGAATTAGCACAGTAAGAAGACGGGCTCCAATCCTGACTCTGTGGGACTCTAGACTATTCATGTAGCACCCCTGTATCTTAGTTTTCTCATCTTCAAAATGGCCTTGAAGGTCCTTTCCCCACTGGTGTACCCATCGACATCCTCCTTTAAATTCTGCAGAGCATAAGAAACCAAGCGTGATCACTCACATCTAGGGCTGGGGTGGAAAGAAGAACATGGGTTGACTGGGCCACATCTGCAGCGTGGAGGCTGTTGTGATACGCCACATCGGCGTGGTAATGGTCTTCCAGAGTCATCATGTAGGTTACAAAGGTGTCGGAAGATATTTTGAATGTCTTTAGAAGGTCTCTCTCCTGTTTGGGAAAATGGATAAAAGCACTAATGGGTGGATGATGGTGAATGCTTCCCCACAAAGAGAGTAGAAGGAAACTGGAAAAGTCCCTGGGATGGGGGAAAAATAAAGGGTCATTCAACGGATTCTTTCAATTTATTCACCTGGAATATGGCGTACATGATACATGTCAAGGGCCTGTTGTGAGAATATCCAGCTACCTTGAAGATGTTGAGACCCCATTTGTTCAGGTCTTCCAGCTCCTAAAATCAATGGTAAAGTCATTTAGTGAGAATATTTTGCTTCATTAAAAACAAAGAAAACAGTTCAATGAAGACTAACCGTAGAACATCAACGTCTCCAATGAAACTTCCTTGGTAACAGTTTACGTTCAGATCTGTTATTTTCACAGTCTTAGGAGTCCTTCCTTCTATGGAAATCTATGTCTATTCATTCTCATTTACTTGATCTTCCATAATGGTAGCTGACCTGTATGCTTTCCCTGTATTTCTGCTCTCCCCACCCCAACTTTCCACCACTTTCTTTGACCCAACTCATTTGATTTGTATTGAACGAGTGATAATTGTGAAATGTGGATTTGAACCCAGATCCTCTGACTTAGGAGCGAATGTTCTTTTTCGTTCCTATAGGACAATGGCAGCAGCTTTAGATATAGGCTTAGGGAGATTTTCCTGACATTTGAGAACAGCAGCTGAAAGCCAGCAAAGATAGATCCAACCAACTGTCAGGATATTATGGTATAGAAGTCAGCCTCAATCACTCAACCTTGAAAGGGTGACATACACACCATGATGAGCAATGATTATGTCTTACAGATCAGAGTCACTGGGTCATCAAGTGAGAACTGGGAGAAATCGTCTGTTTGGAGGTCTGAGTTTCAGAGGTCATGCCTGATTCAGGTGACTGCCCATTTGTTTTGGAGGCTTTAGTATGTTGGAAGGCATTGTGGGAAACATCCAGTTCAACAAATGTGATTTGTAGTCAAAAGACCAGGGCTCAAATCCTGGCTTTGCTCTTAACTACTGGGTGACCTTGGGAAGGTTACTTCGCCCCCCTTTTTCTCCCCTTAAGTGAGAGTACTGAATTCAATGATCTCTAAGGTTCCTTAAGGCTTAAATCCTATAAATCCTTTCATTTGACAGATGAGCAAATGGAAGCCCAGAAGGATGAACTGATTGTCCAAGGTCATGTAGCTCTTAAGTGGGAGAAAAAGAGCTCACTTTTCTTAGTCCAGGGATAGAATGCATTGGGAGCTAATGGGTTCCTCCTCACACCAGGTCTTTAAGCAAAGTTTAGCCAATCACATATAATTATGTTAGATTAATTTTCAATTTTTTAAAACTAATAAAATTTTATTTTCTTTCCTTATCCCCCCCAAAAAAGTAAAACAAATTCCTTATAACAAATACTCGTAGTCAAGCAAATAGAAGCTCCACCTTGTCTCTGATTTAAAAAACCCCTAGTTCCTTTGACTCCCAAGCCAATACTTGGGCCCCAGTACATTCTGCTGCTTTTCTCCCTTTACTCTCAAGATGGCTCCTTAAGGACAAGCTGAGCTCCCATTCCCATCTAGACTCTACAAACACAGATGTGCCTGTGCCCCAGCTCATACATACTTTTGCCAGGTGATCTTCCTTCTCCGTCTTTACCCCAAAGCGAGAGATGCTGGTGTTGTTCAGACTTGAGCTGTGCATCAACTTTTTGACCCCACTTATCTGGGTCATGACCTGCTGCTCTTTTTTCTTCTTCTCCCTATCTTTCTGAGTGGGAGATGGAATCTCCACTTCATTCTGCTTGTCTGCAAAAGAGAGAAGGGGCAGGGGCAGAGAGAGGACATTCTCAGTCCACCATCCACACAGCAGCAGGGCAGCAGGAATTCAGACTGCAGCAGGCTAGGGCATTGGGCAATGCCAACCCATGAATTATCTTCATGATGAGGCAAAGTTAGTGACCACATGGTGAGAACAGGTATAGACTTTCTGAAAAGTTAACAAATGATCTCCCTCACTCAATATGTACAACAGATGTTTCTAAAGAGATTCTGGGGAATGAAACGGGGTTTGAAGTAGAGGATTGTTTTTAACAGGCAACTAGCAAATCAGAAGAATGAGGAAGGGTATGAAATCCCTCACAGGTTCTCAGTGGATAAAATTAACATAAAGGAAAATGGGAGAAGGCAAATCCTTCCAATTCAATTAAACAAACACTGATTAAGTATATACACAAATGGTATGTTCTATCTGTGTGACCTTGTACAGGTCACTTCACCAATCTGGGTCTTAGTTTCTTCACCTGTCAAATGGGACCTTTGAATGAGATGACCTCTAGAAACGCTCAGAGTGCAAAATCCATGATCCTATAATCACATGTTTGTGCTTACTATCTCTGTGACCTCAGACAAGTAATTTCGGCTTCCTCATTTGGAAACTGAACAGTCTGAAGAAGCGATATAGTCTCATATGCTACTTTTAACTTTGGTGTTCACCGATTTTACAAGGTTCTTTTTGCCTCTTTATTTCCTGCGGCTTGGTAATGAAAGGCTTAGAAACACAACTCGTTAATTTAATGATTTGATCAGTGCCATAATATACGTATTATTGCATAAAATAATTACGTATTAGACATAAATATTGCATGTAACAACACACCCACATCAATGCAATAACATACACATATTACACTAATAATGTATGTATATCACGTGTGATACAGATAACCAGTCTAATATACATTTGTGCATACGTGCTTTTCAATATGTATTCAAGCTTGTGTTCTACAGAACGCCCTCCTGGGTATTCGTTACTTCCATCCAAAATCATTAAAATCTACAGTGTGCATATTGTTTTGTCTGATAGAATACAAGCATTTTGACGGCAGGTGTGAGTACTTCTCCTAGCACAGCCCCTGCGGCACGGCAGGTTCTTAGTACATGATTTCTTGCTGGTTTGCTTAATCTCTGGGTCGTTACATCAAGTTAAATCTCATCCCCAGACACAAGTAAAAATACATTTTGAAGTAAGATCTCAAGCTCCTGGGGACCTCAGAAATGATCGTGTCCAATCCCCCTATTTTAAGATGAAAGGGCTGTGACTAAGTGAATTTTCCAGGATCCTATCTGTTCATGTGTCCCGTGGCCAGAGTCCAGACCTGAGCCTAGGTCCCACCTCCCAAAACCAATGTTCTCTTTCCTAACGACACCAGTCTCTGTGGCTCCCGGGGTCCTGGGAACAGAGCCGGAAGGGACTTCGTCTAGTCAAACCCTTTCATTCTTCAGGTGGGGGGAGAAAGATGCAGTAATTTATCTGAGGTCACACAAGTGGCGTCCAGGATGGAATCGGAACTCGGAGACTGAGACTCCAAGGACATTGGTTTTTCCACTATACTCTTGGTCTGAAGGATGGTGGTATTCGAACCAATTTAGCTACTGGTTTCTTGTTTTCCCTTTTTGCTTTATTGCATAAAAAAATGATTGCTGCACTAATGGAGGGGGGAAACTATTGCTTTTGTGTTTCATGACCACCATTTTTCATGATCTGCTTAGAGACTGTTAGGCCATCCTGCGCCTGTGTCTCCAGGGGGATCCTGGCACCAGCAGCTTCTTCCTGGGCTTAATTAAAGATTCCTACAATAGTGGGTAATTGAGCTGCCCTACCGCTGTGCCTGGAACATCACAATAAAGGAGAAAGTCGTTCTTCAGCAGTGAGAGCACCAATTTGACACTAATGGGTGTTTCCCTTGTGTGGTCAATGGAACAACTGATGGGTTTCCCTATTCTGAATTTCCTCCCATCAGCAGAGGTGGGGTGGGGGTGGGGTTGAAATAAAAACAAAATAGAAAAACCTGACTTAGGGGAGGAAAGAGGGCTGTACTGAACACCCAGGCCAAATGCCACCTCTGAGTACTGGCTCTGTGACGCCAGGCAAGGCTGAGCCTTTCTCCAAGCCTGGGGGTCTTCCTCTGTTGCATTAGATCAAAAGTTCTCAGCCATTTGAGAGTCCTGGAGCCTTCTGGCAGTCTGGCAAAGCCCCTGTACCCCATCTCAGAATCATGCTTCTCAATCCATAAAATAGAATCCACAGCATTGCAAAGGAAACCAATTCATGTAACTATGGCTATCAAGATATCTTTCAAAAATTAACTCCTAGACCCCCCCAGGTGAGAACCCCCAGACAAGGTAGTCAGTTCCCAGGGTGCCTTAGGGCTCTGAACCCTACTATCTCACTTGAAGTACGAACCCAGCAATGGCATTTACATTGCTAGAATGGGGATCCACAGAAACGTTCCCTTTTGCAAGCAAAAGCTGAGTCAGATTAAAAATCAAACAACCAAGAGAAAAGTTGCTCCTAATGAGGTCAGAAGCAACGAAGGCCTCTCACTACTGGGAGCCCACTCACTTGTGCGAGTCACTGGGATGATTTTCCCTACCGCTAGCTTCAGACATCTTTAGCTGAACTTAATCGCTCAACAGACATTGATTACGCCAAAACCACGTTTGGTTGTGGCACAGTCTCTGCCCTCAAGGACCTTACCATCTCCTGGGAGAGATACAACAGGCAATGGAATAACTGATTATTTCCAGAACCGACTCTCTCTAACAATGGGAAATTGGCAAAGCACTTTATACATCATGGTTCCATTTGAGCTTCACAACAACCCTTCGAAGCAGGTAACAATAACAGCCACAATGGCCAGCACCGTTGGTGCTTCTCGCTTGAGCTGGATTTTTTCATCTGATACTACAGTGGAAGCTGGTGTCATAACATCTCCATTTACACAGTACTAGAAGGTCTGAGAAACACCAGGTATAGATCATGGCCATCGTGACAAGGTAGTGGGATCTTATTATTATCCCCACTTTGCAGATAAGAAAACTGAGGATAAAAGGCTGAATGACTTGCCCAGGATCACAAAGCTAGCAAGGCTGGGACCAAGGCTTTCCAGTTTGTCCTACAGGTATTACTTATCATCCTCATTTACTGAGGTCTCAGGGAGGCGGCATTCAGAATTAGAATGAGGCACATATTTGGACCCGAACCCAGGATTACTCAACTGAAAACCCCGTCCCCATGCCATGCAAGTATTATTCATCACAGATGAAGAAGCTGAGTCTGAGAGGTGAAGTCATTTGCCCACCACTCAGGTCCTCTATGTCTCCATGATCCATTAACGAAAGCTTCCTGGAGAGGCTGCTCCCCCAGCCTTCCTCAACTTGCTCTAGTGTTTGCTGAGAAACACCAGGAAATGTTCATCTCCCCCTTTTCCATCTCCCTGGCTGCCAAGGGCAGAGAAACCACCAGGCAAAGCCGGCACTTGGCAAGAAAAGGGAGGAAGAAAAGTCACATTTGAAAGACCAGTGTGCTATCACCTCTAGTCACAATTCTCAAGGAGAGCCTGAGAGGAAAGCAGATGTGTTGACCACATCGATGACTGTTTTTCCCGAATGCCACTGTAACTCACTCAACTGCATAATCTGAAGAGTCACCTCACCCCAAAATGGTGGCTATGAGCGGGAAGGGGAGGATTAGGGGAATGAATGAGAAGGACTGGCTGAGGTTTGGAACTTGTGGAAAGGAAGGGGTCTTTCACTGGAAGATGACTTCCTTAAAGGGCCAGAGCAGAGGGTGGGGTGGAGGAGCCTGGGGACAGAAGTATGAGGCAACTTTTTCTTTTCCTTTGTTCGCAAACAAAGCCCTCTGGGATTTCAGGCTGAAAGGCAGAGAAGAAACAAATCTGCACATTTCAAAATCCTCTGGAAAAAGCACTGGTCCCTCTCTGTCATTGGGCCATGCCGTGCTGTGGGCTCAGGCTGCGGAACCTGCGGATGGTTGATTCTCTGTGAGCTGATGGAGTTTGGCCTTTAGTATTGATAGAGCAACTGGATGGATCGCCCTCCCTCTCCCCCTAATGCTCTTCCTTTCTCTCCCTCCTCCTCCCTCTCCCTTTCTGTTCCTCTCCTCTCCTCCTCTCCCCCTCTCTTTCTCCCTCCCTTTTCTTCTCCTCTCCTCTCTTCTC
>CM053584.1:9873811-9919365 GCA_028627135.1 Pseudochirops cupreus
TTAATGTTTATCTTGTATTAGAGGTAGAGGAAACTTCAAATTTGGGAGAAAAACCCAACTAACCCTATGGAGTCCTTGAGAGATATTCACCTGCAACTCTCCATCCAAGCCTTCTAAATAAGGAAACACCTTTCTAATACTTAGCTCTTGAAACTATCTCAGGGCTGTGAGCCTAGGAGAGCCGGGACTGTCACAGTTCATTGGCCTTCTTTGCTTTGGAGGAGAGGAAAGAGGTGCTGAGCTCTTTCACTGCCAACAACTAGGAAAGAAGAACCCCAAGCAGGGAAGGAATCCAGATGGAACTGAAAATGACTAGACCTAGACCTCACCAAAGATCAGACTTATTCCTCTCATTAGGACAAAGCTGATAAAATTGCCCCCTCCTTTCCTCCATGAACATCCAGGGTACTTTTGTGACATCATTGCCTCCTCCTTTTTCCCTTCAAGACTGGATTCACCTGGATAAAAATATCTGGTGGGTGGAGGCACACAAGGTGATATGTTCTAGCCCCTGAACCCTCCTTCCTAGCTACGGTAGCAGTGACCAGTGTCTTTTATTGTTTTTTTTTTTTTTAATGTCTGATTTTTTAAAAGTACTTGAAAAGTTCACAGCAAATGTCTTACCTAAGAAAGTGTTTGAAATATATTCAGACACCTGGTTCCCTGACCGGCTCATCTCTGAGAGGTGTGTCAGCTCCCGATTCAACATTCTCTTGAACTATTTGGGAGAGAAAGAAAAAAAAAAACTTCATTAATAGAAGAAATGAGAAATCATCACCAGTCCAATTGTTTCTAACTTTCCCACTGGAGAGCCCACCTTCGGGAACTTGGATGAGAGCACAGGTTTCATCTGGTTTCATTACCACAAAATACATACCACTTTAATTAGACATGATTTCAATGCTACCTTTGGAAACAGAGATTTCCTCTTACTCTCATTAACATCAGACCCCTTTTTACGCAGACAAAGAAAAACGATTTTTCTTTTCGGGTTGGAATTTGTTTAAGAAAAACAAGATGCTGTTTTCTCTTGGTACTTTTATTTACACATAGATTATATTTTAGCACTTAGCTGCAATGGATGACTTAGGTTAATAACCTGCACGGCAAAAAGAAAACTGCACATTAAAAGTTTGAGAAAATAAGTGAAACGCTTGTTTTACATAGAAATAAGCCGAAAACCAGGAAGAAAAGTAATAGGCTTTGCTACTATTTCAGAGTCAACGTTGCTCAATCACACAGCTCATTCTTGGTGAACAATCACAGATGGTTTCTTCACATAAAACACGCAGACAGAAATATTGCCCATCTTTGTCTCAAGCCACACTCTCCAAACACTGACAAGGAATCTTTAAGGAGAAGAACCCACCTTGATGTAACCCCAAGATACAGATAATAGATAGTTTGCCTCTGGCATTTTGGAAAGCTCTGCACACCACGACCGGCACAAATTCCTTGCAAAGAATACCCAGTGCCCAGAGACCGCACCTCCTGAGGAACGAGGAAACCCCAGCAGATCCGATGGCCAAATGACGACAAGCCCTAAAATAGAGAGCTTCCCCGACTGGGGGCATTCTCCGGTCCCAAACAAAACCCATCTTTGCATTCCATGCTTGCAGAAAAGCTGGATCGCTCCGTGATTTTCTGGCAGAAGGGGCTAATGAAATCAGAGATTGCAGGGAAGAGCGCGAGAGAGGCTGCCGAATGGATGCAGCTGGCTGCTTGGAGACACTTAGGAATTAGAGATCGCCCCAGTGCCTTGGGTGGTTCAAGGGCTTTCCAGCCCACGTTAGTCCTGCTCAGCAGAAAAAGACAGGGGAGGAGTGACGGATCTTTTCGGAGGGGGTTGCCAGCATGGGAAACACGGCCATCTTTCTAAAAGCGTTGATAAAGATGGAGGGAGCCCTGGAGATACTTAAGGAATCCTGAAGTGGCCACCCTCCCCCAATTTGACTAGGTGTTCTTTAACCCTTTCCCCCACAGAGCGGAGAAGCCGGCAGAAGCACCCTCCAGACAAAGGACAGATTCTCCACCCTCGAAGCACCACTCAATCGCTCCGTTTCTGGGCTGCCTTTCCTCCTTTCCAACATGCCACAGCTGGGAATATTGGCTGATAATGTGGTCAGAGGACGAGCGTTATTGAAAGGCAAAGCAAAACACCTCAAAGAACCCCCACCGCCAACTGCATTTTCTGTTTTACAAACCGCTACATCTAAACTGCCGCTTTAACCAAGAGACGAAAGCAGGGCTGAGGGAAGGGGCTGTCCTGGATGAGTTCCTTCTTGAAAGGACAGCATGGGCAGAACATCATTAGCTCATCTGCTGTTAATGGACAGCGGCAGGAGCTTCCAGGGCGGATGAGCCCCTTTCAAGCTCCCAGTCTTGGGGGCGGGAGGAAGCCCCAGATGCCCATTGACTGCTGGGAGGGGCCCCTGTGATTGGGAACAATTACGTGTGTCGAGAATCTTAGCGTTCTATCGAATCCTTTCCTTAAGAACCCAGGGAAGAACTGAAAAGAACAATAAATTCATTCTCGGGCTCAGATTCTGTCTTCCACGTCTCCCTTCGTGGTTTTTGTTTTTTAGCAGTGGATAATTCATCTTCCTCCTTTTTATCTGATTTCCTGTCTTCCTCCATCTAGCCAACATCAGGTAAAGGGCAGGAGGACTGAGTCTCTAAGCCTAGACCTGGCCTTCTGGAATGTTTTAGGGAACCACTGGAATGCTCAGGCAGGAGTTTCCCCAGGCACCTGGCGAGCTCTAAGGCTCATGCGTTTCTTCCCCTCTGCATCCTGCACCAACAATGGCCCTCCTCCAGAGATAATCAGGTCTGCTCCCCCCATTAGAAGTGCCATGAAGTTCCAAGAGCACAGGTTATTTTAGGTGAAGGCCTAGAGGAGAGTCTCTCTGTTGGCCAGTCCCATGCCCCGTAGGGCAACTACAGACCTGTCCTCTTCTGGGGGAGTTCCATAGGATTCTCTATAAGGCAATGTGAGGCTAAGTTACAGACTGGGGACCTATGAATGCTGGAAACAGAATTTGGGGGAGGGGGAGGATCCAGATGGGGGGGTTGGAGTTCTGGATCTATTTAATTTGAAGTTTAAAACTGAAAGGGCCCTCCATCTAGCCCTATCCTCACATTTTATAGATAGAGACTGAGGCCTCCCCAGGGAGAAGAAGTGGCATCCTTGAGGTCACAAAGGCAGTGACCATTAGAAGTAGGATTTGGGCCCTAGTTCTCTCTGATTCCAATACCAATGATCTTCTACTGCTCAGTCAGAGCCAGAGCTAAATGAGACATTAGAAGGCATCTGGTCCAGCCCCTTCCTTTAATAGGCCATAAAAATGAGGCCTAGGGCAATGAACCATCCCTTCCCCTTACTATCCCGGTGACCCTGGGTGGATCCTTGGCACTCTTTTGGCCTCAGTCTCCTCATCTGTAAAAGAGAGATAATACCCACTGTACCACTACCTCCCAGGCTCTTGTGATAACAAGCTCCAGCCCTCACCACAACTGGCCCACCAGGCAATCTCCTTTGGCCAAAGCAACTTAGAAACAACCAGTGCCATGGGGTTCATGGGGTGTATGTGTGTATAAACACACACATGTGTGTACATACAAATGTGTATATATTTGAATATAAATCACACCATATGTGTGTATATATACATATACATATATGTATATATATATATGTACACATGTGCATATATCTATATACATACACATCCTCCCAGAGAGGTTGACCCAGGAAAGAAGGCCCTCTAAACATGAATTTGAATAAACTTTTTTGCATATGATTTATACTCAAATATGCACATATGCATATGTTATCTGAATATAAAATACTTGGGTACATATATATTCATATATATTTTAATATGAATCACATACAAAAAAACCAACACCCCCCCCCCAAAAAAAAAGTTCCCTCACCCTCCTGCTCAGCAAGCCTTCTGTCCTGGGTCGGCTTTTTTGTGAAGACACCTATGGAGCCCACACTTCCTTTTCAAGTGACTCTGGCTCTGAGATGGATGGCTGATGCAAACAGTCCACATGACCCTCCATAGCCTGAAGCATCAGGGGCTCATGGCTGAGGCTCCTGTCATAAAACTCCAGGGATTAAGAGCCAGGAAAGGTTGTGGCCACCCCTTCATCATCTGGAGTCATGTGTTTCTCAGCTGATACAGGGTAAGCAGAGGCATTTAAAAGGCCTTGTCAGAACTGATCAAGTGAGAGGGTGGGAGCCACAAGGAAGTTGTGGGGGGCCGCTGCCACGCTGCCTGTCTCCTGTCACTACCTAAGGATTACAGGGGAGGAAGGGTCTGGGAAATTCAGCCATCGATATAGAGCTAGACCTTGAAGATCAGACTTTTATTTTCTAGATGGGGGAACTGAGGCCCAGAGTGGGGCACTTAAGTAAGTGGAAGACACAGTAGTAGCTGAACCCCACGATCAGACAGTTTCCAGAAGAAGTCTCCTGACATTATGTCACGAATCTGCCTTAAGGTCTTGACTTCAGCACATCCGCTGCTGTGACCCAACCTGGGAGGCACATTCTAGACCTGGGGCTGCTTTGGAGGGGAGAAGATAGAACCCTCGTCCTCACTCATCCTTTTGTGAAGTGAAATTCTTTTTTCTTGCCTCTTTTCTCATCATACCAAGCAAAGATACTAGATGTTACTTTAAAAATTAACAAAATGTAACGCCTAAGTCACTGTGCCATGTAGACCCTTCCAGAGATCTATGCTAGGTTTGTGGCATCCATCTAAACCATGGCTCACAAGAAGCCCCCACCAACGTGTTTTCCTTTACTAGGCCAGCCAGAGGATATCGTAGTTCAAAGCAAAGGACTTTAATTCAGAGTCAAATAGGTAGTGTCCCACCAATTCCCACCCTGATTGTGAGGAAGGCACTGGCAGGGAACACCTGGAGATAGATAAAGACAAGAGTGTTCTCTTTCTCCTTTCCTGAGTTCCCGCATGAGCCCATCATTTAGGGTGGAGGGACATCACTCTTGCTAAAGCAACTGGTCCTTGAATGAAGTTAGGAACAGCTGTTGCCCCTCTACGAGAGACCCAGGCCTCTAAATGTTGCTTAGCAACAAACGTCGGCTTCCTTAAAAAAAAAAAAAAAGGTCGTGTTGTATCTGTGGGGACCGGCATCACTGAGCTGAGTGAGGCCATCCTTCTCCTCATCAGAGAGCATTTATGAGGTACCTCCTTACTTAGGCTCCAGCCACAGGCCCCTGCCCTCGAGGAGAGGGCCCAGGGTATCACGAGTCCAATTAATTCAATTAGCTCCAGTGTATATGATAAGACAATGTGGGGGACAGGCAGGATGTAACATATCTAGCTTAAGGCTGGGGAGATGGCTTAGTGGATGTGGCCTACTTAGGATTTCAACCTTGAGCTGCTGTATGGAATTTGAGCTTATTCAGTGAGAAGAAAGCAGCTTGTAATAGGATAGGGACTCTTGAATGGAAATCGAGAGTCCTGGATTCTAATCCTGGCTCAGTTGATGGTGGGTTACAAAATGATAGGACTGGAATAAATCAATACCTAATGAAACAAATGTTTATGTAGCAATTTACAACCCTGCGATTGTTAGCTCCACTGAGAGAAGGTTCGTGACTTTGCCCAAGGTCACCCGACTACTAAGTTTCTTTGTCTGGATTGAAACTCAGGTCTTTCTGTCTCTAACCTAACACTACTTGCTGCCCCATTTGGTTGCCAGAATCCCTTTGAATTCTAAAATGAAGCTGATGGGAGCTTTCTGAGCTCTCATTATGTGTCTCTCCTCAGAGTCCAAATGACAGACAGAGTGGAAAAAGGTTATGAACCGGAGTCAAAAGAAACCAGGTTTCAAATTCTGGCTGCTTAGCCCAAAGCCTCTCAATCCTTGCTTCTCCTTCTGATAGCATTTAAAAAGCACCTACTATGTTCCAGGCCCTGTGCTAAGTGCGTATCACAATTATTACCTCATTTGATCCTTCCAACAGCCTTGGGAAGCAGGTTCTATCATTATCCCCATTTCATAGCTAAGGAAACTGAGGCAAACGGAGGGTTAAATTACTTGCCTAGGAATTATTACTAAGAGAAAATAAAAAGTCCCTCTATTACTGAGAAATAACAATTGGCAAGGCTTTGGCACAGAAGGACTGGCCAATGGCCGAAAGAGAAACCTCCTTAGTCATTTTTGAGAGAGCCTCATGCCTGCCTGCGCTGCCTCCTGTCCAGCTTGGGTGGCCAGCCCAAGACACCCAGGATAGGGCTGAGATCTTGGAAACACCAAGAAATTTTCCTCACTTTAAAACCGTAAGAATGATTTCCCCTCCCTGCCACCATCATGCCATGTCTTCTCGATGAGAGGTTTCTTTCATGTTCTGTGCCTTTCCTTTCCTCTGGGAGAACTCTATTAGAATCCTGCTCAGAGCCGAGAGGTTCCCATTGGGGCCACTCAACACAAGCAAGCACAGGTCTCTAATGCTATATTGTTCAGGAAAAGGAATGCACCTGATGCCTTGTTAAGATGCTGCAGGTGGAAGTTTGCATTGGTCGACATTAGACCTAACTGTCCCACTCTGAGGTCCTCCTGCCAGACCTCTTCTTGGCATGAAGATGACCTTGAATTCCCAAAGGGGAGGATAGCAGTGTGCAGATTCTGGAGGGTTCTGCCATGCTGCAAGAGTTTCAGATACGGACCCAATGTAATGACAGCAAGTCTCACATCAGATGACCAGCCTCTCTAGACATCTCACGACTGAATCACAATAATTTTCAGCCATAGAAACTTCCAAGGGCCATATATTAAGAGGTATTGGGCAACACCCACATTGACAAAATCGTGGGTCCTCCCTTTGATGTATGGAAATCTGATAATGACCTGAACTGGGCTTTTCCTTTAAAATACAAATAGAACTTAAAAGAGAGAGAGAGAATCTTCCCAAAATCCATCTTCTGCAGGAGGGCAACTACAATTCATGTTTGTTCCTGGACTTTCTTTAATAGCTATTTAAAAAAAGGCCACCAATGGCCGTGATGTAATTTTGAAACACGCATTCCCCAGAGGAACGTTTTGTTTTATGGCTCCAATTTTTCCTGACTTTGGAGGCTGCTGCGGAGAGATATTGTTTCCGTCTCCGTTATTTTACCAGTTGTCTGAATTTCCTGTAGAGGGAATGTATTTTGGGCTATGTGCACAGATCGATGGACATTGGGACACAATAATCCCTGTCATGAATTCTTAGCCAAATTAAACAGACAGGAGGGGAGGCAGCTGGATTACCACTAAGGTTCCTTCCAACTCTACATTATGCGTTCTGACGTTTTCTGTCAAGGGCCTGCTTTCTAAGATGTGCCCCCTCCCCCCCCAGCACCAACATTTGGGATTCAAAGGTTCCTTTCTGCTCTAACATTCTACAGTCTGAGGCCATTTTCAGGCCTAATATTCTATATACTCAGGTTTCTCTCAGCTCAAAAATATGTTCTAAGGCTCCTTCTGGATCTGCCATTCTACACACCACCATTTTTTGTTCTAAGTCCCCTTCTAGATCTATCCTTCTGTAGTCAGAAACAGTCAGATGGCCAGTCCGGGAGTCATGAAGACCTAAGTTCAAATCTAGCCTCCAACACTTACTGGCTGTGTGACCCTGGGCAACTCACGTCACTTCCTGCCTCAGTTTCCCCAACTGTGAAATGGACCTAACTTGAAGCGTAATTATGAGAATGAAATGAAATGGTATTTGTGATGCACTTGGCATGATGCCTGGCATGTAAGTATTTAGTAAATGCTTGTTTCTTTCCTCTTCCATGTTCTAAGGCCCCTTCCAGCTCTGCCATCCTATATTTTAAAAATCTATGTTCTAAGGCCTTTTCTTGTTCCGTTACCCTCTCTGGTCTAAGATCTTTAATATTCCGTGATTACAAACCAAGCCCAGAGTACATTTCAAAAAAAATAAATGAGACTGGGTTGGTATTAAGTCTATGTCCATGAAAGGTTTACTTGTGTTAAAGATGGCACCAGATTTGTTTTGGGTCATCTCTTTATAACTAGTCCTCTTTGTTGAAAAACTTCCTAGCAATCAAAGCAGCTCATGAGGAGTCTGGGCTGCCTGAGAAGGGAGTAGCTTCCCTGTCCCCAGAGGTCTCCAAGTGTGAACGAGTGGGGGTTGGGCCTATTGTCGAGGGGACCATTGATCAGGCCTGTGCTGATCTCTAAAGTACCTTCTGACCCAGAGGTTCTGCACTCCTGAGATCATCAGCCTCCCAGGCTATGGTAAGTCCACAAGGGGTGTGACTGGTGGGCACTGTGCTCCCCCTGGACCCTCGCCCCCCTGGACCCTCGCCTCCCTGGACCCTCGCCCCCCTGGTGGGACCCTTGTGGGAGCATGGGCCACCTGGGCTGAAGTCTGACCAGCCCATTCAGAGCAGGAAGAAGTGAGGGGCTGGCCAAGAGGCTCGTGTGTGTGCCCCGCTGTGAGCCAGGCGCCCCACTGCACAGGGTCTTCCTGCTCTGCGGCCTGCAGCAGCGGCCTGCCAGTGTCATTAGGGCCTGCCCCCTGACCTGACGCAGGACATGAGCTCGAACCATAGTTGTATTTTGTTAGGAGAAACATCACTGAGGATGGCGGGATGTCGGGAAGGTGAAAGAGTCACATTCCATTCATAGAAGACCAGGGCTGTAAGGTGGCCTCGGGGGCCTTCTGGGCCAATTACCCCACTTATCAGGTGTGCAAACTGAGGCTACAGGCCAAGAAGCAGCACCTCCCACCCCCCAGGCCAAAGACGGAGCAGTGGCAAGAATTCTGGGCTGCCAGCACTTCTTGGCTCCCTTGATTCTCTGACATGCCCTCCTTCTTTGTGAAAAGGAGACTTAAAAGTTTCTTCTTTTAATTGCTTTAATTTGAGGGGGAAAAGAAAGGCAATAGCAAATTAATGGTGCCTTTTATCTTTTCCTAATGGACCTACGTGCTCTTTTCCCAAACTCCAGATTATGGAAACTTTTGGGTGGACGTTCTGGAGCCCTTTCCATTCTGCCTCTGTCGGTGTGTCCTTTGGCAAGGTGCTAGACCTTCATGAGGCTCATCTGTAAAAGGAAGGTGCCTGAGCCAAGGTGGGACCCAGGCCTGCTGTTGGGAAGCACACATACCACCTTCCACCGACCCGTCCCCTTCAGCTCCACAATGCTGATCTTCGATCTCCCAGTCATCTGTGGGGACCTGATGCTCTGTGTCTGAGGACAGGAGGGTGGCTTCTTTCCCTGACTGAGGAGGCATGCTCAGTGAATGGGGGACAAGGACTGCTAATGTGCACTGAGAAGAAAAGGATTCTTGTCCAGGAAGCGCCTGTGACTCCATGGAAGAAGGAGCATCTTGGAAACAGGACTTGCTCCAAGGTGGGGGACAAACTGGAAGGAGAGCATCCCACTGAAAAGTCGCTCCATTTGTCCATGTTCTCAAGCCCCTCCCACTCCAAACTGCCCCTCAAATCAATATCTAAAGAAGCATCTGCAGCCCTGAGAACACAAGGGGGCCTGGGTTCAAATACCCCGCAGGCTGCTTCCTCACTCTGTGACCTTGGGACCCTTTGGGTCTTGGGTTCCTGAGTGAGGAATTCATCCTAGTTGAAGTCAACTGGAAGCAGCTAAGTATTAATGAGAATGATGACTGAAACATCATTAATCCTTATTGCTGGTCTGGGGGCAAGTATACACTGGACACATACTGTGTGCTTATACCAGTAACTAACATTTATACAACACTTAAGGTTTGCCAAGGGAAATATTACCTCAAATGAGCCTCCTAACAACCTTGTGGAGTGGAGACTATTATTATCCGAGTTCTCCAGAGTCTTTTTTCCTTTGTATCATTTTGCTCTATAAAAACCTTGTTCAAAGAATCATTAAATGGAGTTCCTGGTTCTTCCTTGAAATACCCACATTGTCTGGTCACTTCTTATTCACATCTCCGATCATGCTTAGTGCTGGACACCGAGCAGTCCACGACACCTGACATGGCATCCATGGCATCCACAATAAGGGCTCGGAGGTCTTAGGACAGCTACAGACAAACCATTTTGACACAAGCATTGAATTGATTTAGATCGGGGAGGATAATGACGTTAAATGCTGGTTGACTGACTGATAAGAAACTTAGTCCAACACTTTTCTCCCATTAAAAGGCAGTTCCATCTTCAAAGGAAAGATGAATGTCTGAGTGTTTGCTGCACACGTAGAAGCCTGGGTTTCTCCAGGCTTCAAGGCCACTTTACTGATAAGGAAAGTGAAGCTGGGAGAGAGAAGGTCACACAGAAGGAAGAGGCCAGAGATGTCTCCTCCAGTCAAGAAGACTCAAACCCAGATCTCCTGGTTACAGGAGAGTCCCAGGGCTCTTTCCACTCCATGGCATTTTACCTTCAGCACAGCTCTACAGTGGGCCAGGTGATTGTGCTCAAAGTCACAGAGATAGTAAGCAGAGAGCTCAGACAAGCCCAGGATTCTGGATTTCTGCTTTGCTGCTTCAGACAGACACAGCCTGCTTGTTGGTGGTTTTGAACATATTCTGAGATACACCTGATTGTAAATCGCACTCTGAAGGCCAGCAGGATGCCACCCCTTGGCACATGACTTAGAAAGGTACCCCAGGTGGCTTGCATCTCTGAGGCTTCAGAGCTAATATACAGGCATAATTTGAACTCAGATCATTCTGACTCCAGGACCGACATTCAATCCACTCTACCATACTAGCTCTCAAAATTTCTGGCCTAAGGACCCATTTCCACTCTTAAAATTTATTGAGGATCCCCCCTCAGACATACCCGCACTGCCACAAGAGCTTTTAATTGTGTGGTTTATATGTACTGATACTGTTGCTCTATCAGAAAATAAAGCATCTTATTAAGGTGAAAGTGGTTTTAACCTCACAGTTGTCCTAAAAGCATCTCAAGGACCCTGAGGGGTCCCCAGACCACAGTTTGAGAGCCCTTGGCCTACACCAAGCCTCTTGTTAGAAAGTCCCTGCTTACAAGGATCACAAAATCTAGAGTGGGGCCATGTCTGAGATAAGGCCGGGGGGATGGAGCCAGGGGATGGAGCCGGCTTTTCTGTGCCAAACTGTGCCCTCCAGTCTCCCGCTGTAGAGCCCACATAATTCCTTCCCCATTTCCTGTAGCCTCCCTCTGCACCAGATGACACAGTTGTAACATCCATGACACATGAACTACTCACAAGAACTTTGGACGAGCTGGTTTGGCGTTTCCTGCTGAAGGAGCAGAAACCTGAATCGCCAGAGATACGGCCAAGTCGAACCTCTCGACTTCAAAAGGTGAATGTTGCAACCAAAAGAGGAAGTCTGTGGATGCTGGTGGCTGCTCCCTGAAGCCTCCCCCTCCTCAGCTCCTGCACATCCCCCAGGCTCCCTGGCTTCTTTAAAGCCCAGCTGAGCTCCCACCTCCTGCAGGAAGCCTCCCCGAGCCCTCTTCAGTCTGGCCCTTCCCCTGTGGGTCATTTTCTATTCACCTGTATATAGTTGGCTTATAAATATTTGTTGGCACGCTGTCTCCGCCAGCAGACTGCAAGCTCCTGGCAGCGCAGGGACTGTCTTTTTCCTCTTTTCAAATTCCCCCCAAATTAGCCCGTAGTAGGTGCTTCGTAAATGTTTTGTGATTAATTGACTGAGTCTGACAAATGCTTCAGGCTCTAACAAAGCACAGGAGTACAAAGATGGTCTTGATATTTATACAGGCTTTTAAATAAGGAATTATATTTCTCTTTATTTATATATGCATTTCAGTTTTGCAAAGCACTTAACACATGTTACAACCCTATTGGCTAGGCTCTGCTCGATCCCCATTTTACAGATGGGGAAACAGGCTGAGAAAAGTGAAATGATTTGCCACAGACATATGGCCAGCAAGTGCTTGGGGCAGAATTTGAACACAGATCCCTTCTGATTCTTTTGCTACTTTTCCAAGTCGACTGCTACAAACTAGAATGTGACCCAGATTGCTTTCAGTGAGCAGATAGTCTAATGTCCGGAGAAAGGCTGGCAAAGGGAAGCAGAAGGGTCTGGGAGAAAGAATATTGGTGGTGTGATCAGAGGGTCCTGTGACCTTGGGCAATTATTTAACCCCTCTCAGCCTCAGTTTCTTCATTTGTAAAAGCAGAGGTTGATGATCTTATAATACAAGAGCTGGACAAGCTCAGAAAACTCCGGGTTAAGCATTATGAGAACATAAAATGGGAGAGATCACTTCCCTGGTGACAGTCAAAGTTCAAGGAAAATTACATGGAGAAGATAACTGGGTTGGGGTTTGACTTGGGTCTTCTTGGGAGGCAGGGGCTTCAAGAAATGGATACGAGGTGGGAGGCCTGGTGATTCCAACTCCAATATGGTGGAGCAAAGTCAAAGAGATAGGCAGGGGAAATGGAGAATGGGAATCTGGAAAGAGAGGAAGAAGATTCCAGTTTGAATGCTCTGTTTCTGATCAGAATGGAGGCTGGAGACAGAATTTACAGAACCTCAAACGCCAGGAGGAAGAGCTTAAGTCTGTCATTAGACAAGCTGTGTATGAAGAACCTAGTATCAGGAAGAACACTAGCAGAGTCGGGGGAGGAGAGAGCTGAGGGGAGAGGAGAGGGAATAGAGACTGGAGGATAGAGGACCAGTTAGGAGGCTATTACAGTAATCTTGGCATCAAGAGATGAGAGCAGGAACTACATTGGCTCCAGTGGGAATAGAAAGAACGGGATGGATGGAGAGATATAGTTTAGAGAGAATTACCAGGCTTTGGCAACCAATAGGATGGGGGCTGGGGGAGCAGAGAGAGAATGAGCCTCAGATGATCCTGAGTTTACGAGCCTGGGTGGCTGGAAGGGTAGTGTGATACACACAGCAGAGACAGGAAAGCCAAGAGGAGGGGGAGGTTTAGTGGGGAAGATAGTGAGTTCAGTCTGGGATTTCAAGTCTGACCGAGTGTTAAAGGCTCTCCAATCCCCTGCTGTTACAACTGAGAAAGCTGAGATCCAGGAAGATTAAGTGGTAATGTCCACATCACACAGGTAAAGAGCACAAGTGGTAGGAATTGAATCCAGGTCCTCTGAATGAAAGCCAAGACTCTTTCCACCACACTGTGCTTTCTCACACGTTTGTACCATGGGGCATTCAAATGCGTGGCATCTCCCCCACTTGGCTTAGAATGTAAACTCCTTGAGAGCAAAGGCTCTCTTCCTTCCTTCCTTCCTTCCTTCCTTCCTTCCTTCCTTCCTTCCTCTGTTCCTTCTTCCTTCCCTCTCTCTCTTCCTTCCTTCCTTCCTTCCTTCCTTCCTTCCTTCCTCTCTCTCTCTTTCTTGTAAGTGTTTAGCATAGTCTCTCATAAAGAATAGGTGCTTAGCAAATGCTTGTTATTTGATTGACTGGTATGGATGGAAAAGTCTGTACAGCAACCAGAGATGTGGGACTGAAGTTCATAGAGGGAGATGATATCTAGTTACAGCTACATAGAATCATTCACCGGGATGTGACCATGGAAGCTATGGGAGTATGTAAGATTTCCAAGTGCGAGGCCTGGGAGAGAGGAGGTCATAGGATATAGGATATAGGATATAGGATATAGGATATCCTTAGGATATAGCCAAAATTATGAGGCAGGAGAAGAAAAATCAAGCAGCCAAGGAATCTGAGGCAGAAAGGTTGCAGTGGCAAGAGAACCGAGAGAGGCAATGGTTTGATGGCAAAGGAAGAACGTCTACCAAGAAGGAGGCAGTGGGCATCAGTATCCAGTTCTGGAGACGACCAAGAAGGACAAAGAGTTATCTACTGAGTTATTGTAGAGAGTTGGGATCAGCGATGGTAGAGGGGGTTCCCACAGTGGGAGTTCCCCATTCTGACAAAATTGCAGACTCTTTGTGTACTTGCAAATGACTCACTACCCCAGCTCAATCAGGTCTTCTTTCTTTCCATGAACAAGAGAATAATGATAAGTCCCCCTTGCCCACCATGAGATCTCTGTCTAGAGTCTAGTTTTACATGGAAGTTAATCTGTTTTCCTTTCTAAATTAGCTGGGAGTGGGACTCTAGGGGAAAAACAGGAGCATTAGCCAGAACAGAAAGACAGAACAATGGTAAAATAATTAGACAGCTCAGCTCCAGACACAATTGTGACGGAAAGTGACCACAGTGCAGACACAACATGGGCAGATTAAATAAACACCCAGGCCAGCTCCCAACAGCCCTAGCCAATCCCCGAAGGGTTCGGGTCCTGGCTCCACAGGAAACAGACTTTTCCAGAGAAAGGTAAACCACACACTCAAGTGCCAAACCAAATAAAAGCCTCTGTTTCCCAACAGCAATATACGAAGCCAGCGATGGAGAAAAGAACATTTGCTCTTCTGAGGGCTCTCCCTTCCCTGCCCATGACCCTAGGACTGGTCCAGGAACCAGGTCTCAGTTCCAGAAGCTCCCTCGAAAGGGTGAAGGGAGAGGGAACCATGGGAGGAGGCACTGTTTCCTTTAAAACCCAATCAAGTGAGGCAAATGGTCAAAAAGAGGAAACTGGGAGCCTTACAGATGGGATATGGGCATGGTGGAAAGAGTTCTGTGAGAGAACCAACATGGAGGCACACTGCCCTTTCCTACCCTGGGCAGTAATGTAAATCACAGAGACTCCATAGCTTATAGGTGAGGATGACCCGCTTTGGGGGCTGTTGACTCTTTATGGGTCCAAAGGCAAGTTATTTCTCTGTTCTTGAATTTGGAAATAAAATTGGTTTATGTTGAAAGAAAGAACAGAGGGAGAAAGAAAGAGACAAAGGCAGGGGGGAAGAAAGGAGGGGAAAAGGAAGGAAGGAAGACAGGAAAGTCAACAAAGAAATTTGTTCTCATTGTGACTGGATTCCAGTTCCAGCCATTCTGCCAAACACCTACGTGTGGGCCTCAGTTTTTTCATCTGTGATACAGGGATAACCATATTTATACTACTTTCCTGTGAGAGTTGTTCTGGAATCAAGTGCAATTATCTTTGTAAAGTATTAAAACGGATGTGAGTTATTGTTATCTCTATGGTCACGTTTGTCTCCAAGATGCTATGAATCAATGCTCTATTGGCAGAAATTTCTAAAAATAGAATCAAATCCATTATTTCCTCTATGTCTTGACCCTGGCTTATATATTAGGGAAGAAATCACAGACAGTGTAATTAAAAGGCTACTGTGAATAGAGGCTCACATGATGAGGCCAAATTTTTACTTTTATCCCTGGCATCCTATGAGGAGTATTATATTCTGGGCTAGAAGAGAATTTAGAAACCATCCAGTCCAACCCCCTTATTTTTCAGGTGAGGAAACTGAGGGAGGGAGAAAGGGAGAAATGGAAAGAGGGAGAGAGGGAGAAAGAAAGAGAGGCAGAGAGAGGGAGAGAGAGAGGGAGAGGAAACGACCTGGCCAAGGTCACCCAGGTAATAAGTGGCTAAGCCAGGATGGGAACTTCATAACTTTCCCTCTCCTACTTTAAGAACCTCTTGGCTTTCCAGAAAACTAAAGGTCCATACACACAAAAAGAAAACAGAAATAAAATTCCATCACCCTCCATCAATTTTCAGAAATGGACACCATTAAGTTCCTTGGGAAGCAGGTGTCAGGGAAAGCTCTGATGGGTCATCACTGAGAAAGAGCCCAAGTCTGCAGAGCTGTACCAGGGATATGCCAGTGATCCCTGTGGAACAGAATTCACCAGGTGTGTTAAGATATAGCACCATCCAAATCAGCTACAGCTCTCCCTGCTGAAAGAAAAGCCACAAGTACAGTCCAGCCAACAAGAACACCAGCCCTGCCCCAGGAAACACAACCGGGAGCAAATCATTCTGACTCAATGGCCAGCAAGAGCCAGCAGCAGCCAGAAGAAGCAGAGGCTGCAGGCAGTCTGGATGGCAGACCCTCGAAAACGGGTCAGATGATTTGGGAGACCTGTGTAGACCACTGGGCAATATCTTCAGACTCATCGTGGGGAGTCTAAGAGCAACTGCCTTAAGTGAGACATTGTCTGTGAGAGGAGAGAGGTCCCTGGCCTTTCAGGCATAAGTCATGAGTTCCCCTCTCTGCTCTGACACTTAGCAGCTGTGTAACTAGTTCTGATAACATTTCACCTTTGTGAGTCTTAGATCTCAAGCTGGCGAAGGCAATGCCCCACCACTCCCTCTTCATGTGGGTGCTTTCCCTTATGTACCAATGGCCGGCAAATAGTAGACACTTAATAAATCCTTGTTAAAGGATTGATTCATGCATGTGACCTCAGGAGGCTGCAAGCTTTCTTCGAGAAGGGTGTTCAATGGAACGCTGAGCTTGGTCCATCACCAGCCACTCTCGATCAACATCACAGGAAACAAAATCCTTGAAAACATCAAGAAATCCCATTTCTAAACTCATGCTGAGCTCAAGCAAAAGACAGAGTAAACCACTGAGGTCAATGAGAGAAGTCTTGGTCAAGATTGGGGAAATCTGTTGGAAATCCCCATGAGAAAGCAAAGTACTTAACAACTAAAGCAACTGAAAACATCTGGATCCTTCCTAACACACACACACACACACACACACACACACACACACACACACCACACACACACACACACACACACACACACACTTCCAAAACCCCCTTCATTTAACTCTCACTTCTCTCTTCTCTTGTTTAAATGGTACACAGCTAGGCTAGAGGCAAATGTGGAGTTTCACAAGATATCCAAGACAAGACTTCCGTTCTTGAGAGTGCTTAATCTTAGGCAGACATAAACATTCTTGCGAATAACTGGAATAGGAGTTAAGGAGTCACTGATAAGGGGAAAGGATCCAGGGAGAAGGGCTGTCAGAATAACCACTTGAGAGAGATGGGAATTCCAGCAGGGTGGACTGAGGGAAGTACATTTCAGGGCTGAGCTATCACCACCAACATGGAGCCATCCAGATAGACATGTTCTAGGCAGTGGAATGGGGAAAGGATGTGTGTGTTGGGGGGGTGGTGGTGGTGGGGGGTATCTGTATGCATTCTCAGAAGACAATAAAACCCTTGCTGACCTTCTCAAGCAAATCTCTGTTCTTCCTCAATCTCCGTCTGGAAGCAGTTTCCACAAAATTGAAAGCTCAATGAACAGAATGATCACAGAGTCATAGCTCTAGACCTAGAAGACTGGCCAGGCTCCCAGAGGCCATCTATTCTGATGTCTTCACTTTAGAGATGAATATACTTTGGCCTAGGAAAGTGAAATGATTCACCCTATGAGGCAGTGAAGTTTAGAAGCAGGTTTGAGCCCGGCTCTTTCTGACTTCAGAACCAGTTTTCTTTCATCCTGTTCAGCTGCACAACTGGGTCATCTTACATGGGAGGAAACTGAGACCCAGAGGAGCTATCTGTCTGTCCAGACCATTGGTGCCTCTGTAGAAGTGCTCTAATTGACTTAGTCACAGTGAGTAACCCCACAGTGTGGCTCCTTTTTAGGGATGTTACAAGCCTGGGCAAAGGCAAGGTAAGACATCAAGTGAAGGAAGAGGGGGATTTCCCACACCTTAGACTTCATTCCAAACCTTTCAGAAGGGGAGTGTGTGAGTCAGGTGAGTGGTTCTCTGGTCTTAGAGAAGACCCCTCTGCCTAAGCCTTGGTTTCTTCATTGGCAAAAGAATAGGGCTGTTCAAGCCACTCTTCTGGTGGCCACCGGGGGAAAGGACTTGGATTTGAGGTCAGAGGACATGTATCTGAATTGTGGTTTCGCCACCTGCTCCCCATTTGCTATGGGGCAAGTCACTGGATCTGGCTAGGCCCCAGGTTCCTCATTTCTACAATGATGGAGGGAGGCCTAGACCAGCTCTCAGGCTCCCTAGTCCAGGTCACCAAGGTTTGGTCTGCTCCAGCAGTGGGCCTCCAGGGGATCAAGGCGTTGTCAGGGCTGGCAGCCCGTCTTGAAGAAAGAAATGTGATAGAATGTTCATTTCACAGATGAGAACAACAATACCAGAGAGAAAAAATAGATCTCAGAGTTAGGAAATGACCCTGCCTTCAGATTCTGTTTGCTTCAAGGTAGAAAAACTACACACAGACAACGACAGTCTTGTCCCCTCTCTCTGTCTCTCTCTGTCTCTCCCCCCAACAGTGTTTTTGTACTGAAAAAACCCAGATTCTCCAAAATGCCCATTGCCACGACCTCTGGAGAACAATAACTCAGTTCCTGAATCCCAGCAGACTTAACTGGTCTAAACAACCTCGCCCCCGCCAGCAGCACTCAGTCCTGGCCTCCTCCTTCCCAGCTCTCTGCTGGAGGCACTCACATGCTCACATCCGGCCACGTGGCTGTCACCAGGGCGAAGGCAACCTTGATGCTGTTGGTTCTAAATGAGGATTAAAGCCCCCACCCCCTTCTGAGGAGCTGTAGAGGAGAAGGCCTGAGAAGGAGGCTCCAAACCAGGGGGCCCCTCTTTTCAGTGACATCTCCCAACATGTCCCAAAGCTTTTTGACTTTTGGTCGATGCTGGTCTTACAGTTGGAAATGACTGTCCTGGGAGAACTGAGCTGTCTGACCATGCTCTTTAAAAACAAAACACACACACACACACACACACACACACACAACCACTTTGCCAGGAACAAACAAGGGTGCTGGGCTGGACATCTCTTTGTCTTTCCTGTGTCCCAAGCATGGAAGGGCCCTTTCCTTGCAGACCAGCCCTGGTGTCTGAAAGCAAGTCAAACACAGGAAGTTACAGGAAGATGATCAGGAGACAGATGAGCTTGGCATCCGCCAAGGGAAGCATCCTTCATGAAGGGGCACGGCAGAGGGGACTGGCTGGCTCCTGGAACATGCCCGGAGTGGGGAGGGCTGTGTGCCTTGAGACACATAGGCAGTTGGCTGGTTGCCTGCCCTCCCCTGTGCTGGAGTAACTGGACTCCCAGGAATTTACTCTCCTATCCTCTGGAGTAGTAGAGCCTTGTTTCAGTGTGGGGAGCCTTTTAGTCACAGAATGATTGCCCTCTCCATGGAGAAAAACCTGCTTCCCCAACCCCTTTCCAGGGAACAAAGATGGCGCTGTGAGATGGTCCTGGCTGGCGTTTTTGAAAGAGAAGACAACCACTACAACAACATTCTTGGTGTGTGGGGGTTTCACCACTGGTCCCATGGGGGATCCAGCTTCTCTACTGCTTTTCCCCCAAACAAGTAGGCCTGAATGATCTCTGACATGAAAGTGTGATTGTTCCATTGATTTTTCCAGGGCAAGGTGGACGCTGCCATTAAAAGGGCATATTTCTCAGATGTGGAGGACATTGGGCCAGAGATTTACACCCATCATGGGAATTTCTGTACTGCGTTAGCATTTGCAAAGCCCATGTACGATCTCATTTGGTAACGATGCTAACAACACACACATGTGTATATACATATACACGGATTCATGTACATGTATGCCTATAAGCACATACGTGCATACATATTTATCTACACGTCTGTATATATACATATATACTCAATGTACAGATATACATATATAAATACATAATCTGTGTGTGTGTATAAATGTCATTTGATCCCTGCAACACCAAAACTATTATCAGTCCTCTGTAATGTGAGGCTTTTATGGGGGGAGGGAACTCCAGCATTTGGAAACTCCCTCCACCAATGCACATGGGCAACTCATTTGTAACTTGGAATCCCAGAGTTGGTAAATGTGATGATTTGTTGTGGGTTGCACAGGCAGGATATAGAGCCCTGACTCCAAGCCACCCGTTGGATTCATTACACCATGGGTCCATCTGACTTCACAGATAGGGAAAGTGAGATTTGTTAAAGAGAAGTGACTTGCTTAGGGTCTCAGACCTGCTAAGTGTCATGGGTAGATTAGAACCCAGCTTTCTCCCCCAAGCTTAGCACCCATATAACTTTGCCTCTGAAGCAAAATCAGGAAGAAGTTTAGCAACAAAAGACGGTTAAGATTTTTACCGTCTGGTTAGTTCAGTTTGGATAAGGCCAATCCCCTGTTTGTGGTGCCCCACTCTCCAC
Organism: Pseudochirops cupreus; assembly: GCA_028627135.1. Classification (NCBI taxonomy): domain Eukaryota; kingdom Metazoa; phylum Chordata; class Mammalia; order Diprotodontia; family Pseudocheiridae; genus Pseudochirops; species Pseudochirops cupreus. Next base: position 9,893,845 of record CM053584.1, read on the forward strand.
AAAGTTGTATTTTGACATAATCAGTGTGACTGATTAAAGTCTTTGTTTTTGATCAGGAACACCTCACTAAACCTTCACCAACAAAACTGTGTAAGCAGAAGAAACCACACACTATTTGTAAGCCATTATTAGGCAGTAAGTTATCAAGGCAAGCCTTCTCTGGTTAATGTGCCCATTAAACCAGAATGACTCAGGAAAGTTACCACCAATTTTACTGACTCCAGAATGAGCCCTGCCTGACTTTGTAGTCACAAGAGCCAGGTTCAAATCTTATCTCAGGTGCTCAGTATTTGTGTGACCTTGAGAAAGTCTTATTACTGGGCTACAATTTTCTCGTCTGTCAAACAAAGGGGATAGACCAGATGACCTCCAAGCTCTCTTCCAGGCCTTAAGTCTATGGTTCCCAGCAAACTAGGAAGCAGTTATGTAAACAATAATAATTATTATTATTACTATTACAACAATAGCAGCAGCGTTCATAAAGCCCTTTAACATATCTCATTTTATGTCACAACAACCCTGGGAGGCTGCTCACTTGCGACCTTGGCATAGGGCCAGGTAGCTTTAGAAAAGACACGTAAAACCAGTGTCTGGGGCAACGTTGGAGGGTCTTTTGGGTGTGCCAATAGCTGCCTGACCTCCTCCACAGAGGTGGAGTTACTGACATCCCCAGGGCACACAGGAGTCTGATATCAGTGTGGTCACCTTCTCATGTCCCCAGTGACCTAGGCTCTCACTTGAGGAGGAGGGAGGAGGGTAGAAGATAGGACCAGATGCACAGAATGTGTCAGAAGATTAGGGCTCACAGTCCAACTGACTGTGAGTGACCAACTGGGTGCTGGAATTAGGAGACTCAGATACTCCCATCAATGAAGAAACTAGCCAAGAGATAGGCAGGATGGAAAGAACACAGGCTCCAGAGTTAGAAGACCCAGGTTCAAATTTCATCTCTGACATTTACTAGCTGTGCATGTAAACTTCTTCAGAAAGTCATTTATCAGGGCAGCTAGGTGGTGCAGTGAATAGAGCACTGGCCCTGGAGTCAGGAGTACCTGAATTCAAATCCGACCTCAGACACTTAACACTAAAACTAGCCACGTGATCTTGGGCAAGTCACTTAACCCCAATTGCCCTCCAAAAAGCAAAAAAAAAAGTCATTTATCTCCCTGGGCCCCAGTTTCCTCAACTGTACCATGCAGGGAGTGGACTAGATGGCCTCTGAGGTCCCTCCTAGCTCTAGAACCATGACCTATAAGGAACATCTGAGGCTCCTATATAGATCGTCCACATCTGACTTGCTTTTAAGGTTGTGATGTCACGTTGTGGTGAGCTGGCTCAGTCATTCATTGGACTGGAGTCAAAGGGATCTTGGCTCAAACTCTGGCTCTGACAACTTCCTAACTTAGAGTTTGCAAAGCACTTTCCACTGTATCTCAGTTGGTGCTTGAAACAACCTGGAAAGGAGCTGCTCCTCTCCCCTTTTTGGAGATGAAGGAAAGAAAGTTCACAGAGTGCCCAGGGTCACAGAGCTAGGATTTGAACTCAGGTCTTCCACTGTGCAACTGCTTCTCAAAGGTTCGAAAGCAATATGGAGAATTCTGTTACAAACTTCATCAAAAACCAAGCAATATGAAATGGTGGGTCACTGTCTGAGATGGAACCCCTTGTGTGTGTGTGTGTGTGTGTGTGTGTGTGTGTGTGTGTGTGTATGTGTGTGTGTATGTGTGTGTGTGGGCGTGTGGGTGTGTGTGTGTATGTGTATGTGTGTCTGTGTGTCTGTGTGTGTATGTGTGTGTCATCTGTTCCGGGCATGGAAAAGTTCTTTTCTGGTCCTTAAGTTCAGATCTGTCTATAGCTTGACTAGTGGGACACCAAAGTATTGCAAGTGCAGTCAGGCTGAGCCAGGGGGCAGCTGTCCAAGCCCATTTCGGATCCTGTCTGTTCTCCCATCTTGGGGAGAATGCTTGGGCAGGGGAGTCTCCTAGGAGACAATTCATGGCAGTTCAAAGAAGTCAACCCTCTGATGTTCTCACCATGAAAATCTGGGGAGCCTGCTTGGGTTTCTCTGAAAAGACCAGGAGTGGGGAAACCCACCTTCCTAGGGAGTGAGTCTGTGGGGCTTCTCTCTGAGCTTGGTGTTGTCGCAACCTTGTACTTTCCTGACTCAGTCGGCCAGGAAGGAGACAGGAAACCTGTATCCCCCTCCCAGTAGTTGGGCCATTCCCCCTATCGGCCACCTCTGACGTGCTCAGGCTTGGGCGACACAAGGTCAGACACTCAGCCTGGCTGAGGTCAGGAAGACAGGTCACTGTTTATATGGTCACAGGAGGCGGAATCATGCCCAGGGAGCTTACTTGCTTTCTTCCTTTCCCTACTGGGTCTCTTTCCGTTCCTCTTTTCTAGTGGGGAGCTTAAACATCCTGTTTTCAAAACATCTGACGGTTTGGCCAACCCGCGGCCTGGGTTCCAATGGGCTTGCCTCACTTGGAGGCCCAGACAATCCCTTTTCTACAGAAGGGCACAGGATATTGAAAGTTAGAAATTAGCCAGCATTGTGACGCCTTTCGTGGCCCTTAAGAGGTTGGCTCAAGGCTCTCCTGACGTCCTTTTGCACCTTGAAAGACAATGCCATAGCGTCAGAAAAGGAGTTGAATATATTCCGGCTATTTAGTGTTTTAATTTCTACAGTCTGGGGAGGGGCAGCTGTGAAAGCATTCAGTGGACCTTCCTCTGAGATCATGCTCAAGTCCATTTGGTCTGTGGCCAAATCCTGGTCTCAGGGGTTGGCTGCTGGGAGGAGAAGCACTCACAAAAACCAGGATTTTTGCAGCTCTGTCTCTGAGAGTAGCCCTGGGGAAGTCACTCAGGGACACCTCCCACTGAACGGAACATGAGGTTTAGGAGGACAGCACCTCTTCCTTCCATGAGCAGAGCTTTGGATATGGAGCCAACTGTGTTGGATTTGAGTGTCAGCCCTAACCTTCACTGGTTCTGTGACCCTGGGAAAGTCACTTAATCCCTGGGCCTCAGTTTCTCCATCTGTAATATGGGGATGACAGCACTTGCATGGCTAAATGTAGGGAGTTGTTGTGAATAAATAGAAACATCATTATTACCATCAGGATTCTACTATAAACACCATGGAGAGCACCACCTCCATGACACGTGTGCTAGAACTTGGAACAGCTGTGCTAGAGCTTGGATCAGCTGTGCTAGAGCTTGGACCGGCTGTGCTAGAGTTTGGACCAGCTCTGCTAGAGCTTGGACCGGTTGTGCTAGAGCTTGGACCGGTTGTGCTAGAGTGTGCAAAACACTTTGTCCAGGCTCCACATCCACCTGTGAGGACGATGACAATGGCTACTACCATCATCTGACTATGAACGCAATGAAATAATAATAATAGTGACAATAATTTTGACCCTCATGCAGGCATTTTTTCAGTTGTGCCTGGCTCTTCGTGACCCCATTTGGGGTTTTCTTGGCAGAGATGCAGGAGTGGTTTGCCATTTCCTTCTCCAGCTCATTTTTCAGATGAAGAAACTGAGGCAGACGGGATTAAGTGACTTGCCCATAGTCACACAGCTAGGAAGTGTCTGAGGCCAGATTTGAGCTCAGGAAGATTCTTTTTGACTCCAAAGCTGGCTCGCTGTGCCCTAGGGTGCCATCTAGCTGTCCCATCATCATCATTGTCATCCTTGTCATCCTCATCCTCCTCCTCCTCCTCCTCCTCATCACCATCACCATCACTATCATCATCACGATGACAATAATAAATAGCACCCTAAGGTTCACAAAGTATCTCGCGGCTTTAAAACGATGATTTTCTCATTCTGAGAGTGGCCAGGCATTATTGATAACATGACACAAACGTAATTAACCCTCGCTGCTGGTCGGCGGGAAAGTATATCCCCAGCATACAGTAGGGGCTAAGCACCAGTGGCCAGCATTTATCCAGCACTTCAGGTCTACAAAGACTTCTCCACACGTGATTTCCTTTAATTCTCACAACAACCCTACGATATGGGGGGGGGGGGGTACTATTATCAGTCCCATTTTACAGATGAGAAAACTGAGTCAGGCAGAGGTTAAATGACTTTCCCAGGGTCACATGGCTAAAAAGTACCCAAGGTAGGATTTGAACTCGGATCTTCCTGACTCTGACTCCAATACTTTATTCCCACTGCACTACCCAGTTGCCCCAAGTACTCTCCTCTCCCTACTTCCTACTAACCAAAAGGAAAATAGAGAAGAATCCTTTGATCATTTCTATCTCTATGACAGTGGGCTGATATTACACTTAACCCTCCGGGGTCTCAGTTTTCCTTTCTGGAAAATGAGGGGGTTGGGCCACAGGGCTCCTGAGGCTCCTTCTAGCTCTAGAGCTATGATTCTGCCTTCGATGTATAATGCACAAGAAGGGGTGCTGGGCCGGCCAATACATTTACTGCCTGAAGTGGAAGGGGCCTCCTTGGCCTTCTGGTCCAGCTGGTTTCTAAAGAAGGGTGGTCCCTGACAACTGGACAGCCAGGCTGTGCCCTCAGACCTCTACACCCCCTCCCTCCCAGGGCAGACCATGCGTCTTGGGGACCATCACGGCTTCTGGGGAAACGTTTTTGTTTGTTCACGTTTTTAAATGACATTGAATCATTCCTTATTCAGCCATTTGGGATTCTTCCTCCAAACTTCTCTAAAGAGTCTAAACAGGTGATTATTTGGATTATTTAGACTTTGGGGGGGAAAAAGCCAGTGGGGAAAATCCCAGGGTTTATTTTTGCCTTTAGTCTGGTAGGAGGGTTTACAGAATCTAAATCATAGATTTAGATCTGGAAGCAACATTACCGGTGACCCAGCCCATTCCTCTCATTTTACAGTTGAGGAACCTGAGGGAACTTAAGTGACTTGCCCGGAATCACTCCGCTAGACAGTGTCAGAGGTAGGATTAGAATTCAGATCCTCCTGACTGAAGTCCAGTGCTCCGTCCATGCCAAGCAAGTGGGGCCATTTCACTAGACTGTCCCTTCCACCGGCTCTTCTTGGCTGAGGCTCAGAGAGTCCAGGAAAATCTCCTGCCCTGAGATCTGAGCTGCTCAGACTGCCAGCATAAAACTTGGCTCTCTCTTAGTGCTGGAGCCTCATTGTTTCCTGCACAGTGGCTAGTGAAGAAGATCAGAAACTGAACATGATGCAGGAGGCCAGGATTGGTGACAAAGTCCCTGCACCCAGACGTCATGAGCGGAGACAGGAGAGCAATCTGTCTTTTCTCTCTCCCCACTCCCCCCTCTCTCCCTCCCTCTCTTTCTCCTTCTCCTTCTCTCTCTCTCTCTCTCTCTCTCTCTCTCTCTCTCTCTCTCTCTCTCTCTCTCTCTCTCTCTCTCTCTCTCTCTCTCTCTCTCTCTCTCTCTCTCTCTTCCCTCTTTCTTTCTTCAATTATGAACACTCCCAGGAAAACTGCACACTGCTTCACCTCCACAACAAAGCCTGTGGAAGTACCAGTGCCTTAATATTCCTGTGGGGTTTACAGTAAGAGAGGCCCTTGTAAGGAGATCTGGAGTCAAGGCAGTAAGCCCCAAAGGATGTCCATGCGTTTGAGGCTCCAGCTGTGAGTCTAGGAATGTCACTGCCCCTCTCTGAGGTCCTGTTTCCTAAAAGGTAAGTGAGGGAGTGGCTCCAGTTGATTGCTACAGTCCCTTTCAGTTCTAACAGTAGTCTAAAATGCTAGTTGGTCCAATCTGCTTGCTGCACAAATAGGGAAACTGAGGCCTGAAGACAGAGTAAATGCAGTTTCTCCCCCTGTGCACATGCAGGCATATGCATACACATACACACTCACACACATAACCTCACATATACGCATACACACATGCACACACACACATACACACTCACACTCTCATGCACATACACACACATATATACACATACATGCACACATACATGCACATATATACACTCACACACATATATACACATAAACACATATGCACACACACTCACTCTCACGCTCATACATATACACACACACGTGCACATACACACACTCTCACACTCATACATATACACACACTCACACACACTCACATATACACACATATATAGACACACACACATACACATATGCACACACACACTCATACACACTCACATATATACACATTTATACACATACACATATGCACATACACACACTCACTCTCACATTCATACATATACACATTTGTACACATGCACATACACACACTCACAACTCATATATACACACACATATACACATACACACACTCACTCACACTCATACACATACATACACACTCACATACATACACATATACACATACACACACTCACACATTCACTCTCATACTCATACATATACACACACACACATATACACACACATACACACATGCACACACCCACAGTATAAGCATGCTCCTTTTCCTGGCTTGTAGCTCACATCCACTGTGATGTGATGGGAGGAAGCTCTATCTCTCAGTACTGGGACCACAAAGGCAGAGGTCTCTCCAATGGATGCAGAGTGGAAGTGGAAATGCTTCCAGGGCCGCTCCAGAGTGTATTTATACAAGACAGGAGTCTCTCTGCCTCAGGCCTCTATCTTTAAAGAGAAGACTAAGTAAGAGCAGAAACCCAAAGGCACAGGTGGAAAGCAGGGTTAGGAGTCTGAGGACCCGATTTCAGATGCAAACTCTGCTACACCCTCACTGCACCACCTTGGGGAGGTCATTTGAGCCTCAGCCTCGATTTTCTAGTCTGCAAAATGGGGGATGATATAGGGGGGCGGGGAGGATTGCAACAAAAACCACACGTGTTAACAATGCAACTCAAACACTAATTGTTCGACGGTATCATAAGCTTAAATTCTGCTCTTCCTTTCTTCTAAAAAAAAAGTTAGTGTCAATACACTTACAGGAACTTACTAATGTAGACTCTTCTCCCCCACCAGTTCTTAGAAACCCTTCTACCACAATATCCCCACAAGCCATTGAACTACTCCCACTTGAATACCTTCAGGCATGGGAAACTCAACACATATGGAGACAGCTCATTCCATTGTTGTAAACAAACAAGCCTCTGAAGCACACTCCCAGCAACCTCCCCTCCTTTTAGCAGACCCCCTACAGAGCATGGGCCACTTGGGTGGTATATTTGCCTAGGCTCAGCCTCTGTATGCTGGGACTGGAATCTCCCTGAAAGTATCCTAGAGGAGAGTGCCTCACACAAAGTAATAAAATGTCTGGGCAAGCGCGGACTGGAACCTATCTAGCGCCCCAGGGAGACGTCACATTAAAGTTCCGGGCAGGTGGGCCTGGGCAGTGAATGACTGCAGCCCGGGGGCAAGAGGGACCTAACCCCCTCCCCCCCAAGTACAGGAAGTTAGCCTTCCCCAGGAGAAAAGACAAACAGCGTTTGAAACCCTGGCTACATAAATTAGCACTGCAAGTCTGGGTGTTAATTAAACAAATGATATAATGACCCCCTAATTAAAGCCCTGCCAGGGAGAAGTTTGGTTGGGGGATTTATAACACAAAAGTTCTTTGTTGACAGGAGACTTGAATTTCAGTCTCCCACTCTGTGATGAGGGCATCTTGTGAAATAACCCGCTTTTAGAGACGGAAAAGGTCTTCCTTTACGAAGTTGCAGCATTTTTTTAAACCCCAAGTCACTCACCTCCTCTTCTAAAGACTTAAATGAAATCCGGCAAACACTTCACTTAGTAATAGCCTACTCACCAAACCGGGGGACTCTGAGGCTAGACACCCAGATCCGAGCACTGTTCACCTGAGAAAGGGAAGGGACTTACAGACCTCTCAGTTCGCCTCCCTCCTTTCATGGAGGAAGAAACTGAGGCTGGGGTGGGAGGCTGAAAGAGACTTCACTAAAGTCACCAGGAGAAGCCAGGCCGCCGCATGTCGGGCATTCTCGCCCTGCTCTCAGACAGTCTGCCTAGTGTTTCTCTTAAGTGTCAAACAGCTAAACAAAAATAGGAAATTTTAAACATTGTTTTGTCTCCCCGGAAGCTTCTTTTTTAAAGCCAGTCCTGTTCTGCCCCCCCCCCCCCCCACCACGTGCAGAAGCTAAGGGTCCGTTCAGAGGCGGGACTGAGCCTCAGATCTCCCGCGTGTCCCTTTGCCCCGGGCTCAGGAGACCGCACGCAGGACAGAACGCTCCGCACCAAGGTGCCCCAGGACGCAGCAAGGCACCCCAAGGTGGCCGGCGCTCTCATGTTTTCGTGTTCGCAAAGGGCCCCTCCAAGAGGCTGTGAAGGGGCGCGCTCTGGCCGGGACGTCCCGGCTCCTTACCTTGTTGGAGGCCATCTCGCTGACCGAGCGGTATGTCTGAATGGTCTCCAGCTGGTCCAAACACCAGTCCAGCTCCTCCAGAGTCTCCATAGCTAACTTTTGGTAGGACTCGTCTGCAAACAAGCACACGGACATGTAGTTAGGCGGCTGCAGACTGTCCATGGCCACGGGGCTGAGGCTTGGGCTGCTGCACGGACCACAGCGCTCCTTCATCATGAGGCCAGGCACCTCTCTGGAGCTCTCCGGCCTGGGGGAGGACTAAAGCCCCAGAGGGCTGCGCCTGGGATGCTCCTTGGCCAATACGGTCCCGGCGCCCGCCCCTTCGGCTTGGCCAGGAGGCTGGAGATGTCACTGAGCTCAGGCTAGGCACTACTGGGGGAGGAGAAGGAGGAGGAGGAGGGCAGGAAGGAGGCGGGCACTGCCAGCCTCATCTGCATAAAGTGTCTGCTGCTGAGGCCAAGGGAGTGCTGGAGAGGCAGAGCCGCTGCCTCTCCGCCCCCTTCCTCCCCCCACCTTTCTCAGTGCCTTCCTGAGTCAGCAGCCCTGGGCGGTGTGATGTCACTTCGAAGAGGACCGGGGGCTGACCGAGAAGTGAGCAGACACGTGTTGTTTCTCCAAAGGGGAGAAGAGGTTGGGCCAAGAAGTCAGGAGGCTCTCGGCTTATTGGTCCCCCACTGCCTAGAGGGACCCAAACTGACCCATTCTAGGAAAGAGGGCACGGTCCCAGGCTCCCGACTCACCCCTTTCCTCAGAATGCGAGGGCTAACTAAGAGGACCCTTTGCTCAGACTTGGGTAGGTGGGAGGATGGAAAGCAACAGTGCCTGGAGTTGGCAAGAAGTAAGTGTCTTAGCTTAGGGAGTCCTGGGGCTCTCATTCTCCTGAACAAAGAGAAAACTTCAGGCTCCCCTTCTGCTGGGGACCCAGAGCTCAGGGAAATCCTGCACTGGATTCCCAGCCAGGGATCTGGAAAGGACCCAGGGCCGACTGCTCTCTGGGCTCTGCCTAACTTCTGGACTTTTTGCGCAGCTGTCTTTAAAAGGCCATCTCCTGAGCAGATTTCTCAATAGGCTTCAGCAGAACAAGGGGTCTTTTATACAGGAAAAAAATTCTTTAGTGTGCAATTGAGAAAAACAAAACAACCCTTGCAACTGTTAATATTTACAGCCTACCCCTCCCCCATAAAAATAAGTTTAATTGATGCTTGTTTTTTCATCACGATCAGTTCTGGCAAAACTCCCCAGACCTTGCCGACACTGAATTCTCCTTCAATCTATTAAGCAACAAGGATTTATTTATTAAGTGCCTACTATGTACAAGTCATTATGTGAGAGGGTACAAAGACATTATGTTAGAGGGCAGCAGTCCCTACCCTCCTCTAGCAACACATACACATAAGGACAAACACCAAATCAAAAGGGTAAACAAAAGTACAGGATGTAACCACGCCAGCTATCTTACTAATCTGACTGTTGGCAATCACTTGTATCTTTTAATTCATTCTTTACATTGTTCCTTTGTCTCAGCTTATTTCACTCTGTCCTAGTATATATAAATCCCCCGCCCGCTTTTCCCCACTGAAGTCCTCTCAATGCACAATGACGTTGGTCTAGTCTGGCATCTAAGCACGGGACCCAGCAAACAGTAGGCACTTGAGAAATGCTTATTGATTGATGACTGCTATATACTAGTTTACTCAGTCATTTCCAAGCAGTGGGCACCTAGTTTATTTGAGGGTACAGCTAGGTCTGGAGTCAAGAAAACCTGAATTCAAGTTTGACCTCAGACTTACTAGAAGTGTGACCCTAGGCAAGTCACTTAACTTCTATTTGCCCCAGTTTCCTCATCTATACATTGGGGATAATAACAGGTCCTACTTCTCCGAGTTGTTGTAAAGATCAAATGAGATCGTGCTTGTGAAGTGTTTGACCCATAGTAAACTCTACGTAAATGTTAGTTCTTCTTATTCTGGGGTCTTTGTTACCACAAACTCTATGTACTGGAAGGTACCAGAATTTCTTGTTTCTGTTTTTGCATCCCTGGTGCCCCTACCTAGATCATATGGTCAAAGCATGTAGACAATTTAGCCATTTTCTGGTGAAATTCCAACCATTATCCAGATGGCTTGGCCCCCGCCCCATCCCCCAGCGTGGAATATTAATGTCCCTTTCTTCCCACAGCCCCTCCAATAGTCCATCTGTCAATAAGCATTTATGAAGTGTTTACCATATGCTAAGCTGGGGATACAGAGAGAGGCCAAAGGCAATTCCTGCTCCCCAAGAGTTCACCATCTGATGGGGGAGAGAGACAGGACAAAGGGGGCCGCAGCCTCCTGCCGCCCGGGGACGTGTTGGCCGATGTGCAGAGCCGGAAGTCAGATCTCAGAGCGGTTTTAATGTGAGCTTCTGGGGAGCCTAATGACCTCCAATGTGTCTGCTAGTTCTAGATCTACATCCTGCAATATTCCTATGAGCATTTGATTTCAGATCCAAAAATGTACGGCTGCGTTCATCCATTCAGCAAACATTGGCAGAGCCCTGCGGAGTACAGTGCTAGACGAGGGAAGAAGAAATTCAGTCTGAGACAACCTGGTCCTTACCCTGAGAGAGCTTATGATGGACCCTTCAATTTCAGTTCAGTCTGCAACAGTGAGTGGGGTGGGGCAGAGTGGGGGGAACACTTTGAGTGGGGAAGGCTTGAGTTCAAAGTGGCTTCAGCACTCGGTCTCTGACCCTAAGCCTCAGTTCCTTCATCCCTAAAATGGAGGGGGGGGGATAAAAGCACTTACCCCCTCCAGGGTAGTTGAGAGGATCAAGGGAGATGAATGAAAAATTCTTTAAAACCTCAAAATCTTATGAAAATAACAGCTTTGATTAGTAAATCAGCAAATATGGGAGGAAGCCTCATACAGGAAAAGGAATGCCTTGAAATCAGAGGACTTGGGTTCAGATCCCAGCTCTTACTACCTGTGTCACCAAGCTTGAACAAGTTACTTCTCTCTGGGTCTCAGTGTCCCCATCTGAAAAATGAGATGGTTGAACTAAGTGACAAGCATCCTAGGAATTGATTCAATCAAGGCTTTGGCAAACTCCGTGGAAGCAAAGGGTCTTTCTATATGGGAATCTTCATGGAGAAGGCCACTGAGTCAAGGCAGGAAATATTCCCACGAGGCAGTAGCGACTTCACAGGATCCATTGTTGCATCAGAATCTCTGCGATGCCACTTACCACATGTGGCATCTTAAGCAAGTTTCTTACTCTTTCTGGGCCAGTTTCCTCATTTGCAAAATGGGAGGGAGGGATTGGGCAAGCTGATCTCTGAGGTCTCCTCGGCTCTGATGCCGGATCCCAGGTAGACGTAGAGGTTACTTCTTTCTAGGAAGTAACAAGGCAAGGGGAAGCCACATAGGCAAAAGGCAGAACCAGCTAGTGTCCTGTTCGTCTGGAGGGTGAGCTGTGCAAAGGGGAATTTGCCTTCAGTAAATGGCTCTCCTCAAAATGTGTATGCTGAATTAGTGTAATGAACAAGACAAATTATATGAATAGGATAAACAGAGTAGAGGGGCTCCAAGTCCCTCCCACCTCTAAAGCCTATGAATTAAGTGGGCTACTAAAATAAGAGAGATAGAGCAGGTCATTAGAGGGCTGGGCTCTGTCCTACCTCTGACTCACATTGGCCGCTCAGCTGGCTGGGAGGGGGGTGGGAGAGCAAATCACTAAGTCCTTCTTGGCAACGGAGGTGAGGGGCCTTAGGCATAGCACAGCCCAATCATCTCACTTTACAGGTGAGAAAACTCGGGCCCAGAAAGACAGTGACTTAGCCAAGATCACAAGTAAGGGACCTGGGTTTTGAACAAAAACTATTGGGTCAGAGATTTAAAACTGGGAGATATCATAGAGGCCATGTAGGCCAACTGGCTCACTTCACACTTAAGGAAAATGAGGCCCCTGAGAGTTAAGTACTTCACCTCGGCTCACACAGGCACTACATAGCAGGAGGGATGAAAGCCTGCTTGCCCCCACAGGACTCTGAGCCCAAGGGTCTCCCGTCATAATACTGGTTTTGCACTCCCCTCCATCCTCCCTCTCCTCCTTATTATGCAGATTCCTTATACGCAGTCATGCCTGGGTGAGACTTGGGGAAAGTAAATGTAGTGACCATAAAGCAGATATTAACGAAATTGCAAAACATCCCCCAAAAAGAAGTGCAAGCTTCCGGAAAAATGGTACATCCTTGTTGGGTTATTGAATGCACGTTCAAAATAGGATGGCAAAGTTTTAGAGCAGGAAGAGACTTGACAGATCAACCTTCTAACGCTACACTTGAAGGCGAGTGGAACCCCGAGAGGTCAGGGATTTGTCTAACGTCACACAGCAAGCCTGTGGGAAGGGTCAGGACTGGAACTCAGGTCGCCCAGATTCCTGTTACTTCTCCCCCAACAGCCTCAAGTCAAGAAGCATTTATTACCTACCTACGATATGCCAACACTGTCCTAAGCCCTGAAATGTTGCGCTGGAGAGCCGTAAATAAGCTAGTGGGTGTGACATTCAAAGCCCTGGGGCAGAAAAAAGCCCCCTCCCCCCCTTTTTTTGGTTGAACTGACAAGAATCCCTTGGCCACTGACAGCAGTTTCAAAGAATAGTAGTTTTGTTTACCCCCTGGACAAAACTAAACCAGTATCAACAGGAGTTAAAATTCGATTTCCTGTATGTCACTGCAAACCACCCAAACCACAGGGGGTAACTTCCTCAGTCCCTCTCCCGGGGCTCCGGAGACTGCCAGGCGATGCTCAGAGCCGGACACACCTCGGACGTGCACATACCTTCCTCCCTCCTTCCTTCTTGGTTCTCCAGGGCTGCCTCAGCCGGCTTCCTCCCGACTCTAATCTGCCAGAAGCACCCCTGAATTCTATTTGAGTCTTTCTGCAAACCTCGCTTCTCTCACCCACGGGGAGCCAGGGAGCCCTCTGTCACCGCGAGGTCAGGGTGAGGAGGGAGCAGGCTCCCTGGACCTGCGCGCCTTCCACGCTGTCTGGCACAACCGCACACCACACAGTACCTCGGTCTCAGCTCAGCCCCGGCCCCCACCAGACAGAGCGCACGTCAGTCCCCCCAGTCCCAAACCCTTTTAATAAGCTGATATGCAAACCGAGTGTGAGGCGCTCTATCATATTTCTCCGTCAGGAGAGTCAGGTTTCCTCCTGAGCCCAACAAAGGAACACTATAATTATAGCAACAGATGAGCTTTTTCCAAAAAGGTGATACCACCCCAGGAACCATCCCATCTTCGGCTCCGACCCAGAATAAAAAGCAGCAAGCCTTCCAGCTGCCCGTGAAGCTGCCCAAGGACCGGGGCAAGGCACCTAGCCGCGCTTTCCTCCTCGGCTAGTACGGTCCCACCCAATGTTGGCAAGAACAGAAAATGACTTTTTCAGAATTTGGAAGCTCTGGTTCTAGTCTCGGCTGTTAAGTCCGGGCAGGGGAAGGAACGATGAATTTGGCATTGGGTGACCTAGGGCCCTTCCAGCTGGAAAGCCTAAGAAATGCCAGCGAGAATCTAGAGCTTAGCCTTTTCGTAGCTCTAGAAGTGAGAGGGTCTCTAGAGGGGCTCTGGTAGAGGATCAGAGAGGCTTAGCAGTAGAAGGGACCTCGAGAGGAAGGGTGATCCAGTGAGGAGTCCTCGATTTGAAGCCTGCAGACCTGGGTTCAAATGCTGACTCTGCCGCTTAATGATAACTCATTTCAACTCCGTGGGACTCAGTTTCCTCAACTAGCTGGACTAGACCTTTTAAGAGAGATATGCAGAACGTTTATTAAGTGGTTAGTATGTGCTGGACTCTGTGCGAAAAGGTGGGGCCACAAATATAAGCAAATAAAACAGTTCCTGCCCTCCAAGAGCTTACAGTCTAAGGACAGAACATTGGCCCATAAGGGGAGCTGGAAAATGGGAAGGTGGGATATTAGGGCAGGACCCCAAAGAGAGAGAAGAGAGCAGCAGGGGCTGCGTGGAGCATAGCTGAGTCCCCAAAAAGGGAATCACTAGGTTGGTGGCAAGATGTTCCCGGGGAGAAATGCAGTGAAAGAACAGTGGGAATCTTGAGGGAGAGAGACAGAGAGAGACAGAGACAGAGACAGAGAGACAGAGAGAGAGAGACAGAGAGAGAGGGACAGAGAGAGAGAGAGAAAGAGAGAGACAGAGAGAGAGAGAAAGAGAGAGACAGACAGAGACAGAGAGGAAGAGAAACAGAGAGAGGGAAAGACAGAGACACAGAGAGAGAGAGATTGGTCTCATGCACTCGACTCTGTAGTACACAAGGGATGACTAATTCCCCATAGCACAGCCTTTGTGCCCAGTAACCTGGGCCCTCTCTCTACTTTTCTTTCATGGTCTCTCAGAATTTAAACACTGGAAAAGACCTTGGAGATCACGATGGTTCAACAGATGAGACAACTCGGGGCTCAGAGGAGAAATGAGCAGCCCAACTGACCAGCAGCAGGCTGGTCAGTCAGTGATCAGGCTAAGAGACAGTGGGGTACAATGGGGGTAGCTCCCAATCCCGCTCTGGCACTGGCTGACTGAGACCTTGGGCAAACACTTAGGCCCCTGGGCCTCAGCATCTGGGTCTGGAAAGAGAGGGGTGGCACCGGCCGGGGGCTAGGTATCTTCTGCCTCAGAGTCTGGGATCCTGTGACCTTGTAGGCCTTGGTCTCTTTCACTATAAAATAAAGGGGTTAGATTATATGGTCTATGAAGCCCCTTTTACCTGTAGACTGGGCCTCAGCTTCCTTCTCTGCAGAATAAAGAGGTTGGACTCCATGGTCTCTGAGGTCCCCCTCCCCCCCAGGCCTAGGACCACAAAGGTACAGTCTGCTGACTGCTGAGTCAGCGCTCTGACAGCTACACCACAGGTACCTCTGTCAAATCTCCTCACTTTTCTGGGCCTCAGTTTCCCTCTCTGTAAACTGTGGGGGTTGGATTACATGGACTATGGGGTCCCCTTCAGTTCTGAAATGATATTTGACTTACAACAGTGGGAAGGAGGGCAGACAGAGCCAAGCCCAGTGGAACAAAAGAGGGGAGAGGAGAGTGGGGTGCCCTGAGGCTGAGGCACTCAGGATGACCATCCCTTGGAATGGGGGAGCCAGGGAGGATAGCAGAGGTTCTGCAGAATCATGCTGTTCTCCTTGGTGTTTACAAGGATCTTGATGGGCGACCCTGAATGGAAGCCCCCATTCTAAGTAACTTTGGTGGTTCTCCCATTTCTGCTTGATGATTCTGCTAGCTTGCTGTGTGTCTCTGTGACTTCTCTGATGTCTGGTAACCCCCCCCCCCCCTCCCTGTTCTGTCAAATGAGGATGATGGTATGCACTTGGTGTTTGAAGGATCAAGTAAGCTCACATTAACAGACCTATTCTGAGCACCTACTCTGTACCCAGCACTATGCTCTAGGGGTAAAAAGGAAGGCAAAGACCTCGATCAGTCTCTGCCACCAAGGAGCTCACAGTCTAACAGGGGGGACAACATGCAAACAGTTGTGTACAGACAAGATAAATACTGGCTGAATTGGAAATCATTGAAGGCAGGAGGAAATAGGGAAAGGCTTTCTGCATGTAGGTGAGATAATTCAAGGCTGTGCCTCAAGGAAAATCCAGGGAAGCCAGGAGCCAGGTAAGATAATGTGGCTGCACTTGGAGTAAGGAGCCCTGAATGCAAACTCTGCCTTTGTTTCGGACCAGCTGTGTGACCCTGGGCTAGTCATTCACTTCCCACATCTGCAAAGCAGGAACACGAACACTCCCTTCACCAGAGGACTGTTGAGAAGTTTAAAAAGATAACAGCTATGAAGGGCTTGCAAACTTTAAAATGCTGTGAAAATGCAAGCTGCTGTTACTGTTGCTGTTCTAGTTATTATTAATGCTAACCTCTAGGGAGGGTGAATCCGTCACCTCCCAAGGCAGCCCCCTGCACCTTTGGATAGCTCTCCAATGAGGAGAGAAGCCCCTCCTTGGCCCCTGTCCTTTCCCCAAGAGGAACAGAGAAAGGATTGCTCCTCCCCTTTTGAAGTTCTGGAGGCTGGTTTGCTATATTCTTCAAAGCAGGAAGAGAAGCTGGCTAAATAATTATAATTAATACAATAATAATACCTGGTATGCAGAGGGCTCTTTTCTCAAAAGAACTCAGTGCACTAGTCATTATGGCTTACAACACAGGCAGGGCATAGCTATAATTATCTCCATTTGACTCGGGGCACCAGTTAAACAGTCAGAGGCTGAGATTTGACTCCAGGTTGTCTCTAGACTTTTCCCAAGAGTTGCATCCTGGTGGGTGAAAGCCAGCCTGCAACTTCTCCATGTTCTTTGCATAGATCCTAGCTACACTGAAATGGGTTTTGCATTGTATCCTTCAGCAATTTTGAAATCACAACTGTGGAAGTAAGCTTTATAACATAGCTCTCATTTCCTAGTTTCTCCCTTCTCTGATCTATCCAGCCTGGCTGATGATTAAGCCCTTCCCCCACCATGTGAAACAAAAAAACACAACAGGGAAAGGGAAGGATGTTAGATTTTGAGCTGGAAGAGGGACCTTATATGTCATCAAATAGAACTATTTCACTTTACAATGGAGGAAACAAAGACACAGAGACATGAAGAGACTTCCCCAAGGTAACACAGCTAAGCAAAATGGAGCCAGGATTTGAACCTAGGTCCTTTGCCTCTATGTATCATGCTGTAGGTCTGAGAGAAGTATGGAAAAGAGGAATGAAAGTAATTGGGAACATCCAGCACAGCCAGTCAGTGGCCCTTGATTATTAAAACACAGGCAGAGGTTCTCAAGAAGTGTCCTAGAGTCAACCCTGGCAGGGAACTCAAGACATGATCAGTTTTTGTAAAGGTGCAGGATACAGGTGAGTAATATGCGTATTCCTGTGTGAGTTGTGTCCTGTAATGGATGGAATATTACTGTGCTGTAAGAAATGGGGACACAGATGATTTCAAAAGGACTGATAAAACTGATGCAGGGGAAAGACAGCAGAACCAGAAGAACAATTTAAAATAGGGCTTCACTAGTACAGGAATGAATGATATCGAAGGCTTTTTTAAACTGATGAAGAATGAAATTATCAGAACCAGATGAACAATTTATACAATGACAACAACACTAGAAAGACAAGCAACTTTGACAGACTTAAAGGAACTTTGATAAATCTGATCATCATATTGATTCTTGAGGATCAAGAGTGAAATGATCTCTCCTACAGAATGGTAATGGATAGATAGAAACATGTGTCTGTGTGTATGTATATGTATACATGTGTGCACACAGATATAGAGACAGGAATGTATGCATGTGTGTGTCCATAATATGTGCCTAGACATGCCTACATCATTGTTGTTTTTTATCTTTCTTTTTTCTCAGAGAACCAAGACATCACATGAGGGTGATGTCTTGACTTCTGTGTGAATTGATAGACATCTCAAGACAAACACACACGTGTACAGTCATTGAGGAACCTTGTTTTGCTTGACTATGTATATTCACTATGAGGAATTTTCTTTTTTTTTAAGGGGGTCAGAGGTGGGAGGAAGAGAAAATAGATTTCTGGAAATTCTTTAAAAAGAGAAGTAGGTGATACCATAGATGTACCATGTTGGATGCACTTTTAGATGAAGTCACTGTATTATTCGTTTTACTTTGTTACAAGAGAACTCTCATGGAGGAGGGTCATCTGTAAATGGTAAAATAAAAATGAAATACATTGATTACAATTTTTTTCAGCAGTCAGTCCATAATCAGTTTTGAAGTGCCTACTATGTGCCAGGCCGAGCTCTGGGGATACAAAGAGAAGCAAAAGCTCATCCTTGCCTGGAGGAATTCACAATCTAATGAGAATGTGTAAACCATTGTGTATAAACTACACACAGGATGAATTGGAAATTAGGTGACTTTGGAGTCAGAGATTCTGAATTCAAATTTCCCCTTCTGACACTTACTACATGTGTGCCCTTGGGCAACAATTCCGCAGTCTGGTCTCAGTTTCTCCATCTGTAAAATGTGGGGGTTTGACTAGGTGCGCTCTATGGGCCTTTCCAGTGCTAATCCTATAATCTACTTCAGACCCTGTTATTTCCTAGCTGTGGAAACTGAGGCCCAGAGAGAGTGGAATGGCCTTCTGATGAAGAAATCAAAACAATTTATAGTAATATAAAAATGCTCTAAATCATTATTGGTTTGAGAAATGCAGGCTAAACTAACCTTAAGAGATCATTTTATACCTACAAGATTGCCTAAAATGATTGAAAGGGAAAAAGACAAATGCTGGAGAGGATGTTGAAAAATTGGGACACTAATTCATTGTTGGTATTATTGCGAACTTATCTAAACCATTCTGGAGATCAATTTGGAATTATGCCCAAAGAGTTATTAAACTGCCTATGCCCTTTGACCCAGCTATCCCACCACTTGGTCTATTTCCAAAGATGACTAGAGAAAAAAGAAAAGAGCCCATATGTTCTAAAACAGCTCTTTTTGAGGTAGCAAACTGGAAATTTCAGGGATGAATGCCCATCAATTGGAGAAGTTATGATATATGATTGTGATGGAATACTACTGTGCTATAAGAAATGATGAGCAGGATGGTTTCAGAAAAGCCTGGAGAGACTTATGTGAAATAATGAAGAGTGAAATGAGCAGAACCAAGAGAACACTGTATACAGTAACAATATTGTTTCAAGAATGACTTTGAGAAAATAATTTATTTTGTTTATTATAAATACCCACATTAAGTACAAAGGACACATGAAGAAAGATGCTGTCTGCATCCAGAGAAAGAGCTGATACATAGAAGTATGTATAAGATAATGATACACACACATATGTATGTATACACACAAACATACCTGTTTGTGTCTAATGGTGGCCATGTCTAGGCTTGGAGGAGGAAAAGAAAAAAAGGAAAAAAAAGACATTTATATGACAATTTTGTTGTATATTTGTAAGTAATAGCAAGTTTACACAGTAGATTTGCAGTAGCATGTACAACCATCTTTTTTATCGTACTATGTTGTGGAAATGCTTGTTTTATTCCATAAATAAAATGAAACAAAATAAATAAAGTTTAAAAAAATGGACTTCACAGGCCAGTGGGTCCAAATTCCATGTTTTATGGAAAGGGAAAATGAGACCCAGAAAAACGAGGTGATTTGCCAAGACCCTATGGGTTGTAAAGAACAGAGTCAGGATTCAAACCCAGCTCCTCCAAAGCCAAGTTTTATATTCCTTCCATGAGACCTTATGCCGATCACAGCCTTAGAGCTAATCCAGTCTCTTCCCTTTATAGATGAGGAGCCTGAGGCCCCAGAGACTTTAAAGTATCTTGGCCAAATTTACCTGGCTGGTAAGTCAGAGGGTCATAGATCTAGAGCTGGGGGGGTCCTCAAGTCACCTCATCTAACATCCCTCAATTTAGAGAGGAGGAAAACAAGGTAACGTGCCCATGGCCCCACAGGTATCATGCTCTGCTCCATCACAGTCCTTTAAAAGAGCAGTTTTAGGGTTTTATTCACCATGAGGCCTGCCAGTGGTCTGGCCACCTGCGTTTGCCATGATGCACCAATCCTGACCCCTCATCACTCCATGCGATGTGAGTTACCAATGGCTACAGGCACCTCTCCATAGCTGACTGAAGCAAGGGCAGAGTTCGAGTTCGCAGAGCCACGTAAGGCTGACTAGCCAAGGTTTCCTCACAAGGGTGTTGAGACTGGCTGTTGGAGGAGATAGCACCTCTCTAGTTTTATAGATAAGGGACCTGAGAATAGATGGGGTAAGTGACTTGCCCTGGGTCCCTCATCTGGCAGGTGTCAGAGCTGGGACTCCTGCTCAGAACTTCTGACTCTAAGACTCTTTCCACGGCCCATTGCTTGGGCTCCTTGAATTATTATCCCCATTTTATAGATGAGGAAAGTAAGCCTCAGACATGTAGGTGAACATCCTAGAGCCATGGGGCTGGTAAGTCCCAGCGGCAGGTTTTGAGTCCCTTCCCACCATGGCACTTGTGGCACTCAGGTACCCTCTGAATCAGGTGGGAAAACTGAGGCCCAGAGATTGCCCAAGGAACTTGACCAGAAATGTCTCTTGAGTGGAACAAGACAGAGATGTGTAGGTTGGGTGGTTGTGCAGCTGACCCAGTGTCTAGTTCCATATTGTTTTGAAGGGAGGTCTCTCCTGGAGTGCTCCAGGGATCTGTTCTTGGCCGGGGAGGCTCAACATTTGTATGTGGATTTATATGGATTCCCAGAAGTTGGGAAGAACATGGATTTTGAGGCAGGGAAGTGGGTCTTAGTCTAATTTCTCCCGCTTCCTACTAGTCCAACACCAGGCAGGTGCCTTCAAATCCCTGGGTCTCATCTTCCTCATCTGTGAAATGAGAGGTTTGGGGTAAATGACTCCTAAGGTCTCTCACATGTTGAAATCTAGGCTTGTCTCTTCTTTTAGGTAGGGGCACACCTATAATTCCATGCGCCATTTTAAGTAAGCGCCTTATTTCCTTTCTCATTACCTGTAAAATAAACCTTCCTAGAATAAATGATATGAAACTCGGGGAATTTATTTCAGATACTCAGTTTTTCTATGAGCAAACACATTTTAAACCCTCTGGCCTTTGGAGCAGGACCTGATACAATCTTCTCACTCCTCAGCTGTAAATGGCAAGAATTGGCACTGGGTTGGTTCACAAAGGAAGAATTTTAATGCCTTCGAGGGAAATCAACAGAAAGTAGGTCACTCGGTACCTCTCGTTCATAGAGCTTTTCTCAGGGACTGCAGATAATGCAACTAAAGATCCAACCAGTCCTCCCTCACGTTCCCCACTGATGTGGCCTGAAGGTGGGTCTAGGCCAACACCGCCCTGGGGTTGAGACTCTCTCCTCCTGTGTCCCCTCCATGCTCTCTCCTGTTTGGGGGCCTCTCTCCTATGGCACCTCACTAGCACCTCCTGGATCACAGAGTGCTGTCATGGACAGTTATTGAAGGGAGAGGTGATGTGTTGGAGTATCAGGAGGACTTCATGGAGGAAGCAGCAGCTAACGCAACAGTGGCTTCCTCTGAATCAGCTTTGCGCTAGACACAGTCAAGGAAAGGGTGAACAGTCCGTGTCCTCAAGGCATGTATGCTCTACTGGAGGAAATGCTATGTATATCAAGAAATTATGCACAAATATGTGCCAAAGAACCCCCAGGTGCTCTTGGGAGGGGGACTCAGAGCTGGAGAAGGAGGAAAGGCTTCATTTAGGCCGGGGTGGTACCTGAGCAGTTTTGACAGAAACCAGGAATTCCAGCGGGTTGTTCGTATGTCACCAGGTAGAGATGAAAACCCTGGTGCTTCAGACTTAGGGGAACTTTGTGCCTGAGGACACAGCTATGGGGCAGACTAGGTTGTGTTAGGAGAAAGGAGAATGTTTCGGGTTGTCTGAGATGCAGCAGAAGGGAAGAAGGTGAGGGTAGAAAGAGGAAGTTGAGGCACAGTTATAGAGGGCTTTGCCTGACCACTGACTGAGCCTGGGCATCGTTCAGGAGGAAAGGCCTCTTGGGAGTGGGAGGGCCTGGGTTTGAATTCTAGCTCCGCCACTTCGAGCCGATGGGCAAGTTAACACCACACAGACTGACCTGGGAAGGTGTTTCCAGCTCTAAATTCATGATTCCAGGCCAAAGGGAAGCAATGAAGTCTTCTAGCCAAGCTAGGATGGCTTCAGGACTAGGAAGAGTCCCAAGGCGTGGCTTAGGGGCCAGGCTGTAGGTGATGGAGCTGGGCTGCCTGGTTGGGAGGTCTATAGACCCATTCAATTTGATAAACATTCGTTAAGGGGCTATTCAGGTTCCACGCTAAGTGCTGAGATACACAAAGAAACAAAACCCAGAGATCCTCATGGCTGACCTAGGCATCCAGGTGGTACCCGGACCTGGAGTCAGAAGGAACTGAGTTCAAATGTGGCTGTGTGACACTGGAAAAGTCACTTACACTCTGCTTGCCTCAGTTTCTCATTTGTAATATGAGAATAATAACACCACAATTCCAGGGTTGTGGAGAGGATCAGAAAACATGATCATTGTAAAGCACTTAGCATATACCTGGCCGGTAGTAGGAGCTTACTAAACGCCTGTGCCCCTCCCTTCCCTCGAGGAGAAAATGGGTCTGCAGAGTTTGGGTGAGTTGTCCAAGGTCATGAAGTCAGAGGGGCAGAGGAAGGACCCAAAGCCAGGGCTCACGACTCCTAATTCAGCATTCTGTACACTGCCCCTTCAGAATAAAAGCCAGTAGATCCAGGCTGGGGGAGGTCACGGTTTCCCTAGAGCTGCCCACCATTCTCAGCCAGGCTGCATTGGCCATACCCAGGCCACACGTTTTCTGTGTTTTCAGTCTTTTCCAAAGATAAAGCAGTTGTTCCCCCGCCAAGCCTGAGCCCAGTGCCTTGGAGTGGTGGGTGGGGCTGGGGCTGGAGGTGTTGGTGGTGGGAGAAGGGCACATTCAAAACCAGTCATGAGGGACACTGGAGAGAGGTGTGGGCTCCTTGTGATTCATTAAGAAGCTGTGCATCTGAATGAAGACACAGGGAAGAAGGCAGAGTGAGAGGGGGAAGGTGCTGAACGTCAATTCTGCTTCCCAGAGGTGGGCAGCCAGGTGTTCTCTGTGACAAACTGGGAACCGGCAACCAGCAAAAGAAAACAGCTGATTTGGCCACGATGGGCGTGGAGCCACGGCTCTGTGAGGTGGGGACAGATTTCTTGGGAGAGCATGAGGAATGAAAGGGGCCCAGATCTAGGGTTCTAGCAAGAACTCTTCTGCTCTGCCCTTCCTCCCCCTGATTTGTGGGCACAGTGCAGTGAGGCCAAGACTGGAGGAAGTAACAGAGTCCCCTTTCCTGGTACGTGGGATCATAGATTTTTAGCCAGAAGGCCATGGAGTCCAACCCCCTCATTTTACAGATGGAGAAACTGAGTCCCAGGGAGACGAAATGCCTTGGCCAAAGTCACAAAGGGAACGAGCGTGGGAGGAGGGAGGGATCCTCCATCTTCTGCTGCCAGGTTCCACCCCACTCATCCCTGTGCGGTACATATTCGACTCCATTGAACACTTACTGAGTCATGGTGGTCAGAGACAGAGAAACCCGCCAGGTAGTCTGGGTGCTCATCTGTGCCCTCCTGATTTCAAAAGATGTGAAAGGACCCCCCCCCCCCCAGCACATTGGGCAGACCTCTGTGGGTGAGGAAGGGGGCAATGTAGACACAAGTCACACAGAACTGCCAGGCTGGAGACACCGCTGTATCAGGAGGAGATAACAAAGACAAACGCCCACAGCCGGCCCTGCCTTCCAGAGATCTACCTTCTACTGGAGTGGACCGGCTTCATTACATTGAAGATTACAAATGTTCAACCAACCAGTAAAAGCTCAGAGATGTGTGATGATGAGCACATCACTTAACTCTCCTGCCTCAGTTTCCTCATCTGTAAAATGGAAATGCTAACCCTCCCATCTGTCAGGGCTCTCATGGGAGCTTTGTCGTTCTAGGGAGGAAGACAGCCTTACTCACTGGTTCTCCTTTGTCCTCTTCACCCTTGGAGCCTAGCTCCAATCACTTCCACTCTTTCCCCCTATTCCAGCCCACTTCTTCTAGCGGAATAATGTAGTGTCTGTTCCAATGTGATTAAGGATTTCAGTGTTCAGTTTAAACTAATATTTACCAGCAGAGCCCTGCCAACATAAATGTGCAGACTAGTGAGAAAATATTGGCTTGGATCCACCTCCGCGCCTCCCCCTCCCAGCACCCCCAGCACAACTGCCCAGGCACACACTGAGGATGCTGTGTGTGCATCCCTGTGGGCTCCAGGACATTCCCAGGTCATCTCTCTGGGAGCAGCAGCAAGGCTTTAGTGGCTGGAAGGAGGGATCATAGCTTTCCTAGGTCCACTGTTGATGGCTATCCTTCCATGCCCCTCCAGCTTCCCAGGGGGAATGAAATGCAGCTTAGGATAAAAGTATCGCCAGCGCCGCCACCATCGTCACCATTAAATGTCTGAGGACATCTGGAGATGCTTCATGTTTGGTGCAGTAGAGTCAGAACACTGGGGTTGAAATGCTGCTTCTATCCTAAAGTACAAGTGTGACCTTGGTCAAATTCCTTAATTTCTCTGGGACTCAGTTTTTCTGTGAATTAAAGAGGAATGGGTGGGTTGTTACCTAGTTGGCTTCTGAGGGCCCCCCAGCTTAGGATCCTATGGCTCAGTACCCCAGAAAGTTTGAAGCTATTACCACTCAGGTGAAGGGGCTCCAGTGAGAAATTTCAAAGGGTTGTACTCAGGATTAGATGTGCTCTCCTCCCAAAAAACCAATGTGAAAAACAGAGGACCTTGAAAAGGGTTCGGCAGGTGTGGCAAGGACCAAATTGAGATGGGTGGGGTGCAGGGAAGGTGGGAGAGTGACTTGGGATGCTGGGGCTGGGGGCTGAGGCTGCCACTGGAATGGCCAGCTGGTCATTATCTCCCGTTTGCCCTTGTCTATGGCCATTCCTTCATTTCCTGGACTGGGCCAGTGGGGATTCAATGAGTCAAAAGGTCAATGGGGGGAAAGATCAGCTGAGAGTCCTAAGAGCAGATATGAAGCCAAAGGTTTCAGGTAAAGAGTCCAGTGTTCCTGATCCCAGCCAGGAACAAAGCCTATAGCCAGAGAGACCAACCAACCAACAAACAAAGAAAACCTCTCCTTTTATTTCCCGTGGCTTTTAAATTCCAAAGATCTGCTGGGATAGCAGGAGCCAAGAACTGAAAAACAGTGGGAAAGATGACTGCAGAGGAGGCCTGCTGGGGAGCAGGTCAGGTCAGATGGCGCAGGGGGAGCAAGGCTGGGCTGGAAAGGCCTGAACCCACAGCTAGGCTCCCCTGGGCTTCTGCAGCAGAGAGGACAGAGGGAAGCTGCCACCTCCCCCCCTCCCCCCCCCTTATCCAAGGAGGCTTCCAGAGCTCTGGCCTCCAGTGTTCCATGGGCTCCCAGACACCAGGGCCTAAAGCCCAGGAGATAGGTATAGGCTGGCCAGCCTGATCAGGGGGGTAATGAAATAGGAGTCATGGACACTTGGATAAGTGGGATTTTAGCCATTCTTCTCTAATTAGGGAGGAAGGAAGGAGGGAAGGGAGGAAGGAAGGAGGGAAGGAAGG
>CM053584.1:9919865-9965492 GCA_028627135.1 Pseudochirops cupreus
GGAAGGAGGGAGGGAGGGAGAGAGGAAGGAAGGAAGGAAGGAAGGAAAGGAGGAAGGATGGGAGGGAGGAAAGTTGAGAGGGAGGAAGGGAAGAAGGAGGGAAGGGAGGAAGGAAGGAAAATTCACAGTCTTGTAGGGAGATTAACCCTGCAGGGATAAAACAATTACAAAACATCTTTAAACATGGTGAAAGGAAAACCACAATGGCTTTGAAGTCTGAGGACTGGCGACCAAAGCCCAGCCCCACATTTACCCGCTAGGTGGGCTAGGTGGCCGTGGGCACATCCGCAGTCCATGCCCATTCTGGGCTTTGGTTTCATCCCCTCTCGGTGTTGCTGCCTGTGAGCATGTGGGCTAATTGCTTCTCTTCTCTGTCTTAGCACTCATCTAGAAAATGGTGAAGTTCATCCAGGTAATTCCCCAAATCCTTCCTGCCTCTGAATCCTCTGATCCTATGAAAGTATGTCAGGAGGGCAGAAGAAAGAAGGGTCACTTGTTTGGGGGTGGGGGTGCTGCACAGAGGAGGTGGGACCTCAGCTGGTCCTTGAAGGATAAGTGGGATTTGGGAAGGGGAGAGCTAAGCAGCATAGCAGGCCAGGTTGGGGGAACTGCATGAGCCAGAGTATGAGGAACACAGAGTCAGAGCAGCCCCATTTAAATCCTGCCTCAGCTCAGTGACTGCGTCTCCAGCCTCGGGCAAGTCATGCTTGGCATGTTCTAGCGGAGATCTGGAGTCAGGAAGACCCGAGTTAAAACGCGGCCTTACTAAGGCGGTGACCCTGGAAAAATCCCTTAGCCTCTGTCTTCCTCAGATCTCTCAGCTAAAATGGGCTAATGATGCGGCCTCCTTCCCAGGGCTGTTTGTGAAGATCAAACGGGATGATGCTTGTAGAGTGGTTAGCGCAGCGCCCACCCATTGTCCCATTCTCAGATGGTTTTTCTCTGGAACGTCACCGTCCTTTCTGAATTATAAAATGCAGGCACTGAATCTACCTTCTTTCCAGTACGAGAGCCTAAGGTGGTTCTTTTTAAACAAATGAGAATGACATTTATGGAGGCCAGTTAGCAGTCAGGGTAGGTGGGGGAGAGCAACATTATGGGGGGCCTTAAGTCAGAGAACGGCTTAATGGATCTCTTTGGGAAGATGCATCTGGCAGGAGGGTGGGGGATGGGCTGGAGAGGAAAGATCAGCTGGAAGGCTTCAGCTGTAATCTGGGGTAAGGTGGTGAGGGCTCAGACGAGGGGGGAGGCCATGGGAACTGTGAGGAAAGCAGGGAGCCTGAGGGGCCTCATGAAAGAGGGAGTAACAGAACTCAGGAGCAGAGTGGATCCGGGAGAGTTGGACATTTTCAAGCCTGGGAAACTGGAGGAACAGACGATGCTGCTGACAGGAATGGGTTAGATGGAGGGGGGGTGTTGGGTGGATGCCATGATTGCCTGTCACTCCCCTGTTTCAGAAGCCTCCTCAGCTCCCTATGGCCTCTGGGACAAAATGGCAACCAAAACTCCTATAATTGGATTCCAAATGTCCTTCCAAGATGGTCCCACACAGCTTCCTATCATGCCTCTATGGATCAGCCAGGTGGACAACTTTCAGCCCCCACCCACAGTATGCCATGATTTGTGTCTGTCTTCCCCCTAGAGGGCTCTCCCTCTTCACTTCAGCTTGTCAGGATCCCTAAGTCCCCTCAAAGCTTATCTCAAGTATCTTGGCTTAAGGCTTTTCCTACCATCCCCTCATCCTTCAGTGCTGCTCCCTCACCAAGCCTCTAAAATTACTTCAAAGATACCTTCTATTTTTCTATTGACTTCTCTGTGCGTGCGTTTTTCCTCTGTGGTAGAACTCAAGCTCTTGGAAAGTAGCTCCTTTTTCATGTCTGTCTTTGTATAGTTCTGGTTCAGTTGTGTTCAGCTCTCTGTGATCCCACTTGGGATTCTCTTGGCAAAGATACTGGAGCGGTCTGTCATTTCCTTCTCCAGCTCACTTTAAGATGGGGAAACTGAGGCAATCGAGGTTAAGTGACTTGCCCAGGATCACACAACTAGGAAGCGTCTGAGGCTGGATTTGAACTCTACCTGCTGTTCCTCCTAGCTGTCCATACTGTCCTTGTCTATCCAGAGCCCAATGTAGCTCCTGGCTCGTGGAACACACTTAAAGGCTGATTGAATTAGATTAGATCAGATTGAATTGGAGTGAATAAACCTCACTGGAAATACCTGAAATGGAAGCCAGCCACAATCAGGTGATGGGCAGAAGTAACACACCTAAACAAGGTGCGTGGAGATTTGTAATTGTAGAATTACAGGTGGAAAGGATTTCAGAGGCCATCACATCCATTATACAGATGAAGAAACCGAGGGAGACAAGCTCTGCTTCAGGTGTTTTAATTTGAGATGATTATGAGGCCTCAGGCTTGAGGACTGGAGCTCAGAAGGGAGGCTGGCCCTGGGAATCAGGGACATAGGGCTGAATATTGAGCCGATGGGAGCCCATGGGACCACCAAGTGAAATGGTGTAGAGCAGTGGTTCTCAACCTTCCTAATGCCACGACCCTTTAATTCTCGTATGTGGGCGTATCTGCATGTGGGCAGACCAGCCTGGAGACAGATAGAGGAGCCGTGTCTTGGTTCCTAAGACCATCGGAAATATGTGTTTTTTGATGGTCTTAGGTGACCCCTGTGAAAGGGTTGTTCAACCCTCAAAGGGGTTGCAACCCACAGGTTGAGAACCGCTGGTGTAGAGGGAGAGGATCACGGGCAGCCACAGTCAGTGGGAAGGACCTGGGTGAAAAACCAGCAAAAGAGTGAAGAGCAGCTGGACAAGTGGAAGGGAGAGGGAGAGAGAGAGAGAAAGAGAGAGAGAGAGAGAGAGAGAGAGAAAGAGAGAGCTGTGCCCCCAAACCCAGGGCTGATGGAGGAGCCGGGAGGAGAGGCTGACCAGCAGTGTCAAAGGCTACTGGTGGGAGGGGGAGGCAATCTGGGAGGGGAAGGTCCTGCTGAGATTGGGTCACTTAAATGTGCAGGTGACAAAGCCTGCTTTCCTGATTCTTCCCCTTCTGTCCAAGGAAGGCTCTGTGATGGGACATGGGGGCAAAGCCCTGATCTTCCCATTATGCCCCCTCTTCCCATTATTTCCCCTTTGACTTGGGGTATAATCAGCTTGGGGAGTTCTAAGGGTGGAAACCTCCCCCATCAATGCAGATCTCCAACTGGGACATCATTCCTAGCCAGTCAGACAGTTAGTCTCTCCATGCACCAGAGATAAGTGTCTTGTTCATGCTCACACCGCCAGCATATATCAGAAGCATTGCCTGAACCCAGGCCTTCCTAGCTGGTGGCTGGCCTCTCTCCAAGGCCCTCACTGCTTTTCTCTACTCTTTAATACCTGGGGAAGTAACCAGCAAAGGCCTTGATCTGCTCATCCAGCCACCACCTTAGTTCACACCCTCAGCACCTCTTTGTTTAGACGAGCAATGCCCTCCTCCTTGGTCCCTCTGCTCCACTCCATCCTTCCCACAGATGCCACGTGACTCTCCTGATCCTGCCCCTCCTCCCTCAACTCCCTGCTGCTCTGGGAGGTGAAGCACCACTCCTCTGATTGGCTTTGTGGTCTGTACCTACCCTACCTGCCCTGCGTGGTCCCTACCTACCTTCCCTGCCTAGCTGGGCATTATTCCTCTCTCCTTATTCTGTGGTCCAGTGACATTGACCTCTGCACTGTTTCCTCACAGACCACGCCATCTCCTGCCCCCTGCCTTTGCCACTGGCCATCCCCCAGGCCTGGGATGACCTTCCTCCCCACCTCTGATTCTCCGAATCTCTCATTCCTTTTAAGACACAGCTGAAGAGCTGTCTTCTGCACATGAAACTTTGCTGGTTCCCCCCGACCTCTGGCAGCCTCTCTCCCCACCTGCCTTGTACCTCGTGGTTATTTTGTAAATGCTAAGTATCTACACATTTATACAGATAGTGCTTAGCCCAGGCCCCCCCCTCTTTGAAGCTCTTTGAAGGCCCCTTCAAGCTCCCCCCCCCCACAGCAGGTACTTATATGTTTATTAAGAGACCAGCACACAGTAAGCAGTCACACTTCATTGACTAACTGACCTACACAAAGTATGTGTTTCTGTGGATAAACACGCTATTAGCAACACACACCCCTTTGATTGTCCCATCTCTCCAAGCGCAGGACCTGGCTGGCACACAGTAGGTGGTCAGTAATTGTGAACCACATTGGAGACTTCATAAAGGGTCCTGAAACAAAGGTGCTCAGATACTTAAGATAATTTTTTCTGCAGTTCCTGACTTTGTGCACTCCTGAGTTAATTCGTAGGCTAACAAGAGGGCTGGTAGGAGCCTCCTGGGTAAGGCTGGACTCACGACAAGGCCAGGCTGCTTTTTCCACCCCACCCCACCCCACCCAACTGGCCCAGCTGGCTTTGCACTGGCACCTCCCAGATGAACACCCTTTATCTCAGTGCCCAGTGGCCATGGTGACTGGCAGGGTGTCAGTGCTTGGCACTTACCAAGACAATGTGCAGACAGGTCTGGAAGAGAGAGGCCTTCCCTCCACTGCCAGGCTGGCTTCCTTGCTCAGAGGTTCTTTGGACCTGGTCTTGGTCCACTCTGGCCTGAAACCTAAGGGTTTGGGCTCTGTGAGGCATTTAGAGGCCTCCTCTCTTTCTGCTGCCAGTCTTGGGCTGGTGGCTGGAAGGGATCTTACTGGTCATTTAGGACTCTCTCCCCTCCCCCTCCTTTTTGACAGATGAGGAAAGTGAGGCCCAGAGGCCTTGTCAAGGCCTGAAGCAACAGAGCTCAGCTTTCAGCCAGGGTTCTCTGACTATGGATGCAGTCTTTTCCCGCCCCTTGTACCAGGCCTGTCCCTTACCAACCCTGAGTATTTCCCTCATGCACACGATGTCCCAGCTAACCTGGATGCTTCTCTGACTCCAAACCCACGCTGAGTATACCCCTTTCTTTGTCTTTGCTCACTTTCTCACTCTCCAAGTCTGGAATGGCCTCCACTACTTATTTTGAGCTGTGGAATTCCAACCCATGAATCAACTTCTGCCATCTCCAGGAAGTCTTCCATGATTCCCTACCCTATGAGGTCACACTAATCCTAAAATCTGAGATGCAAGATGAGGCTGAGAAAGAGCATGGCCTCCAGTTAGAGAGGCTGAGTTCAAATCCTGCCTCAACTACTTACTCTGTCTGTGGCCTTGCCCAAGAGTCTTCTCTCTGGGCTTAGCTGCACAAATGAGTGGGTGCAAGCCAAGTCTCCCAAGTTCCCTTGTCCCTTCCTCCCTCTCCTGGCAGCACTCCCAGCTGTCTGGGACTTTATGCCATTGTCCTGGAAGCTCACTGCACCCTGGACTTCCCATACTGAAAGCCCCCTTCTCCCCAGGCTTCTTCTTCTGATTGGCCTGCTGCTTGCAGATCCTCCATCATAAGGACACAGCCAAGCCAGCCATGTCTTCATGGCCTCCAGGCTGGCCCGTGGCTCTCTGGGATTTCCTCCTGAGCCTTCACCTTCCCCCACCTTTCACCTTCTTCTTTGGTAGGCCCAGCAAGTGCCTAATCAAATATAGGGCTTGGACTTGCTCTTTGAAGGCCCCTTCAAGCTCAAAATCTAGGAACCCAAGACCCTGAGTGCAGCGAGGGTGTGCCTGCATTAGTCCCCAACCCTCAGCCTCTCCAGATGCCTTTATTGTGTGACACTGTGCATTGCATCTGCAAAGTCATCTGCAGTGTTGGCGTAAGCCTCTGCAGGACTCAGAGTTCCACGAGGGCAGGAATTTTAACTTGTTCCCAGCCCAGGCCCTCTCCAGAGCCTGGCACAAAGTTCTGCACACAGTAGGCCTTTCTAAGTGTTCGCTGCATTGTGACATTTTTTGCATGTAAATAGTGCTAAG
This sequence comes from Pseudochirops cupreus, assembly GCA_028627135.1. Taxonomy (NCBI): domain Eukaryota; kingdom Metazoa; phylum Chordata; class Mammalia; order Diprotodontia; family Pseudocheiridae; genus Pseudochirops; species Pseudochirops cupreus. The sequence goes on from CM053584.1 coordinate 9,925,778, forward strand.
TGTAACAGTATGACTCTTCTTATTTGACTCAGTTAGCCTGACAGGCTTGGAGATAAGGGGATCATCCACTATCGCTCCTTTGTTTTTATATATACTATTATTTATTCTGGTTTCCAGGCAGAGAAAGTGGCTGTTTTTTGTAATCCAGTCCACGTGATGTGCTTTAGGCTTGGGGCATGGCTCCCGGAACGCGTGGTACAGACCAGGCGGGATTCCTTCCACTGGTTCTCCAGAGTGTGAAAATATTTTATTCTACAGAGTTTGGAAGTTCTGAGGATTCAGTGTAGGGATGTTTTTACAGACCCATGTTTAGACTAGGTTGTTGTGGCCAAATATGATGCAGCTGGGTGGTGCGGTGCAGAGTGCTGGGCCTGGAGTTGGGAAGAACCAAGTTCAAATTCAGCCTCAGACACTTTCTAGCTATGTGACCTTGGTCAAGTGACTTCACCCTGTTGGCCTCAGTTTCCTCATCTGTAAAATGAGCTGGAGAAGGAAGTGCCAAACCCCTCCAGTGTCTTTGCCAAGAAAACCCCAAATGAGGTCACAAAGAGTCAGTTATAACTGAACAATAACCACATTATAGATACAGGTTTGGTGGAAGGTAATCTCAAAGGGGAAGGTGTTACAAGCTAGGGGATTCAGGGAAGTCCTCCGGAGGAAGGTGGCATTTGAAGGATTTCACTAGGTGTGGCTGATGGGAGAGGACATTCCAGCATGACGGTCATGTTTGAGGAGCAGCTCTCAGGCCAGGGTGCCCAACCACAGAATGCATGGGGGGCCAGGGAGGGCGGGGAGCAAAGTGGAAGTGAGCTGCTTTAGTGATAACCCTGGGTCCACTAGCATTATTGCTATATTACTATATATTTATATTATATATACTATATGTATGTATATTACTATACCAAGGAAACCTAGTGAATGGCAGATAGATCCTGCAGGGTAACCAGCAGCAGAGAGCTCTCAGAAGAAACCTTCCTCTAGTCTGGGACGTTTCCAAATCTCTCGGTGACCCGGCACTTGGATCCCTAAATAGCTAACTACCAAGAAGGAGCTACAAACAGGAACTGGGGCTCAAAATGGCAACGTTTCCCCAAGCCTGCCTGGAAAGCCGGTTGCTCCATTTTAGAAGCTCTCCTGTCCACGCTGTCAGACAGCTGGGGACATTTCATCTTGTGTCCCAAGTATCGCATCAGCTCATTTATATTTGGATGGTCGTACGGCTTTCTCAGAACCTTCCCAGAGACATGTTACCGTCTAACAGCTGGTATTTCTTCAAACCTTTCCCGGCCTCTCCCAAAGTTCTCAGAACAGCCATTAACACTCAAAGGCCTGAGCTGTCTTCATAACACTCTTTTCCTTGAAAATAAACGCACATAGTTCACATATGAAATTCCATTTTGTTAAAAAAAATAATCACAGGGGGATAAATAAGTAATTTTAATATGTCGTTTTCTAAATATTACAGCCACAGATATCAGGGGTTTTTGAGGCTCGTAAGGCACTTTACTTGCATTATTTCGTTGGGTCCTTACAACCGCCCTGGGAGGTGGGTAGTGCAGGTGGTTGTCCACCGTTCCCATTTTACAGACGAGAACGATGAGGTCCTAGAGATGGAGACACCTGCCCATGTTCAGACAGCCTTGGTTCAGACCACAGCTCTAACACTCACCACTTGTGTGACCTGGGACAAGTGTGTGCCTCAGTTACCTCACCTGTGAAATATGGTGGTTTGACTAGAGAGCCTCTGACGTTCCTTCCCGATCTAAATCTATGCTCTGACACAGAATTTACCAAGAATTCCCCCCACTAATGTCCGGCCAACAAGAATTTATGAAGCTTGTACAATTGTGCCAGGCATAGGACTAAGCACTGGCCTGTGGAATGGGAGTGCTACTGCCAGCATCGCCTGCCTCAGAGTCATTCTAACCCTCCATCGAGATGCTGTAAAGTCCTCCATATTCAAGTTGTTTTTGTTTTACGGGACACAGCGGTAAGGAATGATCTCTGAGACTTCAGAATGCTAAAGAAGAATGAGCATCATTATTATTTTTGCAAGTTTACATTCCCCAAAGGGTGGCTCAGCAAGCATTTATTGAGCTCTTACTATCTATGCTTCAAGCACCATACTGGGTGCTGAAGGTGCAAGTGATAAATTGAGAGTTCCTGCCTTCAGGGATCTAACCATCTGCTAAATTGTAGGCCTGGAGAGGAATTAGGAGGCCTGCTATATCAATCCTCTCATGTTACAGTGAAGGAACTGGCCCAGAGAGAGGTTAAGGGATTTGCCCAAGGGATTATACCCACATAGGTATAGCATAGCACAACCGGTATTTGGACCCAGGTCTCATGCCTACTAATCCATCCTGAAATATTTATTATACCTGTGTGGCATGATACAGTTTTTCACTGTATCATGGTTTGACATTTTGGCATATGATCCTGCAGAGATTCATCTGACAATGATGTCCAGGATGGATTTTGGAGGAGAATGTTTAGAAGGGACAAAAGAGTCTAAGGACCAGTAAGGCTAATGTAAAAAAAAAAAAATGATTTTAGTTACTAAGGGCTTGAAGTGGATGGTGGTGGTGGGAGAGACAGAAAGAAATGGAAATGAAGGCCCTTTCAAGGAAAACTTCACAAGATTTGGATAGAAATTGGGGAGGAAGTCCAAGACAGCTCCAAGGGTTCAGGACTGGGTGACTGTGAGGATGATGGCACCCTTGAGAAAAACAGGGAGGTCAGAGAAGAGGCTGGTTTGGGTGGGAAGGAGGCTTAGATCAGCTTGTTGGACAGAGACTCGATCTTGAGGTGGAAAAGTTTTGTTCCTGGGAATATTTTAGCAGCAGCTTAGATGGAAGACTAAGGTTGGAAACCTGGAAGTCCTCTGAGTAGAGATCACTCATATTTTTTCTTCAAAGCAGGCAATTAAAACTTTGACTGAAAATGAAAGAAACTCTGGAGAAATAAAATAAGACAATAAATTATTAAAACAGAAAGTGGAAAATGTTAAGTGGTCATTCTGTAATTGATAAATGATCAAAGGATTTGAACAGGCCATTCTCAGAAGAAAAAATCAAAGTCGTACATGGTCATCTAAAAATGCTCTAAATCACTACTGATCAGGGAAATGCAACTTTTTTTCTCTTTAAAAGTCATTTATTTTTCATTCTCAATATTTGGTTTTATAAAATTTTAAGTTCTAAATTTCTCCCTCCACTCTTGTCTCCCCAAGATGGCAAGCAATCTGATAGACGCTATACATGTGTGATCATATTAAGCTTATTTCCACATAAGTCAGGTGAAATAAAAGTCAGAACAAAAGGGGAAAACCACAAGAAAGAAAAAAAAAACAGCAATAAAAAAGGAGAAAATTGTCTGCTTCCATCTGCATTCAGACTCCACAGTTCTTTTTCTGAATGTGCACAGCATTTTCCATCATGAGCCTTGGGGAATTATTTAAGATCATTGCATTGCTCAGAAGATGTAAGTTTAACAAAGTTGGTCATCACAATGGTACTGTTTCTATGTACAGTGTTTTCGTGGTTCTGCTCACTTCACTCAGCATCACTTCATGTGAGTCTTTCCTGGTTTTTCCGAAATCTGCTTGCTCATCATTTCTTATAAAACAATTCTATTCCATTACATTCATTTACAACAACTTGTTTGGCCATTCCCCCATTGATAGGCATCCCTTCAATTTTCAATTCTTTGAGACCACAAATAGAGCTGCTATAAATATTTTTGCTCATGTGGATCCTTTTCCATTTTTATGATCTCTTTGAGATACAGACCTAGTAGTGGTATTGATGGATCAAAGGATATGCACAGTTTTGTAGTCTTTTGGGCATAGTTCCAAATTGTTCTCTAGAATGGTTAGATCAGTTCACAACTCCACCAACAATGCATTAGTATTCCTATTTTCTCAAATCTTCTCCAACATTTATCATTTTCCTATTCTGTCATGTTAGCCAATCTGATAGGTGTGATGTGGTACCTCAGAGTTGTCTTAAATTGCATTTCTCTAATCAGTAGTGAATTAGAGTATTTTTTTATATGACTACAGATAACCTTAATTTCTACATCCAAAAACTGCCTGTTCATATCCTTTGACTATTTATCATCAATTGACATTGATTAAGGGCGGGTTGGGCACCTCTCCAAAGTCTCCATGTTACTCTTTGTAGATAGAAAGGATAATTGGGTGAGAACTTGCCTGATTGATCACATTCTGCTAACTGGGTCTCTACCCCACTCTCCACAATGACTATTCCAAGCATTCTCTTCTTACTTCAAGCCTCCCACACCTCACAATCAGTAGAGGTCCTCACTTCACACTTTATGAAGAAATCACAACATTTTGGCCGAGAGTTTCCTCTTCCTCTTCTTCCTTCTCTGACAACCCCTTGACTTTGTCTCCTACTCTCTGTCCCTTGACTTCAGATTCTGATGAAGAGGTGCCCCTTCTCACCAAGACCTACACTCTATCTCCTTACTCTTTTACATCAGCTCCTTCCAAAAGCTGTCTGTGGTCTTTCTTATCACTGTGTCTCATTCCCTTATAAACTCTTAACAACCAGGCTTCCAGTTTCTCATTCAGCTGACACTGTTCTCTCCCGACTTACCAAGGACCTCTGAACTGCCAAATACAATGGCCTCATCTTAACCTTCACCCTTCTTTTTCTTTTTCACCTTCATCCTTCTTGATCTCCTACTCTGATGCTGCTAATGACCCTTTACTCCCAGATAATCTCTTCTTTCTGTTCTCACTTGGTTCTCCAGATGAGGAGCACAGAGGTAGAAACCCCTCTGTTCACTCCTCCATCCTCTGTGCTGGACCATCATTCATTCATTCCTCTGTGATGGTAGATGCCCTCCCAGGCTCTGGTTCACACCCTGTTCTTGTTTTTCTCTCTTATTTTCAATTTTGGTGATTTCATTCACTCCCATAGGTTTAACTGCCATTTCTGTGCAGATGTCTCAGAGATCTCAGCATCTGACCCTAATTTCTCCCCCAACTAGACTGTAAAATCAGAGCAGGAGTGGGCTTTTGCCTTTCTTGGTATCTTTAGAATGTGGGATAGGACCTAGAACATAGCAGTGATGAATAAATAAGTGCCCAGGGACTGACTGGCTGAATTCTAGTCTTGTATCACCAGCCGATTATTGGACAATTCCACTTGGATGGCTTATACACAACTCAAATTCAACATGTCCAAAGCAAAATTCATCCACTTTCCCCCCAAACCCACTCTTCTTCAAACCTTCTCAACACTGAGGAAGGCATTGTCATGCTTTCAGTCACCCAGACTGGCAACCTTAGTGCTATCCTTGATGCATCACTCCCACTTACATAGAGACAGAGATAGATATTGATCTCCATCCATCCATCCATCTATCCATCCATCCATCCATCCATCCATTCATCCATCCATCTATCTTGTCTGTCTGTTTATCTATCTATCTATCTATCTATCTATCTATCTATCTATCTATCTGTCTGTCCGTCCATCTGTCCATCCATCCATCCATCATCTATCTATCTATGTATCTATGTATGTATGTATCTATCTATCTATCCATCTATCTACTTGTCTGTCCGTCCATCCGTCTGTCTATCTATCTATCTGCCTAATATACACTCACACATATATATACATATATACATATATATGTACATATGTATATACATATACACCCATATCTATATGTGTGTATGTACATATGTATGTGTTTTTATCTTCACAATATCCCTCTCATATGGTCCCTTGTCTACATGCCCTCCTCACTTCTCTCTACTGGTTGTTATCATTCAATCATTTTTTTCAGTTTTTCCCAGCTTTTCATGACTCCATTTTGGGTTTTCTTGGCAAAGATCCTGTAGTGGTTTGCCATTTCCTTCTTCATCTCATTTTACAGATGAGGGAACTGAGGCAAAGAGAGTGAAGTGACTTGCCCAGGGTCACGCAGCTAGCGTGTTTCTGGTTGAGTAGCTTTCCACTTAAACCCAACATGGTTGACGGGAGTAGTAGGGAAGGAAGTCTCCTCCTTGTTTTTCCAAGCATGATTCCCTCTCAGGGGCCAGCTTCTTTTTCTATTGCTAGCTTATGACCTGGACTGACTGAAGACCTCACTCCTCAGCCTATTAAGGACCCTCTTGTGACATGTTCTCCAATAGCCTCATGAAAATGCCAATCCCCCTTCTCCCAGCTCCACACACATCTAATTTCACTGTCCATTCAGATTCAATCAGAGAAAAGTATTCTTTGTCAAGGGATCACCTTATTAACATTGTAACAACACAGTGTCATCTATAATTATAGCAACAAGACTGGGGGGAAATCACATCATCCATCTAACAGAGGATTTGTTTTTCACATTTATTTTAATTCAAATTGAATTATTTTATTTCTATTATATATAATATGTAATTTTATATTAAGTTTAACTTTATTTTATTTTTAATAGAATAATTATAATAGAAGAGAGTAAACTTTCCATAACAGTATAATAAAAATATGACTGCACACGAAACCACAAATCTATTACATACAACTTGCTATTCCTTTTAAATATGGTTATCATGTAAATTTCTTTTTTTTTTAAATTTTCTTCCCTCTCCCCCACCTGCCCTAGAGATGGCTACCATTAGACACAGATAGGCATATACATGTAAAATTATTCTATGCAAACTTCTATTTATCAGTCCTTTCTCTGGATGCAGATAGGATCTTTCTTCATATATGGTTGTGCTAAATCAGAGATTCTTAACCAGGAGTCTATGGGTAGAGCTCAGGGGATCCATGAGCATGAGAAACAATTACTACTCCCCTTTCATCTATCAATTCCAATTGAAATTTAATATTTCCTGCAATTATGAATGCAGGGAGCAACCATTTTCATGAGAACTGGTGCATTGGCTTCACTAGATTGTCAAAGAGATCTATGACAGAAAAGGGGTGAAGAAGCCTGGATGTTAGTTGGGATCTTAATGCTTCCTTAGGCCGTTCAAGTGAGGGGGAGCCTCTGCAATGCACCCGTCACACCCCACCCTGGTTAGACTGCCTCTGAAGTGCCTGTGTTACACGTCTGGGGGCCACAAGTCCTTCAGGAAGGACAAGAAATTGCAAAACTGTGTCCAGACAAGGGTGATCAGTTTGGTGAGATTCATAAGAGGATCAATGAGAAGGAGCTGGGACAATTTGCTGGGAGAATACCTGATATAGGAGGAATGTCAGACTGTCTTAGAGCAGTCTGCCTGAGGAAGCATCCGCTTGCTAGTTGGTGTCTTTAAACAGAGGCTAGAGGATGCCTTTCGGGGGATGTTGAGGACATTCTCTTTCAGGGGTGGGTTGAATAGCCCCTAAGGGCCCTTGCGCATCTTGGACTCTCTGGCCTATCTGGTAATCAACTCTCCAGTGTGCTTCCCAGAACATATCTCCTGAGTTTCAAAGGGCCTTCTAATATGATATCAAACTGAGCAAAGGAGTTTTATAAATAAGCTGCTGTAACCAAGGACAGGGTGCTTCCCAGCAAAGGCTGTTTGGAAGCTGGTGCTTTGAGCACTTCCACTTGGGAGGAGAAAGTAACAAACAGATAAACTCAATGAATTGTTTTCCTGCATCTCTAACAATAGCCTTCCTTGCTGGGCCTTATGCTTGTGCTCCAAAGCCATGACTGACTGACATGGTTACAGACATTGTGACCTCTGCCTCACATGTACGGTCTGCCCTACAAACCCATGTGTTCATTCTGGGCTGGGAACTGACTGCTTGTGTGTCAGGAGATTGGGATGCTGCTGGGCTGGGAGGCTGGGATGCAGAAGGGTGTGGCCGTTGGCAAGCCAGTGGGAAAGTCCTCCATGGGAGTGGGGACCGATGAAGAGAGCAGGGATTGCTCATGCCAGCATTTCTCAAGGAATATTGGGGAGGGGGGATGTGTTGGCATGGCAGAACTCCGGTGTCAGGGGACCTGGAGTTCCATCCTACCTCTGACTCTTGCTTAGGGACCAAGTCATTTAGTCTCCCTGACTCCTCCTTATCAGTAAAGGGAAGAGGTTGGGCTAGTTGGCTGCCATAGCTCCAGAGATGTGTTCTGATTATTCTAACGTCTGCTGGGGAATTGGAAGGTGTTGATGTACACCTGGTGGTGCATACAGATCAGCTGTTACTTGGGGCCGTGTAGCTGATGATTGGAGAGCAATGTAATTTGGTGGGGGAAGGCACAGTTTGATCAGAGTCAGAAGAGGCCTGTGGTTGTACTTTTAAAATAAAATTTTGTTGATATATTGAGTTTCTGTATCACCTACATTGCCCACTTTATACCCCTCCTCCTCCTCTAGAATTATCCATTATAATAACAAAGGAAAAGGAGAAAAAAAACATATAAGCAAAAATAAGCAATATAGTGAGAAAAGGCTAAAGGTGGATGCAATGGGTCCTATCCATGGCTCCCCACCTTGGCAAAGAGGAGGTGTACTGTGTCCTGAGAGAGACTGGGTCTGGGGGATGCCATATGTTAGCTCCGCCATTTTGTAGTTTGGGAAATTGAGACTCAAAGTAGTTACAATGCCTTTCCCAAAGGCACAGGCAGAAGGACCAGAGCCAGGACTCCAACCCACACTCTCTGCCATCAAACGACATTGTGGGGCTCAGGGCTTAGACTTGGACATCCTTTATTGTGTCAGAATTAAACTGTGGGCATATTGATGGATGCTCACGGAAGCACATCTCCCTGAATCACAGCACCATATATTTATACCTGCAGAGGCTGTTGGAGGCCATCTATGGCAGGGGTTCTGAATCTGGGTTCTGCAAACTTACCAAAAACACACTTGATAACCGATCTTCAGTGTGATTGGTTTCCTTCATAGCAGCACGCATTTTGTTTCATTCATTTTAAAAAGTTATTCTGAGAAGGGTCTACAAGCTTATCAGTCATCCAAAGGAGTCCATGGCACAAAAGTGCTTAAGAACTCCTGAGCACTACCAACCCTCATTTTACAGATGGGGAAACTGATGCCCAGAGAGGTTAAACCAGTCACTAAGATCAGGCAGGACTTCCTATGGCATGTAGGACTTGGCATAAGGCCATGCCAGGAGTAAATGGCAGAGTGAAAACTGGCACCCAGGACCTCGGACATTTCTAGCCCATGGTTTTTTGTTTTTTTTACCCCATGCAGAATGCTCATGCTGAACATATGCCACTATGGGGAGCAATGATCTTCCTTACTTCTAATCCAGTTTTCCTATCCACTATGCTATGTGTCCTCCAGCTCACATAGTGACCCTAAGTGATTTTTATAGAGCACTTTACATTTAAAAATCTCGTTTATGACTCACAACAATACTGTGAGAAGGTAGGAAACTGAGTCCAAAAGAGTTGAAGTCACGAGTCCATAGTCACACAGATAGTAAATGTCAGAGACTGGCTCTGAAATGACATCTGAACTCTAAGTCAGACCTTCTATTGCCTCCCTAAAGCCGCCTCTTAATAAAGGCTAGCACTTGGGCTTTTGAATCCAGTTCCTTGGACTCAAAGCCGAATACTCTCTCCACCACAGTGTGTCACTTTTTGGCCTTTCATCTCCTTTTTGCTTTGTGGATTATTATACAGGGTAAGACATTAATCACCCGAGGCTTCCTTTCATTACCCAGCCTTGGCTGCCTCCCTCCATTGCCGGATGTCGATGGGTAGAAACAAAGCCTAATCAAATTGGTTGCAGAATTAGGACTGGCAATCTGGTATCAGAATTATTTAGTGCCTTATTGTTGTTGTTGTTGTTATTAACAAAGCAGCTTTTAGATTTCCCAGGTCTTTGATTTTTCCTCGGTCAATGGCTTGTTCCATTGGCTGATAACTGAGAGCTGAGTGGAGGTTAAAGGTATCAGTATAGTCACTTACAATTGTGTTCTTGTCTTCTTATTCAACCCCAAGATCTTGGAGATCAGAGGCTGTGTTGTCTCTAACTTTATCCAATGAATATTTAAAACAAAGTAGGTGCTTAATCAGTGTTTGTTATTGCTAGTACAATTCTTGTGATGCAATTTGTTGATGATTACTGAAGACAAGATGGGATGTGGTGGGAAAAACAAAGCATTGTATCTGGATCTGGAACATCTGGATCAGAGTCCCTGGGTACCAGCAGCTTCAGTGCTTTGGGTGGGATCCATTACTTCTCTGGTGTGAACTTTCTTTCTCTACAAAATGAGGAATTTGGGCTCCTACCAAATGCATTCTGAGAAGGCCTCTTTTTACCATGTGCCTGCTTGTTCCAGTTCCTCTCTGCTTCCAGGCTGATGATAACTGGGTCACCCAATTCTTGGTGATCTGGGTGGGCTGACACAGGTCACAGGGTTCGTGGATTTACGTAGATGATGACGTGGTGGGGTGAATGATAAACTCAGCTTTATATGGAACATGCCGCAGAGTTCTGAAAATTCAATCAACACTTCGCTGCAGCAGTAATTGCTTGGGTGAAGCTCTGCTGCAATGCTCACAAGGGAGAAAAAAAATTGTCCTTATAATCCACATGGGCGTGACATCAAATCTGTCACTTATGAAAGTGGATCAATTATGTTCACATGGTTCAGAGGGTATGGGATGCATTCTTGACCTAGTTCCAGGCAGTATTTTAAGTGAACTTGAAAAGTTTAATCTTAGGGCTATTATTCACATTCTAAAGGTAGAAGGATCTCTTTGTAACTTATTTCATTTCTCCGAGAGGTTTAATTCACCACTAACACCATCCTTGCATGCCTCATTGGGGCACTGTGGAGTTGGATGTAGCTTCTCAAAGACTGGGCCAGCCTCAGAGCTGAAAAGCCTTGGTTAGCTTTACTAAGCTGGAAAGGTTCCAAATATAAATCCAGTGATGGATTGGGTGTTGGCCACCTAGAGACTAGTTTGGGGAAAGTCAGAGAGGCTCATCATCAGTTTGGCCATAGCATGATGGATTTTTTTTTCAGCCATAGATACACTAGAAGGCTATCTACTGAGTGATGGTAAAGCTGGAATCTGTTTTTATAGAGGGAGCACACATGCCAAAAGAATCTCAGCTCCCTGAGGGACTGAAGGAAGACTTTGGAGGAGAAGGCAGAATAATGTTTTAGTAGCTTCTACAGGTCATCTTTCTATAGTCCTTTCAAATTCTCAAAGACTTTCTTTATGTGACCAAGTGGCAAGGCAAGGAGGACAATAAGAATAATTCTTACTATTGGGTTGATAATAATGATGCCAGAATTATACACCAGAGGCTTGTTCTCACCTCCATGCCACTGCACTGGCTGTGCTCCATCCACTCTGTGCTCTCATCTGCTTCATAGAATTCTTCTCTTCCTTCAAGACAGCTTAAGTAGTACCTTCTACAGGAAACCTGTGATTCCAATTGCTAGAGCCCTTCCTCACTAATGACCTTGTATCTGAATTGTATTTATTCAATATATACTCATGTCAATATTTATAGCTCTACATTTATGTGTATTGTGTATATATACTGACATTTATACTTACAGCTATATCAATACTTTCATCTTATCACATCTACATCTTTATCATCTCTGGCTCTCTCTACCTCACTCTCTTATCTCCATTAATAGACCTAGATCACTGGATCCCCTCTTGGATCATGGTCTTGTCATGGTGGAGAGGCTTGCATAGCTCAATAAAACTATGAATTATGAGACGCAGGGTTACCCAAGATGAAAAGATTCTAACAAAAGTCTGGGAGTTCTGACAAAAGGTGATCCACTGGAGAAGCAAATGTCAAACTACTCCAGCATCTGACAAGAAAATCCCATGGACAGTAATAAAAGAAATGAAATCCCAAGGTGAGTCTCTCAAGTGTGAAGGTGTCCAACATGCTATTGGAGAGGAGCATAGGACAACTATAAGTAGCTCCAGTACTAATGAAGTGACTGGGTCAAAGCTGAAAGGAAGCTCAGCTGTGGATGTCTGATGATAAAAGGAAAATTGGATGCTCTAAGGATCAATATTGCATAGGAATGTGGAATGTAAGATTATGAAGCAAGGTAAACTGAATGTGGTCAAAGAGAAGATGGAAAGATTAAAGAGCAATGTCTTGGTTGTCAGTGAACATACATGGATGGGAATGGGTGAATTTAATTCAGGTGATCATTACATATACCACTGTGGGCAAGAATCTCTTAGAAGAAATGGAGTAGCCCTAGTAGTCAAGAAAAGGGTGAGCACAACAGTATTGGGGTAGGATCTTGAAAATGATGGAAAGATATCTGTTTGAATCCAAGGTGAATTATTCAAGTTACCAAACAATTGCACTTATTTCACACATTAGCAAGGTTACGTGTAAGATTCTGCAAGCTAGCGTTCAGCAATACGTAAACAGAGAATTGCCACAAGAACAGGCGGGTTTTCAAAGAGAAAGAGGAACTATAGACTGCCAACATTCGGTGGATTACGGAGAAAGCAAGGAAGTTCCAGGAAAAAGAAATCTACTTTTGCTTCATTGACTAAACTAAAATCTTTGACTGTGTAGATCACAAGAAAATGTGGCAGGTCCTCAGAGATGGGAGTACCAGATCATCTTACTTGTCTCCTGAAGAAGCTAAATGCAGTTCAAGAAGCAAAAGTTAAAACCAAACATGAAACAACTAACTAGTTTAAGATTGGAAAGGGGGTATGACAAGGCTATATATTAGAACCTTATTTATTTAACTTACATGCAGAATGTATCGTGCAAACTGTCAGGCTGGATAATTAAAAGTTGGAATTGAGGTTGCCAGGAGAAATATCAACAATCTTAGATATGCAGACAATGTCACTCTGATGGCAGAAAATGAAGAAGAATTAAGAAGTCTCTTGATGAGGGTGAAAGAGAGTGTAAAACTGGCTTGAAGCTTAACATAAAAAAGCAAACAACTCAAATGCTTAAGATCTTGGCAACTGATCCCATCACTCCCCGGCAAATGGAGAAGAAATGGAAGCAGTGTCAGATTTTATATTCTTAGGCTCAAAGATCACTGCAGGTGATGATGGCAGCCATGAAATTAAAAGGTATTTTCTTCTTGGAAGGAAGGTTATGGAAAATCTGAATAGCATACTAAAAATCAGAGACATTGCCTTGCTGACAAAGGTCCATATAGTCAAAACTACAGTTTTTTTCCAGTAGTAATACATGGCTATGATAGCTGAACTATAAGGAAAACTGAGCTCCACAGAATGGAAACTTTTGAACTGTGGTACTGGAGAAGACTTTTGAGAGTCCTTTAGACAGCAAGGTGATCAAATCAGTCAACACTTAAAGAAATTAATTTGGGCTCTTCACTGGAAGGTCAAATGCTAAAAGTGAAGCTTACATACTTTGGCCATAAAATGAGAAGATATCTATCTCATCCTCTGCCATCCCCTTCTCTGTTAACCTTCAATCTTTCCCAACTTCAGTTTCTTTTCCATTAAGTCCTATTTTCTCACTAATTGAAATGAACTTAATGGAAAAGAGACTGAAGTTGGGAAAGACTGAAGGTTGATGGAGAAGGAGTCAGGTGAGAATGAGATCGATAATGTCATGGAAGCAAAAGACATGAGCTTGGGCAGTCTTCTGGAGGTAGTGGAGGATGGAAGGGTATGGTCTGCTCTGGTCCATGGCATCACAAAGAGTTGAACAGGACTAAATGACAGAACAACAAAAAGCTCCTTGAGAATAGGAATTGCTTATTTTTTGCATTTGAATTACTAGCACCTAGCACTATGTGTGACACATAATAAATGCGTGTTGATTAATTGATTGATACTCTTAATAAATTAACAGCCAACAGTTCTCCATGCCACAAATAGAGATAAAAAATTATCCTTGAGAATTCACCAAAAATGCACTAGAGTTGGGGCATGACGACAGACAGAACGGTTGCCCACAGTTTTCCAGACACAACACTGATCCATAAAAATTTGTGAAAAGTGGTTTGGTTATTAATAGATGATGTGAGAACAAAAACTCAGTCTTCAACTACCTGGGATGAAAAGTTCTCAAAACATAGAAGACCTCATAGAAGTCAAAACCATGTAGGAACAAGAAGCTATATGATCTTGGGCAAGTCTCTTTACCACTGTGAGCCTGAATTTCCTCATAGATAAGTGGTACAGTGGATGGAGCACATGACTTGGTACCAGTGAGACCAGAGTTGAAATTCTGCTTGGACTCTATTTCAGTGACCCTAGGCAAGTCATTTAACCTCTCTATTCCTCAGTTTCCTTATCTGTTAAATGAGAATAATAATAGCACCTACTGCACAGGATCAAGTAAATTAAAAAAATGTAAAGTGCTTTGCAAACCTTAAAGTGCTATATAAATGCATCATCATCATCATCACCACCACCCCCATGCTCATCTTCATCATCACCACTTTCCTCATCATTATCATCACTATAACCATCACTACCATTATCCCCATCATAACCATCACCACCACCATTATACTCATTGTCACTACCATTGTCACCATCATCACCATCACTATTATCATCACCACCACCCCCATGATCATCTTCTTCATCACCACTTTCCTCACCATTATCATCACTATAACCATCATCACCACCACCATTATCCCCATCATCACCATCACCACCATTATCCCCATCATCGCCACTACCCCCATGATCATTTTCATCATCACCACTTTCCTCACCATTATCATCACTATAACCATCATCATCACCACCATTATCCCCATCATCACCATCACCACCATTATCCCCATCATCACCATCACCATCTGTAGCTGTAGCCTGGAGGCAATTATGAGGCATGGTGAGAACACACTGTTACCCCTTCTACGCTAGGGTTGGACCAAGAAGCTTCCTGCTCATCTGCAGATGATAAACATGCATCCCCAAAACCTTTATTCCATCACAAAAAAATCAAGTCTTTTTATTCACCTACCTCAGAGTTCTCTGAACACTAAACAAAGAGAGAAGTGACTTATCCCAGAATGGTTTTTATATGAATTCCATCAAATGTAAAGTAAGACAACATGGAATAAATACAATAATTCACATTTTGTAGTTCTTCAGGTCCTTCCCATCATTCCCCTTCTCCTACTCCACGTTCTGGTCAAACCAGCTGCCCTCCCCTGAGACTATGTTGCATGTAGCTCTCTTTCTTTACCTGTGTTTAGATTCTATCTAATCTGTAAAAGCTTCTAGCTTGATTTTTGCATCTCCTAGAGTGTTGCCACATTTTAGGTTCTGAAGAAACGCTTGTTGAATTGAATGTTCACAAAGCTTTTCATAGACATTATCTCCTTTGAACCTCAAAACAACTCCAACAGGTCATCACTATAGCTATTAATAGCTATGCTTTTAAGATGAAGAAATTGAGGCTCAGAAAGGGTGAATGACATGACTAGGGTTATATAGCTAGTGTCTGTGGCAGGATTCAAAGCTTCATCTTTCTGACTTCAAATTCAGCATTCTCACAACCAAGCAACATTGTCTTGTACCTCCAGTTTACAGATGAAGAAAGTCAAATTCTCTAGGACAGGGAATCCAGTATTCTAATATTCTATAACCATCCTCCCCCCTCAATGCTTCTCATTTTGTCTTAATCTGTAATCTGTATCCCTTTACTCTGACCCGTGGGTCTTTGCTGCTTGGATTTTCAGAACCTCTCTTGATTGTCTGGACTCCAGAAAAAAATGGACAAAATGTTCATCAGATTAAGTTTAAAAATAAGTTTTGCCTTTTGCAGACCCTACTTAAAATCCACCCGTACCTTCTTTAGGTAAATCAATACAGTGTCCATTCCTTCTCCATCTTGAACCTGGAAAGCTGGATCTTTTGAACCAACCTAAGACTTGTACCTATCTCTATTCAATTCAGTCTTAGATGTGACCCAGTGCTCTACCAATCAACCAACAAGTGTTTATCAGGTACCTTCTGCGTGTTATGCTCTGTGTTAGGTGCCAGGAATATAAAGGCAAGGAATGAAATCAGCCCTACTCCCATTGAACAAACATTACGCTGGAGAGATAAATGGACAAAAATATGTGTAGCATAAATGTAGAGGTTTTTATACACAGTTATGAGACACCAAGATCATTTGAAAGGGAGGGCAGTGGCATTTGGAGGAACCAGGAAAGACCTCATGTAGAAAATCATGCCTGGGACGACTTAGAGGAAGAGAAAAGCTCTATTAAACTGAGGGAGGGAGGGAAGCATCCCAGGCATTGGAGACGGCCAGTGCAAAGACATTCTTTTGGATCTTAACTCTGTCAGGCTGTTTGTTAGCCCTTCACCAGATTAACTATATTACACAATATTGAATGAACTGGTGGTTATGATTCCTGAAGTAGTGGGTTCTTCTCTTTTTAGAGACTTTCAGGCTCTAAGGAAGTGGAGAGATGACAGGATTTGGCCTCAGAGGCCCTTGGTTCTAATCCTATCTCTACAAAGGACTGAACCTCTCTGGGTCATCTGTAAGAATGAAGGTGTCACTCTAAATCTGTGATTCTGTCTTCCTTCATGCTGAGGCTGGGGGACTACTTCAGGGGCAATGTCAGAGAAGGTTTCTCATTCAGGTATTGGCTAGACGTGATAGCCTCCAAGTTTGGATCTAAACCTGAACTGTGGGATTCTTTGTATGATTAGGTGATTTTTTAAGGACTACCTTCCAGATCAATGATATGTGAGCAAATATTTTATGCCTGTTATGGCTGCTCCAATGGTTGCTTAATAGTAAGACAACATTTCCAGTACTGTTCATACTCCTTGGACTTGACTTGAAGCTTAATCCTGAAGGGGGGAGTTCTCTGGGGATAAGTCTACCATACACCTGACTCAATAAGTTAAATGGGAAGATTCTATATTTAGACCAGATTGGAGGGTTTAATTA
Organism: Pseudochirops cupreus; assembly: GCA_028627135.1. Classification (NCBI taxonomy): domain Eukaryota; kingdom Metazoa; phylum Chordata; class Mammalia; order Diprotodontia; family Pseudocheiridae; genus Pseudochirops; species Pseudochirops cupreus. The sequence continues at coordinate 9,942,642 of CM053584.1, forward strand.
AAAAAATATCTCTTCCAGGAATCATTTAATGATATTAGGTTTATCTTGTAATTTCTGATTCAGGTTGTTTTCATATGAATTCTTCAAATGTGGTCCAGATTAATAGGACACACTCTGGTCAAAAATATCATAATGTCCACCTGGCACCAAGGGTAATGGCTTTCATAGGCTCATAGATTTAGAATAGGAGAGAACCTTATAGGACATCTAGAACTCCAGGTACCTGCTTTTTACAGATGAGGAAACCGAGGCCAAGTGAGGTTAAGTCACTTGGGCAAAGTTACACAGGCAGACATAGGATTAGAACCATCATCCTCTATTTCTTCTACACTATGGTGTTAATCCAGCACATAATTTTAAAAGCCAGTACAGTCTGAAGAAAAAACTGGGTCACGCAGAAGACCCCTGGTGTCAATGGAACTCTTTTCAATGGAACTCTAAGGGCTTTTTAAGCCAACCTGGTAGATGAGAACTGTTGGGACAGCCACGCTGGACCACTGACACCATTGCAGAAGGAATGATTACATGGTTTCCATTTCCTCCTTGGCATCATGACTATGACCATCTATACCACGGGGTCCATACCAATAGGCACTTATCATTCTGTAGAAATCATGCAAAAGATATATAACTTGGAAAAATAGAGCTGATTGTAAGGCAGGAGCAAGGAATAACAGATGTACCAATGGAACAGCAAGAGAACTCAGGGAAGGTTACCACTTGCAGTCTTCTTGCAGTGGGTTTATGGGAGGGAATGGATGAGACATCCACAGGACAGGCAGGTATGGATGGTGGCAATCTACACTGTTAAAAAGAATACCCCCATGAGTGAGGTCACAGACCCATTTTGAAGTACTGGATATATTTGTTGAATTTCTGCCATGTGCTAGCTACAGTGTAGTATGTCAAAGAAATGTGGCACAGTCCTGTCTTCAGGAAGCTTATCATCTCACTGAAAATAGTGGTGGTAATAGGGTTTTATTTGAGTGAACTCTCACTGTCTTCTCTTGCATGATGCATAAGTGGCAGGAGTCATTTCTCTGCTTTTAGGTCTATCTTTGGCTATTTTTCCTTATTTCCTGCACTTCTTTTTTCCTTGGCACCAGAAGACACTTATATGTAGTAGTTCTAAAGATGCCTGGTTCAGTAAGCAAAACACAAAACCTTACTAACAGAGCTGTGGGTTGCCTGTGCTTAAATGATCACTCATAAGTGATTGTTTTTTTATCTATTTAATTTTAGTTTTCAGTATTCACTTTTACAAGATTTTCTGTTCTAAATTTTTCCCTTCCCTCTCTTCCCTCCTCCCCAACAAGGCACTAGTGATGTTGAAGAGGGGATTACCTTAATGACTAGACTAGAAAACTTCTGAGATCTCTTGAAACTCTGAGATTCTATGGTTCTCAAACTACTGAGACCTTAACTGGAAAATATCTAAAACAAATGGATTTGGTTCTAACCACAGGTCAGATAACTCTGTTCTCTGTGCCAAGGGGAACTGTTAAATAAGCAGCAGCCTCAATTGGGGTAGCAGTAAGTCATTCCATTGGGGTGCCTGCCATATTTTAGGAAGGACACAGATAAGCTAGAATGTGGTGAGGGAAGTGAGATCAGGATGGTGAGGTGGTGGAAGACCATGCCATCCATAAAAAGATTCACTAAGAATATTTAACTTGGAAAAGAGAAGACTTGATGGGGCAACTGAATGGCTGTCTTCCATTCTTTGAAGGTTTGTCCTGCAGAAGTGTGATTAGACTTGTCCTGCTTGAGCCCAGAGGCAGAATTAGGAGCAGTGGGTAGAAGTTTCAGAGAGGCAGACTTCAGCTTGATGTATGGAAAATTTCCTAAGAAATAGAGCTATCCAAAAGTGAAATGGGCTGTCTTGGGAGGTGGTGATGTTCCCAGCACTGGAGACCTTCCAATAGAGGGTGGATGCCCTCTTCTTTAGGCTGTTGGAGAAGGGATTTTTGGATAGTTTGGATTTGAATAGATGTATGCTACATTTCTTCCAAATACGTAATTTTCAGATTCTATGTCATTTACACATTCTAAGTGAGTAATGACAGGCAGCGTGGTGGAGTGGATAGAGAGATGGCCTCAAAAACAGGAAGAGCTGGGTTCAAGAGCCATCACTGCCATAAACTAGCTGGTCAAGGGATGTAACTTCCCAGGGCTCTGTGCCAGTCTGCAACATTATAAACTTTACCAAAGTTGCTGATTTACGTGGACGCTTTTCAATATGCATGAAATCACAAGTTCAATCCCTAACCCTAACTGAGTAACATAACAAATGACTACACTGAAGAAACATACAAAAGACAAACATCCCCTTCTTTATCTCTACCTGTTAAAATCATTTCTGCTCATCCTGGCCCACCCCAGATGGCACCTCTTCCATGAAGCCTTCTTGGATTACACTGAGGCAGGACCACTCATGACTTGGAAGGCTCATCTTAGCTTGGTTGTACACTTATCACTGTCTGTCATCCAACGTTCATTTCAATACAGCTCAATACTGATAAAGAACTCATTACATGCTTGGGATTGTGCTGATGCTGGGCATACAGAGACACAAATGATAAGTCCTCCCTTGCTCTGAAGGAGTTTCCATTCTGTTGAATTATTGTGCATGCCTGCCCTTCCCTACTAAAGCATGAGCCTCTTGAGCTCAGTTTATCTTTGTATCTCTCTTCTCTGACTAGCACAGAGTCCTGCATATGTGGGCAAAGGGCTCCTTCGTTTTTGTCTTTGTATCTTCCACACCTATCTAGCATACAGAAGGTGCTTAGTAAATGCTTGTGGCTAGTAGGTTAATAAAGGTTAGCAGAATTGAGGGAAGCCAATGATTAGGTGGAAAGAATACTTCTTGTGGAGTCAGATGACTTGTGTCCAAATGATACCTCAAATCCACCTGGATGTTATAGAACAAGTGTTTTAACTTCTCTGGCTCTCAGCTTCCTCATCCATAAAACAAGGAAATTGGGCTAGGTGGCAGCTATGTGATTTTCTAACAAAATTAGAAAGTTAAAATAAGAGTATTCTCACAAGAATCCCCTATGGAGCTTGTGGGCTAGGTCTGCTGGAGATGAGTGACCACCATCTGCTTACTCAGTGTGTCTGGGGAAAAACATGCCTCATTTGTTCCTTGATATAAATGCCGATCGTGGCAGTGTCTGTAAGCAGTGACTTCTTGTAAGATGATGGGGGATGTTAAAGCTCATAACCATTCCTTTGTTACAGGGCAAAACAACGTGTCATTTAGAAGTACTGAAAATGAGAAAGGCTAAAGACGAAAACATCCGTACAAACAACCATTCATAAAACGGGAAAGAGGCTAGGGTATTAAGTAATAAGTTGTCTATTACACAAGTCCTTCAATGAAGCAGGGGGTGAATCAACTTTAGAAATACAAAGAAATTTAGCAACTAGCCTCCAGACTTTCCATCAGTATCCTGCCCATTCTTCTTCCAGCCCTGTACACAGGGTTCTTGGAAACTCCATTCTATCCTAAATCAACTACCCTTACTGCATTTTGATGTACTAGAAAACAAATCTTTTCCCTGAGGAAACCAACACTGATGCTTCTCTCACCCTAAAGACTAAAGCTCAGACAAACAGTCAGGATGTTTCTTATTCCCCACTGACTTCTTCCAGATCATTCTTCTGCCACCATTTTCCAACAATATTCCTGATTCAAATTTTTCAAGACAACGAATATTTACTAAGGACTTACTATGTGTTAGTTACTGAGCTATAAACAAAACCCCAAATAATTTCTGCACTTAAGGAGTTCATAGACTAATGGGGATATGCAGACAACTATGTACAAATGATATATAAAAAGGATAAGATGGCTGTCATTTTGTAGGGAAGGCATTAGCTTTAAAGAGGTTCATGAAAAGCTTCATTAGAAGATGGGTTTGTAGCTGAGATTTCAAGGAAGCCAGGAGTCAGGGGAGTCAGGGATGAGATGAGAGAAGATTCCAGACATGGAAAATGGTAGCCAGTGAAAATGATCAGTCAGGAGATGGAGGGTCTTGTTCAAACAAAAGCAAAGAAGTCGGTGTCACTGGTTTACATGGAAGAGAATAAGGTATGAGAAGACAGGAAAGGTAGGAAGAGTCCAGGTTATGAGGGGTTTTGAACATCAAACAGGATTTTGTATTTGATCCTGGAGGTAATAGGGAGTGACTGGATTTTGTTGAGTAGATAAAACCAGATCTGTATTTTAGGAAGATCTCACTGACAGTGGAGTGGAGAATGGACTGGATTGGGGGGGACTTAAGGCAGGCTGTTATAATATTGTAATAGTCTGGAGCTGATGAGGGCTTGCACCAGGGTGGGGTCAATGTCAGAGGAAAGTGGATCCAGAGGTAGGAGCAAGAGAATAGACAATGGTTTGATTTAATGGGGTGAGAGAGAGTATGGAGTGAAGAATGACACCTAGTTTTGAGCTTGGGTGTCTGACAAGATGGATAGAGGCAAATTTCAGAGTTCAGAATCTTGGGAGAAATAGAATGGCAGGTGAGGTAATGTCTGAAGTGGGGCCATGTTGGTGAGTGGCCAAAGCAGAGACAGAGGTCACTAGAATTGTGGAAGATGAGGTGCTGTGAGGTCAGGATGTTCAGTCACTAACTTAGATATGGACATGAGGATGGTGGAAGGAGGGGAGTGAAACAGGGAGACTGAGCCAAGTGCCAAAGTCATAGATGGGTGGAGAGGAGCAGAAGAGAGCCCTGGAAGGTGGCAGATGGCAGCAAGGAGGATCCTAGGAGGAGAGAATCAGGCTGGAAGAGACATTAGAAGACATTAAGTCCAGCCTCTTATTTTATAGGTGAGGAAATGGAGATCCAGAGGGTGGAAGTGACTGAACTGGGATTTGAACTCATCCTCCTAACACCAAATCCAGAACTCTGGAGTCTCAGCAACTCAGCTTATGTAAAATTGGTAATAGATATCCTATAGACATCTTGAACTCAATATGTCCCAAACTGTACACAGAAGGACTCTGACATTTTACTGAACTGTCTACATACACATTCAGGTTCTTATTACTACATTATTTAAAACAAACAAATAAAAAATAAAACAAAACTTCTTGACCCTGTGACACCACTGGGTTATCTCCCTTCTCCCCCTCTCCCCTTCCTCCCTCTCTCCCTCTCTGTCATCCCTCTCTCCCTTTTCTCTCTCTGTTTCTCTCTGTCTCTTTTCTTCACTGTCATGGTTTTTGAAGAAGTCTGCATGCACCTAATGCCCCGACTTCAGCAGTTATTCACTGCTCATTAGATCATAGGTTTACGAGGCCCATTAGAGTTCAAACCCAACACTCCCATTTTACAGATGAAGATCTGACATTCAGAGAGGCTGAATTCAATTTGATATACATTCCAATAAATTCAATTTAACAGACACTGACTAAGTACCTGCTATGTTCCAGACATTGTGTGCTAAGTCCTGAGTTATCATTTGCTTGGGGTAACATAGCAAATAAGTATCTGGGGCAGGATTCAAATTCAGGTCTTCATGGCTCCAAGTGCAGGGCTCTACCCACTGCGCCATATAGCCTCAGCTCTTTATAATCTGGTTTCTGTCCTCATCACGCTATTGAAATTGCTCTACCCAGGATCAATGATCTGCTCATTGTTCACTGTTAGATTTTCTCTGTTATCTTCCTTCATCTCTTGGAGGCAATTGATACTTAGACTCTGACCTTGCTGGCACAGCATCTTCCTGGTTCTCCTCCTACCTCTTGGACAACTCCTCTTCAGTCTCCTTGATTAGTTCTTCTTCCTTCTTGTACTCCCTTAAAGTAATTATTCATCCAGATTTTGTCCTTGGCTCACTTTTTTTTTTCTATATATACCCTCTATTGGCAACCTGGCCCACTCCCAAGGCTTCTGCTGATGCTTCTGTGTGGATGATTCCCAAATTGATATCTCAGTCCTAAACTCTCTCCTGATTTTCCAACCTGAACTGTTAGCTTCCTATTGGAGATCTGCCTCTGGATCTCTGACCTGCATCTCAGGGGCCACAGCTCATCACCTCTCCTCCCCAGTATTCCTGACTCATAAACAAGAAAAACAAAAGCAAACAAGCAGAAAAACTCTGTTCCTTCTGGACTCTTAACAAAAATCTGGAAATCAGGAAAATAAATTGTTGGGTTTCTTTTTTTTTGAGGGAGTGAAAAGGGAAGGGAAATAAGCATTTATATAGTCTCCTATGTGCCAGGCACCTTGCTAAATACTTTATACATATTATCTCCTTTGATTGAGTGGGGATAATGAACTTAATTCAGGACATAAACAACAACAAAAACTTTAAATTTATGGATCCACTTTTTCTCATCTCTATAAAATCTTTATGACAATAGGCTAAGCACACATACAAGGTATCCTTGATGAAAACATGAGAAGAAAGTAGGCAGGCTTTTGTAAGATCATGTCTTTAAGGTAACTGAGAATCACAGACATTTAGGAGCCCATGTGCCTACGAATTTTTCGTTTCAAAAAATGTTTAATTGGTAGGTCAAAGTGCAGCCTTGAAGTCTCTTCACAGATAAAGATATCCCATACATATTTGTTAAAGTTATGCAAAATCCTATGGTAGAAGATTCTTTGCTAATCAAATAGTCTTGATATCCTGTTCTTTGACTTTGGTGGCACAACGTTTTCGCTGAGTCTCCTTCTACCTCTCTGACTAGTTTACCTCTGGTTTCTCTGTTGATTATTCTCCCTTGTCCCACCTTTATAGTAAGGATTTATCATTGTTAGACTGAATCAATTTTTTAAAAAAATGAAAAAACATATAAACAGTAAGATCTTGTAATTCCACAAAATTCTCAGTCAATTAAATAACTCTTATGTTATTCTTTATCATAAAAGAACCCTGTTTCTTTAGCACCCCTATTCTCCCACTGATGTTTCATGGATTTGAGGTTGTGTGAGAAAAATAGAGAAGGGCAGATGTTACCTCAATTTTTGAAAAAAAGGAAGGGGTGAGGCAGTCTACAGACTAGTGAATTTGAGTTCATTTCTTGGCAAAATGCTAGAATATATTATTAAAGAGTTTGAACATTTCAGAAGGAAAACAGTGATTGCTAAAAGCCAATATGGCTTAGGACAGGCTAACCTGATTTCCTTTTCTGATGGGAAATCTGCCAATATAGTTTGCTTGGATTTGAGGAAAGGTATCTGACAAATCAATTATCCTGTCCTTTTCTATAAGAGGGAGAGAAATGAGTGGAAGGTAGTAAAGTAGGGTGACTGAATAATTGGACCCAGAGAGCATTCATTAACAGGTCAATGTTAACTTGGAGCGAGGTCTCTACTGGAGTGTCCTGGGGATTTGTGCAGCTGTTAATAATGATGGGAATGAAACATAGATAGCACACATATTATTATCGCAGATGAAATTAAGCTGTGAAGCAGACATATCTTGAATGATGGTGTCAGCATCAGAAAAGGTCTTGACAATTTGGAAACGTGAACCCCATTTATATAGACACAATTTAAGAGAGAAAAATACCAAGTTCTCCACCTGGCTTCAAATAATTGATCTCATAAGAACAGATGGGAAACAGCAGTGCCACCCAACAGTTTGTGGAAAAAAAGGTCTGGGGGTTTCAGTGTGCTGCATGTTCAAAATGTGTCACAACATCACATGGCAATGGATAAAATAGAATGTAATCTCAGTTCTGCATTAAGAAACACAGCATCCTGAATGAGGGAGATGATAGTGCCCTAGTTAGACCATATCTAGTGGACTGTACTCATGGGTTCCACAGTTAATCAGAGGGTCACTGATAAGGTGGAAGGGATTCAGAGGAGGGCGATGAAAGCTGGTAAGAATCCTTAAGTCCATGTTTATAGGAGGCACAGTTGAAATAACTGGGAGAAGACTGGAGGGGGGTGGGATCATATATTTGAAGGTTCTCATGTGGATGAGAGTCAGACTCTTTTTTCTACCTGACACAGCTCTCCAGGATCTCAGGGAACAACACAAGTGAAGTGTGCAGCTACTGCTTTCTTTGACTTTTTCTGTTCCAATTTTAGTGTAGGTAGAAACACAGTGAAGGTAAATAATTTTGTAGAAATGAATGGAAGGAATAGAAAGAGTCCATTTTTAGCTCACAGAACTTAAAGAGTACTGTCTGACAAAGCTGTCCCCAAGTCAACCAGATTGCTTCAGAAGGTGGTGGCTTCTTCCTCACGGAGCTCTCCAGCGGAGGCTAGGGGTCTACTTGGATACAGTGTAAGGGGGATACCTGTCCAGGGACAAGGGCAGATGAGATGTCTCAGAGCTTACTTACTCCCTGATTCTCTCTATTGGCCATTAGGAAGAATAATCAGAAATGCTTCCTAACCCTTTGATGTCTCTAAGAGGGGCATCGGCTGCTTTGGGAGGTTGGTGGTTCTTTTTCACTGGAGGTCCTTACGCCAAGACTGAAGGACCAGTTGTGACAAAGACATTGTCAAGTAAAGTCAGTTCCCTTATTGGTCATGTCTGAAAATGAATGTCTCATTCTTCATAATTGACAACTGAACTTTCTCAAGCTAGGTCGAGCCCAAGCACCTGCAATCTGGGAGTCTGCCAGAAAGGGGAAGGGAATGGACATTTATAGAGTGCCTCCTAGGTGCCAGGCACTTTTACAATTATTATCTGATCCTCACAACCCTTGAGGAAATTGAGGCAGACAGATATGAAGTGAGTCCCACAGCTTGTCTCTGAGGTTGGAATTGAACTCAGGTTTTCAGGACTCGGGTCCCAGTGCTCTGTGAATAGTGACGCCCAGCTACCTCAGGAAACAGTATCTGCTCCAAACTGCACACATTCAGCCAATATTCAGCTTTTCGCACCTTGAGGAAAGACGAAAGAGAAACTGAGTTTTCTCAGGTGGGAAGATGCCATTTCTATTTTAAGGCAGGGAACAGAAAATTATCTGTGAAAAAGCCGAATTTCCAGATGGCTCCAAGGGAAGTTTGCAAGGTGGTTAAAATGAGCTCCTGGCTGTGATGTGTTTGCCACCCAATGAATCACTCAGGTGCTCAAACGAGACGTGTGAGTCAGGAAGGAGCCCCGTGCAGCCCACCCCCTCCCCCTTCTTCTCCCTTTAGACAGAGGGTTTTTCCCTAAAAAATTCCTTCTCGCCCTTCCTCCGCCACTTTCTCCTCTTTCTGCCAAACTTTCTGAAACATTTTCTTTCTCTTTTCTAGGCCACACCCCCTTTCTTTCAGCCTTCCATCTGCCAGCCCGGATTTGTGGGAAGAGGAAAGGTGTGGAAATCCCCTCAAGGAGGCAAATATGCAAAGCGTGACTTTTCTGAGATAGCTCGTGGTCCAGCGATTCCCACTGAGCGCTTCCCTCCCCGCCTGGGCTGGCGGAACTCAAGGGAGTGGCGAGAGGAATCGGTGCCAAGCGCCATGCCGTGCTTAACTTAGTCTGGGTAGGCTGAATGAAGCAGGATGAATGAAAATCCATTTTAAGCGCAGATGGTCCAGAGCAGCTGGGTCAGATTGATCAGATAGGTGGAGGGCGGGGGGTGGGTGGAGAAGGGAGAACACCACTCTGAAAGCATGGAGCCAGTTGCGAACTGAGCACCACATGCTGGAGACTTGATGGGCTCTTGAGTTTTCTCCCAATCTTCGGTCATATTGTTTATGATTTCTAATGGCTTAATGAATGGCTGCATGGAAAGGAGACTGAGGACCAGTTTGATGGTCATGAAGACTTAGGTTCAAGTCCTGCCTCTGAGATATATCAGTTTTGTGCCCCTGGACAAATCTCTTCATCTCGGGAGGTCAGTTTCTAAGAGTGCAGGTTGTAGAGAAGGTGCCAATTTGCACCAGCAGAGGAAATTTCTTCACCTGGGAGTTCCCAATATGAATGAAACCCATATCTGGTCCCACTTCCTAACTAGGTGCCAGCTACATCCCTGGGGTGGAACAAAAGCTTCTTGAGGGCAGGTTTTTTAAAAATCTTTTTTCTTCAAAATCATTTTTATCTTTGAACACCCAATGCCTATCACAGGGCCTGAGGCATACCAATTGATTAATCAGTTCTTAAGTGACTGATTGAAATGAGAGGTCCAATCCATCTGATCCTAAGTGTGCTAAATATACAAACTGTACTGAAGAGTTTAGGACTTAACAGTGAAGCTGATGGATTATTTCAGCTTTCTCACAATCCATTTGACTCTAACCCATTTGGTAACAGTGAACCAGAATAATGTCCCTACCAAGGTGGGAAGTCTCATTGGTCCAGCTGTATAGACATAACTATTGGTTGAGTTTACATATACAAATCACGGAGGCCACAGAGAACAGTAAGAGAGACATCAGTCATATAGACACAACAATTGGTTGGATCTATGTCTACACACATACATAAGTTATGGAGGCCATATGTATAGATAAATTATGATGACCAATAAGGTAGATGACATGGTGCAGTGAAAATAGAATTGGTTGTGGGGTCTGAGGACCTGGGCTCACATTTCTGTCTCTATGAGCCTAGATAGTCCCTTTGCCTTTCTGTTCCTCAGTTTCCTTCTATGTACAATCAGGTGACCTCCAAGTCCATTTCAACTCTGAATTCATGATCCTAGAATAGACGGGTCTCAAACTCAGGATGTCTTGTGAGTTCAGACTATTTACAGGTATACTAAGGGGTGGTTGGGGAGCCATCCACATCCTTACTCAGTCTCTGTTTCTCTGGTGACTCCTGTGACTATACAAATGAAATCTTTCTAATGCTCATTTTGTACAGCACCATTCTTAATATCCTTAACCTTGGGCAGCGAGGTGGTGCCATAGGACACAGATTGCCACATCTGGAGTCAGGAAGACTCATCTTCCTGAGTTCAAATCTGGCCTCATACACTTACTAGCTGTGTGACCCTGGGCAAGTCACATCGCCCTGTTTTCCTCAGTTTCCTCATCTGTACAATGAGCTGGAGAAGGAAATGGCAAACCACTCCAGTTTCTTTACCAAGAACACCTCCTCCTGCCCTGCCTCCCATGATGTCACAAAGATGTCACAACTGAAATTACTGAACATTCATCACCCTTTGTGCCTAAGATTATCTCTGTCCCTCTTCTAAATCTCTACTGATATACAACCCTGACATTAGTTCCCACCAGTGACTCAACAGTCCTTGTTGTTACTACTTCCAATAATGCAGTCAGTCCACAAGTATTGGTGAAAGTGCCTCCTCTGTGCCAGGCACTGTACTGAGATACAAAGAGAGGCAAAAGACAGTTCCTGTCCTCAGGGAGCTGACATTCTAGTGGGAGGAGAACATGGCTATATATGTGCACACTCCTTACTCTCAGTTGCTGTATTAATCTTTTACAGATGGGCTATTACCCCTTGGCTCAGAATCTCTCCCTGGCTTTTTATTATTCCTGCTGAATTCCTGCTCTCCAAAGCCCTCTCCAGTAGAGCAGCGATTCAGCTCCCCAACCTTCCCTCACTTCACTCCTCTCCATCCATATTATATTCACTCTGCCTGTAACTCTCTCCCTCCCCCTCCCCCTCCTGGCTGCTTCCCTGGCTTCCTCCAAGTCTTAGCTAAAACCCTACCTTCTGCAGGGAGCCTTCTCCATGCGTCTTCATGCCACCGCCTCCCCTCTATTGATTATCTATGGTTCCCACACAGCGGATTGCAGGTTGTTCCCTCCCCCTCCCCCCCCCCAATCTGAGAACTGTAGTCACTTAAGTGATGACATTCCTTTTGTGTCTTAAAGTCTAAAGCTAAAGTGATCTCCTAGTCAGCAGTGAACCCTCCTTTGGTCCCCCACAGCACTGGAGGCACCATTATGTATTGGGGTTATTTGCACATGTGTTGTAACCCCCTCTAGCACACTGGAAGCTCCAGGAGAGCAGGGACCCTACCTTAGTGACCTCTGTTAGTAACCTAGGTGCCTAGCATTGTGCTGAGTCATTGGGACCTGTTGACTCTTGTGAATAACTGTCTGACAGGCATTATTTCAATTTAATCCAGTTCAACCAACATTAAGTGCCTACTATGTTGATATGTAGAATAACAGGACCTTAAATATAGAGCTGGGAGGGAACTCCAAGGCCATCAAGCCCACCTCCTTCATTTGACAGATGGGGAAACTGAGACTCAAGGAGCCCCATGCCTTGCCCCAAATCACACAGACATATTAAGGCACTAGAACTTTCACCATTCCTCAGTCTTCTTTTTGAATGTCTTAGGGATACTTTCTACTTTTTAATACCACATTTACATACCAATAACTTCCCACTGACACAACTTCCTCTTTAACAAAGAAAAACGATTCTGAAAAACTGAAAGGCATGTGACGTTCCACACCCAGAGTCTCTCTCTCATTCCTCAACCTTTCTCCCTGTAGATGTGGCTGCATTCAGCCAAAGTTGAATAGAAAACCGAGCAAGCATCCCACCAATTTCATTCACTGCCAAGCTGAGTAATAGCCACCTAAGTAGTAATGAATCTAAAGAAGCAAGAATCAGTGGGCTCTGGTGGAGAAAAAGCAATGGATTTCATAGTCCCCGAATCTGAAGCTAGAAGTCATCTGGTCCAACTTGTTCACAAAAGGATTCTTGACTATGACAAGTGGTCATTCAACTTGTGCCTGAAGTGGCAGGACCTGGGTTCAAATGTTACCTCTTCCACTTTACACCCTGTATGACCTAATGAAACCCAGCTCATCTCCTAGGGCCCCAGTTTCATAATATGTGAGAGGAATTGGTCGTATTGAATGATCATAACATTCTCATTCAGCTCCAAATTTGTCATCTCCCAATGTGTGTGTGTGTTTTAACTTCCCAATCAAGTTTTTTGGGCTGGACAGTTTTTTGATAATCTAGCCCGATTACTTTCTTCTGCATCTGTATGTCTGATGCCTGTGTCATTAGTCAGTCAGAAACAAACATTCACCAAGCGCCTACTTTGTGCCAGGCCCTGGGTTAACCGCTGGGCATCAGCAGACCCCTCCACTCACACAAAGGAAGGGCCGCATGAGGCACGGACCGGACACAGTCGTCCTGAAGAAGAGAAGACTGAGGGAGGCCACCAGAGACGCTGTGGAGAGAGGTCTCATCCAGGAGAAGCCTCGTCCTGTGTGGCCCCAAAGAGCAGAACTGGCAGCCGTGGCTTGAAGTTTCAATATGGAAGACATGACTCAAGTGAAGAAAACACTTCCTAAATATGAGGTCTGTGGGCCATGGTTTCCTCATTTCTAAAATCAATGGGATTGGACTAGGTAGCCCCTCTGGTCCCTCCTAGCTCTGGCCTTGTGATGCTGTGAGTCATTAAGATGATCTCGAAGGGGAATGGTCTGCCTGGGAGGAAGCAGGCTTCCCCTCACTGGAGATCTCGAAACAAAGCACTGTGTGTTTATTATCTCATCTGATCCCCCCCCCCAAACCCGTGTGTGGCAGGTGCCCTGGTCCCTCTTTTATAGTTAAGTAACAGAGGCTAAGGAAGGATGATGATGATGGTGATGGGAGTTAACGCACACATGGACGTGCGCACACACACATATATAAACACACATCAATACATACACACTCACACACATACACACACGGACGTGCGCACACACACATATACAAACACACATCTATACATACACACTCACACACATACACACACATGAATGTGCCCACACATACATATACAAACACACATGTCACCAGGCCCTGTGCTAAGCCCTTTACAATGACTATCTCCTGTGATACTCACAACCTTGGGAGGTGAGTGTTCTTAATCTCTCCATTTCATGGGTGAGCAAACTGAAGCACAGGTTTAGTGACTTGCCCAGGCATAAATCTCTAAATCAGGATTTGAACTCAGTCTTCAAAGTCCCATAAGGCACCCTAAGTCCTGACTCCAAGCCCAGTGCTCCACCCATGAGGCCACTTAGCCACCTTCAGCTACCTGGCACTGGAGGGGGGATTCTTCTTTGGGCACCGGTTGGGTTAATGGTCTCTGAACCTCTTCTGAGCTTGGACATAGCACAATTCTAGGGCATTGGACCGAGAAAGGAAAGCAGAATTTCAGCTGCATTTCTTGGACAAGTGAGTTTTAAGGTAAGAAGGGTTCTCGGAAGGAAGCTTCGGTGTGCGTGTTTGCCAAGGGCTTGCTGGGCCCCACTATGAAGCAGTATTATTTCAGTGACCCGAGCAGAACAAACTTAGCCTATAATAAACCCGCTTCAGGGTTGACACAAGCTTGGGCCAGTGGCTTTTTGGCTCCAGGGCCCCGACTGTGACACAAGATGACTGAAGTTTGCTCATGTGTACCAGAAAGTTTGGCAGAATGACCTTTTCCAAATCCTTGAGCTGGGTCAGCCCTGGAGGGAGGAGCCCCAAGGAACCGGGAACAAAGCAGCTTTGTTTTCTTGCCGCCTGAAAAAACAGGGTTTGGGCAAGTGACAGGCCCTCACGTGTAGAGTCCTTGGGCTGCGGTCCTGCTGCTCTTGGCAGTCGAGGCTGTGGAGATGGCCCTGCTCCAGGGCTCAGACTTCACTGGAGAATGACAATTCCCCAAACCCTCAATGCAAGAGCCTCCCTCTTTGCTTGCCCTCCCCAGAGGCCTTCATCTGGGGCTGGACAGGCCCAAGTGACACAGAGTTCATCCTCTTGGGTCTGTTCTCTTATATTCTAGAATTATTTTGAAAGGAGGTTGGATTCAAGGATGATCTGGACAGAGGGTTCAAAGCTGGAAGGAATTCTGAAGTTTATTCAGCCTGGGGGTTTACGTGGATTTTTTTTTGGGGGGGTCTCTCAACTTTGAGGGGAAAAATAACTATTTTTACTAACCTTATATTCTTTTGTAATCCTGTGTGTTTTATTTTCTTCATTTTAAAACATGATTCTGAGAAAGGGTCCTTCAGCTTCAACAGATTGACTACCAAGGGACCTATAACATTATAAAAGGTAAAGCATGCCTGATTTAGTTCAAGTTGGTCATCTCTTCAAGGAGGAAAGTATGGCTGGGGGAGCACCAGGTCACCCAGGTAGAAGACTGCACTCTGTGGTAATGGCTAGAGGAAGGAGGTTTCATCTGTTTGGCCCCGGAACACAGAACCAAAAACAAGGTGGAAACTTCAAAGAGGTAAGTTTAGACAGGATATCTAGAAGCCAAGGTTAAGTCAACCAAACCTTCTTATTAGAAAGAACAGGGGCCTCTAAGGTGCTGGGTTCCTTCTCCTTAGAGGTCTGAAAGTCAATGACCACTCACTGGGTATATGATAGTCGGGATTCCTTTTCAGGGTTGGGTTGGTCCATAGAGACACCTAGAACCCGTCTCCCTCTCAGATTCTGTGCCTAGTGATTCTGGGCCTCTAAGTGCACCAAGGGATCAAGAGGAGGGAGAGGAGACTCCGGGAAGGACAGTCTCACACCCACTTTCTCCAAGAGCACATTTCAAATCTGGCTTTCTGAAATGTTGCACAGAAAGGTATAGTCACAACCTTGCCAAATAAAATCCCCCAAGCTAGCCTGCTTCTTCCCTGAGAACAAGAGGGAGATAACATCGCCCTTTGCCTTGCTCACCCAGACTAATTAGTGACTCATTCTGAGAAGACTGCAGAGCTGGAGTCATAGACCTAACCACCAGTAATTGCGCATTTTGCAGCATTGAGATTCCAGCTCCCCTGCAGTCCTGGGGAGCCTGGCCTTTGTTAGCCATGGGTCTCTTCACTCAGGACTTCCATGGGGCATCGACGTTGCAACCTCCTTCGCTTGCTGGTAGCATGTTGGCCAGTGATGTCCTACAGCCTGTGAGAGCAAGGCAGGGATCTGTTTGTTGGACAATTTTCCCAGAGCTCATGGCTGTGACCGCCATCATTTGGTGGTAGGGTATTCACTAGCTGTGTCACAGAGCTGGCCAGCTGGTCCCAAGCTTTCAGGAGAGATTGGGGGGGAGGAGGCAGTGAAGAACATTGGGTGGAACCATCCTGAGACGGACATTTAGAATGGGGCTGATGCTGTACTTTTCCCTCCGACCTCCCATGCTGGAAATGTTGGCAAAACAGAGGGAATTAAAACTGCACCCAGCTTACAGCCAGTTTGGCGATTGAGCTTTATCTCCTGCGGAGGGAGCTGGGTCCCTGACATGTGCCATCCAATTCAACGCTACAAATGACTTTTCACAAAGACCCGAGTTTCTCATTTCAAGAAGGTCACCTTTAAGGACCTTTTTGACCCCCCAAAAGTATCTTCAGCCCTGGAATACGTAGGGACATGCTGATAAAGGGTGGTCTGAGTGTACTTGGCACAGCCCTGTGTATGAGAAAGTAGGAACTCTCTGAAGTTCAATGTCAACCTCAAAACCAAGAGTATTATTCAATGGGATGGCTGAAGACTCCCACACAAATTCGAGATTGCTCTTGAAGTGACATTCCAATCTGCCACCCAGAAGAGGAAATGGAATACCCAGTGACCGGAGAACTAGAGTCGAGTCTGGCTTCTGTCTCTAATATAGCTCTAGGACCTTCCCCTTTCTGTGCATCGAATTCCTCCCCAAACACAACCAATAAATCACCAAGTATTTATTTGTAAGGCACCTACTATGAGGTAGGCATTGTGCCAAGAAAACTAACATAATGACCATGTCATTTATGTAGTGGTTTACATGTATTATCTCCTCTGATCATCACAACCCTGTGCTTTTATTATTATCCCCATTTTACAGATGAGGAAGCCAAGTCTGAGAGAGATTAAATGACCTCTCCAGGGTCACTGAGGTAGTAAGTGTCTGAGGCAGGATTCGAACCCAGGCCTTCCTGGCTCCAAGTCCACTGTTCAGCCTTCTTTGAATAGAATTGCTTTCCTTTGCACATCTCTGTATTTTATTTGATGCAGCTAAAAATGTGATTTCTCAGAAGGGGTCCATAGTTTTCACCAGACTTCACAAGGGACACAATGACAAATGCAAAAAGATTAAGAAATCCTGCTGGGGAACTGTTTGTTCGTCCCATTTATTCTGGCCCTTAGACCATCACCATTTTCTATGCTAATTTTTTTTTTTTTGCAGGGGGGAGGGCAGGGCAATTGGGGTTAAGTGACTTGCCCAAGGTCATACAGCTGGTAAGTGTTAAGTGTCTGATGCCAAATTTGAACTCAGGTCCTACCTGACTCCAGGGTCAGTGCTCTATTTACTGTACCACCTAGCTGCCCCTGCTAATTTAAAAAAAATATTAATTTTTGGAATAAAAAAAAGTATTTCTATAACGTGATACAATAAAAAAGATGATTGCATATGGAACTGTAAATCTACTTGTACAACTTGCTAATCCCTCCAAATATTTTTATATACACTTTTTATCAGTTTTTTTTTTTCTGGGATGCAGAGAGCATCTTTCTTCATATGTTCTTTATAATTAATTTTCATATTTCATCTGTGTATTTCTTATCTTTCTAATTAGATCACAAACTCTTTGCAAAAAAATTATTTTTTATTCCTTAGAGTGCCTAGCACAGTGTTAGGTGCTCAGTAAATACCTGATGCCTGGATAATAATTGAGTACCAGTGGGTGTTTACCCTGTTGCAATGTTCATGTTACTGGTAGGCTGCATATACTATGAATTTCCTTAGTATGTCTTGACTTCCAATCTAAGTGCTTTACTATCTTGGTATGCATAGACGGCTCCTTCCAGTTCTTTGGGAATAACAGTGTTTTGCTGATCTTGTGACCCCATAGATTCCCCCCTTCCTTTTTTTTTTTAATCAGCTTTACCAGGAAATTCTCAATCTCTCTCTCTCTCTCTCTCTCTCTCTCTCTCTCTCTCTCTCTCTCTCTCATTCTCTCTCTCTCTTTCTCCCTCCCTCCCTCCTCTGTCTCTCTCTGTCTCCCCCTCTTTGTCTCTCTGTCTCTCTCTCTTCTCTCTCTGTCTCTCACTGCCTGTCTCTTTTTCTCTCCCATTACCTCTAGCTTAATTCAGTCCAAATCCAATCTCTTCCAATTTAATTTGGTTGCTACAAAGGTTGCAGATGATAAGATCACTAATTTGGACTTAGAAGGAACTTTAAAGAACATTTGTTCCCGTGGTTCTCAAACCTTTTGGTCTCACGACCCCTTCACACTGAAAAATGACTGAGGACCCCTCTCTCTCATCTGTATAGGTTATTTTTAATCAATATTTACTGTCATAGAAATGAAGACATCTTAATGTTATGAAAATAGCGTTGACCTCATAGACCCCCAGAAGTCCGTGGGCCACACTTTGAGAACCACTGATCTAAACTAATCTAATCATTTTTACAAATGGGGAGCTGACCCTATGGGCTCATCGCTGTCACAGATTTAGGGCTGGGAGGGATCTTCAAGGCCATCACATTTAATTCTCTCATTTTATAGATGACAAAACCAAGGCCCAGGGAAGTTAAGTGACTTTCCCAGAGTCACGTTGGCAGTATGTGTCTGACATAGGATTCCAGCTCGTCTCCCTTTCTCTAGTCCTAGCACTGTCTCCACTCCACTAACTAGCCACCTCTGGGAGTTGCCCATGATTCTTCAAGGCATTTCTGGGGTCCAGAGCTGGGATACTGCATTGAGAGAACCTGCGTCCAAATGTGCCAGCTTTAAGAACATGGGCCAGTCCCTTCATTTCTCTGGGTGTAGAACAAAGTGCTGGATTAGATGTCCAACAGAGCCCTGTCCTTTTCCGGGAATGGGATCCTTTCACGTTCCTATCACATGTCTCCTGGAGGCACTTCATCCTTTGTGGCCCTGGACTGGTCTCCCTTCTTACATCTAGCTCTGTCTCACATATCCTCCAGTCCGCTACCCAGAAACATCTCCCCATGGAACAGCTCTGTCCCCATCACTGCTTTGCTCAGAAACCTTCAGTGGCTCCCTATGGACACCAAGATCCTACCCAAGCACCTCACCCTGGCCCTCAAGGTCCTCTACCAGCCAGGCTGATCTCCCGTTTGTGGTCTAGCTTCATAGTATCCTTCTTCATGCATACTGCATTCTGACCTATGAAAGGCACCAGCCGTTCCCTACACCTGGCACTCCATCTCCAGGCTATAACAGTTTCATAGCCGTTGTCATGCTACAAAGGGCTCAAGCCCTAATCCCAGAGGCCTAAAGGTAGTGGGGAGAATGCTGGGTTGGATGTGGAATTGGGAAGACCTGACTTTGAATCCAGCCTTGGTAATCTACTAGTGATGTGAACACGGCTCTCCCCAGATCTCAAAATCCCAGGTGCAAAGGGCCTCAGAAGCAATCCAGACCACACTGGGATGGACCAAGCATCCCCACTGGGGCACACCCACCAATGGTTACATGGGCTCTACTTGACAACCTCTGGCCAGTGGAAGGCTGTCCATTCCTCCTGGAGAAGGCTCTAATGAGGGGAGGTTTTATCCCATCATCCAGCCTATAGCCACCTCTTGACTTTGGCTTTGCCTTATATGGCACCAGAAGCAGGCACCATTGTTCTGGTTCTTGCTTGGAGACAACAAAGGTACCAAGGATCTGGGATTTCATCAGTGTTGTCCCAAGCACCACACTTTGGTAACACTTTAGTCTTGGAAAGTGACCTGAGCCTTAAGAGGTGAGGTGATTGGCTTGTGTTCACCCAGCTAAGGAATACCAGACTTGAGACTTGAACCCAAGCTCTTCCTTGTTCTGAGTCTGGCACTCCAGCCCCTCTGCCTCTTAGACCCTCCCAGTCTACCACAGCAGGAATTCTTTTTTTTTTTTCAATCTATTTATTTATTTTTAGTTTTCAACATTCATTTCCACAAGATTTTGAGTTACAAATTTTTCTCCCCATCTTTCCCCTACCCCCACCCCAAAATAGCGAGCCTACTGAATACCCCTTCCCCCAATCTGATCTCTCTTATGTCCTCCCTCATCCCCCCTGCCCCCAACTTTCTAGTAGGGCAAGATGACGGCAGGAATTCTTAATCTTGTTTGGGCACTGGACCCTTTAGGCAGTCTTAGGAAATCTATGGACCTTTTCTCAGAACAATATTTCAAAATACAGAAAACGGAATATATAAGATTATCAAGTAAATCAATTATATTGAAATGCAGTTATAAAAATTAAACAGCAACAGCACAAATTCCAGAACCCCAGGTTAAAAATCCCTGTATTACCTCGTAGTCTAGTACTCTCTTAAGGTACTTCCTTTGATCAATTTATTTACCCATGAATTACCCCGGATTCGTTGAGATAAGAGTCCTTCGCCAATACAGGTTGGTACCTTCTTTGTAGCTTATAGTGTTAGTCTCCTGCCTGAGGCCTTTAGGGTTTAAGTGACTGTGTCAGAGGTGGAATCTGAACCCAGGCCTTCCTGACCTCAGGGCCAGGTCTCTGTTCACTCCACACTATGTTTATTCTTAGAGTGGTTCCATTTAAACCTAGCTACAGTCAAACCCACAGGCCAGATCTAATGTGGTCTGCCCCGCCCATTATTCTCCCTCCCTTCCAGAACGAATCGTCCCAGTTTTGCAGCCACAAATTGTCCCGTGTTTACCTTCCCAAAACAAAGTGCCAATTCTCACATTTCTTCAGTGAGGTAACGGGAAAAATCAGCCCCTTGATGGCTTGGAAATGTTGGAAGCCAACCCCGATGTGTGCAGAGCAAACACGACTCTGTGCCTGGCCTTCCTGTTTGTTTTTGTGGACGGGGCATTGATTAGTGAGGACGCGGAGATGCGGAGGCTGGGCAGAGCGTCTGCTCCAGGGTGTTTCAGAGGCAGAGAGAGGAGCAAGGAAACTCCCATGAGGTCACCTGGGTTCTGCCCTGCCAGCGCTCCGGGCTCACGCTCTGCCTGTGGAGATTTACTCTGCTTCAAAATGAAAGAGGAAAAACACGATGCACGTCCTCACCTGTGACTCATCGTCAGGCTCAAGGACGGTCCTCCGGTGGGGGGGGGGGGCGGGGAGACAGCGTCCTGCTTCTGAGAGGCCTGATTCTCTTTAATTCCTACAAATACAGTTCTCATCACTCCGTCAGTTCAGACTCCCAGAGTTTCCGTCCAAGCGAACCTGGGCTGGTCTGGCCCCGAAGCAGACTCCACCATACTCTTCACACCGATCTGCTCGTCGGGACTTAATACCCCTGTTTAATTTTGCTTTGGATAATAAATGGACATAGAATAAATAGATAGCTAATACTAAATTAATAGACCATAGATATTATTAATTATAACTATTAATTGATAAATAAGTAGCAAACAAACAAATAAGAAATGGAAATGGATAATGGGCTGCCCCAGAGTCAGCGAGGTTGGGTTCGAGTCCTGCTTCTTCGGCTTGCTAACTGTATGACTTTGGGCCAGTCACTTCCATCTGGGCCTCAGTTTCCCCCTCTGTAAAATGAGAGTTGTGAAATCCTGTGACCCAGAGGAAAGGAAGGGCGGCTGCGTCTTCCTCTGTTTACTACGTTTGCAGAGTCAGCCTTTCCAAACGGGTATATGTGCACGTGTGTGGGGCAGCCAGGGGCGCCATGGGGCACAGAGTGCCAGCCGGGAGGGGGGACGCCTCATCCTCATGAGTTCAAAGCTGGCCTCAGACACTTCCTAGCTGTGTGACCCTGGGCAAGTCCCTTCATCCTGTTTGCCTCAGTTTCTTCATCTGTAAAATGGGCTGGAGAAGGAAAGGCAAACCAGCCTAGGGTCTTTCCAGAGAAAACCCCCACTGGGGTTGTGGAGAGTCAGACATGACTGAAAAGTGACTACAGCACAACAACACATACACGCATATATGTACACACGAGTATATATGTAAACACATACACACATGTATACTACACATACACACACGTGTATACTACACATACATACACACGTGTATACAGAAAGAAGCTAATTTGATTTAAGGGAAGTTTCCTGATTATCAGAACAATGCTGAAGTGCCCTAGGCCAGCTTAGGGGTAGTGAGTGCCCCATCAAACAAGGTAGTTTGCAGGGGAGTGATTCTCCATTTCCTTCTTGAGCTCATTTTATTTATTTTTTTTTAAATTAACTTTTGCTTATTTTTAGTTTACATTATTAATTTCCATGAAATTTTGAGTTACAAATTTTCTCTCCATCCTTCCCCTACCCACCACCCCAAAACAGCAATCCCACTGTATAACCCCTCCCCCAATCTACTCTCTCCTATGTCCTCCCCCATCACCCTTCTGACTTTCCAGCAGGCAAGATGGATCTCCATACCCCAGTGCCTGCATAACCCAGTTCCCAGTTGCATGTAAATTATATATATATTTGTATCTATATCTATCTATCTATATTTAACATTTGATTTTAGAACTATAAACTTCAGATTCTATCCCTTCCTCCCTCGTCACCCACTTAAGACAGACACTGGAAAGACCAGCAGTTCAATACAGGCTGCACGTGTGTAGTTAAGCAGAACATCTCCACAATGGACATACTGGGAAAGACTGACTATATTTCCCTCCTTCCTATCCCACCCCCCACTTGTTCTATTCTCTACTTTGTCCCTGTCCCTTTACAGAAGTGTGTGCTTCTAACAACCCTCCCCTCCATCATCCTCCTTCTCATCCCCATCCCCCCTACTCTCCTGTAGGGTAAGATACCTAATTTAGAGTTTATGTCATTCCTTCCCTAAGCCAAATTCAATGAGAGTAAGGTTGACCCATTCCCTTTTGCCTTCCTGTTCTTCCTCTCCATTGTAACAGTTATCCCTTGCCTCTTCTATATGAAATGATTGACCCCATTCTGTCTCTCCCTGTCTCCTCTCATTCTACTCCTCTCCCACCTCTCAATTTCACCTTTTGCAATATCATCCCTTCCTATTCAATTGATCCTGTGCCCTCTGTCTATGTACACATATATACACATACTCAGATATGTATTTATATGCATATAT
>CM053584.1:9965992-10104763 GCA_028627135.1 Pseudochirops cupreus
TTTCTTCAGTCAGGTTGTTGACTCTCTTTTCATGATTTTCTTGAATCATTCTCATTTCTCTCCCCAATTTTTCTTCCACTTCTCTTATTTGGTTTTCAAAATCCTTCTTAAGCTCCTCTATGGCCTGTAGTCAGTTTCCATTTTTCTTGGAAGCTTTTGGTGCGGGAGTTCCGACTGTGTTGTCTTCCTCCTGTTCCATGTTTTGATTCTTTTTGTCCCCAACAAAGGAATCTAAAGTTGGATTGCTGAGCTTGGTTTGCTTCCTTTGCCTGCTCATGTTGCCAGTCAGTTACTTGGCTTTTGAGTTCCATAGAACTCTGCTTTCAGAGGGGAGAGCTTTGTCCCAAATCGCTGGGGTTTTTGCAGCTGCCAGAGCTATTAGGAGGCTGCTGTCTCTGCAGCCCCCACCAGCTTTGGCTCACTGGTCACACACCTCAGGACTACCACCCAAGACCGTGAACTCCATCCAGGCAGCTCAAGGCAAGAGCACTTAGCCTCTGAATGATCACTTGGCCCCCCTGCAATCTGCAGACTGAGAACTCTGAAGCAGCCACATGGAGGCAGCTGCGGGGCTGCTGCTTCAGACTGCTTCTAGCTCTGGTGCAGTTGGCCAGACCCTCTCCCCCAAATTTAGCTGAGTTCTACTAACCTTTCCCTTTGTCCTTGACTCTTATGGGTTGATAATTCTGGAAACCACCACAGCTGCTGGTGATCTGCTCTCCTGAAAGCTCCAGCAGCAGTTTGTCCTTGGCTGCCCTTGGGCTCCAGCCTCGGGTTCATGTGGTGCTGACCTGGGCTCCCTGCGCACTGCGATGAACCCCTTCCCGTCTGCCTGCCGGCCTGCCTTCAGTGGGAACTTTGTTTCTCTGGCCTTTTGTGCATTCTGGAGCTCCAAGATTTGTTTAGAGTCATATTTTATAGGTATTTGAGGTGTTTGTGGGTGGAGCTGTGGAGTTTTGCCGCTTCTACACTGCCATCTTGACTTAACCCCTATAATTCAAGCTCATTTTAAAGATGAGGAACCTGAAGTAAACAGGATGAAGTGACTTGGCCAGGGTCACCCAGCTCAAAGTGTCTGAGGCTGGATTTGTACTCAGGTCTTCCTGACTCCCAGTTCAGTGCTCTATTGTAATACCTAGCTTCCTATAGGGGAAGACAACATGTACATGTAGTTTATCCAAATAAATACATGAAACAAACTAAGAATCTCCCCCATATCATACCCAGCAAGCAGCCATGCAGCCTCTGAGGAGGGGCCCACTGGGGGAGCACAGCATCATAGGTTTAGATCTAGAAGGAGGCTCAGGGATCATTTAGTCCAAGCATCTCATTTTACAAGTTGAAAACTTAGGCTCAGAGAACAGGCACCACTCTCTGAGATCACGGGAGGGGAAAGTGCCCACACCAGAATTCAGACTCAATCCAAACCACAGACTCTCCCCTGCTCCCCCTGCTCTGTCTTCCTGCGTACTCCAGGGGTTGAGGCAGTGATTCTGTACTGATGAGCACCAGAACAGCGCACCTAAATGTGAGGGGAGGGCCCCTTCCCCTGCCACCTGTGCCACTGCTTGGCCAAGCCATCAATCAAAGCCAACCTTGACTGCTCATGGCAACCACCCAGGTTGGCCTGCCTGAGAGCCCGGCCCCCAAGGTCAGCAGCCGCACCAGCTACTCTCTGCTGACTCCAGACAAGTAGGTCTTGGCTGTAGGATTCCAAGGGTGCGCCAAGGTTCGAGCACAACCAGAGAAGCCTCAAGTGCCCCCAAAGAGGAGGAATTTGGGTTTGGAGGTGCAAGGTATGTTCAGCTTTGCTCCTTCCTCCCTGTCTGAGTCAATGGCACCATCCCTCTGGGCCTCAGTTTCCTCACCTGTTAAAGGAGAGGACATGACCTCTGACGGCCCTCCTAGCTCTTGGGCCCATGATCCAGAATCCTGAGAATGTGGTGTCCTGACTCCCTTAACACTGTGAGAACCTGGGAGTGGGAAGGGAAAGGAAATAGAGAAGGGTACCCCTTGAGAGCCGGGGCATCCTCAACATCCAAGGGCCTCAGCAGAGTCTTGTCTCCCACATCATCTGCCTGAATGGAAAGCGAACAAGTTGTGGGTGCCTCTGTGGCAGGCAGTGGGGTGCCCTAGACAGAGAAGTCACTGCATCATGGTGTAGCCGACAGATGGCTGGGCTGGAGGATCAGAGAGATCTGGGGTAAATCCCTGCCTCTGGCATCTGACAGCTGACTGACCCTGGGAGACATCATTCCACCTCTCTGGGCCCTAATTTCCTCATCTCTTAAGGGAGGGGGTTGGAATTTGATGGTTTCTAGAGCCCCTCCGAGTTCAGAATCTATGCTCCTACAATCCTCTGACCTGAGTTCAAATCCCACCATGGAGCCTTATGACCTCTGTGAGCTGGGACAATCCACTTACGTGCCCCCCCTCAGTTCCCACATCTGTGACGACTCTGTGGCTCCTTCCAGCATTATTTCCTAGCTGTCCCGGCCAAAGCTTGCTTTCTGCACCTTTGTTTGCATGTTCTCTCCTCCGTTAGACTGTAAGCTCCTTGAGTCTCTTCTTGTGCCTGTGGCACTCGGCGCAGCGTCTGGGACACAGTGGGCATGTAGTAAATGTTTATTAATTAATTGCTCTGTTGATCCCATGACCATTTTTGTCCTTTCCAAGATTCTGTCTGAAGGGAGGGTGAGTTAGGAGGGACTCTCCCCACCTCTGCCAAGGCTAGAAGGCCTCCCTGCCCAACTTCTAAAGCTGAGAACAGTGGGCAGCTTAAGCCCTGATGGCTGAGGGTCACTGTCCCTGGCATCACAGGCCGGAGAGCTTGTTTCCGATGCAGATGGGGTGGGATGAAATGGCTCCTAACCCTGGCAACGACTGGGGATTTTCTTTTCTTGGAAAAAACAAATACCCTGACATCATCTTGCTTTTCCCTTGCCTGTCTTCTTCTCATAAAGATGGAGAGAATGATGTGCCCTGACCTCCAGGGCAGGGTAACGAGGCTTCACAACTGCAAAAGTCATTAGTGAATCACAGGCGGAAGCGACCTTCTCCCCAGCGACTTTCCTGATCTTTGTGGGTATTGCTTCTCCCAGTGGCCTTTAGCTGGTTAGCAGTGACCCGAGCATCCTTTATGAGCCTGCATCACTAGGAGCAGTTCAGTGTTGAGGTGTATGTGATAGAGAGGGTGTCCCTGGCCCCACATTCGAATCCCTCTCTGCCACTCCTTAGCCAGGAGGCCTTGGGAGCAAGGCACCTGAATGCTCAAAGCCTTATTGGTAAAATGAGAGGACCGAGCTCCATGGCCTCTGGGTCCTTCTGTTTGGGAACCTGGGAGCACAATAGGCTTTAGGCGACCTCTGCTTCTCTGCATTAGCTTGTCTTATGCTCTGGAGGTTCAAAGGTAAAGTCCAGAAGGCAAGTGAGCTCCCTTCCTGACTTAGTCCTTTATCACAAATGCAACTCTCAGCTGAGACTAATGTGATGCTCAAATGTTGATGTAATTAAGAATTGTGTACTCTGCCAAAACCTTTTTGTATGTCACAGACCCCTTGTTGTGGACAAAATAAAACACACGGGATTATCAGAGAAACCAACCACGGTGAAACGTAGCTGTCAGCATGTTAAAAACAAGAAATTCTTCAGTCCCTGGTGAAGAATTCTTTCATCTAACCCAACTTCACCATTTTACTGTTGAGGAAACAAGTCTGGGGAGGTTTGATGACTTGTCCAAGGTCAGAGGAACAGAACATTAGATTAGACTGTAAGTTCCTTGAGGGCAGGGGCTGTCTTTTGCCTCTTTCTGTATGTCCAGAACCTAGCATGGCACCTGGCATAAAATGTTTATTGACTGACAAAATGGCAGAGCTGGGGCTTGTGGACCTTCCTGGGATGGTCATAGAACCTGCCTCAGTGGCTGGCTTTTAGGGATGAAATGAAATATGAGGCGGCTTTACGAGATTTAGAGTGTTGTGTTTTAAAATTTATCTATGATGGTGATGGTGATGATGAAGTCAGTGATGGCAGTGACGAGGAAGGTGAGGATGACGATGGACGCTTGCTAGTACAATGCACTTGCGGTCCCTGAGCCTGCTTCCTCACTGGTAAAGTAAGGAGGTTGGACTATGTATGGTCTCTCCCAGTTCTGGGTCTATGGTTCACACACACACTCACATGCACACACACACACACATTCACACACACACACACTCACACGCACATACACTCACACACACACACCAGACACACACAAACACACACACACACACACACACACACACACACACACACACAATCATCCAATCTTCACCCAAACTCATGGTTCACTTCCTCGATCTTGGGTATAAAGCAGAGGGGCCTCAGACACCTTTTGGTCCAGATCCTTTACCTAGGGGATGAAGACACTGAGGCCTGGAGAGGAGGAGGGAGGAAGAGAACCGGCTGAGGTCACACAGGGCAGGGAGCAGCTGGCCTGGGATTTGAGCCCTTCCTGACCCTAAAGTGAGCATCTTTCCCATGTCTGCCTCATATCTTAAGTTATTATTTAACTATGTCTCTGGGCCAGGCCCTGAGCTGGACGCAGGGGTGACAAAGGTAGTGGCTCTAACCTTCCATTCCATCAGTCAGCAAGTGTGTATTCAGCTGACTGTGGGGCAGGGGCAGAGGGGAGGGATGGGAGGCCCAGCTGGGCTGTGTGTGATGGGCTTCTGAAGCCTCCCTTCACTACAGGGAAAACAGAAAGAAAGAAGGGATAGGTCCCTCAGCTGCCCTGTTTTTGCCTCTCTTTGCAGCCTCAGAGCTTTGCAGAGAGTTTGTCATAGAAAGCATGTCATGAGCATGTGTTGATTAAGTAAAAAAGGAAAAGGTGACTCCTTCAGATTGCGCTCTGAGCAGATGCTGCTTTCTAACTCCCCCATTAGTCATGGGAGCCTTGTGGCGTGTGTGTGTGAAGGCTTGGCCAGCCATCCTTGCACTATTCCCCAAGATGATCCTGAGGAAGAGGGAAGAGAAATCCATCCCGTTTAGTGCCAGGGGCAGAACAAAAGGTGAGAAGTGGAAATTATCAAGAGACAAATTCAGGGTGATAGCAAAAAATGACAACTGCCCCAAGTGAAATGGGAGTGGGGTCCCCCTCACTGGAGGCCTTTGAGCACAGGCTGGATGACACCTGGTCAGGGCTGCTGGAGAGAGGATTATTGGTCAGATCCAGGTCTGGTCACAGAGGACTCTCCAGTTCAGAGCCTGGTTCTATGCTCAATAGTAATAATGACAGTTAACACTGATGACTGCAAAGCCTTTTACAAACATGGCCTCGTTTTATCCTCTCAACAACTCAGGGAGGTGAGTTCTGTTATTCTCATTAGGCAGCTAGGTGGCTCAGTGGATAGAGTGCCTGGCTTGCAGTCAGGAAGACCTGAGTTCACATCCAGTCTCAGACATTTACTAGTAGCCAAATGACCCTGGACAAGTCACTTAACTGCTGTTTGCCTTCATTTCCTCAGTTACAAAACGGGGATATTAGCAGCACTTACAGGAATTTTATGAAGATCAAATGAGATGATATCTGTGACAGGTGCTTAGCATAGTGTCTGGCACATCATAGGCACCACAGAAGTGATTATTTCTAACCCTTGTGCAGATAGAATAACAGAGGCAGGCAGAAGGAAGTGAAATGATGTGCTCAGGCGAGAGAGCTGGCGAGTGTCCAAGGCAGCCCATTACACTCATGGACAATTTTAATTGTTAGGAAGCTTTTCTGGACATCTAACTAAATAGGTCAGCTCATCGGCCCTCCTCCTCCCCCATCCCTCTTGATCTGCCCTTTGGAACCAACAGAAAAGTCTGTCCCTTCCATGTAACCACCCTTCAAAGACTGGGAGCCGTCAGTCGCATCTCCCGAAGTCTTTTCTCCCCCAAGTTATATATACCCAGTTCCTCCCATTGATTTTCAAATGTCCCACACTCAGACCCTTTCTTCTCCATCCTGACCACAAGGTGAGCCCAACACTGCATCTGATGTGGGCGGAGCACAGATGGACTATTCCCTTCCTGGACCTAGACCGTAGAACCCTCTTAATGCATCTATTTTGTATTAGCCGTCTCAGTCACGTAACTGGGTTTGCCTCAGTTTCCTTTTCTGTAGAATGGGATAATAATAGCACCAATGTCCCAGCATTGTTGTGAGGACCCAATGAGATACCTGCAACGCGCTTAGCACAGTGCCTGGGCACATAGTAAGGGCTGTCTCAATGTTAGCTATTATTCTTGCCAAGTCACACTGTTGGCTCACATTGGGCTTTTAATCCTCTGCAGTTCACTCAGATCTTTTTTCAGATGAATTGCTGTGAAGTTATATCTACCATATACACAGCATGTCATGTAAGTCATAAAGCTGGCACACTAGATGCCATCCACTCCAAAGACCTTTACGTCACAACTGCAGAAAATGAGGCACAAGTGAGAAAAAAAAATGATAAAATAGTGCGTTCCCTTCCAGTGGGCCGGGTAGAGTCTGGACAGCATCAAGAACATGGATCAGCACAGGCAGCACTACAGAGCTGCTCACTGGATGAGCTGTGGTCACAAGAGAGCTCTTTGAAAAAGCCGTGCAGTTCTTTAGCGGTGTCATGAATAACTGGTTATTTACTAGCGGCTATATATTCATCTGATGACAGTTCTCAGCTTAAAATGCTAAAGTTACCCTCCTGAAAACAAAAACAAAAATCAAAAGCCAACCAGCATTCATTGCTTTTAAAAAAGGGGAACCTAGCCCTCCCTTACTCCTTTCCTTCCTTCTCTCCTTTCTTCCCTTCTTCCCTCTCTCCTCCTCCTATTCCTTATTTCATTCTTTCCTCCCTCCTTCCTTCCTTCCTTCCTTCCTTCCTTCCTTCCTTCCTTCCTTCCTTCCTTCCTTCCTTCCTTCTGTTTTCTCTTTTCCATTAACCTGGAACCTAGACAAGGCACATATTATTCACTGAGAACCACTTACATAAGACATCAACAAGGTGTCACAATCAAGGAGATTGCATTCTATGGCCCTGATTCCCAGCTTTTGATAGCTTAGGATCAGTAAATAATTTGAACAGCTGTCGTTCCTAAAACCTGAGATTACCTATGGTAGAGAAACAATGCTACTTTGCCTCCAGCAAACATTCTCCCATGTCCGCCCATTTCAAGTCACATATGTGTCCCTTTTTTATCTGTTTTGCTTAGCAAAACTTATCTGCACATTTGCTTGGCTTCTCCTCGAAGGAATCGACATTTTAGGGCAATTTCTCAGAGGCACTCAACTCTGATTTGTTCCTTCTGCCGATCTATATTACAGGCTTGCAGGATTTCCTTAGTGAGCAAAACCAATGATAATAACTGATATCTACATAGCGCTTTTCAGGTGTGCAAAACAGTTTACTTACAGACGGGTGTAGGTACATAAATGTTTGTTTGCTGTTTATCTCATTTGATCCCTAAAAAGAACCTAGTGAAGCAAGTACCATTGTTCCCATCTGAGACTGAAGGAAACAACAGAGTCTCAGAAAGTGAGGTGGCTGCCCAGGGTCGTACAGCTAGGAAGCATCCGAGGAAGGATTTGATCATGCCAAGCCCGGACTCTTTCCACCATGTCCTGCCACCTCCCAATAGTTGCAGATTCTATAGAACTTGCCTTTTCTTGCCTTTCCACTTCAGGGATGATAGATTTGTGGAGAAGAAGCCTCTCTCTCCCTACATAGACAGATTCGACTGTTTGATGGCTTTGTGCTGGGGCCCAGTGCATGGATTTGTGTCTGGTCTGACCTTGTGATCATGAAGTTTTTTTTAAAATCACTTTTCCATATCAAATTAGGAGGTTTCCGATAGAGGGTCCCAGGAGTCTATGTTTGGTTCTGTACTGTTTGCCCTTTAAATTATTTCCTTGGCACAGATGTTGTGTTTATCAGATTTGAAGATGACAGTGAGCTGAGAGAGATACCTAATGCAGAGGTGAGAGAATCAGGGTGAAAAAAAGACCTGGACAGGCCAGAATGTTGGGTTGAATCTACTAACATGGAATTTAATAGATTCAAATGTAAATTCTTACATTTGGGCTCAAAACATCAACCTCCCAAGAATAAGAAGAGGGAAGTATGGCAAGCGAGCAGTCAGTCTGGAAATGATCTGGCGTTTTGAGTGAACTTCACATTCGGTGGGGAAAATGGAAAATGTGTCATAATAGTCACATGAGGGAATGTGGCCTCTGGCGGTATTTAAAGAGGTAAATCCAAAAATTGGGAATATTCCATCAGCCCGAGGGAGAGCATCCCTAGAATGATATTCAGTTCTGGTGACCCCATTTTAGGAAGAACCTTGATAAGTTGGAGAGAGTTCAAAGGACAATCTGAATGGGGAGGGACCCACAAATGATGCCACATCATGATTGATTGAAGGAACTGGGAGAACAGAAACCCTGCAGGTTAGGGGGAGGCTGAAGGGTATTATAACTGTTTTCTAATGAGCCAAGGGCCATCATCTGGAAGACAGATTAGATTTGTTCTTTTTGACCCCAGAGGGCAGCAGCAGGAACAATGCCTGCTGACCAGCGGGAGCCATTGTCCAGGCTGGGGGATGTCTGACTGGGGAGAGAGCAAAGATTTTTTTCAAAGATACATTGGACTAGAATTTGTGGCTGCTGTGGATGCTTTCATTGAAATAATGTGAGTTGGCGATAGCATCTTTCAAGGGCTGTGCAGAAGCAGAGGTATGAGGCATGTGTGTGTATGGCTGCTCTCACCCCTGCCCAATGCCAAGTACAGATAAGGAACTCCTCTAAGGCATCACTCAAAAGCAGCACAGTGGACAAAGCACCAGGTCTAACCCCAAGCTCAAACACCTCCTCAGACATGCACGAATGGTGTGACCTTGGGCAAGTCACTTAACTTCCGTCTGCATCCCTTTCCCCAACTGTAAAATGGAGATCCTGAGGCTTGCTGTGAAGATTAAATGAGATTATTTTTAAAGAGCTTAGTGAATGCCTGGCACATAATAAATGTTCCTCCCTCTCTCCAAGACAACAACTCCATAAGAATATTTACCAAACGTTTTCTATGTGCTGAGCCCTGTGCGAGGCTCTGGGGGATGCACACGGCTTTGATAAGATGCGATCTCTGCCCTCATAAAGCCCCCCATCTAGTAGGGGATGAGGCACCAACACAGATGATGCGATACCCAGCACCCAGTGATAAATGATTACATTAGGGCATGAAAATAACAGAGCTGTGTGAGACCTGGGAGGGGAGCTCTTGGCAACCAGACGGTCAAATGAGAGGCTGAGGGAGGTACCCCCTCCCCCTCCCCCTCCTCCCTCTCCTTCCTCCCTCCTTCTCCTCCCTCCTCCTCCTCTCCCCTTCCTCCTCCCTCCCTCCCATCCTTTTCCTTCCTTCCTTCCTTCCTTCCTTCCTTCCTTCCTCCCTCCCTTCTTTCCTTCCTTCCTTCCTTCCTTCCTTCCTTCTTTCCTTCCTTTCTTTTTTCCTCCATCCCCTCTCCCTCCCTTGCTCTCTCTTTTTTCTTTCTTCCATTCTGTCTTTCCACGGCATCCAAGCCCAAACCTATTCCAGTCTGCTTTTGGAGGTTAAATTCCAGGTAGTTTCACCCCAAAATTCTCATTTTTACGGATAAGGAAGCTAAATCCTAGTGAGGCAGTCACTTGTCTGATGCTATGGAGCTGGAAATGGGCATTTCCAGGGCCAGACCCCCAGGATCCTGAATCCTTGCTCTGGAACCTCTCCATTGGATCAGAACATTTGATTTCAACCATTGTTACCAAGTAAGTAGGCTGGTCCTATAGAATCCAAACTCAGGAGAGAGGTGAGAGCTGGAGCTCCAGATCTGGGAGCCAATGGTCCTTTGACCTCATGGAGGCTCATGATATCACCTAGTGTAGAGTCTGACATGAGAAATAGAGATCCAGCACAGAGTGGTTGGGGAGGCCTCTTCTAAGGGGGCAAGAGAGAGAGGATGATCAGGTGAAGGAAGCTGAGGAATGGTGGTCAGCCAGGTAGGACGTAGCCACACAAGATCCAAGGGTATGTTTGAGGAGAATGTGGCCAGCAGTGTTTCAGAGGAGGAGGAGGAGGAGGCCAATGAAGGTCTCTGAGGCCTCACTGGGCTAGAGAGTAACCTTTGATCCTTCTGGGTTAGTTTTAACTTGAAGTTCTGATTTTGGTGTGTAAAGGGCACATGGACCAGAGCGTGTGTCTGTTGTCTGGAACTAGCTCAGCTGTGGAACTCTTGGAGACCCTGCACTAAGCCCCAGAGGGAGGTGAGCTGCCTGGGTGGAGGGAATCTTTACCCTTCTGAAATGACAGCTTGTCAAGGTATAAGTAAATTGGTCATAACCCAACCAGAGGGTAATTAATTATTCAAGCTTGGGCTTTCCAAGAGCAGCCTGGGGCTTGGCTGGCTTCCTCCTTTTCATGACACACCCCAGTTTCATGATGGGCCTCTTGTCTAGTTCCTTCTGATACTGAAGGCAGGACAAGTATCGTCAAAGGCTGCCAGCAATGTTCCAGAGATAACCCTCCTTCTTCCCCTCCCTTCTCCCCTTGTTGCCTCTGTCCTCGCCCGACCCAGGACAGGAGCCTTGGCTCAGAGGCAGAAAGGACCCTAAGGGTCATAGAGGCCAACTCCTCCTCCCTCTCAATCCTTTCTTTGACAAATGAGGAGCAGGTGCCATAGCAGGTCACCACAGCTTATGCGTGATCACACTTGTGGACAGCACCAGAGCTGGCATCTGAACACTGGCCCTTTGACTCCAGATAGAGAGAAATCATGGTAAAGACCATGATGGTGATAACAGCAACTGGCCACCCCCAAAATGAGCATTTATGTGGCACTTAGTGCATGCGAAGCACTTTACAAACAGCGTCACAGTCTGATTCTGACTCCGCTCTGGGAGGCAGGGGATATGATCGTTCCCATTTCACAGTTCAGGAAGCTAAGGCAGACAGAGGTTAAGCGACTTGCCCAGGGTCACACATCTAGTGTCTGAGGATTTGAGTTCAGGTCTTCAAGACTCCAGGCCCAGGGCTCTGTGCACTGTGGCACCACCAAGTTGTGTCTAGATATATTTCCTTCAGGAAGGAAAAAGTGTTAGGTCTTGTCTCTGATAACTACTGGCAGAGAGACCCTGGAAAAGTCATTTAACTTCTCAATACTCTGAGCAACTCTCTAACAGAGGAGGTCTTGGATTTCTTTCTGTCATGGATCCCTTCGGCCATGTGGTAGACCCTTTCTTAGAACCATGTTTTTAAACACATAAAATAAAAATACAGAATTAAAAAAGAAACCAATTATGCTGAAATAGTTATAAAAATATGTTTTAAGAAGTTCCTGCATCTTTACAGGCTGTATCAGATTGTTTGCCATCCTGGGGGAAGGAAGAAGGAGGGAAATTTCAGAACTCAGAATCTAGTAAAAGTGAATGTTGAAAACTATCTTTACATGTAATTGGAAAAAAAATACTTTTAAGAGGAAAAAAATCCAGAGTGCCTAATTAAAAAAAAAAAGGAAGCAGGGTGAGATTCCCTCCTCTAAGATTATAAGTTGTAGATAGAGTGCTAAATGTTATTGGTGGATGGAGTGCCTCCATATGGAAGGTCTTTAGATCAATGAAATTCCAGGTCTAATCTCTATTCACAGGGTAAAAGACCCTGTGCCAGATGCTGAGGATGCCAAGATAAAATATGAATAAAATGTAATATGATAAAATATTAAAATATAAAAATATAAAATACAAAAGCATCTCTCTAAGAGCCCCCACACATTTTGTCCCCTGGGTCCTGGGGCTGCTTTGCCTCTTCTCTATTTAAAGTTCTGGACAAGAGGTTGGCCAAGGCTGCATTTCCAGCTCCTCTCCAGCTTTTGAGTTTGTGAATGGAGGTCAGCAGCAGCTCAGGATCAGGGTCTTGGCAGCTAAGGAGAGCAGGGTGGAGCAGCGGCAGCAGAGGCTTAGGTCTCCACAGTGTTGTCTGCCAACTGTCTGCTGTAACTTTTGAAGTTAGGGTCTAGACAACCAACCCCCAGGGCCTGTGATGCATAGAAAGTAAACTGACCCATGGATGGATCAGCTTCTGGCATTAGAAGAGCCCTTAGAGGGAATCTAGTTCAGCCTCCCCTAACACACACAAACACCCCATCCATCCATTCATCCATCCATCCATTCATCCATCCATCCATCCATCCATCCATCCATCCATCCATCCATCTATCCATTCATTCATTCAATTCACTCAAGGGAAGCAGCCTGGGTCAGTGGAAAGAGGGCTGAATTTGGAGTCAGATTCAACCACTCGCTACCCAGATGCCCTTGCACAAAGCACTCTCTAACCTGCTTTATTTATAAACTCAGTTAATTTGATTAGATGATTGGAAATGTCTCTTCTATCCCTACATCTTTGATCTTGTTATGCCATGACAAATTATTAGCTCAAAATCAATCAGTAAACGTTTACCAAGCACATTCTAAAAGGCGGTCCTTTCTATTTTTCAAAATGCTTGTTTAATTCCCAAGCATTTTTTTCTTTCTCCCATATTCTGTCTCCCCTCCAATTACAAAATAAAAACAAAACTCTCATAACAAATATTCATGGCCAATCAAAGCAAATTCCCATCTTGGCCCCGTCTAAAAATGTGTATCATTCTGAATACTGAGTCTATCACCTCTGTGTCAGGAGAGGGGCACTGCTCTTCATCGCTGGGCTCCTGGAACACTGTGAGTGAGCCCTGAGTTGATTTTCCTTTCCATTTGTTAAAAGTTCCAATTTTTAGATTTCCCATTATATCTCTCTGACCCTCCAAACTCTACAACTTCACTGCTTGTTGCCTGCCTGGGAGGGCTTGAAGGCTTTGTGGGCTCCGGGGAAAGTCATTCGATTGGATTCCAGGCCCTCTCTTCACCTGGAGCAACACAGGATATGTCGTCTTCTTCTTCTTCTTCTTCTTCTTCTTCTTCTTCTTCTTCTTCTTCTTCTTCTTCTTCTTCTTCTTCCTCTTCCTCTTTCTCTTCTTCTTTTTCTTTCTTCTCCTCCTCGTTCTTCTCCTCCTCCTCCTCCTTCTTCTTTCTTCCATGTGATTCCTTTTGTAATATCTACAGATAGTGTTCATATTCCTGTCCCCAGTCTAAGTCTTCTTTTCTCCAAAAGAAACTTCTTCAGGTCCTCCTACCAATCCACATAAGGTCAGACTTCTAGACCCACCCAGAAAGATCTCAGCATGCTGGAAGGATATTATGGAAAGAGTAAGATAGCATTTAATAGAGGGAACTATAAATGTACTCTCCTGGTTTCTATCTTCTAGGTACATTCCATTTTTCCGAGGTTGCTTCTCAGACGTGGAGCCCAGAATGACCTAACCAGGGCAGGGTGGGATAGGACGGTCACCTCCTCTCTTCAAGGCACCACACTCCTCTCAAAGCATTCCCAAGCGACCCTTTCCATCTTAGGAAGGGAGATCCTCATGGGAGTATTCTGAGAAGTCTTGGAAGAGGCGTCCTATCCTGGAAGACCAAACACGCCAGGGGCACCTCCTGTGCACAGAACACTAAGTATTGCAGGTGGGCAAAGGCGTCTTGTGCACATCAGGCACTGATTAATGGCTGTTGCATAAATTAGGAAACACACGTAACATTTGTTCATTACTTTATATTTTCCCATGTTCTTTATCTCTTCTAATCTTTGAAACAAACCAGAGAACCAGTTAGAACAGATACCGTTCCTTCACTTCACAGGCAGGAGGCTTCAGAACAAGGGAGTTCACTGATTTGCTTAAAGTTATGCTGGAGAATTACACTTGAACCTGGGTCTTGTGATTCCCACCTGCAGGCCCCAGTCCGCACCTATTCCGTTCAACAGTGATACCTATTTACATCTATGGCTTGGACAGAGGCAGAGACGGCAATGTTTCAAAAAACCTGAGACTCAGAGGGCGACTGAACACAGCGGGGGATCCAGCCAGCGTCCAAAAAGATCTCAGCACGCTGGAATGGGATTATGGAAAGCGTAAGACAGAATTTAACAGAGGGGACTATAAATGTAAAGTCTTATTCTTGGGTTCAAAAAATTAATTATACAAGTACAGGATGAGGGGGACATGACTTGGCATGGGTTTATGTAAAATATATACACATATACATATATACATACACAGATATATAACATATAAAATATATACATATATACATATGTACATATAAAATATGTATATAAACATGTGTGTGTTAAATATAAATATATATTTATACACACACACACACACACACACACACACACGGAGGCTTTAGAGGGCCACATGTCCAGTAGGAGTCAGCAGGGTGGGTGGTAGCCAAATTGAAGGTGAGCTCAGGTTGCCTCAAGGGATGGAGGCTCCAAAGCAAAGGCCCTGCTAAGCCTGTAGTGTAGACTCTGTGCTGGTTGCTTCGTCCTGAACTTCTTGTCCAGAATTTGAGGAAGGACACTGACTCTGGGCTCTGGTGACTGGTCCCTTTGCGGGCCTTTGCACATGACCCTCTATCTTTGGAGGGCAGGCATTTTCCCTGGCTGTCCTCCACGCCTGAAGTGCTCTCCTTCCCCACCTCTGCCTCTACGTTCTCCAGCTTCCTTCAAGGCTGTTTTGACGAGACTCCTCTCCTACTCCTCTCTCATTTCAGGGCCTTCTCTCTGAGACCACTCTTAATTTGTCCTTCCTGTATCTTGTTGGTACATGTGTCTTTCTCATTAGACAGGGAGCTCTTTAAGAACAGGGACTTTTCTTGTTTTGTTTTTTGCCTTTCTTTGCATTCCCAGCACTTAGCCCAGTGCCTGGCCATAAAAGCACTTAATAAAGGCTAGCTGACTGACTGACCAGCTGGACTGAATCTAGAAAGTTAACAGGATGGCACCAGAATAGTACCAGAAACTGTGGGAGGGCAGGGTAGCGGGCAGGTGGGGGGTGAAGGAGGAGGAGGATGGCTGTCTCCAAGGTGTGGAAGGGTCATCATGGAGAAGGAAGATTGAATTTGCTCCCACTTGACCCCAAAGGGCCACATTTAGAGCTGTGGGGGCAGGAGCATTTCAGCTTCAAGCTCGGTTGAGGAAATGGGGCTAAGAAAGAGACATGGTGTGTTTCCCCTCCAGCCTCACATTCAGAAAGTGGCAGAGCTGGGATTTCCCAACAATCAGATGTATCCTTAAGTGGAAAGTACCCCTCCTACAAGAGGGTTCCCTCCTGCTCAGTGCAGCTTTTCCCACAGAGCCTGGACCCTCACTGAGGGGGATGCTGTTGACAACGGAATGCCCTATAAACTCTGCACAACAATTAAGGGCCATAGGTTTAGACTGAAAGGTAAATTGAGATCATCTAGGACCGCCCTCCCCTCCCCCCCATTTAACATATGAGAAACAGGTCCAGTGAGGGGGAATAGTTTCATAGACTTGCCCAACGTCATCGCAGGATTTGAACTCAGTCCAAACTGTGACCTGTGACCGTGACCAAGTCCAACCAACCCCATCTCTTTGTTTTAGTTGGTGACCCCAAGGCCTGGGTCACAGGTTGTGAGGCCACACAGACAGTCAAAGGCTCTCTAGATGAGAACTTGCTCAGTGCTGGCCACCCCCAGCAGGAGAGATCCCCGGACAAGTGAGCATTCCAGGCCCTCCCTCTTCAGGAGGTTACATTCTAGTGGAGAAAAAATGACCTCACCTAGTGAGTGTGGGAGGAAGGATTTGAACCCAGGTTCTCTGACTTTGATCATGACCCTTGCCACAGTGTCCCTCCGCCCTTGAGGTTTCTTCTAACTTTGAGATTCTATGAGAACTTCCCTGAGGGAGTTGGGGGATAAAATTTATATTCATATCACAATGACCAAAAATGTCTCCCCCATTTTTTTTGAGGCAATCAGGGTTAAGTGACTTGTCCCGGGTCACACAGCTAAGTGTTTGAGGCTGGATTTGAACTCAGGTCCTCCTGACTCCAGGTCTGGTGCTCTATCCACTGTGTCACCTAGATGCCCCCAAAATGCCTTTTTAAAGGCTAAATTAACAGGTACAAAGGAATTAAAAGCCTTAATCTAAGACTAGAAATCGTCCCAAGCCGGCAAGTTGACCAAGCCAAATTTGGCCCATTGTGAAAAACTCTCCGAAGGATGTGGGTTTTTGAGTCACGTTGTGAAGGACGTGAGGAATGTGGAGAGGCATTGGTCACTGGAGACAGGAACAGAGGCACCAGCGCATGGGGGTGGGAAAAGGACACTGAAAATACGGGACTAAAAACAGCCTGCCTTGGCTCCAACTAGAGGGGGAAGAAATAATGGAAAGGCAGGCTGGTGAGAAGAGAATCTTTGTATTCAAAGAGAGGGAGAGAGGAACCCACACTTGGGGGAAAAAACTAGGCTATTCAGAGAGTTAAAGGGCTCATTGTCTGCGGAGGGCAGGTACACTTATATTTGCAAGAAAAAAAAGTCTCTATTGCAAAGAAATCTCCAAAGACCTCTAAACTATAGAAATACAACACAGGGCTGCCCCTGGGGCCCTGTGCAGGGAAGGCTTCAGATGTGTGTCAGGCTACACGGTCAAGCTAGACCCTGGCTAGCCAGGAGCTCGGAGATTTCAGTGACAAAGACAGGGCAGCCCAGGGATATAGTAATGCTGGGACAATGGAGTCTGAGGATCCGAGTTCATATCCCAATTCTGATACTGTGCAAAACCCTGGGTGAGGCTCTGGGCCTCCATGTTCTCATCTGTAAAAGGAAGAGTTTGGATGAGATGGTTGTCGAGGTGCCTAGCCTCTGGCTAGAGAAGAGCCCTAGTTCTGTGATTCTGCGAGCCACCCTGCTTCCTGGGGCTGCCTTTAGGAGCTGATCATGAGTTGGCTCTTTCCAGATTACAAAGTGCTTTCTACATACATCATATTGTGTTGAGCTCTCAAATCACCTTGTGAATTCAATAGCACGAGTATCCTCATCCCCACTATATAGATAAGGCAAATCTGGGAGATTGATCTGTCCAGACATACATCTACTTAGTCTAGAAGCTGGATTCAAACCCAGGACTCTCCAGATTCCAAGTCCAAGGTTCATTCCACTCAATCAATGGCTTTGCAAGACAGGTGCCATCCGGAAGGCTACAGACACCCAAGTGGATGTCAGCATTTTAGCCCTGAGCCCACAGGAAGACTCCACTTTCTCAAGCCCAGCTCCTGAAAAGGGAACGTGTTTCAGGTGGAGGCCAGAGATTATGAAACAATCTGTGTTTCCAAATACCTGCACACTTTTCACTCTACCTGACTTTCCTTGGGGGTGACAGGCTCTTCCCCCACCAGGGCAAATGTCCTTATTTGTCCTTTCATTCCTGGGATTCCTGTAACTCTTCCTGTTTCTTTATTTTGGCTCCTTCCTGTCATTTACCGGCATTTGCCCTGAGAGAATCGATTGCCACACTAAAAAGTCCCTTGGTACCCGGAAAAAAGACTGCCCTTGCCACCTTGGCTTCAGGATCTGGCTCAGCCACGTTGGAGATGTGCTGGAGGCACTCCAGTAAAAGGGGTGATTGCTGAGGGCTTTTGGAACCTAAAACGCTGTGATTCTGATGCTGCTTTCTTGCTCCTCTTACCTCCTATATATTAATGCCATAGCAGGGCAGCTAGATGGCAAAGGAGATAGAGCGCCAGGCCTGGAGCCACAAAGACTCACTCGTCTGTGTAAGTTCAAATCTGGTCTCAGCCGCCTCCTAGCTGTGTGGCCTTGGGCAAGTCACATAACCCTGTTTGCCTCAGTTTCCTCATTGGTAAAGTGAAGGAAATGGCAAACTCCTCCAGTATCTCTACCAAGAAAACCTGAAATGGGGTCACCAAGACTCAGACATGACTGAGATGACCCAGCGACAACAATATATTCCCACGACCTCTTCCCCCAGGAGAACGGAAGCTTCTTGAGGGAAGATGTTCTTTGGTTTTGTCCTTGGGATAATAACACTGTCTCTCGCTAATAGAGAACTTTCAGGCTCACAAAGCACAGTGACTGGCACGAAGTCATGTTAGCATCATGATATCTCTGTGGAGGAAGCACCGTCCCTCCTCCCTTCCCATTCTCTGGGGAAATCACTGTGATTCCCCAGAATCACAAGACCAGTCAGCACGTGTCTGAAGGGGGACTGGAATCCAAGATGTTCTGACCTTCCAAGCCTACAGCTCTTCATTACGGGCCTGGGGAGAGGGGCTGTCCTGTGCCTCTGGTTTTAGTGGCGTAGAGAATTCTCAGGTGCAGAAACCCCCCTATCAATGAAAAATCCCACTGATTCCTCCTCCTCTCTTCCTCCCCCCTCCTCCTCTTCCTCTCCTCCTCTTCCTCCTCCTCCTCTC
The DNA here is from genome assembly GCA_028627135.1 of Pseudochirops cupreus. NCBI lineage: Eukaryota > Metazoa > Chordata > Mammalia > Diprotodontia > Pseudocheiridae > Pseudochirops > Pseudochirops cupreus. The sequence goes on from CM053584.1 coordinate 9,984,359, forward strand.
TTCCTCCCCCTCCCCCTCCTCAGGCACTACAGTGAGTGTGTCACAATCTTGGGAGGCAGCAGCTATTACTATACCCATTTCACAGGTAAGGAAACAGAAGCCAACAGAGGTTAAATGACTTGCCCAGGGTCACACAGCAAGGCAGTGTGTGAGGCAGGATTTGCACTCAGATCTTACTGATGCAGCCTGGCACTGCCGCTAATATATACTCTCAGAGGTTCATCCAGACCTCTGAGAAATGCAGTGACTAGCCCAATATGTGTTGATAACAGGCTTGAACTCAGGCCTCTTTAGCTGCCTTCCCTCTCCATCCACCGTCCCAAACTGCTTTGCACACAGTAGGAACTTAATAAGTGCTTGCTAGAGTGGGCTGGTGCGCAAAAGGGGCCTCAGGAGAGGCAGACTGAGGAGGGTGGGGGATGTCTCGCTCCTTGCACTTCCCTGCCTTCTCCCCCCCACAGCTGAGCCACTATGGACCGAGAGACAGGGGGGGCTTTGCTGTTTGTCTGTCTGTCTGACCCATGCAGAGGCCAAGGCTGTTACAGGAAATTCAAGCCCCAAAGGGCCCTGGAGGGGCCCGAGGGAGATCGTTTGTCCGTCTCCATTGACCAAATTAACTGGACACTGGCCAGACTCTCAGCTCCCTTTTAGCCCTGCAGATGTAACTGAGAGTGTGCAGGCAAAGACACAAAACTGATGCCCGCGGGGGACTGGCCCTGGATTCGCAGTCTGTAGATGTGGGTTCAGATCCAAGCGCTGAGAGCTATGTGACATCGGGAGACTCAGTTTCCCATTCAGTAAAACTAGGAGGGTCCTGCTAGTGGCTCTGAGGGAGGAGGAAGTCATCATCATCATCTCCATCAAGACAGGGCAGCTGCGTGGCACAGCGGATGGAGCATCTGGAGTCAGGAAGACTCGAGTTCAAATTCAGCCTCAGATACTTACTAGCTGTGTGACCCTGGGCAAGTCACTTAATGCTGTCTGCCTCAGTTTCCTCATCTGTCCAATGAGATGGAGAGGGAAATGGCAAAACTCTCCAGGATCTTGGCAAGGAAAACCTCAAATTGGGTCATAGAGAGTCAGACCGGACTGGAACAACCAAACCAGTGCCTGACACGTCTCAGCACAGCCCAAGACTCTCTAGTCCTCTCCTCCTCCCACTGTCATGTGGGTTTTGTGACTTGAGGTCGGAAGAAGCTTAGGATCAGGGGAGCGGAGCAGGGCAGGTGGCAGCGGCTGTCACTGCCTGCTGTCTTGGGGGCTGGGACTAGACAAGACCCCCTACAGGGGGTCCATTCCTCCAGCATCTGATCTTCTGGAGGCTGCTGACAGGCTATGGGATAAGTGTGAGTATGTGTGGGTGAGCGTGTGTGTGCGTGTGTGTGTGTGTGTGTGTGTGTGTGTGTGTGTGTGTGTGTGTGAGTGAGCGTGTGTGAGCGTGAATGTGTATATGAATGTGTGTGTGTGAGTGTGAGTGTGTGTGTGTGTGAGTGTGTTCTATTTACTACAAGTGGAAAGAAAGGAACACTCATCAGAAAATAGCTGGAACCCTGAGCCTCCCCCACTACTAGAAAGCCTCCAGCCCTTGGGGCGAGCGTTGGGAATTCTCCCAGGAGGGGAGCCTTCCAGTGGCCACCCTCCCCTTCCCTCTGCTGACCTTCCCTCCCTTATCTGCACAAAGGTTACAATCCTCCCAGCAAGTGAGGGACACAGAGAAACAAAGGGAAGACAAATCTCCCAATGCAAAGTGGCAGAGTGAAGTGGGCAGAAAGGTGGCAGCCCGCAGTGCCCAGTGATGCCAGGAGGGAAAGCATCAACAACAAAGCCACTGAACCCACACCCCGAGCGATTAGACAGAGCAAGCTAGTTGCTGAAGAAGACACAGGAGAAGACGCCTCCGTCTACTTTGGGGGAGAAGTGGGGGTCTTTGGGTGGGGAACGCTGCATATCACGTCAGTCCCCCCCTCCATGCTGGTTGGTTTCGCGGAACCCCATCTCCTCTTTTTTGTACTATGTTATAAGGAATGGGTGGGAAAAGGGCTGCATTAGGAAACAGAAGGGATGCAATACACGTACGTGTGTGTGTGAGTGTGTGTTTGTGTAATCTTATTTTGAAAAAGGAAGAGAATGGCCGGGTGGAAAGATGGAAGCCTGAAGGTTTCTCTAGGTCCCACCCTGGTTTCTTTCTTTCTCTTATTTACTTTTTCACCAGTGCTGCTCTGTCCCCGGTGCAGGGAGTCCCTGGGAGGGAGCCTTCTCTGGCCGCTTCAGATGCACCCCTGTTCTCTTTGGGTGGGTGACTTGCCTGGGGTCTCACAGCCAGGACTGGGCAGAGAGAAGACTCAAGACATCTCCCTGACGTTGAGGCCAGCCCTCCAAACACCTTGCGGCCCACCTCTCAAGCCCTGAGCAGTGGGTGTGGGCACCTTTCCTGCAGTATCTCATCTTCAGGGCCTCTCTTGGGTCTGATATGGAGCAGAACCTCCATGCATCCGGACCTGAATCAGAATGATTTGTTTCACTCCAGCGTTAAGAAAAAGAGGCAAAGACAAGCATGGCCCAGCAAAAAGCAAGGGGACTCTGGAGTCAGTGGCCTGGGCTCCGCTCCTGGCTTTCTGATACCTCTTCCCTCTATGACCTTGGATAAGGCACTTAAAACCACTCTGTGCTGCAGCTTCTTCATCAGGAAAATGATGAGGGTGAACCAGATGTTTTCAGAGTCTCTTTAGATTCCACTGCACATTTGTGATCTGTGTATAAAAAGACTGTAACATGTGTATCTGTATGATGTGCGTGTACATACAGGGCATACACTGCATATTCACATGCACATACATACATGTATAGATGTGTGATTAGAAGCTGTCCAGCTAATGTTCTTGGGTCACTATATGTTCAGAGCCTTCCCGCATGATCTTGAATAAGACGAGCTCTGCCTCAGTAAAGGGGCGATGGACAGGCCACCTGAGGCCTCCGGCTCCTCGGCTCTGCCACTAAATGCCTGGGCAATCTTGGGCAAGGCGCGTCTCCTTTTGCAGCCTCGGCATTGCTCCTCTATGAAGAGAGGACACAGGCCTCTTGGGATCCAAACTCCCAGAATTCTTCCTCCGAGGTGCTGTGAATTAGGACTTCTGCTCACAGTCCCCCCCCAAGGTCACTCCCCGATCCCTGGGCCCCCAAGAGGCTCTGACTGACTTCTCAGAGCTCGCTTGGCCATCAGACAGGGGACAGGAACGGGTCGGACCGAGGCTCGGCATGGTGGGGGTGAATGCTAACAGGGCGCTCTCCTAAGCCTTGGTGTACAAACTCAGGGTCTAGGAAACACGTCTTTTTGGCCTTATTCCTTCCATCCCATCTGTGGGAATCCAAGCGTATGGAAGAATTTAGTTTTTAGATCAAATGAACACAGTTGAAATATTGTCCTATGGAAATGGAGATCTAATAATGAAGAATAGTTACTGATGAGGAATAATAGTAACTGTAATAAGGCAGGAGAGTATGGTGGCGAGAGCCAAACTCAGACTTGGGTTTGAGTGCTGCCGCACACATACACTGTCCTGTCTGAGTGATCCTGGGCAGGTCAGTCAATATCTCCACCAAAGCAGGTAGAGATCTGAACTAGGAGACAGAGTTTCTCGCTGGGAGTTCCCTACACTGACCTGTCCACAACAACCACAAAACCCTTGTATTAATTTTTTTGCATTTTGTAAATGGTTTCATGCAATTTATCTCCTTTTGTCTATAAGCAAGAAGTGTGTGTCCTTAGTACACTTGCTTTCCAGACGGGGAAACCAAGGCAGAAGCAGTGCGGTGACATGCCTGAGTCCACATACCCAGTAAGTGTCTGGGGCTGGATTTGAATGCACATACATATTCACTGCTCCAGGTTCATGTTCTAACCACTATATCCAAAGGAAAGGGCCCTGGGTATGCTGCTCTTTTTAAAAGTGTTGGATGACTGTGAACGACTGATTCCAGGAGAAAAATCACAGCACATTTTTCTAACAAGGGTTGATGCAAAATGGACTAGCTGGCTTGGGGAGGTAGTCAGCTTTCCATTAGTGGAGGGACTTGAATGAATTCTGGATGAGCCCTTGTCCTGGGTCTTGTGGAAGGGATTCCCCTGCAGGTAATGGTTGGCTGTGATGGCTGCTGAGGCCCGTTCTTCAGCTAGGTGGGATCTGGGGGTCAGGTGCACCCCTCAACTCCAGAACCAGGGCTGTGTGTAAGTGGGGAGAATCTGGGCCACAAAGGCCTAGGCAGGTGCTTGGGAGGATAAAGAGCTTGGACTGAGGAAAAAGGAAAAAATGGTGTTAAGGGGGGCCTGGGGGTTAGGTAAACACTGCAAGTCTCCTCAAGAAGAGTCTTACATAAGCTCGGGACAGAGTCCGAGGAGCTCAGGTGTGCCGGCAGCAGCCTGGGGCTCCCGGCCTCCCTGGCCGCTGCCTCAGCTGGCAGATGGATTCCCGGGGGAGCAGCTGCGGCTTTGCCCGGCTGGCCTCCCGACAGCTGCAGGACCGGGCTTGTGGCCGGCAGCTGCTGCTGGTGGGAGTCCCGGGCAGGGGGGTGGGGGTGGCTCTGGGGAAAGTCTGTGGCCCCCAAAGCGAGACCCTTTCACCTCCCTCCCTGCGATGACCAGAAGAAGAATCAGAGGCTGGGCAGATGCTGCCGGTGAGAAAGGGCAGTGGGGCTTGTGGCTTGTGAAGGGTCCTGAAGGTAGGAAAGGCAGGCTGCGGCTCTAGGACCAGGAGGTGCCTCAGAGCCATTTGATGCAAAGCCTTCATTTTACAGACGAGGAAACCAAGGCCCGGGAGACTGGCTGTAGGATTACGGCTCTTGAGTGGGGAGGTGCCGAGGAAGCAGAAGCCGTCAAGAATACGGAGGAAATTCAGCCACCGACCAGAGGATGAAATGGTCCAAGACTCAGTTGAAAGGACCTCAGAGGCTTCTGCTCTGTCCTCCCATTTTACAGATGAGGCCTAGGGAGGTTATAGGACTGATCGCACAGATGCTGAGACCCCAAGTTCAGGGGCAGGATTTGAACCTAGGCCAGGGCTTCCTTTCCCATGGTGTAGAACCACTGCTCTCCCCTGGACGTCTGCCAAAGGACCTTAGAGGAAGTTCACGGCCAGGGATAAATACGGGGATCACAGTTGGTGGTGTCAAAGCAGGGTGCTGCCCTAGAGATGTTAATGCACATACCATTAGACAGCAGGGTGCTGGTAATGAAGCCAGCCCATCAGCAGTGGGATGGGAGGGAGGGAAAGAGGGTGGGAAGGAGGGAGGGAGGGAGGAAGGAAGGAAGGAAGGGAGGGAGGGAGGGAGAGATGGAGGAAAGAAAAGAATAGAAAAAAGAAAAAGAAAAGAAAAAAGGAAAGGAAAGAGGGGAGGGGAGGGCAGGGGAGGGAGGGGAGAGGGCGGTGGGAGCGGGCGGGGCAGCGCCAGCCTCCGCCAGCCTCCGCCAGCCTCCGCCAGCCTCCGCCAGCCTCCGCCAGCCTCCGCCAGCCTCCTCCAGCCTCCTCCGCTCTCCCAGCTCCCGCAGCCAGACCCGCGGGTTGACTTTCCATTAGAAAGGCAGGGAGCCCACGTGCGCCTCTGCTCCTGGCAGCGCCGCGCCTCTGGGAGGGCCCGCAGTCTATTTAATGACTGCATTGACGTCAATGGCATAACTGAAATACTCCGGAGCCGCTGCAGCCTCCCCCTCCAAGGGGGTGGGTTGTGTGTGTCAGTTTCAGGAAAACGCGGACTGGAGCCGGCCTGGATCGGACTTCTCTCTGCTCTGCGGGACTGCAAGGGAGGGCTGGCCCGGGCTGGGGTGGGCTGGGGGTCCTCCCTCCACACCCCGCCCCTGGCCAGCTCGGGCCCAGGGCCACGTCAGACTCTCCACAGTGATTTCGGGGCTGGTTCAGTGGCTCCAAACCGGACAGGGCTTTATTTCTGGCAAGATCTGCTCAAGGGGCAGCATTTTCACCATTCACGCTTTTTTGAGCTGAAGCCTCAGTTTCTAAGGCGACCCTGCGCTTCAGTTTAGACAAGCGTGAAATGATTGCAAATCCACAGAAAGAGTTCGCGGGGCTGAAAGCCAGGCCTCTCTGTAGATGAGAAATCAGCTCCTGACCCTCTTGGGGGCACCCAGCTAGCCCACCCTCTTATTTACGGAGCAGGATACCTAGGCCCACCGAGGGTCGAGGGTCGGTGATTTGCCCAGGGCCAAGCAGGTGGGACATGGTCGTTCCCTGGGAGTGAGCTGCTCTGGAGGGAAGATAGGGGCTAATGCTCCAATTCAAAATTCCACAGCCTGAAGAATCACTGTCTTAGGGCTCAGCGGCTCCTAAAAGTCACAGCCCAACCCTCTCATTTTAAAGACAGGTAGGCTGAGGCCCAGAGAGGTGAGAAGCACAATAGCACAGGAGGAAAAAACCAGACATAAACACGAAACCGCTGGATTATGAGTCAGGAGCCCCTTGTAACCAAGTTCTCTCTACATCACTAAGGCCTTCGAGCCTCAGTTTCCCTGCCAGATGGCAGCAGGAAGAGAGTAGGGAGACTGGATGGTCTCAGGGGCTGTGCTTGTGCACCCCGTGGCGGCCCAGACGGCTCTGCCAAGATCTCCTGCCAAGCAGGTATCACTGCTGATGCTACACAGCACTCCCAAGCTTGCACAATGACACGTGCACGGTTTTTCATCAGAAGCATAACAAGTGATTATCCAGTGATTATTGTCCCTACCTTACAAATGAGGGAACTGAGTTTCAAGGGTCTGTCATGTCACTAGGGAGAGTCAGAGGAAGGGAAGAGACAAGGCAGTTCTAGAGCACCCGCTACGTTCCAGGCCCTGTTCTGTGTACTTCTACACATACCATCTCACTGGATGCCACAACAGTCCTCTGAGGTGTATTCTACAGCTGAAGAAACTGAGGCAAAGTTAAGTGACTTGCCCAGGGTCACACAGCCAGGAAGTGTCTGAGGTCAGATTTGAACTCCAGGCTTCCTGGCACCAGTCCCAGCGCTCTATCCATAGATCTGCCGGTTGCCACGACAATGGAAACCCACCCCTGACGTCCAGCTCTCTCCCTGCCGCCCAGCACCGCCTAATGACTGTACCCAGAAAACTGAGGGAGAGAGGGTTTCCTTCTGTGACTCTCTTCCTGCGGCGGCAGCCGTGGTCTTCCTCAGTAACAAAATGCTGCTTCTGTTTGCCCACGTGTGTTGTAATCTGTCTTCAGAATTCTTGCTTCACTGGAGAAAGCAGGAGAAGGTTCCGTTTTTTTCCGGCAGGCTTCATTTTCAGTCATGTGTGGTAGCCCAGCTGGGGAGCCTTCCCCAGGGTTCCCACAGAGCTTTGCACAGTGTCCAAGAGGCCTCATCCCCCATCCCCCGAGACCCATCGACGTCAAAGGGTTTTTACTCATCCCCAGCCTCTCCTTTCTACAGAGAGCAGTTACCCAATGCTCCCTATTTACTCCATGTTTTAAACAGAGCTGGTTCACTTGGCACACCCTGACTAAAAAAACCCCAAATGAAAATCCTGTGACATTCAACCATCATGTAAAGGCTTGTGAAAAACCCATAGAAAATGAGCAGAGACCAGAGGCTGAGAACACAGCCCCGTCCAAGGGAAATTCTGTTCTTTTATCAGCTGATAAAGAAATCACTCTTTTTCTCAGAATGCCCTTGCTAGACAATGAACTCAGAGTCCTTCATGAGTTCAGGAGAATCCCTACGGCCTGCCACTTTCTTGTGCCAACATGCTGTAACCGTTAACGGAAAACCCTGCCATTGACAACAGCCCATTTCTGGGTACAGACGAGCCCTATTGGGCAACGCTCAAAGCATGACACGTTTGGAGACCTCCAGGAGACATCAGAACTTGGATGGCTGGGGCTGGCCTTGGGCCTCTGTTTGTCTTGGGGGGATAATGGGATCAATTTTGTACTATATTTGTCTGTCTTTAAAGTGCTGCTGCTACCTGGATGAATCATCCTTAGGAAATGACCTCTTTGCCTATAGGAGAAAGCCTCTCACGTGCTTCTGACAGAGAGATAGGGTCAGCCTCGAAGAGGAAGAGAGAGCAGTCTGGATTGCATGTAGAAGGTAGCAGGAGGGTTCCAATCTACTCTGGACACAGCACCATGGTCTTTATCATGTGCTGAATGACTGTATCCCCTCCAGGAACTCCAAAAAATCAAAATTACAGGTGACCCAAGGACAGTGGAAATATACACGGAGAATATGAGCAGACTGTGGCATCTTATTGACTTTAAAATATTTTATTTGTGCCTTTGGTTTTTTATGTTAGAGTCTTTTCCCAAAATTGGACATGTGCCCCCCCCCCCCCCCCCCGCCCATCAATCTCTACCTTGTAACAAAGAAAAACATCTGACCAAGTGACCAGTTCCTTAAGGGCACGCAGCATTCTGCCCCTGTTGGCCCCCGGATCTTTACTGATGCTTTATCTTCTGTTTTCTGGGTCTAGAATTTGATATGGCAGTGACTTTTCCCTCTTTTGTCTTCTAGTCATCTTTCTCTTATATCAATGTACTAGGGCAGAATGTACTAGGGACAGAGGCAGTGGGGCTGTGTTCAAATCCTGCCCCCGACATTCACGAGCCATAAGGCATCTAACTGCTGTCTTCTGTTTTCATGGATAAGTTGGGTTAATAATGGCGCCAATTGCCCAGGGTTGTTATTGGATAATATTTGTGAAGCATCCTACAAACCTTAAAGTACAAGCTAGTCATGTGCATGTTCACATGTTAATAGAAGCGCCCCCAGAGTAGACTAAGTCGCCTACTTTGTCCAAACCCCTCGTGTTAGAAGGGAAGCACCTCCACATCTGACCTGCCCTACCTAGATCACACAGTGAACGTGTGGTTGAGCTGGTGTTAGAACCCAGATCCTTTGACTCCACTTCCAGAACTGTTCCCACTCTCCCACTCCCCTCTCTGTGCTTTCTTTACTCTGCATCACCTCACAGATGGCTTCCCTTCATCTCTGAATTCTCAAATTCATTCATTCTCTTTCTTCTTTTTTATTTTTAATTTATGGGATAAAACAAGCATTTCCATAACACGGTATAACAAAAAAGAGAATTGCACGCAAAACTGCAAATCCATTATGTACGGCTTGCTATTTCTTTTAAATATATAATAAAGTTATCATGCAAATTTCTTTTTTTCCCTGTTTTTCTTCCCTCCCCCAATCTTTTCTTTCTTCAGAGTATCATTTATGGGCCACAACAGATTTAACCATTCCCTACTGAAGCATTTCCCCAAGATGACTTGATTGTAAGAAATTTCATGAATATTCCACAGGAAATGAGTGAACTCATGACTGTAACTCTTGCAGACTGGTAAAAACAAATGCTCATTCCTTCAGTCCTTCATGCCCACTGCTTCCCTTCCTCACCCCCTTTCTCCTTCCTTCCTTTCCTCCAGTTTTAGGTTCCTTCTTTAGGCTCCAGTAAAACTCTCTTTTGCCCTTGTTTCCCAAGCCAAGAGCGAGGATGCCTGTGTGATTGTGTGTCAGAGCAGACCAACTTGTGGCACTGAGAGTGACAGAAATGCATCTGGATGAAAACCTTCAGAGAGGCTCAGTGTCCTATCACCAAGCCCTTCTTCATCTACAGTCTGTAACCCAGAACCCAGAGCCCGGACCTCAGCAACCAGAAGCAGCTAAGAGACAAGTGGATTTGACTTTGATTTCGAGCCAACTTCTGTAAGACACTGCTAGAGATGGCTTGGAAACACTGGCTGGGAAGGGGTTTCGCATCTAACATAAGAGACCTTTCACAGCTTTGAGCTTCAGGCAAACAACTAATTTACTAAACACATTCCCAGTGACCTTTAGGTAAAAGCAGCCTACAGCCCCCATGAGGTTTTGTAAGAGCAGAAAGCCAGGAAGATCCAAGGGGATCTCCAAAGCCTCCTGCTTATACATGGAGTTATCCTTGAATAGTCTTTTCCTCAAAAGGCCCACAAAAGGTTTCAGATCTACCCACTTTCATGCTGGCTGGCTGGTTGGTTGTTGTCCTTTCCACTTGACGAAGACCAAAACGACATCACTCTGTTGGGGTACTTCCATGTGAAGTTCATGTTCTGTATCACACACAGTGTCCTAGCTCACAGTAGCCCATGGGGTAGGGAAAGGAGTTAACTCAAGCTGGTCAATATCATATCATCCTTGCCCACATCAATCATTAGGAAGGGAAGCAGTGATCACTAAGAACCAGTATGGGTTCACCAAGAACAAGCCATGCCAGACTATCCTCATTTGCTTTCTTTTGATAAAGAGAAGTAGACCAGTATCAAAGGAATACTGCCAAGATACTGTACCTAGATTTTGGCAAAGTCCTTGATCAAAAGTGTCTTTGGTTAATCTTACTGTCAAGATGGATTCCTGTTGTGTCTGGTTTGAATGAGAGGACTGCTGAGATTCTTTCTGACTCTCAGCTTCTGGGAGAGCTGTGCGTTAGGTGGTTTTAGCTATATTTGGAGCTAGACAAATGACAGAATAATCTTTAAGGGACTGATATCAATTCATAGGTAGGTTTACCATGGAGGGTGCCAGGAGGTGCATTCTTCACTCTTTGCTACTTAGCATCTTTGTCAGTGATGTGGACAAAGGCAAAGATGACAGCCTTCTCCAATAGATGGATGGGAGGGATATCCCAATACACTGTATATTAGAATCAGGATCTGAAAAAAGTCTCAAAAGACTAGAACAATGGGCCAAATCCAATCATGTGAAAGTTGATGAAAATAAATGCGAAATCATAAACCTGGAGTAAAAATTAAAAGTCAAAAGTGAAAGATAGGGGCAGCTAGGTGGTGTGGTGAATAGAGCACCAGCCCTGGAGTCAGGAGGACCTGAGTTCAAATCCAGCCTCAGACACTTGATATACTTACTAGCTGTGTGACCTTGGGCAAATCACTTAATCCCAATTACCTCACCTTCCCCCTCTCCAAAAACAAAAAAGCAAAAGATAGGGGGGACATGGCCAACTGACCATTCCCGTGGGAGAGATTGCTGGGATTTTAGTCAATGGAAATTCAGTGTGAATCAACAGTATGGCATGGTAGCTAAAAATGCCAATTTGACCTTGGGGGGGCATTAACAGAGACATAGTACCCGGAATGAGGTAAGACTCTTATCTGCCTTGGTCAGATCATAGCTTTAGTACCATGTCTAGTCATTTTACCTACTTTCAAATTCACCAGACAAACTAAGCTAAAGAGTCCAGAGGGTGACCAATATGATGAAAGGCTTGGAAACCAGACCATACAAAGCAATATGAAATAATATCTTGAAGATGAAAAGATAGAGGCAGTACATAAAAACTTTCTTCATGTCTCGGAAGGGCTGTCATGGGGAAAAGGGATTAGCTTTCTTCTGCTTAGGGCCCAAGGGAGGAACCAGGAGCAATGGGTGAGATTTGTATAGGTATAGATTGAGGTTCAATGTCAGGAAATGCTTCCCAATAATCAAAGCCAGGCTGTTGTAGGGTCTCAAGTGAAGATTCCATTGTAGGGGCTCCTCTAGAGGCAACATCTGATGAAGGACAGATTGGAGGAGGGCCCTTCTGAAGCTGAGATTCCAAGGTTTTGTGACCATTCACCAGTGACTGGGGATATGGAGAGCATGATTCTCCCTGCATTCAACTCTACACATCCATTTTGTTGCCAAGTGTTTTCATTGCAATCTCCACAACCTCCCAGGAATCCAGCACCTGCTCTCTGCCCACCACCACCATCCTAGTTCAGACCCTTCTCATGACTCCCTCTGGATGATTGCAATAGTCTCTTAGTAGAACTCCTGCCCTCAAATCTCTCCCCACTCAAAGCCATCCACCACTCAGCTGCAAAGGAATCTTTTTAAGTGCAGGTCTGACCATGTGCCCCCTACTCAGACCTCTAGGATCAAATGTAAAATCCTCTGATTGGCATTCCAATCTCTACAATCTCCTACCTACATTTCTAGTCATCATTCCTTTCCACAAACTCTACAATCCAACCACAGAGGTCACATTAATATTTCTCATGTATTCCTTCTCCTTGCCAAGGCAAGTGCTTCTATCTGTATAAGTGATCTCACCCCTTCCTGTCTTCTCCAGTAGATTATCCTCTAAACTACCTCCACTCTCACTCACCTACCTCTTCTTATCGGCTAATGGTTCCCTACTGCCTACAAACATGCCCCACCTTCAGAAAACCCTCCCTTGGATTCACTCATCCTTGCTAACTATCATCCCATTATCTCTCTGCCCTATTGTGGCTACTGTCCTGGAGAAGGCCATCTACCATACCCTCTTCTTCACTCTACAGTCCAGCTCCTGAACTCAGCATTCAACCAAAACTGTTCTTTCTAAAGTTACCAGGGATCTCTTGACTGTCAAGTTGAGTGGTCTTTTCTCCTGTTCTCAGGTATTTTTGCTTCTTGACCTCTCTGAGGCCTTTGGTACCACTGGCCACCCTCTTCTTTCTCTAAGGCCTCCCAGGTTTTCATGACATTGCTCTCTCCTGGTTTTCCTCCTCCTCATTGGACTGTTCTTGGTTAGTCTCCTTTCCTTCATCTTCATCCAGGCTAGGCTGGCCGGCCAACCATCAGATGTCTACCATAGTTCTGTCCAGGACACTCTTCTCTTCTCTCGTTATACGACCTCACTCGAAGAGCTTATCACCTCCGAAGGATTCATTATTGTCTCTATTCTGATGATTCTCAAATCTCAAATTTCTTTATCCCTGCTGACCTCCAGCCTCACATCTCCATGCCCGTTGGATATTTAGATGTGGATGCCCCGTAGATATCTTAACCTCAGTCTGCTGAAAGCTGAAATCATTATCTTTCACCCCCAATTTCCTAAATTCCTTCTAAATCCCCTATTACTGCTTAGAGCACTGCCTTCTCCCAGACACTCAGTCTCTTGTCTGCCTAGGCATGATCCTTGCCTCTTCGTTCTCCCTCACCTTGCCCTCACAATCTGTCGATAAGTCTGGTAGATTTTACCTTCTTGACATCTTTTGTATATGCGCCCTTCTCTCCTCCGAGGCTGGGCTGGGTCCTCATCTCCTCACACCGGCCCTAGTATAACAGATTGCTGGTTGTGCTCCTGACATGCATCTCCATAAACCCCAGGAGCTCCCTATAAACTCTAGGATCAAATACAAATTTCTCAGTTGGACTTTCACAGACCGGCGTCACCTTGTCCTCTCCTCCCCTCACGGTTTTCTTAAACCTTGCCCCCTACCATTCACTCTTGAATCCAATCACACTGGTCTCCTGGCTGGTCCTCCAACAAGTCTCGGGCATTTTCCCTGCTGTGTCCCAGGCCTAGAATGCTCTCCCTTCTCCCCTCTGTCTCCCGGCTTCCTTCAAGCCCCAGCTAAAATCCCACCCTTCACCCGAAGTCTTCATCCTTCATGCAAGTGCCTTCGCTGTGTTGATTATTTCAGATTTCTCTGGGTGTTCTTCCCACTCCAGACCTTCATGACCTTGGGGTTAACATCCTACTTATAATTTCTTTGCACACAGTTGTTTGCATGTTGTCTGCCTAACAGACTGCCTAAAAGCAGTGACTATCTTTCCTTTTATTTATATTGCAGATACTTACTCTGGGCATACAGTAGGAGCTTAATAAATGTTTATTGGCTGACTGTCTCCAGCCTCCATGCCTCCTAATCACATCTCCATTTTTTTTTCTTGCTCACTCCCATGAATCCCTGCAGCTCTTGGCACTGCTGGCCAGTTCCTCTTCCTGTACACTCATCCTCATTAGTTCCAGAATCATCCCCCTCTCCTGGTTCTGCTCCCACCCCTCTAACTGTTCATTCTTTGTTCCCTCCCTGGCTCCTAATCCTCTTCCCAACCCCTTAATGTGTGTTTTTCCTGAGGTTATGTCATTGCCCTCCCCGTTTTTCCCCTCTCTCTACCCTATATCCTTTGGTGATCTCATTCACTCCCATGACTTCAACTCCCACCTACAGGCAGATGACTCCCCAGCTCTATAACTCAATATCTGCAGTCCTAATCTCTCTTATGGGTTCAAGACACGAGTCTCTAGCCTCTCACAGGGTCTTCCATCAACTATTTCACAGCAGCATGATATTTGGAACTATATGGAAACTTTGACATCACTTGGTCCAATCATTTAGTCCAGAACTGAATGTCCAAGAGGGGGAACTGCTTGGACAAGGGCCTCCAGACAGAGAGGCAGATGGGATGGGCAGCCTCTGCTGCATGGCTTACTGTTCCAGACTTTGGAGAGATCAGTTCATCCTTGAGGGGCTTGGAGCTGACCTCCTTGAAGCTGCCTTCTGAATCTAAATCTCTGTTGCCAGATTCCAGACAAGCCACTTCTTCCTGATTTCCCAAACCAAGTTCAGTTTGACCCCCGTGACTATCAGAGCCAAGTCCTATGACTCTAAATCCAGTGCCCGTTCCAGTAGTCTGTGTCAATGATCAATGGGAGAGGGCAGACGTGCCAACTGAGTCCTCATTTCTGACAATTAACTTTTCAAATGAATCATGGATAAAGCGTGATCCAAAAGAAAGAGCAACGGCTCTTGGGTCCGAGGACCTGGGGTCAAAGCCCACCCTGGCATCGTTTACTAACTGATTTGGGGTGAGTCACATACTATCCCTGGGACTGAGTTTTCTCAACCGTAAAATGATGGGCTTAGACCAGGTGGCCTCAGATTTTGCTTCATTGATGTACTAAATACTTCTTCATGAGGACTTCAGTCCTCTTGGTCCATGTCTGTGTTATGATCAATTGACCATATCAATCAATTATGTCCTTTAGGTGTATCTTTATGATCAAAATAATGAAGGGACCGAATAATTGTCTTGATTTCTGCATTTCTTCCTGTTACGTTTCCTGTATGTAAGGAAATATTCAGAATCCCAAGTAACTCGTTCCAGGGACAGGGAAAGAACTTCAAAAGGAAATTAAGGTCTTTCAATAGGGGCATTTAAAACACACACATACACACACACACACACACACACACACACACACACAAACCCTCCAAGAAAAGCCCAATCTCTGTGATTTGAGAAGACGCCTTTTCAACCACAGCCCAACTCACAGAAGGATGCTCCAACGCCATTTGAGAGGCTTGCATCGCCCTTCACAGTTTGCATTTCACTGCTCCTTTGTCATAGGCTGATAGATATTAAAAGGACAGGAAAAATCTGCTTGGCTCCTATAAGCTGATAATGAGAACAAAACACAGGATGTATTTCTCCTCCTTCCTCTTCTGCCCGTGGTTAAACGTGAAGGAGATTCTGAAACCCATAATTACATAATAATTGGTATCACCACAAAAAGGCCAGTTCCTTTTTAAAAATTTTCCTTCTAAACCATCTAATTGGTGTTATAGCTGCTCTGCCACCCTGCCTTGCAGACATCACCACTACGCTTGCCAGTTGCCAAGTTGCATTTACTGTGCCAAGAATTGCAGAATCGTTTTTCCAAAGGCAGCGCTGGCTCCACAATGGGTTGTTTATAGCCATACATTTCCTATTTCTCCTGACTGTGTGTCAGTATTAATGACAAAACCATGAAAACATAGCTGAGATTGTCTGATTGACGTCAAAAGCACCTTGATGAATCCAGCGACTCAAAATCATAGTGCCAACGTCTCGCTGCCCCGCCAACATCATGACATGCCAGTGGTTTCCATACCTTTTCTTTGATCTTTAAGGCTTTTGCACTGGTTATTTTCAGAAAACACTCTATAGAGATCTTCTGGATGGAGCCTCTGGAGAAAATAATGCTTCGAACACTCCTAGGCTCTTGAAGTATTCAGATAAAGAAGTTTTCAGTTCCTTTGATTTTATATCAGACGGCTCAATAGGTAATCACTTTCCTTTCCTTTCCTCTTTCTCTCCCTCCCTCCATCCCCTCTCTCTCCCACTCCTCTTTTCCATCCCCTTTCTCTGTCTCTCTTCTCCCCCTTCTCTCTCTTTTCCTCTTCTATCTCCTTTCTTCCTCTCTCTTTCTCTCCTTCTCTCTCCCTTTGTCTCTGTCCTTTCTGTCTCTGTGTTAGTCTCTCCTCTCTGCCTTCCCTCCCTCTCTTATTACACACACACATACACACACAGACATGCTGTCATTTTTTTGAGCTATTAAAAGTTGGGCAAAACTTTGTCTTACTACCAGTCCCTTAAGGGCAGGATCTATTTCTTTTCATCTCCATTTACTATCCCCAATGCACAGCACAATTCCTTGTACAACTAGAAATTCATCTCTGATCTCTCTGATGTATCCACTCTCCCAACGTTACACATTTCAACTCATCCATTTTTGATTCTTGCTCATGTGATCTTCTCATAAGTTCTCCATAGGGGCTTGGCTCAAAGTACAGAGGGCCTTCCTCAAAGATTTCTGGATACTCAGAGGATAATAATCAAAGAAAGTCATGGCCTGTCCAGATCACTTTGAAAAGCCAGAGAACACTGAGAAATGCAGTGACCAGCCATGATTCTAGGCGATGGATGGTGAAGCCTACTGCTCACCTCCTGAAAGAGGGATTCAAGATACAGATTCGAGACAGAGAATGAGATAAATACTTTGGACTTGGCCGGTGTGGGAATCTTCTCTGCATGAGCATGAGTATTTATCACAAAGCTTTTGTTTTTTCTTTTCAGTGGTGGAGGGGGTGGGTAAAATAAGTTTCTGTTAACTAAAAAATATTAAATATGATTTAAAAAGATAAGGTTTGTTCATCCGTTAGCTTTGCTCTTGCCACATGCCTAGGCCATCGCACTTTTTGATCGGCTTCCTCTTTGGTGACAGTCTTTATGGGCAGTGTGAGATAGCCTCCTCATGCCCAGTATAAGCACTGCCACAGTTCACCCTGTTCCCTCCACCCCTTCCTGTCTTCTCTGGCACATTTCCTCACTATCGTCCCACACGACTCTCTCCTGGAGGACTTGGCTTTAGGAATTTTTTAAAAAATTAGTTGTATTATTTATTTCTGGTTGGTTTTTTAAATTACCTCCATGGGTTCCTATAAGGCTCAAATGAGATGACATTTGTAAAGTGCTTTGCAAATTCTAAAGCCCTGTATAAATGTTATTATTATCACTGTTGTTACACCTTCCTGGGGGTCAGTGTCCTCACCTGTAAAATGAGGCAGTTGGACTTGATGGGCCCTACGGCCACTTCTTGCTCAAAATCCACAAGCCTATAATCTCTCCTCTGCATCCTCTCAAATCCACGAATTCTACAGAAGACAGTCTTGGGGTTTGGGACCAAACCACCATCCAAGAGAAGACACCAAACACTCCAACAAAGAAACCACAGGGACCAGCCCAGTGTGTTGTGTGTGCTTTTTAATGCTCCAGTAGATCTATGGACCTTCCAATGGCACCAATTACAATCTACTCATCATGTAGCACCTACTACAGGTGGAGGGTTGTGTTAGCTACCAGATGACGCAAATGTAAAAGGCCCAGCTTCCCAAGAGCTCCACGGGGGATCCTCGGCAGAGGAAGGAGAAGGAGGCAGAGGCATCTTTGCAGACGAACTGCACCCTCTCCAGGAGAGATGATCCATCACCCAGAGAGAAGCTTTGACTCCACACCTGGGCAGGAAGTGGAGCTGGGTGGTAGCGGATAGCCCATGGGCTGGAGCCAGGTAAAGGGGAGCTAACAGATAGGGCAGCACCTAGGGAGCTGGGACCCTACAGGCCAGATCCCACCCTACGGAGGGATCCATGGAGTCAGGCTTTTGCTGTTAACTCTCTGAGAGTTCATTCGGGCCTGGCCAGCTGAGTTCAGGGTCTGAGACAAATGCAGCTGTGCCTCACCCCCCCTGTTCTGAGAATTCTTACTGCAAATCCATCCATTTCTGACAAGTCAGCACACGCCAATTGGCAAGCCCTCCTGCAACTCCTTGGACTTGATTTTACAAAGAAAAAAAAATAGAGAGAAAACACCTTCTACCTTTGGAAACAATCCACAGGGGGCATATTTTGGGTGACAAATTCAGGTTTGCAGACTAAAGTTTTGCATTTACACAGATTCTGAACAAAGGGACCACATTTATAAAACTGTCCACCAAGTGTGAGTAGTGCATCCTACCTTGGAGATTAACTCTGGAGACAGGAGGCTGGGTAGCAGCTGGAGACCTCCTGTGGGGAGAGAGAGAGAAAGAGGGACAAGGAAAGAAAGAGAGGAAGAGAGAGAGAGAGAGAGAGAGAGAGAGAGAGAGAGAGAGAGAGAGAGAGAGAGGGAATTCATCAGTTTGCACCAAAAGGGCAACCTAGCTTAGCAGGGGGCCAGGGACTTCTGAGGAGGCTCATAACTGACTCTCCAATGACCATTAAGGTGATTTTATGTGAGTGTCAGAAGCCAAACCTTTGTAATACGAGGCAAAGGCCTTCTCTAATTCTCTCTCTCTCTCCTTGACCTGGAATTTCCCTACCTACTACTCAAGGAACCTCAGACTTTCCAGGAAGGAAGTCATTTTGCTCTGGATCCCCAGCCAGCCTTGTTCCTGGCTTCCCCCTCACCCCTTGTTTTTGTTTTTTTGCTCGTCCAAGGAGGGGCCTCAGGAGATTTCCATGCTTACTCAGGAATTGTTATGTTGCATTAAATCTCCACAGTCATCTCTTCCGGTCAGAGCCTAGAGTGTCAGGTCTGGAAGGCCCTGTGGTACAGCTCATCGAGCAGCAGTGCAGGGATATGCAAAGAGGATTTGGAGTCAGGGGTCTGGTTCAGATCTTACTTCTGTTTGACCTTGGGCATGTCATCTAACCTCTATGAATCTCAGTTTCCCCTTCTGTAAAATGAAAGAATTTTTTTTTTTTTTAACAATCTAGTCTCTGAGGTCCTCAGCTCTCAATCTTTCAGGGTAATAGGACCTCTCTGGGCTTCCTTCATCTGTAAAATAAAGGGTGAACAAGATAGCTTCTTCCAACCTGAGATGCAAATCATATCGTCTCTCTGGGCCCCACTTTCCTCATCTGGACAAATGGCCTTTGATACCTTTCCCAACTCTGACTTTCTGGGCCTCAGCTTCCTTATCTGTAAGTGATGGTTGGACCGCCTGGCCTCTGGGAACCCCTTTCAGTGTGAGATTGGTGTTCCTTGGAACCATTTCAAGGCTCGAAAACCACTTTCCTCAAAACAACGCTATGAGCAAGAGACAAATGCTAGGGTTCTCCTGTGTGAGGCCCATTTTCCAGATGAGTAAACAGTCTCTGCAAAGGAGAGTGACTGACCAGGATCACTCTCCGAGTCTCAGAATTCAAACCCTAGATAAGCAGGTTCAAACTCAGCATTTATTCCTCCACATCATGTGGAATAGCCCACCTCCCTATCATGAGGCTAGGAAAACCACACCCAGAGTAGAGAAGACCTTTCTTGGGTCATACAGCTAGCTAGTGTCAGATCTGGGACTCCTGACTCCCAGGCTTTCATTCCTTCCCACCGTGACATCAGTCATCCTCACTGTATGTGTAAAATAATCAAAGCAAATCTGAATAAAAAATGAGAAAGATGCAAATAAGCTGTACATGCATCATGAAGTGCTGAGGCATCCAGTCTGAGCACTCCTGTCCTGGTCAAATTCTCCAGCTCCCACTCATGGTCTTAATTGTGATTAATGTCAATGGCCCTAATAATAGGAATATTTTTTTTTTAGCCAGATAGGTGATTTCATTGGTATAGGGGGCTTCCATTCAGGAAATGTCACTAATGTCAGTCAGCACCTGCTCTGCAATTTACAATCTCAGAGAACTTCCAGGGAATTTGAGAGGGAAGTGACTTTCCCAGGGTCACACAGCCACGATGGGTCTGAGTTAGAACTTGAACCCAGGGTCTTGAGGCTAAAATAGCTTAAAGAGGCAGTATATGTCTGTCACTGAAAAGAACCCTCAACAAGAATTAGAAACCCACGGGTGTGAGCCCTGGTTCCCCCTTTTATGAGTCCCATGGAATGAGGGAAGGCACATGGTAACCCTCAGTTTCCTTAACTGTAAAATGAAGCTAAATACTTGCATTATCCGGCTCACAGGCCTATTGAACACAGGTAACAAACTGCTCTGCAAATGTGAGCTGTTTTTGTGATCTGAAGCATTTCAAATGTGGGTTCCAGCTAGCACTTGGAGGAGAGTGGAAGTGTCCCCTCTCACTGGGATGATAAGAACAGTTTGAATCTTGCTATTCCAATTTTAAAAATGAGGAAAACAGGGCTTGGAGGGGATGAGTGACCCCCCCCCCCCACATCATGAGAAGGACCCAGCGCTGGGTCTATAAAATGCAAAAACCATTGCAGATAATCCAAAGTCATCTAGTACACAGATTAAACCCAGAGCTGGGTAGAGGCCTCTCTGAATCCCCAAATTCAGAGAAGAGCCATGCCTAACAAAAGGGGTGTCCCTTAAGGGGTTCTGAGCGAACACACAGCTTCTTCAGAGCAAGATCCATTGTCATGGAGGTATGTTGTCTCTCATGGACTGCGGGGGGTGGTTTTATACTTTATGAGTTGGGTCTGAGTGGACAGTGGGACACTTCTGGCCTAGCCTGGTCAATGTAGCTTGTTTGCCCAAGGTGCTCCACTTCCGGACAGGAAGTCATTTACATATGGCAACTGGGGGAAGTGACAGATGTGAAGTGATGATGAAGGAGATGAGGATGACGTCAGTGACAGTGGGATCAGGAAAAAATAATTGTTCCTGATCCACCAGGGAGCCCTGGAAAGAGAGCCAGACTTAGAGGCAGGAGATCGAGGCTTGAACTCTAGCAAGAGGAGTGGCTTTGGGGTCGGAAGACTCCCTGGCCACTTGTAAGTTTGGACGAATGGATCTGCCTGACCTCGTGTAAGTCCCTGAACCCACCAGCCTCAGTTTACCCATCTGTAAAATGAAGGTGTTGATGGGTCTGATTTCTAAGCTTCCTTCCAGCTTTTAAATCTATGACTGACTTTGTTACTCACTAGGCAGGTGTTCATGGGAAAAACAATAAGGTGGAAAGAGGCGTCGGCTCTGATGTCAGAAGCTTGGGGTTCAAATCCTGCCTCAGATGTGTGACCTTGGATGAGTCATTCAGGGTTGTAGGGCTCTCTTTCCTCCATTATAAAATGGGGGTTTTAACACTACCTTCCTTCCAGTTTTATTGTGAGGAAAGAATTTTGTAAACTTTAAAAGCATTCCAGAGATGGAGATTATTATTAAATCTGTACCTATGATTTCATGAGTACAGGGAGCTGGCTCCACTTGTGTGAAGCCCCACCAGGCCCAGAATGTCCCCATTCTGCAGCTTTTCATCTTGGGTTAGTGGTCTGGAGCCCCCAGAAGTTGAGTGACTGGTTAGGGTCACACAGCTCTTATGTGTCAGAAGGGAGACCTGAACGCCAGCACTCCTTTCCTCCTTACCCTGAGGCCAGCCCTCTATTCATCTTGCCCAGTTGATGATGGCAATTGTTAATCAGTAGAAATATTAGTATAATGGAGAGATAAATAGGCTCGGTGCCAGGGGAGACCCTGTTTCCAATCCGCCTCCCATACTGACTACTCATTGATGAGTATTTGTCAAGGCTTTGACAGACTGTGTTTACCCTTCCTAGACTTAGGTACCCCATCTACAAAAAGGGGATTGTGATGTTGGTAGTGTCTCATGACCAATGAGGTCAGCCAAGTATAGAGAGAACTTTAAGGGCTATAGAAATCCTGGCCATGACCTCCTCCTCCTCAACAATAATCGTGATGCCAGCTTACCCATTGATGTTGCTTTAAGGCTTATGAGCATCTTTCTTCAAACTACACAAAGCCTGGTATGTAGGAGGGGCTAATAAATGCTTGCTGATGGATTGATGTCACCTGGCGCTGCCCAGGACGACCCTCTGTTTTGCAGACAAGCAATGAAATGATGAGAGGCACATTGGCTATCATGTGTAGACAGTGTGGAAGAATGGAAAGAAGGCACATGGGTTCAAATCCAGCTTTGTGCTGGGTAGCTGTGTGATCTTGGGTAAATGACTAGAATTCTGGGCCCAGTTTCTGTTTGTATTGGGGAGGGGTTGGGGGGATCTCATTGACCTCTATGACCCTTTCCAGCTTTGAATCTATGATCTCATCAATTTAAGAGCATTAATTTTTTTTCTGAAGGATTCTGTACCTTTGGATTAAAAGGTACAGCCATATTAAATCATTTTGCATCATTTGGCCCCCTTCTTCCTCATCATAAGTGAGGGTGGGCAGAGATCAGAGTACAAGAAGTTCTTGCTTCCCCCCCCCCCCTCTATTTTTCAGGCCTCTTCCCAATCTCAATGAACCATCCGCCCACCTGGTCTCTACAGTGTAATGAAGCTGGGGGGAGGGAGGAATAATTGAGCTGAGCAGGAAACCAGGGATGGCCACCATGTCTTTAGAACCTCCTCTCCCTCCCTCCCTTCCATTGCCCCTGGGGTCTTTAAAAATGTATTTGAATTTGAAACCCAAAGAAAAAAAGAAAGACTGATCAAGGCCTGCACCTGGACATATTTCACTGGAAGGGAACCAGAAAAGAACATGGGGAATTTTCACTCTCTGGGTGGTAAAATTCAGGATGATGGTGGCCTGACTTCCTCTAGTGCAAACCACTGGGTATAGTAGAGGAAGAGAGGCTACTTTGTTCCTTCCTTCAGAAGTGTATGGTTCAAAAAAAAAAAAAGCAAGTGGTTTCCTGGGATTTGTTCTTTTCTCCAATAAAATCTCCATTTGATACATTTCATGGATCAATCCAACCCAACAAGCATTTATTCAGTGCCTAGCTGCTTTAAGATGAAAGCTAAATTAGAAAGGGGCAGTCAGCTGGTGCCATAGTGCATCGAGCCCCTGGTCTAGAGTCAGGGAGACTCATTATCCTGAGTTCAAATCCTGCCTCAGACATTTACTAGCTGTGGATCCTTGGGCACCTAATCATGCTGGCTGTTTCCAAAGGCAAGTCCTGAGAGTATTTATAATTCTGATAGAATGCAAGGATCCTGAGGGCAGGGACCGCTCCATTGCTGTCTTGTATCTGCAGTGACTATCACAGTGTATAATAAATGCTTGGGACTGCAGTGGAAAGGGCATTGGCTTTCGAGCTGGAGTGGGCATTGAGCCATTTCACTCTTGTCCAACTCTCGGTGACCCCACCTGGGGTTTTCTTGGCAGAGATACTGGAGCAGTTTGACATTTCCTTCTCCTGCTCATTGTACAGATGAGGAAACTGAGGCAAACAGGGTTAAGTGACTTGCCCAGAGTCACACAGCTAGTAAATGTCTGAGGCCAGATTTGAACCCATGAAGATGAGTCTTCCAGACTCCAGGCATGGTGCTCTGTGCATTATCCACTATGGCACCACCTAGTGGCCAGTCCCTCTTTTGTCAGTTGCTCTGTGTGTTGTATCAGGCAATTCATATGACTTCCAAGTGCGGTACAGTGGAAATAGCACTTGGTATGGAGTCAAAAGACTTGGGTTCCAATCTTGCCTCTGACTCTTGCTTCTTGTATGACCTAGGGTACCTTTCCCAGTCTCAGTTCCCTTTCTTGGGAAATGAGCAGGGTTGGATTTGAGGATGTGCTCCAGTTTGAACCATGATAAAAGGCGCCATCTTGTGACTCAGCTGTGAGAGGCACATCCAGTTGCATCAGCCAACCTTCAAACAATACTTGGATTCAGGGATGGGAGAGACCTTGGAAGCTCCTTAATCCGAATTCCTTATCTTACAAGGGAGAAAACTGAGGCCTGAGGAAATGATGCAAGTTACTCCAGACTGCATAGGAAATAAGTGAAAAAACAGATTCAGACACAGGTCAATGAAAGGGCTATGAGGAAACATATTTTTAGTAAGCCCCTACTATGTGCCAGGAAGATGCTAGGGACTTTACAAATGTCTCAGCTGATAATAGGACCATAAATTAAGAGCTAGAAATGACCTCCAGTGCCATCCAGGCCACCCTCTTCATTTTAAAGATGAGGAAATGGAGACCCAGACAGTGAGGACGGAGCAACCAGGAAGATCAGAGCAGGATTCACACCCAGGTTCTCTGATTCTAAGCTATTCTTTTCATGAAAGGCCCTGTCTGAATTCACAAAATCCACTGGACTTACTTGTTGGCTGCTCCATGCAGATTGGTCAGGAGGGTGAAATTATTTCTCACGCTTCGCAAGCTGGCGAGGACCTAGGAAGTGTAGAAGGTCAGAAATTTTAAAATGGCAACGTGACAGCATGAGGGCTTGATGCATGCAGGAAAAAAGGGATGTCCAGACAAGTAGGGATCCAGTCTCATACTCACCTGGGCAAAAGGCGTTACAATCAGGTCGTCACCATGTCTAGTGAGAAAGAAGAGAGAAAAGGAAGGCATTAAAAATGATTCAGAATGCTAGAATGCTGTGGTAGTAAATACACTGAGCCCTGCATGGTACAGGGGGATAGCTAGGGTATACCTAGGCCTAAGCAACTAGAACTTTGTCTCAGGGCACAAAATTTTGGAGGTCACTAATGGCACCACCCCAGAATCTGCCTCTTCCTCCCTTCCTTCCCTAGCCTCTCAGCAGTGATCCATCCTTCAGCTGAGTGGAAACCTTGTGGGTTATTTGGGGGGGGGGGGAAGGGCATCAGCAACATGCCAGATAAACTACCTGCCCCCTGCCCCAGGGACAAAAATGTTTAGTTTTAACTCTGGAGAATATAAATGATACCAACATTGCATCCTCTTGGGAACCACATTAACAATAGTGGAAATAAATATAAAGATGCAGATCTTAGCCCAGAGAAATAGAAATTATAGTTACTCCTTTGCCCTGGGTTGGTGATGTATAGTGATGTTCTCCCCATCAAGAAACCAGCCAGGTTCACAGGGATGGGAAGTAACTAACTCGGCCTCCTGGAGCTCAATACAAGGGGTGAATTTTGTTGGCAGGAGCCAGAAAATTGGAAGGAAGGGCTGATTCCTCTTTCTCCTCCTTCTCCTATCTCTCTCTCTCTCTCTCTCTCTCTCTCTCTCTCTCTCTCTCTCTCTCTCTCTTTCTTTTACTTATTCTCTCTACCTCCCCCTTCTCTTCTTTCTCTCCTGTCTCTGTCTCTCTCTTGGGTATTCAGGGTACAGCCCTGGAAAACAGGCTTCACAGTCTGGGGAAAGGGTAACTGTGAGCTTCCCCACTTTTGTTGAACCAAAGGCAGCCCAAGGTTGCTGAAACACCCGCTTGCTGTCTGGGAATCCCATTACTTTTGTTTTTAATGTGACTTTTAAAAAGTGCCCAGTGGAAGCCTGCCTACCGTCTTGAGACTTTTAGACAAAAACTCAGAATGGTTTTCTGCAAATATGTAGTTAGGAAGAGCCAAATACAGACTTAGATGCTCTCAGAAGTGTTTTTCTTAATTGGTGCTCACTTGGCTGAGCCTCCTTAGGTCACTATCCAGTAAAACTTCTACTAAGGTCTTCAGAAGCCATGCCTGAGCAAGGACTGAGCACAGGCTAACATCTGTATACAATCTACCTCTAAGTGAATCATGAAGGTGATTCAGCGATCATGGAGGGCTTCCTTCCTTTTTTTCCTTCTTGCCCTTTTGCCTTTGGAGAACAATTCATTTTCCCACCTTCCTTCTAAAGCAAACTCTTCTTGATTTTTTTGTCTTGGATTTTTGTTTTTTTTACTACTCTACAGGACATGACTCCCTTCCTGCAGCCTTCACGCTAAGGGGGAAGATGGAACCATTCAATCCCAAGCATTTGTTAGGGGCTAAGAACATAGAGACGCAAGAGAAACAGCCCCTGCCCTCCAGAAGCTTATAGCCAACTGGGGAGGTAGCATGTATATATACATATACATGTGTGTGTATATATATATATATATATATACACACACACACACACATACACATATATATGTATGTATGTATGTATGTGTATGTATATGTATATATATGTCTATGCAAAATAAAAACAAGGTGACCCATAGGAATTTTGGTGGTGGTGGTGGTGGTGGTGAGTCACCTTGGTCATGTCCAACTCTCTGTGACCCATTTGGGGTTTTCTTGGCAAAGACTCTGGAGGGCTCTGCCATTTCCTTCTCCAGCTCATTGTACAGATGAGGAAACTGAGGAAATAAGAATTAAGTGACTTGCCCAGGGTCACACAGCTAGTAAGTGTCTGAGGCTGGATTTGAGCTCAGGATGAGTCTTCCTGACTCCAGGCCGAGCGCTCTGTGCACTATGGTGCCCCCTAGCTGCCAACTATTCGGAGGAGGCACTAGCGGATGGGAGAGCAGCAGTCAGAGAGGGCTTCACTTAGGAGGTGATCGAAGGCCCCTTGGGCAGCCCGTGCACAGACATGGAGCACTGTGTAGAGAGCCATGAGAAGAAGGAATTGCTGGAAATGGGGTGTGCACAGGAAGCTCAGAGGTCATCTGGAATATTTCCGGCATGGAAGGAGCGCGGGCTTTGGAGCCAGGTTCCACTCTCGGAGGTGCTTCTTCCTCCCTCTGTCACTTGGGGCAAATTGCTGTAAATTGGGCCTCAGTTTGCTCATCTGGAGTGGAGAAGGTTTGTTGTCATAGGACCCGAGTGCAAATCTTGACAATGCTTCCTACCTATGCGACCTTGGGCGAGTCATTATTAACCTCCTGGAGTCTCAATCTGTTAAACAGATTTCACTGAAAAAGGTGAAATGAATAGGGCTTAATGTAAAGCCTGGGTTCAGAAAATCAGTTTCCCAAATACAAGACAAGGGAGGCAAGCCTAGATATTAGTTAACCTGGAAAAGATCTGGGATTTTAGTGGACTCTAAGCTTATTAGAAGTCAACAGCATGAAGTGGGAGCTTCAGTAGCTCAGGGTTGTTAATGGGCTTCCAGACAAGCCTTGTGCCCAGGACTGGGAAGCTGCTGGTCCTTGTGCCCCCTGGCCCGGCTAGAGCACATTTGGGGACTTTCTTGTCCTTCCCTTTAGCACTGTGCTTTGGGAAGGCCTGTGTACTGGGAGGGACAGTGAGCAGAGGAGGGCAGCAGGGGCAGTCTGGACATGATACTGAATGAGGGGGCTGCTCATCCTGGAGAAGAGAAGGCCCATCAAAAGGAAAGGAAGGGTGCCATCTTTAAGGATCTGAATGCCGTCCCTTTGAAAAGGGCTGAGCTTCATTCTGCTTGACAAAATGAGAGCAGAAGGGGAAGAGATGCCAAAAAGAGGGCTTTTCCATTGATGGAAGGGAAAGCTCCTGACGATGGGCATTGTCTGCATCAGTGCAGAGCTTGGCCAGAGTGGGCTGCCTTGGAGGGAGAAGCATCTCCTCCTCTTCAGGCTCCAGGCCATCCATCTGCCAGGCATGTCATAGAGGAGACTTCTGTTCAGCTCTAGGTCGGACCTGCCTTTGAAATTTCTGAAGCCCTCCCTTCCTCTCTGTCTATCTGGTTCTGTTACAATGACACCAGCTGTTCTTGCATGCCTTCCATCATCAATCAATGCACATTTATTAGACACCTGTTACATGCATGCCATACTGTAATTTCAAGGGATAGAAAAAGAGGCAAAAGACCATTTCTTCCCCTAAGGAGCTTACAGTCTAATGATGTGCCTTTTTCATGTCCTATATAAAGAGTTCTGACCAATGGATTTAGATAAGGAGTCCAAGCCCCAACCCCCACTTGGAGCTCAGTATGCACCCTGAGATACGTTGAGACCGAGGAGGCTGACTGCCTCACTCCTGTGACTGGTTGATAAATGGGCTGGGGCCCTGGCCGTGACTTTGGCTGATGGGATGTCTCTGTCACAAGTCTTTGTGGAGGGACATACCTGGTGTAGGTCACTCAGGTTGACATTAGGTGAAATCCATAGAGCTGCTCTTACAGTGAGCCTCACGAGGCCAATCAGGGCTTACAAAGAGTAGGACGCTAGCTCAGAAATGGGGACATGGTCCCCTCGAGCCATTTGAGTGCTGGTCACTATTTAGAGATCGAGAGATCTGTGAAGATGACAGGAGAGCTAGCTACCTATCCTCTGTCTCTCTGCTAAGGTATTTTTCAGTCATGTCCGACTCTTCGGTGATCCCATTTGGAGTTTTCTTGGCAGAGATACCGGAATGGTTGGCCATGCCCTTCTCCAGCTCATTGTACAGATGAGGAAACTGAGATGAACAGGGTTCAGTGACTTGCCCAGGGTCACACAGCTAGTAAAGTGTCTGATGCCAGATCTGAACTCAGGAAGATGAGTCTTCTTGACTCTAGGCTCTCACTGTGTACACTATGGCGCCACCTAGCTGTCTCTGCTAAAGTAGCATAGCCCAATTTGATGAATGAACCCGAATTCCTTAAGGATGAGCTCCAGTCAGTAGCCAGGAGATGCAGTAGATAAAGTTCTAGATCTGGAGTCAGGAAGACCTGTGTTCAAATCCTGCCTCAGACATTTATTAACTGTGTGGACCTTGGGCAAATCATTTAATCTGCCTGCCTCAGTTTCCTCCTGTACCTTTCTCTCAGTTTTGCTGTGAGGATCCAATGAGATAATTGAGCACAGAATAAACACTATCATTAATGCCCCTGTCCAATCACTGCTTATTTATTTTGGATATTCCACATTTGTTTGTGGATATGTAACCCCCTAGAATGGAAGCTCACTGTGAGCAGGGGCCATTTGATTTCTGTCTTCCTACACCCGGTATGACTCTTGACACACAGTGGGCACTTCCTAAGCCTTTGTCTGTTGGCTGATATGGTTCACATCAGATAACAGATAAGGAAGCTATTTACAAACTGCAAAGTCTTTAGTGAAGTGTCATCATTATAAATGTCACTCTGAATGCAAATGTCCTGTTTACTTGGAATTAAATATAAAAATGCACTTAAATATACAATTAAATATAGAGTTTATTATGAATTAAATATAAAAATATAAAGTTTAATTAGTTTATTTTAAAATGACTCGTGTCTGGCCATTCTTCCATAAACTACTTCTGAAATGGCTGGGAAACCCGCCAGGACAGCGCATGAGCGCCATCTGGTGACCCAGCCCATGTGGGACTACTCATCTCCCTCCTCCCGGTCTTTGAACAGAGCTTGGGAATGCATTTCTTCCCTCGCTGTTCTCCCAGAGATGCTGCTTCCTACAGTGATATCCCTCGTGGTTGGCCTTCTCCTTTCTCAAATGCCTCTATACTTGTCTCTCTGTGTAGATCCTGCATCCTATAGGAGAAGGCAAAGTCCTCGAAGGACCAGCCTGTCCTTCTTGCCTCTGTACACAGTGCCTAGCGCACAGTAGGCCCTTAACACGCTTACTGAGCCATTTAAGTGAATTGAACCAGCATACTGCAAACATAGAGAACCCCCTGCAGACTCATCTGTGGGTTAAAAGGTGGGGCTAGATTAAACATCACCACATCTTTGTCGAGATTTCAGTCATCACCAATTCTTCTTTTTCCTCTTGTCTTCACGGTGCAGCCTCAGCTAGGATGCTAAAAAAACTGTCTGGCTTCAAGACATCAATAGATTCTGTTCATAGGAGCACAGAATTCAGAGCTGGGGTTTTAGAGAGTAGTGAGTCTAAGCCTCTCGTTTTATAGGGGAAGATAGAGAGAGAGGCACCAAGAAGACCCAGAAAGTACACGGCAGAAAGGGAGGTAAAGGCAGTCTCTGACTTGCAGCCCAGAGCTCCTTCCACTGCCCCACCGGGGTCTCTTGGTTCCCATCAGCACTAGAACTTTCCCAATCCTAGTCTCTGCTTATAGGGATGGGACAAGAAGAATAGCTCCTCCCTCTTGAGCTCTCCTCAGCTAGCCAGAGGATTAGCAGAAATAGCACCAGAAGATTCTCAGGATGGATGGGCTACAGATCCTAAGGGAATGAGGCAACATGGGGCAGCAGCTAGCCAGCTGGAGAGAAAGCCAGGAGAGCTGGGCTCAGACCTCCCCTTTGAAGCTTGCCAGCTCTGTGTGCTTCAGACAAGTCCCTCCTTTCTGGGTTTCAGCTTCCTCAGCTGTGAAATGGGACCCCAGGGGATACCTTCTTCACAGGGCTGTCATGGCGCTCAAATGAGAAGATGCTGGGCACACGCTCTGACCATTTTATTTTATTTTTCTAAAGTGGCTCTATCACATTTTACTGATATCGACAGTAACGTGTGAAGAGTCCACTCTTGGTAAGGCCTTACCAAGGAGCCTCGGCCTCAGGCTCCTGCTTGCCTCTTTACTTAGAGAAGAGAAGCTGGGAGGACAGCATCCCTACCCAGCAGGGAAGGCAGAATTGCCACTGGCTGCACAAGGGATGAGCAGTCTCTGGTACTCCAAGGGCAGTTATCTCTCCACAAGCACATAGAGGGAAACATCATCAGTCACTAGGCCCTGCTGCCTCATCAACAGCTCTAAGCCAGCCAATAGCACAATGTTTCAGCCTGTATGGTGAGCAAAGGTCTCTAGGTCATCACAAAGTGTCCTGAAATACTGGTCCAGGCACTTCACCAGGGTCTCAGAGGCTGACTTCTCCATAGGAATTTTGGCATAAAAACTGAAAACTTTGCAGTAATTGTTCAAGATGGCTTTGTCTGGACCACGGGGTTGCCTAGGTCCTGGGGCATGGCACTTGGGAGCCTGTTTGGCCTGCGTAAGCTTGGAGGGCAACTGGGTAGTGTTAGTATTAGGAGGTCCTGGGGAGATAGGCTGTGAAAGGGAATGATATTGCTTGGCCCAGAGAAATTCTGGTGTCTTCATGCTAAGTTCTGAGGCCACAGTCCATTGGGAGACTTTTGTGTCCTCTTCAGACTCTTTTGCCTCATCATCCATAGGTATCTCCTCTTCTTCCTCTGCTACTTGAGGAGCCACACCTGACTTTGCTCCAGCTTCCCTGGAGATGCTGCTTCTAGCAGATAAAGAGTGAACAGAGAAGCCGCTGTTCTGACTTGGTGTTCCTGTCCAAGGTCTGGTTCATGTTCCAGTAGACATGGAACTGGCATAGAGGGGAGTATTTTGACCCGGACTTTTTGTACCAGACTTGGTTGGTTTCCCAGGACTCTTCTCCATTCTTTCATTAGCCTGCAGGGTCACGGCCTTCAGTTCCCAACCCTTTGGCAAGCTTCTCCTGAAGCCTATGGAGTCAGGACTCTTTGGGAACGACCTATCCCCATCCATAGAAGTGACACTGTAATAAATGTGACAATCTTGGAGATGAGTCATTGGGCCATCCTTCAGTCCCTGTTCAAATGCTTCCACATCAATTTTCTTATGGGTTGGGGGACTTTGGGCCAAGCCAGGCCTCTTTACAGACTCAGGGGGCATAACTGTGGCCAAGGTCAGGTTAAAGGACCTGGTCATAGAAGACTTGTTGGCTGAAGCTGGGTGCTCTCCAGTGAGATCTGAAGCAACAACCAAGTCCTTGGTTTACTTCCTGTTCAAACTCAAACATTCTAAGGTGGCACTTCTTTCTGCCATGGACCAGTAGCCCTGGAGCTACAGTTACAGAAGCTGCAACTCCAGACTGTTCCACTTGCTTTCCTCCTGTAACTGGCTCCTGGTTCTGGCTTCTGTGAATTCAACAGTGCTGGTACCAGGACAGAGGATTCTGAAGCAGTCTGCAGGATGTTCTTCAGAAGAATCCTGGGTGTGCCTTCTTCCATGAAGTCATAGGGCTCAACAAAGAGCTGACCATTAGCTCCAATGTCCTTTGGCTGAGCAGGTGCAGTCTTTGTTTTCTTCCTCAGAAGCATTCAGGGTGAAGCATCATGTAAGTTTCAGTATGGATGGTCCATAGATTTGGAAAAGCTTCTTGGCCTAGTATTAGATGAGACTGGAGAGCTTAAAGGATGCGTCTCTAGCACGTGGTGAAGCAAAGTCCCTTCACTGTCAGAGAGAAACGCCATGCTGTTCACCTGGATGGGTCACCGAAGAGGCCAGACGGAGGTCCTACGTGGATAGGAGCCCAGGTCGCCCTCCATGCTCTGACCATTTTAAAAGCTCTTTACAAATGTCAGTGTCTGAGTGCAGTTGGAAATGTGGACTTTGGTCTTCCAGATGCCTTAAGCTCCTGCTAGTGTGGGGCATTGTACTTTGCAGGAGGCTACAGAGGCTGACAATTTCTCACTGCTCCCTCTCACTTAAATCCAATTCACACACATGTCAAGACCCCACCCTGTGACATCACTGGTCCTTTAAAAAGGAAGGATGGACAACAAAAAACATGAAATGTCCCTTGCCTTCAATGACCTTATATTCTGCTGGGAGGAAACCACATATTATGAAATAGGGGATGAAATGTTGGACTTGGAGTCAGGAAAAAGTAGGTTCAAAGCCTGCTTCAGCTATGTAGCTGTATGAACCTGGAAAAGCCATACAATCACTATGTTCCTCAGCTTCCTCATCTGGAAGGTAGGTGGTACACTGCACAGAATGTTGGATTTGGAGTCAAGTAGGCTAGAGTTCAAATTTGGCCTCAGACAGTAGCTGTGGGACCCTGGGAAAGTTCCTTAGCCACTTGCAGCCTCAGTTTTTGGATGTATGAAATGGAGATGATAACAGCACCTATCTCCCAGGGCTGTTGTGAGGAGAGACTAAGAAAAGGCTTTGCAAACCTGAGAGTGCTGTATCAATTCTCTGTTATTATCATCATCTGTTTATTATGTCAAACTTTAATAGCCTCTAATGTCCATTCCACCTTTAAACCCATGATTCTCTATGCACAGAAAAGGTTCTATCTAAATAGACAAAGAGTAAAAAGATGGCGGGGTTTGCAGAAGGCTTCCCTCATCTTGGGTATTTAAAGCAGTGGCAGCAAGGGCCATTGTCCTCATTATTCAGAGGAGAGAAAGAAGTCACTTATCACACAGATACGATTTGGTGTAGAATGGATTCCAACCCAGGTCTCTGGATATCAAATATCGTATCTTGTATTTATCTTCCAGAGTCATTAAGGTAAGTGGGGTCTACAGGAGGCACAAATGACTTCTTGAGGATTGAGTGAATAAATGAAGGAAGGAATGAATAAATTAACTTGGGTGTGGGGAACAGAATAGTGATAGAGTCAACTGACTCATTCTATTGCCTGTCCTTGTAAAGGTGCAAAAGAGTCATAATGAAGGGGAGAGGAAAGGAAGGACTCTGTGGCAACAGATGACACTGGGAACGGAGGAGGATGTCAGCACGGATTCCACCGGAAGGCTGGGAAAGCTGACTTTTTTCCTCTTGAGAGACAAGTGGTGGACTAACAAGAAATGAAATGTGTGTTCTCATGTGCCCAGTGTCTTTTTTTATCATTGTTTCTTTGTTTATTTCTAGGAAGGTTTCCCCTGGAGATGGAAATTTTTAGCAAATAACAGTAATTAAAAACAAAATGAAACAAAATATCCATAACACACACAAATCTATATGTGAATATATGTATTATGGAAGACATTTTTAGCATACACACAGATATATACACATATATGTGTATATATGTTGTCTTAGTACAGTTTTAAGCTATTAAAACTAGCAAAATATATACACATGCATATGTACATATTAATAGACACATATCTTTAATAACTTAAAACCATACTGAGACTTTTGGGACAGTGTATGTGTGTGTGTGTGTGTGTGTGTGTGTGTGTGTGTGTGTGTGTGTGTGTGTGTATTTTATAAGGAAGATAGATGCCAGATTGTGGAAAGTTTTGCAAAAGGGAGTTTGAATTTTACTTGGGAAGCAAAGAAAATCACTTAAGATTTCTAAGTAAAACATTTGTATGCATAATAATAATTTATTATTCTGGCAAGGGTATGAAAAGAGGATTGAGATAACATGAGAGAAGGGGCAGAAAGATCTATAAGGAGGGTACTGAAATAATCCAGGTGGGTGGTAATAAAGATGTATGTTTAGGAGGTTGTCTTATGAGGGATGTTTCAGAGAGGAGATCAATTGGTACCTGCTGACTGATGGGTCATGAGAAGTTACATGTCTAGTGGATGTAAAGATGAGAGAATTGACAAAAGAAAATTCAAGCTTATGAATCCAGGACATCATGTAAATGGTGGTGTTTCCCATGGAAACAGTGCAATCAGATGGAGAAGCAGGTGTGTGTGCGTGCGTGCGTGTGCGTGTGTGTGCGTGTGCGTGTGTGTGCGTGTGCGTGTGTGTGTGTGTGTGTGTGTGTGTGTGTGTGTGTGTGTGTGTTGGGGGGATAGTATTTTAGGATGTCATAAGCTGAGGTGATAAATTGTTTAAGGGAGAGACGTCCTATAAATAGTCAGTGATCTGAGATGGTAACTCAGGATGGGGAAGCTACACGTGGGAGTTTTGGCGGAGACGAAGCCATGTGAGTGACAGAGATTGTCAAGGGAGATACTACAGACTTCAATGGTCATTCACCATCATTCAGAGACACGGAGGTGCCCCCGTTGATGATTCCGACAGAAACCTTTGAGGACGTCCTCACAGGCTCACAGATTTAGAGCGGGAAGAGACCTTTACGGCCATCCAAAGTTCAACCACTTATGATAGGATCATAGATCTAGTGCTAGAGTAGTGTCAGAGATCGTCTAGACCAACCCTCTCATTTTACAGATGAGGAAACTGAGGCACAGAGGGGTCAAGTCACATAATCAGCAAGTGTCTGAAGCAGGATTGGAAGCCAGGTCTTCCTCAGTTCCAGGTTCGTTGCCCTTCGGTTGAAGGCAACATGGGGAAACAGAGACAGAGAAGGTATGTCTTGATCAAGGTCATGCCAGTAATGGCAAGACTGAGATTAGAAACCATCATTCTCTCCTTTGTATCTCACCGTCTTCTCTGCCTTTGTCTTCGGCATTCCTATCCATTTTGTCAATCCCTTCTGGGAACCAAAGAAGACCCAGCAGAATTTTTCCCCTTTGGGATTAAAGTTAGTCACTGATGTTTTTATACATGCAACATTTTTAAACCAAGCAAAACCTTGCATGTGTGCCCAGAAGGCTTTTAACTCATGGGCTATGGTACTCAATGTTATTTTGATTCTGAAATTAGATTAAACCAGAAACACAACCCAGGGGTTGTTCCTTAAATGAAAATCAGAGACCCCTAATTAATCAAAGTTAAATGGAAACACTTGACTATAGATAATTAATAGAACTCCATGAGTTTGGTTTCACCAAGCAAATATCTTAACAAATGGGCATTACTGGAAGATTCAGGAGAGGGAGACAGCTATTTCTCCTCCCCTCCCTGCTCCAACTCCACCAAGATGTTTTGCCAGAAGGAAAACCCAGGTGCCTGACTAGCTGCTCTCCCCTTGCCAGAAAATCCAAATATCATTTAAGAGCATTTAAAAGTATCTTAGGACCCCTGTTGTCTAAACAATTCAGGGAACAAAGCTGAAAGTACTCATTACCCTAATTCCTACCCACACCCTAAGAATGCCAGATTAATGCCTTTGACAACACACATCTTGCGTTCCCAAAGCACGGTGATGTTCCTGGGGGCCAGAAAATATTCACAGCATTTCCCTCTATTCATTTTCACACTTTGTTGGTCCAGGTGAAAAGGGAATGAGGAGTTGTTAAGGCTTTTGTGTGTATCTGTTTTGTTCTAAATAGTGACAGTAAATGAAGGTCGTGTGAGATTGGAAGCCAGAAGTTGATACTTACTGTTCACTTGGAAGGGAAGAATTCCTAGACATAGCCTTTGGCGAGAGGTCATAGTCACTGTCTGACCGGTAGAGGAATGATTCTCGACGTTGGCTGTGCCCTGGGAAGGTGGTGTGTAACACAAGGCCCGAGGAAGAGCTGGCCTGTGGATCCAGGGGGCTTCGACCAGGGGACGGGCCATTTTCCACATCAAAACTGAAAAAGGAAACAGAGAAACTGAGTCACTTGTGGTCTGGGGAGATGTCACTATTGTGAGAGACCTGGGCATCTAAGTATCATCAGATATGATCAAAATGGTGCCCATTTCCTTAGCTTCTCTGATCACCAGGCTTTAATGGGTAGGCAGACATTCTCATAGCCTTACGGTGGGAGGTGGGCAGCTGGGAATAGTGGTAGTGGTAATCAATCATTACTACAGTCTGTCAACAAACTGACAAACACAAATTTGAGCACAGGCTATTGGCCAGAGGCTGGGCTGAGCACTGGGTGTATAAAGGGAGACAAAAGCCCCGGCCCTGCCCTTGGGGAGCTTACATTCTAATGGGAGAGATAACAGGCAAATAACGGTATCTTGAAGGGACTTCAAGGGTAATTTCAAGGGTGAGGCTGTGCGGGAAGTGGGGAAAGCAGGAAAGGCCTCCTGCCGAAGGTGGGATTTCAGCTGAATCACGAAGAAAGGCAGGTAAGCCAGTGGGTAGAGGTGGGAAGAGGGAGAAGATTCCAGGTATGGGGCACAGCCAATGTAAAGGCATG
Organism: Pseudochirops cupreus; assembly: GCA_028627135.1. Taxonomy (NCBI): domain Eukaryota; kingdom Metazoa; phylum Chordata; class Mammalia; order Diprotodontia; family Pseudocheiridae; genus Pseudochirops; species Pseudochirops cupreus. Next base: position 10,020,654 of record CM053584.1, read on the forward strand.
GTGCTTGGAGATGGAGTGTGAGGAACAAAGATCGGTCAGTCAATACTAAGTGTCAGGCACTGTGCTAATGGGCAAAAGGCAATCCCCGCCCTCCAGGAGCCCCCAAACTCCTGTGAGAGAAAACAAGAAATCAAGCTTGTGCAAATAAGCTACACGTGGTAGAATTAAGGGTGGCGGGAAAGGCTTCCTGTAGAGGACGGACTGGAGCTTGATAAAACCTGACTGCTCTTCATCCCAATGCTTTACCTCTTTTGTTTTCTGTTTATCCAGTGTGTAGCTTGCTTCATATGGATTTGTTTGCATGTGGTCTCCCCCATTAGATTATAAGCTCCTGGAAGGCAGGACCATCCTTCGCCTCTTTTTGTAACCCTGATACTTGGCACAATGCTTGGTACACGGTTGGTGTTTGATAAAGCTTTACTAAATTGAACAGAACCTGAGTCTGGAGACCAGTGAGAAGGTTTTTGCAATAATCCTGGCAGATGGGGAAGAAGAGGAAAGAGGGGAGTGGCTGCGTGAGCAGAGAGCAGGGGGTTTACACAGGAGAAGCTGCGGAGACGTGATGTGGTGCCCCAAAGGTTGAGTTGCCCTTTCCCTGGTTCATCCTCTAAAGGTACCCTAAAGTTCAGAGGTGCCCTAAAGGTTGAGTTGGTCATTCCCTGGCATTCACAAGTCTTCCCTTATCTTGAAATACCACAAAACTTCCCCTTATCCTAAAATTCCTTGTCTCATCCCTTCCTGGGTCATAAAAATTCTCAGTCTCCCTTATTATTCGTTGTCCTCATCCCCAGTCCTTATCTTGCAAGACTTATCTTGTTCCTAAATCTCCAATCCCCTTTAGAAACCCTAAAACTTACATCACCATCCTATAGACTGTATAGCTTTCTGGCTATATAAGTCTGGTCCTTGTCCTATATCATTGCCTTTGTTTAGCTCATTGCTAAGTCTTAGGCCTGCATGCTTTTGTGTCAATAAAGCTCCCTTTGGCTAAAGAGAAGGTCTGATAGAATTCTTTCAAAAATCTGAACTAGCTCTCCCAACACTGAACCCCAACAAGACAGAAATGACCAGACTTGGCAAAGGGTGGCGTGTGTGAGATCAGCATCAATCAGGAGTCATAGGTTCCTTCCTTCACTCATAAGCACCTTTAATAAGAACCAGCAGACGACTCCCACCAGTGGCTGGATATCATGTAGGCACATCATCTCAGCAGACTGATAACATTCTAATATGACCATACAAAGTGTTGCCAACACCAGTCACCCACTGGTTACTGCCCCTCCCATTCCGATGGCCTGAACTGAATCTATATTTTGTTCCAGGCCAGTGACTTCTACAGTGATTGAAGGTGGGATTAGCCTGTGGCTGGTAATCCTTGGAAAGAACTATGAGGTCCTTTTACCGGTGTCAGGAGAGGTCCTAGGGGGAAGCAAAGGTGAAATTGTGTTCCTGGCATCAGCATTTGATGGCTGGGATCAATCAGTGAATGAGCATTTATTATCTACTATGTGCCTTGCTTTGTGCTAGGGGAGGGGACAGTCCCTCCCCATCATCGTCCTTCCTTTCTATCATGAACTTAAAAGCTAACTTAATCCAACCTCTTATCTTGTAAATGAGAAACTGGGGGAGGGTGGGTTGGGTGATCACATATCAGGTGCCTGATAGTAGGCTTTGCTTTCTGGCATGGGTTGCACCAGAGAGGTCTATTACAACTCTTAAAATCTGTAATTCTGTGAATAAATGGTTTCCTGTGGTCACAATAGTAAGTGGGATATATAAGATTTGAACCCAGGCCCTCTGACTCTAAATGCAGTCCCCTCTCCATTGTATACTCAACGGAAACACTGGTAGGTCACACTGGTCTATGATAAACTAAATGCTTTTGATTCAATCTGAGACGCTCCTTTTACCTGACACAAAATCAGAGCAAAATGCTTGGGAAGGACAGAGAAAAATGATCCCAGACAATGATACCGAACTTAGAACAAGACCTAGCTCCCTCTCTCTCAAACGGGTTGGTCACACCACAGCATTTCTGGAGAGAAGAGGGCCTGGAGCTAAGAATTTGATTACGGAGAAGCACCTCAGAGTTTCCAGCTGATGAATCTCATAGTCTAATTAACCACAGACTATGAATATTTTCAGATGTTTATGGACAAACTCCTGCCATCCAGAAAACACCCACTGATGGATGAGATGAGGAGCCAGCCTGAGGTGAAGCTGTATAATGTATGCAAATGTAGCCACAAAGAGATTTCATTCAACTCACATAGACTCACTTAACCTCCAGAGTAGAGGCTCTAATTACTAGAGTTCACTGAAGGAATGGATGGTTCCAGGGGGAGGACAGAACAGTTTTAGACTAGGTGGAAGATGTATCCCCCCAACCTACTCAGGAAGTGACCCCTATCCCAGAGCCCTTCTGAGAAGATTGACCCAACCCTTCCCTTAGCACCCTCATATCATTCACCATCACCCTCAAATTGCTGTTAGCCTGCTGCTCCAGCATCAGTCTAAGCCTTCTCACTCACTATACTCTAATGCTGCATGAGAACTCTAGATAGTTGAAGGAGACGCTATTTGGTGGAGTTTGGAATGGGGTAGTTAGGGATGGGGGTGATTGTTCAGTAACTACTCTCTGCAAATGTTTGAACACAGTCTGGTAAGTGAAAGAAGGATTAAGCCAATTTTATTCGACCCCAGAGGACTGAGCCAGGAACAATGGGTGGCCTGTGGAAAGAGATGGGTGTTGAGCCAGGGAAGGAAGACTCTGAACTGTTAGAATCACTGCTCCATTGAATGGGCTTCATTCTGGGAGAATCAGTTTCCTGGGACTGGAGACTGTCAGAAGAGGCTGAGCAGTTTGTGCTTCAGGTCAGGGTTGGGCCAGACGACTTTGAAGCTCCCTTCCAAGTCTGGAAGTTTACATTACCTGAGACTGGGGATTTCCCCAGGGCAACGTTGGGAGCCAAAAACTATGATTTCCTGACTTTCCAGTTCCAGTCTGTCCATATTTTGTCCTTTTCCCTGCTCTTCCCACACCCTGTCCTGGCTCTTTGCTGGTCTTTCAGGGTGTATTTTCCCCCTCCAAGGGGGGCTATCTGGTCACTATGAATTGCTTTTGTTTCATAATGCTTTGAGAAAATACAGTAGACAAAAGAATGAAATCCATTTGAAAGTAGATGCTTAAGTAGTACTACATATTTTGATCAGTGTTAATATTGTTTTATGTGAGTATATTTAATCTTTCCAGCTGTAGTTTGCCCTGGGAAAACATCTTCCCCACCATGTTGCAGTAGCCTCCTTACCCTGTGAAATTCCTCTGTCTGCTATTCTGTTCTTCTGGGAAGCCGCTTTTTCTTTTCTTCTTTTCCCCCTTTTGTCTTTTACTTTGTTTTAGACAAAATTAAACATTTTTATTTAAAGTTTTGAGTTCCTAATTCTATTCCTCCCTCCCTTTGCCCCTCTCTGAAAGGGTAAGCAATCAGGTATAGATTATACATGTGCCATTATGTAAAACATAAAAGAAGACTCCAAAAAACTGAAAGAAAAGTGAAAAATAGCACACGTCAGTCTGTATTCAGCCAATATCAGTTCTTTCTCTGGAGGCAGAGAAGATGTTTGCTTCATCATAGGTCCTTTGGGATTGTCTTCGATCACTTTATCACTGAGAAGAGCTAAGTCATTCAGAATTCTTCACCAAACAATACTGCTGTTACTGTGTACAGTGTTCTCCTGGTTCTGTTCACTTCACTTGCATCAGTTCATGTATGTCTTTCCAGGTTTTTTAAAATCATCCTGCTTGTTCTTTCTTATAGCACAGTAATATTCCATCTCAATCATATACCACAGAAGCCCCTTTCTCAAAGAAGCGTCCAGTCTAGCTTTGCCCACACTCATTCCTCTCCAGGCTCCATCCCTGAGTCTTTCTCCACCACAGTCTAATAGCGATACCTTCTCCTGCTCCCTACCTTTCACCTTCCTTTTCTGTGTTCTGTTTTTCCATTACAATATAAGCTTCTAGAATTAGAATATAAGCACCTCTTTTTTGTTTCTACTTGTATCTCCAGTAATGAACACAGTGCATAGCACACAGGAAGCTCTTAATAAATACATGTTGACTCAGTCCATTAGCTGAAACCATTAAACACAGAGTGGCAGAACTCAGGACTATGATCCCTTTCCATGCAGAGGCTGTTGTGAGAAGTCACTGGGAGCCAGTCCATCAATTGTCTGTGAAAGTCTAAGGTAATGGGTTTCCCCCTTGTATAAACAATCCTAGATCCTAGGAGGGGCCATATGGACACTGCTAGATGGAACAGAGTGGAAGAGCAGAGATGGGGAATAAGTTGCTGCTCAGAAGAATTCAAAGCTGAGTCAGGGAGAATAGATAGGTACACAAAGGACTAAAAATACAAAGTAGACTATGAGAAGAGAGAAGGGGATGTGCCAAATGTCCTGAGAAATTTGGGGAGAAATGAGCACCTCCAGTGCAGACATTTTAGACGTGAGGTTGGAATGGACCAAGTCTAAAGTCCCTGCCAGCTCTAATGTTCCATGTTCTAGGTGCCACAAGAGGGAGCGGGTTCCCCCTCACTGCAGGTCGTGAACATGTAGCAGGGATTCTCATTCAGCTTCTTGTGGCAACCACTCTGTCCTCACAGCTCTGAGATCCTGGGTTCTCTTTCTGGAGGATAGAATCGGTGCATTCTCTGCCTTTGTCCCCTCAATCCCTAGCTGAATGCTTGGTACACATTAGGCAATTAACAAGGGCTTCTTGATTGAATCTGTGACTAACAACAATGACAGCTGACATGTATACACAGTACTTAGAAATTTGCCAAAACCTTTGTATAAATTATAAAGAGAGCAGGATTAGGAGTTAGGGGATCTAGGCTGGAAGCTGATTCTGACATCTATTCCTTTGGACAAGCATCACTCTTTCTAGGCCTCAGTTTCCCTGTCTGTAAAATGAAAGAGTGAGGCTAGATCCCCTCTGAGATTGTTTCTAGTTCAAATTGATGATGAGAAGGAGGAGAGAGGGAGAGAAGGAATGAAGGAACAAGGAAAGGAAGGAGATTTCAGAGACTCTCTGGGCTGCCGGGGCCTCAGAAGCCACTTGGTCTGGCACATGCCTCTACAACCTTCCTGACAACTTGTTATCTGCCTTTTGCTTGAAGGTCACCAGGAAGGGGAAACTCGCTGGCAAGTGTGTCCTGAAACAGGGGTCTGTCTGCCCATGTCACCTCCCCTCCTCAATAAATTCCAGTGGTTTCTTATCTCTACAACCAGAGACAAACTACTATGGTCCTGACGTCTGGGTGACCTTGGCTGAATCACTGAAGATCTCTAAGCTTCAGTTTCCTCATTTGTAAAATGGACTAAACGGCCTCTGAAGTCCCTTCTAGATATAAATGGATGATCCTATGTATATGGGCTTAGGTGTTTTTGTTTATTTCTTGTGTTTTTTTTGGAGGGGGGATGTTCTTTTTTAAAGCAATGGGCACTGTTCTACACAGCATGATCCAGCTACCAAGGATCGAGGGCATGTGGATAGACCTATGCCATGCCATAATGCCTCCTTTGCCCTTTGGTCCCCAGGCACATACTGGCACCTCCTGCTACTCCTAGTTGCTACCTGAATTTTGGTGGCTGGTGATAGATTTGGGTCAGAGTGGTAGGTGTTGTAACTAGGCTTTAAGGCAGAGTGGAATGGTGGGAGTTAAGGTCAACTATGGTCTATAAAAGATATTAAAGTCATTTCAGTGACATGATACAACCTTAGAGAATCTCTTCCTTCCTTCCTTCCTTCCTTCCTTCCTTCCTTCCTTCCTTCCTTCCTTCCTTCCTTCTTTCCTGTCTTTCTTCCTTTTTTCCTTTCTTCCTTTCACCACTGAAGACAGCAAACCAGCAGATGGCAGAAGACAGCTACATCTTACTTAGCCACCATTAGAAGGAAAAATGCTGGGACAGAATCCATGGAACAGGACCAGGACTCAGACAAAAACAGGATAAAAGATCACATTGAAAAGCTTGAGGGGAGTAAAAGAAGGCAAAGGGAATGGGACCACAAGGGGTTGATGAGACCTTCAGGTAAAGCATGAGAATAGAGAGAGCACAGGCCATGGAAGCACCCCGATCCCCATGCTGCTGCCCGGTATACTGAGATTCTTAGCACAAGGGTAGAGCTCCAGAGTGGCCAGGACCAATTCCTTCTCCACTTGGAGGAGGCTCCTTTTTTGGCAGAGACATCCTCAAGGGGATCTGGACATTGGTAACATCCCAGCAAGTTCTAGTGAATTTTTCTGTTCTGAGGAGATGGGAACTTAGGGTTCAGCTCCCAACGGCCTCCTTGTTCCCAATGGGGCTTCTATTGCCTAAACCTGAGACTTCTTTCTCTCAGATGATTAGGCAAGCCCACCTGAGAAACAGGCAGCTTGAGAAGAAATATGGCCAGTTTGGAAAGATGAAAGCCCTGAAATGAGCTGGCAGGTGCCTGACTATGTCAATGAGCAGGGCTAGAGTTACAGAGGCAAGTGGCAAGGTGGAGAGAGAGTTGTATTGTAAGTCAATGAGTCCTGGGTTCAAATCCTACCCTTGCTCCCTGTGGGATCCTGGGCAAGTCATGTACCTTTCTCAGTCTCACTTTCCTCATCTCTAGAGTGGGAACCCTAATAGCACCTAGTTCTTGGGGCTGTTGGGAGGACCAAACCAAACATTATATGTGAAGCACAAACTTTTGAAGTGCTGTATCAATGTGAGTTCTCTAGACACCCTCCCCCGACTCCAACCCCAATACCCTTTCTATCTGCAAGCTGTTTGAAGATCCCACTTCCCTGGGGCTCTCGTGTCTGTGAGCACAAATGCTCTAGACCAAGGATGGGGAACCTGTCGCCTTTAGGTCTTCAAGTGTAGCCCTTTGACTGAATCCAAACTTCACAGAACAGATGTTCATTAAGTCTAGACTCCAGAGTCTAGAGTAAGGGATGCTTCCTTCATAAGGAAGGAACCTCATGGGAGGTACCTTTCTCCATCTTGAGCTGAAAGAGACCTTGAAGGCTAACTCCCTCTTCCACATTTTAGCCTTTCACACTTGTGAGGCCAGGCATTCTACCCCTCCCTGGCCTTCTCCTTTCCAGGTGAAACACCCCCAGTTCTTGGGACCATTTCTCATATGACATTCACTTAAATTCCTTCACCGTCCTTGGTATCATCAAGGAACTGCTTTCTGTTCATTGTAGGGAGGACTTCTGTCTACATCCAGATTGGAAGATAGGAGTTAGGAGGTCTTGTCCTAACTCCACCCTCTCCCCCTATGCAAGGGAAAACAGAGTAGAAGTCTGGTTGTAAGATCACAGAAACAGCTGGCCCCTTCCTTCTTGTTAGATTCATGCCCCTTTATTCTTGGTTCTGCCCCCTTCTATTTCCTTCTGTAAAGACATTTTTTTTCCAGTCAAAATTCCATTAGAACAAAATTCAACAGAATGAAAGCTATCTGATCAAAGCTTTCTAGGAGCTGCCCCATAGCCCACTCTTTACAGGCAAGCCTGGGACTGAGCAAACGAGGCTTCTGCCCCTGCCTTGTACCTGCGGGACCTTGCCCCCATCATTTGAGGCCCTCATTCCTGTTTTCTAATCTCTAAAACTAGGAGTTTGGACTCACTGAAGTCCCTTTGAGCTTACACATCTCATTAAATTCTAGTCTATGTCAAGGGATATTAAATACAAGCAAATTCTGTGCAACAAAATAATTTAAAGATCCCCTTCAAATGCATGATCTAATCTGCACTCAACTTTCTCTTTTTTCAGAGTTGAACCCCATTAAGCCTTAATGATTGTTGGATATTCCTTCAGTTGGAGAAAGTTGGTGGATAAACCACTTGGCCTGGGCTGTGGGGACAATGTGTTTGCTAAGTGATTTTTTTATGCTATTTGGAATCCTTTCCTAGGTTGTATTCTCTCGACAGAGGGAACGGTTAGGGAAAAAAAAAAACACACAAACAACAAAACAACCTCTGAATCCCCCGCACCCACCTCAAAAAGCGCCAGATTGTGAAAATGGGATTGAGGGGCTGGGGGCCAATTTTCTTGAAATTCGGTTTCAGCTGCCTGAGACTGTATTTTAGAGTGAGCCTTTAATAGCTTCAAATTGTGTTTGTGTTTTAAGACTTTAATGAGAAAGGAAAATGGCCCCACATTAAAACATTACTGCTTCCTCATAATAAGGGCATTATTTCCAACAAGGTGTAAACGTGTTCAACCCATCAGTTTCCTGTGGAGGAGAGGGGAATGTTTCCAGAAATGAGACCACCCTTTAAGGCAAGCTCACATCCTCGTGCCAACCGAAACTTCGTAAAATCAATCGGCAGAGACTGGGAGGAAGTCATTTCCTCCACAAAGTACTGCTGTGTACTCTTCCAATGCCTCCAAGTCCCGACAGAGTAAAGATTTTCAGAAAGGTTGCAAAACATCATGAGAGAGAGTCTATTGCTTGCTTACTGGTTGTAGAGCGAGCCTTGGAAGTTAGGAAAACCTGGGTTCAAGTCTTGCCTCTAATATATGAGGATATATCATCTTCACCACTCATTGAACCAGTCAGCTAAGCCTGTAAGCCATAATTGAGCAGCTGAGCTGAACCAGTGGATGGAGTTTTCATACCAGGAATTCCCCACATCATAGAAGTCATCAATAGTGGTGCACGTGTGTATGTGTGTGTGCGTGCATGTTTGTGTGTGTGTGTATGATGTGTGTATATACACACACACATATATATGTATATATATATATATATATATATATATATATATATATATACATATATATATATTTGATGGGAGATTAGGGATGGTGTTTCATTGATGTTGAGAACTTTCTGGTGTGAAAACTCCCTTCACTCATTGTCATCTCTAGCTTATATCTAGCACTATATCTATGGTCAGTCAGTCCAACCTCTACCTGAATTTCCCCCCCTCATTTCTGCCAAACTGGACTCTAGTATGACACATTCCTGAAATACAGACTTTGTCTCCCCTGCCTCTCTGTACGTGAGTACAAGATGTCTGTCCCACCCAATGCCTGGAGTACAATATTTCTTGCACTACACAAAATCAGTCCAATGCTATTCCACATGGAGAATTTCTTTAATGTGGAACAGATTACTTGTGCCCTTCCCCAATTCCCAAATGCTAACATTTCCTCCCATTTGTTGAAAGAAGGACCTAGAACAAAGGAGATCCAGAGGATGCAGTTGGCCTTGGAGGAGGAGAACCAGAGCTGATTTAAAAGAATGAGGAAAGGGAGAGTATCTGACAGGGTTCAAATCCTGCCTCTCCCACTACCCATAGAGCTTTGGGAAAGTCATTTAAGCTTCTTGGGCCTCAGTTTCTTCATTTTTCAAATGAGCTCAAGGCCTCTGAGGTTCTTTTAAGCTCTGGTTCTATGAGCCTAAATTAAAGTTGCTTGTACTTGGATGGAAGGAAATCAACATTTGAGAACAGCCTGGTTTTCCCCGTGGTCCACTGGAAACCCTTCAAGATGGCTGATGGGCCAAGTGTATTTTGAGTGACTGGGTGGGTGGAGAAAGGAGGCAGAAGATGAAAAAAGCCAGTGTGGCTTATAGGGACACACTTGGTTCTCAGAGCAGGGGATGGGATGGGTTGAACCCTTCAAGAATCTATCACAAAGAACTCATTGTTTTACAGGAGAATTTCCATGAAATGGAAATGAATGTTTCAATGAATGAGAAGACGAACTTGATGGGAAATACTTAAGGGGAGAGGGACCCTTAAAAATAAAGCAAAAAAGCATTCTCGGGACAAAGATCTTAATGACCCAAGGAAGGATTTCTACTAGGGAAGGTCCATCGCTCTGGGATTCAGAGACCCATTTCTTTGTCCCTTTTAATGATGCTGCATTAACTTGAATTCAGTGTTAAAATAGGAAGGGAAATCCTACAGATGGAAGGAGCCTCCGAGATTTTCTAGTCCAACATCATTTTGCAGACAAAAAATTCTTCTATAAATATAGGGGATAAGGAGCAGCTCTGAGATACCATGGGTATAGGGATCTGCCAGGTGAGGAAACTCTCTGTGCTGTTACAGGTCAGCATTGTCTTTACAATCTATATTCTTAGGACACTGTCCAGAACTTTGAAAGAAGTGACTAGTTCCAGGTTACACAGCCAACTTATGCCAGAGGCGAGATTTGAACCTAGGTGTTGGGCTTCAAGGCCAGGCATCTATCATACCACCCTGCCTCCTTCTAGAAACAGAATTACTACCTAAAAACTGCCTGAATCCATGGCACTGAACACTTACAAATTCAGAGGTGTCCTCACCTCTGGGTCTTCTCCCTCCTGTATGTCACCCCCATGATCTGCCTTCTCCAAACAGGTTGAGCTGTGTCACAGATCTGCACAATCTAAGGTTCCCTGTGCTTCACAGGTTTTTATTCTTCCTTCACTGACTCTGTCTCACCCTCTCCTAAGTGTTTGTTCCCAATTCCTTCCTCCCTCTTTAAGCCCCAAACCTCATTTGACCCTGTCACCTCCCCAGAGGCCCTTGTCTCTGACTGTGTGGAGGAAATCTAGGACATCCATGGTGAGAGAAGAATGGACCAGCAGACAGGGAGGGTAACTGAGGGACTCTAACTTGGGTTCAAATCCTGACTCTGATAGTTGCTACCTGTAGGACCATGGACAGAGAAGTTGACCTCACTGGGTCTTGGTCCCCCAACCTGGAATGCTCTTCTCCCTCACCTCCATCTGTTTCTCTGGCTTCCTTCAATTTTTATTTAAAGTTTTACTTCTTTTATTCTGAACTTAAGAAATAAAACAAGCATTTCTATAACACAGTAGAATGGAAGAAGAAGAAAAAAAAGATGATTCCTTCAAGGTTCAGGTTAAACCCCTCCTTCTGCAGAAGCCCCCTCCTTCCCCCAGCTGCTGATGCCTACCCACCTTCCCCTCTCCGGCTGCCTTCATTAATCTGGACAGATGTTGTGGTAACTAGTTATTTACTGGTTGTCTTTTCCATTAGAATAGAAGCTCCTTGAGGGCAGGAATTGCTTCATTTTTGTTTTTATATGCCCAGAATTTAGCACAGTGCCTGGCATACACTAAGAGCTTAATATATGCCCGTTGACTGACTGGCCAACTGTAAAGTGAGGAGGTCCTGTCAACCACCAGATTTAGGATCACATAATCTCATCTGGGCTCCACCACCACCCCCTGAGCTAGGTATTCTGGCTATTGTTATCCCCGTCCCACAGACAAGACTGAGGGAGTTTAAATGATGTGCCAGGGTCACAGAGCTTATAAATGTCTGAGATCTGTCAGTCAGTCAGTCAACAAGCATTTAGGAAGCATCTGACATTCAGCTGAGGGCAGCTAGGTGGTCCAGTGGGTAGAAAGGGGGCCTGAAGTCAGGAAGACTCATCTTTGTGCATGCAAATCTGGCTAACTGTGTGACCCTAGGCAAGTAACTGTGCTCTGCCTCAGTTTGCTCTTCTGTAAAATGAGCTGGAGAAGGAAATGGCAAAGCACCCCAGTATGTCTGCCAGGAAAACCCCAAATGGGGTCAGGAAGAGTCAGACAGGACTGAAATGTCTGAACAACAATAGCCACACATCAGGATTGGAACCCAGGTCTACCTAACAGTTGCTTCTGGTCCATATTGCCTCCTACTCCATGAGCCATGATGGCTACTTTCTATCCTTCCTCAGATTGGTCTGAATGGAGAGCACCAGTGAACACTGAAGAAACAATAATGGACTTCCTTTCCCTCTTCCCCCCTCCCTCCTCTCTCTCTCTCTCTCTCTCTCTCAATCTCTCTCTCCTCTCTTTCTTTCCCTCCCCCCTCTCCCTTTCCCTCTTTTCTCTCTGTTTCTGTTTCCCTCTGTCTATCTGTCTCTCCTCTCTCAATCTCTCTCCTCTCCCCCTCTCTCCATCTCTCTTCCTCCCTCTCTGTCTCTCTCTTCTTCTCTACCTCCTTCTCTCCCTCCCCCCTCTCAATCTCTCAATATCTCTCTCCTCTCTTTCTCTCTCTCCCTTCTTTCTCTCTCTCTCTCTTCTTCTCTCTCTCCCTCTCTCTTTCCCTCCCTTGTTCCCTCTCTCCTTCCCTCCCATCCTCTCCCTCTCCCTCGCCCCTCCTTCTGTCTCCCTCTGTCTCCCCCTCCCTCTCTCCCTCTCTCTCTCTCTCTCTGTTTCTCTCTCCCTTCTTTCCCTCGCCAGGTATTATTCCCTGTATGTCCCACTGAGGGGTGGAAGGTGCCCATTTGAGGTCTTCTTCCTTGCCCCCAGATGCCACATGAACTGCATCAATGATCAAGCCTGACTGTCTCTCTGATGGGCTTTAGCACATCATTCTAGAAATAGACGACTGTGCAATTCTATTAGGAATCCACCAGAGTCTTCCAGACTTTGCTGCTCTCTGTGCTTATTTTTAGCAATACAAGTACGCAATCAAAGCCCCAAGGATGCCTTCAGAGCCACATCTTAGCCTCCTCAACAAAAGCAATTCTGCTTCCATTATCATATCTTGGCCCGGGGAAGTATGTGGGAGCCTGGAGAGGGAGGGGGCTGGTAGGGAAGGGGGAGGGAGGCCATGACTTCACCCACTGAAGGAGGAGGTAGGCTGGGTGGCAATACTTCATTTCCCTTACAGACCCCATTGAAAGGGAGCAAATGCTTTTTTTCCCTAATCAGTCACTAAACATTTATAAAGCACCTACTATGTGGGCAGACACTGTGCTAAGTATTGGGGACAGAAAAAGGGTCCTTGAGAGACACCTAAGATTAGAGGGTGTGACCTGGAGGAGACTCCAGCAAAGGGGACAGAGAAGGGGCACTCAGAGAGGGAGGAGGAGAGCCAGGAGAGAGAATGGGTGTCCTGAAAAACCAGAGCGAAGGAGCATATGATGCACAGTGGCAGAGGCTGCAGAGGTCAAGGGGAATGAGGAACGAGAAAAGGTCCCTTGCCTCAACTTTTCTTCGAGGGTAGATCATAAAGAAATAACTTTGGTGTTCCCAGGGACTAACAAAGCCCTGCCTTTTTAGTTTGAAAACTTGAAATTTCTTATTGGATCATCCATTTAGATGGTGAGTTTTCTTCACTTTTTTCTGTATTCTGGCCCCCTTTAGGAAATCTATGAAGTCTATGAGTCTTTTTTCAAAATCATGTTTTCAAATACATAAAATAAAATACATAGGATTACAAAAGAAATGAGTTATATTGAAATGCAGACAGCATTTTTTTTTAAGATCAGCAATCTAGATTAAGAACACCTTGCTTCAAGGCCCCTCAGAAGCATCTAGTTTAAAGTCACTCACTTTACAGATAAGCTAACTGAGGACCAAGAAGGTTCAATGACTTGGTTCAAGGTCACATAGCTAGGATTCAAATCCCGAACTCTGAACCTGGAGCCAGGAAGATCTGAGTTAAAATCTCACGTCCCAGTTTCCTAGGCTCCCAGGACTGACTACCCTGGGCAGGGCATGTGACTTGTGTCTGCCTCAGTTTCCTCAGCTATAGAATAAGAATGATGACAGCACCTGCCTCCCAGGATTGTTGTGAGGATTGAAGGAGATACTCTTTGTAAAGTGCTTAGCACAGATCCTGGCACAGAATAGGCACTTTATAAATGCTTGTCCCCTTTCTTCCTTCCTGCTCTGTGACTTTCTCCTTCATCCCATATCAGATATGATGAAATTGAGACACAAGTAGGAATTTACTGAAAATTAAACACTTAATAAATGGCCGCATATAGTACTAGAACCAATCAATGCAATGAATAAGGATCAATTCAGCACCTACTGTATGCTGGGCACAGGAGATACATAGACCAGAGTGAAAACAAGTCCCTGCTTTCAAGAAGCTTACAAAGCAATACTCTTTCTACCCCCCTAAAGACCAAGACTATTTTCTAAGTCTGAGACCTAAGGAATACAAATATCCCCTGTACCCATTATGCAGATGGAGGCAGCTAGGTGGCCCAGTGGATAGAGTACTGGCTTTGGAATCAGGAAGCCTCATCCTCATGAGTTCAAATCTGGCTTCAGATACTTACTAGCTGTGTGACCCTGGGCAGGTCACTTCACCCTGTTTGCCTCAGTATCTTCATCTGTAAAATGAGCTGGAGAAGGAAATGGCAAACCCCTCCAGTGTCTTTGCCAAGAAATCCCCAAGTGGGTTTAAGAAGAGTCAGAACTGAAAACCATTGTATAAAAACAACAAAATGTTATACAGATAGGGAAATGAATGTTCAGAGGAACAAGGGGCCTTCCCAAGGTGACACGACTAATATGAATAAATGAAGTAGAAATGCATCCAAGCACCTACTATGAGCTTAAATTGAGATGATTTTTTACAGTTCTAAATACTGGGGATACAAAGGCAGTGACGTAGGTCCTGCCCTCAGAGGACTTATATTCCAAATGGGGGAAGACAAGACAACACAGACTGGGGAGATGTGGTTAGGCAGGACTTTTTTTTTTTTTTTTACCTCCTTGCATTTCCCAACATGTCACCAGACCCACTAAGTCCTTCTTTGAAACAAAGAACCAAGCCAAGGTGTGGGACCTTCTGTCCTCATAGCCCACACTACTTTACTTAAAGGATGGAGAGACATTTCACAACCCATACTGCTGATCCATGATTCCAATACTTATCTCATTTCTCTTCATTCTCTATATTCTTCATGCTCCCCAAATTTTTGGGGTGTCCATTTGAGCTCTCCCCTCAAGGTACTTTTTGCCACTGCATTGTTGAAGCTGACCCTGCTATCCTTTTCCCCTTGTGTCTCAGTCCCAGAATAAGCTGATTCTTGCAGGTATCAGAGGACCTCCCCCAATACATCCCTGATTATGTAGCCTGTCATGGATCCATACCCTCCCCCTCATTACCTCTTCCCCTCCATTTACCCCCAAATCTACTCTCTTGATTCATGTCCTTGCACTATCCCAGGTACCAGCTGGTCCCAGCCATTCTCTCTTCCCTCTTTCAAGGTATGAAGAAGGAGTGAGTGATCTTTTAAAGCATCAAGTCCCCTAGAACACACCCAGGTCACGGTTTCCGTCCTCCTTCAAATACTATCTCTTCATGACTATTTTTCATCACTGGAAACTCCTCAAAGCAAAGCAAGACCTCCTTCCTCTCCACCCCCATTTTTTACTCTGCCCCTCACTCCATTCATCCAGCCCCCTGCAGGCTCTTTATAATCGTTTCCAATGAACCAAGAATCCACAAGATATATTCAACTTTTAAGACACTCTATCTCCATTTCCTTCTTTTGCCTGAACCATTCCTTGATTTCCTCCCCAAATGTGAACATATTTATAGAGAAATTATATGACCCTACCTTAGTATTTCTTTTTCAATGATCCCACCCCCAACTTTCATCATGTTAACATTTCCTACACAAACATGCATTTCTTTTTTAATTCTCAATGATTTTTGCTCCCTAGTCAATTACCCAATTGGACCAAAATATCTGTGCCAATAATCAAGATGGCTCAGGGCTACTCATTATGTGTTTCTGACTCAGAACAGTCTATGAGCTTCTCACAGTGGGTGAGCCCAACATCTTCTGTTTTGCAATGTTCTTTCCTAGTAAATTATCCTTACATGATCACATAATTTTCCTTGAGGGAATTGAGTTGAGGTGCCCACACCTTCACACAGGATTTTATGAATTTCATCAGTCATGGCATTCAACACTTTCTTGTGGCCTGTTTATGAGACAGAAGATAATGTCTATGACACTCCAGGAATATAGGTCACACTGTGCTCTGCCCACATTCTCTGCCTCACTGTGTTCTCTATCTTGGGAGCTATTACCATTCACTTATGAAAGACAGGCAATAGAGAATCCTACTTAACTTTTATACTAAGAATTTCATTTCCAATGTAGGAGTTTGGGTTTGAGGCCATTGTTTTCATGCTGTGTGGTTTAACTACCAAAAGTTTCTTGTGACTCATGAAGTGAAAAACCCAAATTGTTACCTACTTTATCTGGTCCAGACTTTGATAACATAGTTTCATGAAAATCCCACTGAGCTGGTTCATGACCACATGTATAGATGCTATGGCCAGATAATGACATGGGTGCAGAATTGAACAGGAGGAAAAGATAAGGCCAGATAGCCTTTGGAAAAATGGACAATATCCCTAAGCTTGTCTCTGAAACCAAAGTCACTCATATTCTTCTTGTGCTGGTGAATGAGTACAACTCACAAAATGCCCCAAGCTCCAAAGAGTCAAAAAACCAAGTGACTCAAAAGTCAACAAAGAAGAGCTTGACAAATACAAGTAGCCAGCACCATTTTACTGATGATGAATTATGAAGAAATTGTGTGAAAATGTCAATGAGACGCACTGCCAGAAGATGAGGTGGGCTGGTCATGTAGCGAGGGACCATGAGATGTTCAAAGAACTAGAGAAATGCCACTTAATGGTGCTGCTGTAATTGAGACCACTATCAATGCCACCAGGTGTCCAAGAGGAGTGGTGATGGGGCCACACCTGGGATTTCAAAGATAGAGGGAGCTCTCAGGTAAGGAAACTCCCTACACTGAGACAAGTTGGCATTTTTCTGCAACTTAAAATCTTGGAAAGATGCCTAGATTTCTGAGAGGTTAAGGTACCTGACCAGGGTCACACAAGCAGCATAAATCTTTTGGTCTCTAGGCTAGCTCTCTATCTACCACACCACTGCCATCATCACTAACAGTGAGAGTGATCAGCAATACAATTATATGTAATTATAATACCACATATGATATGTGTAATTATACATCCCATAATTCAATAATATCTGACTTCTGAAGAGTTAAACAATGTTCTTTACACACTTATTTGATTTCCTATGCACCAGTCCTACGAGTTGGGTAGGACAAATATTATCCCCATTTTTAAGATAACGGAACAAAACCTCAAAGGTACTTGCTTTGCCCAAGGGTCACCGTGCTTTGCCCAAGGTAAGTATCTAAGGTTAGATTTGAATCTCAGTTTCTTTGCCCTCTGTCCAGCACTCTGCCTCCCAAACTCTTCCACTCTTCCCAAGCACGCTGAGTGGACCCTACGATTTACAGGTGAATAGAAACAAAATCAGCAAAGGATGAGGGAAGAGGGACAGGGTGGGCTCTGTGTTCCTGGAGGGAGCAGCTGTGTCAGTGACATCACAGGCTGACCAAAGTGCTGAAGTACTTAGAAGAGGGGATGCCCTGATCAAAGAGACCCCACATGAAATGCTTTTTTCCCCCCTAACTTTGTATTTAAGTTCCAATATTTAAGTTTATGATATGTTTTTCTTTCTTTTCTTTATTCTGTATTTGTGTTCTGGCATTTGAATCTAAAACAGAATTTTGAAAAACAAAAAAGGAAAACTAAAAAAAATGAAAAAAACAAAAAAGGGGGGCAGTTAGGTGGTGCAGTGAATAGAGCACCAACCCTGAAGTCAGGAGGACCTGAGTTCAGATCTGGGCTCAGACACTTGACACTTATCTAGCTGTGTGACCTTGAGCAAGTCACTTAACTCCAATTTCCCTGCCTTCCCCCTCAAAAAAAGAGACCCCACAACCACAGGATGGGGGCACAGAACAAGGAAAAACCAATCATTTATTTTGTGCCAGGCACTGGGCTGAGTAAGCACTTCACAAATATTATCTCATTTAATCCTTACAGCTACACTGCTAGTTGTTCCATTTTACAGGTAAGGAAACTGAGGCAGACAAAGGTGAAGTGACTCACCCAGTGAGTGTCTGAGGCCAGATCTGGGATTCATGTCCAGTATTTTATCCACTGAGCCTCAACGGGGTCAAGTGATCTGCCCAGGATCACACAGCTAGGATGTGTCTATAATTAACAAAGCCCCAACCTGTCCTGTCCACTCAATATTTTGGTTAGAAAACACTAGAATTCATTTTCAGGACTGAATAAAGGAATTGCTCTGTGTGATTTACTATATCACCCACCAGCACTGGGGATATTTTCAAGCTCATCTCCTTCAAGGCCCATCAATTCTAATGCAAGTAAACTGCCCACCTCCAGAAAGCTTTCAATTCCAATTGGAAGACACCTTTCTCTAATTTTCAATTTCCCAGCCTTCCCACAGCAAATACAGATCTATGCTATTAGGGAAGAGCAGGCCAAGGAAAAACAGTGCACACGTTGGTGTGGTGGTTGAGAAATGACTGAGGAGAACGAATTACCAACAGGAGAGGGTAGGGACTTCAGATGGCCACCCTCTTTCCTGTTTATAATGCCAGAGGCCCGTCACAGGTCCATCCATCTTCACTGCTTCCTATTACAAAGGGGTTCCTTGCAGTGGCAGAAATGAGCTTGGATAATTGATTTGAACATTAGGTGGCCCTCAATGGAAAGTTCCATTTTGGAGATGATAGACTTTTGGAATAAGAAAACGTTGGAGCTGAGCTGGAGGTCATTCAGTCCCAGCCAACCATTTTCCAGAGATATAAACAAACTGGGAGCCAGAGGGGTCAGTCCAGACTTGCTTGTGCTCACATAGGATGTAAATAAAGAGCTAAGATTTGAATTCAGGTGGCTCTCAATCCAGAACTTCTCCCATTCTTCTAGCATCTCTAAAATGAATCCAATCCAATCCAAAGCAATGCCACCAGCATTTCTTAACCACAGACACAACGTGCAAGGCAAGTCTACAAGGTGGCATGGGGTAACAGGCAAAGAGCCAGACCTAGAGTTAGCAGTATGTGGATGAATGAATGAATGAAAAAGCACTTACTAAGTGCCTACCACAGGCCAAACACTATGCTACCCTACATTGACACAAATACAAAAAGGGGACAGCCAGATATAGTCAATCAATTGACTAGAATTTAGAAAATGCCTACTATGTGATGGGCACTTTGCCAAGCACTGGGGACACAAAGAAAAGCAAAAAGTATACAGACAGCCCTTGTTCTCTAGGACCTCCCAGTCCACTGGAGGCTAGGAAGGCCTGGGTTCAAGTCCTAAACAACAAATGGATGGTGGGCATGGGAAGTGCTGAGATTCATATTAGACCTGTGATTTCATTGACATGGATAACCCGTAAGTCAAGGAAATTCTCTTTCCCTCTACCACTGCAGGTCAATACCTTCTCTGTAACTTAGAACTCTAGTGAGGTGCCCAGGACACAGAGAAGACACAGCTTAGTGAGAGTCCTAGAGCCAAGGATGTCTCCAAGGTAGTACTTGAGCCCAGATCTTTCTGGTTTGAGGCTACACTGCACTACCTCTCATTAGTTGTGTGACCTTGAGCCTCCAAGGGGGGTCTTCAAAGAAAGGCTGGATGAGCCCTTGTTGGGGACGTTGTAGTCGAGGCCATTAATCCGTCCATAAAGATCTCTGTGGACCCGTACAAACTTAGCTTTAAAAAACGTCTTCCATGTTTTCCTTATTTCATTAAAAGTATCCCAATTACATTTTAATACGGTGCTTATTGTACTTGGGAGTGCTGTGGGCCTGGCGTGTTTGACACTCCATCGGAGGGTAATTTTTATTTTTATTTTTTTAGGTAAGAGTTGGACCACATGGCCCCTGGGGGCCCTTCCAGCTTTGGAACAGTGTGATGTTGATGAATGACTTTCTCCTGTCTTCATAGGCAATGGAATTCTGGACAGCATACTTTGTGATTCTAAGAACATAAGGTTTTATAGCTGGATGGAACCTTAGAAGGCATCTACCTGTATATATTGTGCCCCACAACACACCCATTTTACATATGAGGATATGGAGAATCTAGGAAGTACAGTGACTTGGCCAGGACCATCCATCTGGGTAAGAATAGAATTATATTTGAATGTAAGTCCTCTGCTTTGAAGATGTTCTCTATACTGTTCTTAAGAGGAAAAAAACAACCAGATACCTGTTGAGAAGTCTTAGGCTTTTAGTGTGAACTTGATTAGAGAGACCAGCAGGTGGCTCCCCAGGATTGTTTCTTCCCTTTGCCCCACTTGGGGGAAGAATGATGAGCGCAGCAGATACAGTTCACCAGGCCATAGACCTGGGGCTGGAAGGGGCCTCAGAAGTAATCTAGTCCAATCAGCTCACTTTACAGATCAGGAAACTGAGACCCAGCCAGGCAAAGGGAGTTAACATCCCAAGATCAAACACTTAGAGCTGAAAGGGACCTCAGAGACTAACCTAGTCCAATATCCTCATCCAGACAATGTATGTGACTTGTCTAAGGTCACAAGGGTAAATACTGGCAGAAAGGAGATGAAAACTCAGGCCTTTGGACTCCAAATCTGATTATCTTTCCACTATATTTTGCTGAGCCTAGAACATTACTTCCAGCCATCATCTCCCTGTCCCCTGGTCCTTTATTTTCAAGTCTACTTTGGACCTTGTCGTGTTATTTTTAGGCACAAAGTCCTGAGGTTCAATTACAGGTGAAATCATGTAGAAATGAGATTTTTCTGGGAGCTAAATTGGCCAAGATCACCCTAATTGAAATGTAAACCTCTTAAGGACAGTCACTTAATGAGTCAAGCCCAATGCCTGGCACATAGTAGGTGTTCCCTAAATAAACTTATTAGAAGTGCTCCATCTTGGCATTGAGGTGGTCCTGGATATATCAAAGTAATTTGAGATTCTCAATGTTGATTCTGGTGGATGGGAAGCCCTAGCAGGTCCTAGAGAGCTAAAAAGGTTTTTAATACAAACCTGGAGACAAACTAGCTACCTATTGTCTAAGGACTAGCCTGGATAAATGTGGAAGGCTTAGCATTGGAAGCATTTAGCCACCAGGTGATGAAATTTAGGGGTGCAAGGAAACTTGAAGAACATCTGGCCCAACCTCTTCATTTTATAGGGGGAAAGAAGGAAAGAAAGAAGAAAGGTATGAAGACAGGAAGGTGGGAAGGAAGGCAGGCAGGAAGGGAGGGAGGGAGGAAGGAAGGAAGGAAAGAAAGAAGAAAGGTGGGAAGAAAGGAAGGAAAGAAGAAAGGAAGGAAGGAAAGAAGGAAGGAAGGAAGGAAAGAAGGAAGGAAAGAAAGAAGGAAGGAAGGAAAGAAGGAAAGAAGGTATTTGCTCTTAAGGTAAATACACATAAGGAAACTAAAAGAGGTGTGTGTTAGGAGTGGGGCTGGGAAGGGAATGAAGGCAAGAGAACATGGGTCCTTCCACAAGATGGAGGATCCGGGTGGAACTAACAAATAGGAGAAATGGGAGGGGAGCAGACTGTCAAGAAGGAATACTGTAGGGTGAGAAGGCCTCAGAAATTGAAGTTGTTCTCAAGTGAGGAGGCCCTGGATACTGACGGAAGTTCTAGGTTGGATAAGCCAGCAGCAGAGAAGGCATGCATTTGAAGTTAGGAAAGTCAGCAATAAGTCTTGGAGGAGAGGGGAGGGACAACCTTCAAGGGACATAGCTTGGTTTAACTACCTAATTGTCTAAGCCTCAATTCCCTCATGTGTAAAATGGAAATAGTTAGATCCCTATCTCATGGGATTTGTGAGAGAAATCATTTTGCAAACTATAAACTCTCTAGAAATATGACCTATTATTACTATAGTCCCTGAATAGGTTGGGGCGGGGGGGAGCAGTGAGTGAGCTGGGACATGCCAGACACATTGGATCCTACCCAACTCACCACAAAATTCTGACCCTCTTGAGATCTGAGTATACCCAGATCATGCCAGAAGAAGAAAGCTTTTCCATCTACAGGTATTCAAAAGTAAATATAAAAATGACCAACCACTCAGAGCAGCCTTTTGGCCGTGCATGGCTATTCAGTTTCTAAATGGAATACCCACAGACCCTTCTGCAAATTAAATATGGACCAACTTCTCCCTGCTCTCATTTGACATGGAACTTAGATTGGCTATCCTTACTGGATACCAGAGGACGAAGTGAAGATCTCATTTAAATAAATATTCATAGACAAACAAACTTGCATATATCTATCTATCTATCTATCTATCTATCTATCTATCTATCTATCTATATACTTATATGTACATACACACAAATATCATGCCATGTTTTAGAAAAAAATGATTTATAACACTAAGGACCAATGAATCAATCAACAAGCATTTAATAAGCACCTACCATATGTCAGACACTGATCTAGTCACATCAATTCAATAAGTATTGGGTGCTACTAGGTGCTAGGCTGCATGCTAAGTGTTAGGGATACAAAGAAAGACTGGTTGTGTTTGTCCTTTGTTTTTGAAGAGGCCCATGGCATCAGGGAGAGGATGATATGACTTGCAGTTGACTTGCATTTGAGTGAGGGAGGACTGTGCAAGGTCACCAGCCTCACTTTCTTCTCCAGAGCCATCTGGGTCCAGCGGCCAGATATCGATCAGGATGACTGGAGACAAAGAAAGACAAAAATACAAGGGAGGCAACATCTCTGTGTCTATGTTTATAACTGTATCTTTACATTTTGGACAAGGCCCATATCTCATTGGTAAAGGATGCTTTCAGACAAGAAATTCTTTCACCAGCGTAAATCAATATCTGCTCTGCAATGTAGAGTCTTGGTTTCCTGGTGCACTGAAAATATGAGTGACATCCAGAGTCAGAGACAAGACTCAAACCCGAATCTTCTGGACCTGGCAGCCACCTCTCTATCCACTATGCCATCCTGCCTCTCATGGATAGCTAATGGGTATATAGGGGTTGTTATTCACCCTACATTTACAGAGAGGACCAATGACATCACTGGGTGATGACTTGCAGGTGAATTGCAGAGTTGCTCAAAGATGTTAGCCTCATTCTTTCTTCCAGAATCATCACAGTCCCGTGGCAAGACCAAGCTCAGGATGACTGACCATGGCCTATGAGGCAGTGGTTGACCCTGGTGCCTTTGATGTCTGACCAAGTTCAAAGTACTCCATAGCACCTGCTTTAGGTACCTTCATGGATGCTGGAACAAATTATTGTCATCTGCCCATTCCATCAGGGGAAGTCTTCATATGCTTGAGACAGATATCCCTCTCCTCAACTCATCCAACACTACCCTAAACCTGGTTTTGCCTGTCTGCTGAAATGGATTGTTTAGAGTGTTCAAGAAGGACTAGTACCTCTGATGTGAGGGCTTGCCAAGCTCTTTTAAGGGCTTCTCATCTATCTTTGGTTTCTACTTGACACTCAACTCTCACCTGTTGCTCTGAGAAGCTGCACAGTGGGTATACAGGTAGGCACATGATACATAGGTAGATAGGTAGAAGGAGAACTACATAGGTGGCTAATGTAAGAAAAAAATTAAGTGATTTTTGGTGGCTAGACCAAGTAGCTTGGGGTGGGGAGGAGGGTCAAGAAGGTCTTTTATACAACCAGGAACTTAAAGGGGAATTCTAAGAGGCACAAGTGAGCAAAGAGGGTATTCCAAGCATCAGGGGGTGGGGGGAAGCCTGTGCAAAACTTTAGAGATGGGAAATTCAGTTATATATGAAGAATAGCAAGCATGTCAGTTTGGCTGGAGTGTAGAGTATGTGAAGGGAAGTAATGTATAGTCATCCTGTAAAGATAGGTTGGAGCTATATCGAGGAAGGTTTTAAATGCCCAACAATAGACATTGTCTCTGATGCTAGACAGAGTTTATTGAGCAAGGCGTTGACTGCCCTATTTGTCCATTAGGAAAAGACTTGGGCCACTACGTGGAGGATAGGTTGGAGAGGGAAGAAAATGGAGGCAAGAATACTATTGAAGGGGTTGTTATAATAGTTAAAGAGAGAAGGGATGGAATCTTGAACTAGGAGGGGAAAGAGAAAGGTTGGGATAATCATGGAGGTAGAACTTATGAGACCTAGCAACCGATCGGCTGGATGGGATAAGTGAGCAGGAGGGGTCAAGGCTAATCCCAAGGTTACTTGGATGTACGTGACCAGGAGTACAGTGGTTAGGTGGAATGCTATCTGATTACTTCCATGTGCTTTCATAGCAAAGGTCTGTGTTCAAGACTTATCTCTGTCACATTCTGATTGACTGACAGTAAATCTGGATAAACTACCTGAAACTGTCTAGACAGTTCTCAAAGGCTCTCAGTTGCAGAGACAGTACCAACCTGCATTGGTAGAAGGAGGCTACTCACCTGGGAGTTCCTGTATATATGAAATCGCAGGACAATGGTAGGGGAGATAGGTTTTGGGGGAAAGCAACGAGTTCTTTTTTGGATTGTTGTTTTTGAGGTGTCCAGGAAACATCCATTTTGAAATTTCCTATAGGTAGTTGGTAATGATGGAGATACACACACACACAGAGACAGAGAGAAACAGAGACAGACAAACAGAAACAGGAAGAGAAGAAAGAAGGAAAAAGAAAGGAGAAAGAAGGAAGGTGGAGGAAGACAAGAAGAAGAGAAGGAAACACTGTTGGCTCAGGTCAGAGCTGTGGGATACATCAAATCAGGGAATTTCTTGTTTAAAGACCACCAGAGGGGGCAGCTAGGTGGTACAGTGAATAGAGTACCAGTCCTGGAGTCAGGAGGACCTAAATCCAAATTCAGCCTCAGACACTTAACACAAAAACTAGCCATGTGACCTTGGGGAAGTCACTTAACCCCAACTGCCCTACCTTCACCCCTCCAAAAAAAGCAAAAAAGCAAAAAATAAAAATAAAGATCATCAGAGAGGGAGGAGAAGAATCAGGAGAGGGTAATTGCTATCAGAAACCTAGAGAAAAAGAATAACCTCAAGAAAAGGGTAGAAAACAGCATCAAATGTAGAGAATTTGAGAAGGATGAGGAGTGAGCAAAGGTCAACATATTTTGGCAATTAAGAGAGCAGTAGTAACTTCAGAGAGAGCAGTTGCCAGAATTATCAGAATTGTCCAATTTTATTTCAAGCTAATACCTTCCATAGCTAAATCTTTGTTAAGTTTTGGGATGAGATGATTCAGAAGAGCAGGCTTGTTGCCAAACTGGCTTTCATTATCTAATGACAGCATGGTTTCATTAAATGAAATATATGACAATTGAAAAAAAAAAGCCAACCCATTTCTAGGTGCTGGTTTGAAGATACTACATCCCTAGAAGAAAAATTTAACAGGGCTTTCAAAATGGGAAAGAAGTGAACGGCTTCATAATAACAAGCTTTTATTAAATGCTTACTGCATGCAGAATACTGCTCATGTGATCAACCAAGAATCAGTGAGATGATGATGATGATGATGGTAATTAGAGAGGTAGTGTGATACATTGGATACTGAACTGGTCTCACAGCAAAGACCTAGGTTCAAGTAATGCCTCTGCCCCATACTGACTGTGTGAGCCAGGGAAGATCACTTGAATCAGTCAGCACCATAGACAGCTCTCTATGCCTCTAAGATGTAGAGAAGGTGCACTCTGTATTGGTAGAAGGGATTTACTCACCTAGGAGTTCCTATACAAATGAAATCACATTCCATAGGTCCAGTCCTATCCTCAACCTACGATATGACAAGCACCTCTAGCAATGGGGATATAAAGACAAAAGTTAAACTGTTCCTGTCATCGTGGACTTTACTTTCTATATTTGTGTAGGTGTATGCATACATATATACCCCTAAATACACACACAAGTAATGTTGTCTTTGGGGCATGCCTACTTAACGTCTTGTACATCTTGAGAGGCCTTTGGAACATACCCGTATTGCCTAACATGGAGGTAGGTGTTCTGCATCTCCTACTACGTGGATGGGAGTAGCCTTCTTTGATTGGGTACTTAACAGGAATAGACCATGTATTTAAAACCAGTGAGACTATGACATAGTCCCTTTTCCTGGCCCACATTCTTTCCTCCTAAGAGGGTAAAGATTATACTTTATCCATAGCATGAGAGAGAGGAGTAAGTAATTTAATGATTTCTTAGGTTTATATCAGAAACTTTACAATTAGCTCTCTCAGGAACCAGTAAGAGCTGACTTGAGCATACAAACTACCTAAGAGGTCCTGGCTTTCTAATTCTATAATTCATGAGCCCCCATCATTGTGTTTCCCATCCATTAGCCTTTAGAAAGGGGGGTCTTTACTAAGCTAGTTTAGTTGCTATGGTAGGTACAAATGTTCCCCCTGAAAAAGTATGTGACATATTCTCACACAAATGCATAAAGATTCTGGAAAAAAGAGGCTCAAGCTTAGTGTGATTCAGTTAATCTCTTTCATCCTCAGGTTCCTTATATCTTAAATGATGGTGATTTAGAAGTAAGGGGTCCTATAAGTTGGGAGGAAAGTGACTCACAATTATTATCTTTTCTTTCTAATACCTCATGCAATTCCATAACTTCAGCCTCCTCTCCTGTGTCCTTATCATCTCAAGATCTCCAGGCCTTGGGTTCTTTATCTGTAAAATGGAGGTGACTCATGAAGCAGAGAAGCGGAGATAGGTGGACATGGCTTTAAATCTTCACTTAGATATGTACTAGTTGTGTGATCCTGAACAAGGCACTGAACTACATTGTGCCTCAGTTTCCTTACTATAAAATGAGGGGGTTGGGCTGTATGTCCTCTGAGGTTTCCTCCAGCTCTTGCTCCATAATATTATGATTATGTAATGCAAGATTACCACTGAGGTCCATTCTAGCTGCCATTCCCATTTGGTTGCACACATATCATCTGTATAGGACTGTAACACCTCTGGCTTATACTTTATATATATACATACATACATACATATATACATACATACATATATATGTATATATATATGTTTATACTTATTTTTAAAATTATTATTTGTTATTTGTTAAGTGCTGTACTAAATGCTGGGAATAGGGAAACAAGCATTTATTAAGGGTATACTAGGTACCAGAAATTGTGCTAAATGCTTTTCAAATATTGTCTTATGTAATCCTCACAACAATCTTGGGAGGTAGGTGCTACAATTACCCCCAATTTATAGTCGAGGATACTGAGGCAGCTAGAGGTTGGATGATTTGCTCAGGATCACACAGCTAGAAAATAGGGGCTGAATTTGAACTCAGGTCTCCCTGATTCTAGACCCAGCATTCTGTACATTATACCACCTGGGTGAAGGGGAAAAAAAGATGATCCACAGAACTTCTTTGACTTCCACCATCATTTAGTAAGGTTTCTCCTCCGACTTGTGCACTATCATAAAAGGTAGTGGGAGTACAAAGACTGAATAGGAGAAAGTTATAGAATTTCAGAGTCAGTGCAGTCATCTTCAGCATCTCTGGCTGCTTCTCTCAGCGGGAATAATCCCTGCCCTGACCAACTCACAGCTCAGCTGGGAAGATCCACTGAAATAACAGATGGAAAAATGGCTTCGCTATAGGATATGATTTAAGTACCCATCAATTCCTAAATATAAGTGGGTTGTATCAAATTCAGAATTTTAAAAATATGGAATAAAAATCTCAGAGCAGAAAAGGACCTTGTTAGCCTTCATTTAATCCATGTCATACCTCTACATGAATCGCTTCTTCCCTATAATCCTCTAACCTCTACCCGAAGACCTCCAGTGATTGGTGTGCCTCCATCTCTGAGTCAGTTGGTTCCACTTTGGAACAGCTCCTGGTTCTGCCCTCTAGGAAATCTGATACTCAGACCCCATGACAATCCTTCCTTCAAATACTTGAAGATATCTATCATGTCCCTTCTTTAGGCTCAAACATCCCCAATTCCTTCCACTAATCTTTATATGACATGAACATTATCTTTGTGGCTGCCCTCTTCTCAATATGCTACAATTTATCAATAACCCTCCTACAATATAACACCCCCACCCTGAATGAAATATAGCATTCTAGTTGTGTTCAGACCAGGATAGAGTCCCATGAAGTTATTGTCTTCCTCTTTATGAACAACCTGACTTTCTTAATGCAACTTCTGAATGCATAAACTTCATTAACTGCTATGATATATTATTTCTAAAAATTGACCCAGACCACTGTAATTAGCTCAACAAAAATTTCCAGATCTATTTTGTTTTCTTCTTCAGATAAACTGTTGTTTTACCTGTCTTCTCCCTGTGACTTCTGCAGTTTGGCGTTTAACCATTTCCTGTCTTCAATGGTTATAAACTCACTGCCCTGTTCCATATGTACCTGTCCTGTTTCCAAAGGGATAGTCAAGCTTCTTGAGGGTGGGAACCACTTTTCTACTCCTGCTTAGCACTCCTACTTCCACTTAGCACACGACCAGTCATTTAGTGGGTGGTGGATATATTTCTTGAACTGAGTTAAGGTAGAAGCACAATTTATGAATTTACTAACTGTTCCTTTGGTTGCAGTTATTAGACAGCAACTCAATTAATATTCTCTCTCTCTCTCTCTCTCTCTCTCTCTCTCTCTCTCTCTCTCTCCCTTCCTACGGCTCCTCCTCTTCCTCCTCTTCCTCTCTCTGTGTCTCTATGTCTCTCTTTCTATAATCTGTCACTCTCTGTCTCTCCTTAACTATCCAACTATCACTCATCTATCCAACAATAATAGCAAACACAACAGCTAGCATATGTATGGTGCTTTAAGGTTTGGAAATCACTTTAACCCTCCTTGAGGGTCGCTGGAAAAACATACTTCTGTAAAGGGACAGGGACAAAGTAGAGAATAGAACAAGGGGTGGGGGCGGGATAGGAAGGAGGGAAATATAGTCAGTCTTTTTCAATATGTCCATTGTGGAGATGTCTGTGTAACTACACATGTACAGCCCGTATTGAATTGCTTGTCTTTCCAGTGGGGGTGGGTGACGAGAGAGGTAGGGAAAGAATCTAGAATTTAAAGTTCTAAAATTAAATGTTAAAATATGTGTATATATATATATATATACATATATATGTATATACATATAGTATATATATATATATATATATATATATATATATAATCATTATTATTATTTACATGCAGCTGGGAAATAAGATATAAGGGTGCTGGGGTAGGGAGATCCATCTTGCTCTACCAAAAAGTCAGAGGGGTAATGGGGGAGGATATAGGAGAGAGTAGATTGGGGGAGGGACTATACAGTGGGATAGCTGTTCTGGGGTGGTGGATGGAGGAAAGATGAGGAGAAAATTTGTAACTCAAAATCTCATGGAAATGAATGATGTAAACTAAAAATAAACAAAAGTTTAAGGAAATTGCTTTATCAATATTATCTCATTTTATTCTAACAAGAGCAATGTGGTGCTAATTTTCCTATTTGACAGATACAGAAACTGAGACTGAGAGAAGTTAAGATTATTGACCAGGGTCACACAGCTAGCATATGCCAGAGATAAGACTTGAACATAGATCTTTCTGATTCCAAGTCTTGGCCTTCTGTTTAATTCATCATTCCATCTCTTAATCATGATAAACATAATTCTCAAAATTATGGTAAGTTTAATGATGGTAGAGATTAAATGAAATGAAACCTGAGACAGTAATTTGAGGACAGGCTTGTCATTCTTAGTGTAAAGCCTTGGGTATAAATTTTTTTTTTCAAAAGAAATGCAGTTTTTCTTCCTTTCAAGCCCTGTGGAATGTTGGAAAGAATGGCCAAGATCTGGGTTCAAGACCCAACACTGTCATTTATTAGCTCTGACTAGAGATAAATCACATGACCCCCCCCCCCAGGACCCTTCAGGGCATCACTTTTTTTTCTCATCTGTGAAATGGAGGTAGTAATACTTGTCCTACACATACCACAGAGTGATTTTCTCATCATCACTACCTCCAACTATACCACTAAGTATAGAGAATGAACACACTTGCTAAGAAGAAGTCCTACTTGCCTTGTCTTAATGAATCACTTGATGAGAATCACTCATCAAGATCACTCAGAATTAGCAAATCACTTATCTATTATAGGGTATAGTTAAAATGGATTTAAAATCCCTCAAATTAGCTTGCTTTTTTTCTGTACTTTTTTTCCTTCGCCCTTATCTTTTTGAGCTAGTAATTAAACATCTCTTTGAATTGATAGATAATACAGATATATACCAGCCCTAAGTTTGAATTTGTGGGATGTGAATACTTTTGGCAGAGCTCACTGCATTCAGTCCTTCCCTGGTCAAAGGGGAATTGGGCTGGTGGGTAGGTGATAGGAAGAGAAGGGAGTACTAGGTACAAGTGGGTTTATCTTATCATTGCTTCATTCTGACAAATAAAAAGAACAAAAATGGTGTACAAAGAGAGGTTTAAATCTGACTTCTTGGAGTTATTACTTCTGTGACCTTGGACAACCAACTCAATGTCCCTGGGTCTCAGTTTCCCCATTTGAAAAATGAAGGGGTTAGACTAGTTGTCCCCTGAGGTGCCTCCCATCTCTTCCTCATGATCATGTGAGCTTGGGCAAGTCATGAATTTCTCAGGACTCTAAGAGGTGCTCTAAGACTCATCTATTGAAGTCCCAAACTGTATAGGAAAGAGTTTTTTCAACTGAGATCCCATGGTTCAAGTGTTATCTCCAACATGCTTTAGCAATAACATTGACATGTTCCATCACAGGCACTCCCAGCATCCCTCTGAGTCTTAGAGTAGCATAAGAATAAGAATACTTTCGCCACCTGTCACATTGAGGTACAGTGAGCAATATGGTTCATAAATTCTGAGGTATTACATAAATCTGAGCTATGACTTCTCATAATACAGATCAAATATATAATGCACTTTGTTGACCCTAACATGTTTTGTTGTTGTTGTTGTTGTTGATCACAATGATATATTTCCAAAGCAAAATGTGCTACCTCAACAGTTGGCAGTTCTCCCTTATTGCTGGTCTTAAAGAAAAGGACAGATGGACACTTGAGCATGCTGTAGAGAGAAGGATATTTCTTTATGTTTGATTGGTCTAATGGTCACCAAGAATCCTTTGAAATATGAAATTCTATGATTCTATTTGGTGCCCTTCTGTGCTAAAATGGAAGGGGGAAATCAGACATTAAAACCTCCCTGGCCACTTAATGGCCCCTTTCCACATCTATTCCCCTTAATTACCTTTCATTTCAAAGACTTTTTACAGTTATAAAATATCTCCAGATGGAATTTTAAGGAATAATACACCACTTGAGTATTTCTTCGATTTTTCCCCCTTCTAAATAGGGTCATCTAAAACTGCGTGGCATTTTGTAGAATTGGAGTTTCTTGGAGAAAAGAATCAACTCTTTTTTTTTTCTTTTTTGAAACTACTGAAAGCTCAGTACATAGACACACTAATATGCATTTTCACGAAGAAAAATAGGTTTCCTGGTCCATTTCCCTAACATATTGGCTACTATGAGTCACAGAATTTTAGAGAAGGAAGGAATCTTGAAGCCATCCCTGTTTGGGAAAAAGAATTTCCCACTGCTTCATGCTTCACAAGGAATCATTCAGCCTTTGTTCGAATACTTCCTGTGAGAGGTAACCCACTATCTCCTGAGATAACTTGTTTCACTTGGAATAGCTCTAATTATTAGGACCACCTCAGGGGCCCCTTCCAGATCTATGATCTTATGAAGTTTTTTCTTGACACAAAGCCTGACTTTGTCGTTTCTCAACTTGTGTGATTTTGTGAGCAGTGGGCAGAAAATATAGAGACACATTTGGATGTAGGGGGAAAAAACCCAAACAAAGAAAATTTCTTAATGTTTAAGACCACAAATTTATAGCTGGAAGAGACGTCTGAGTCAATCTGGTCCATTTTAATCCTTTTTTTTTTTTTTCTTTTTGGAGGGAGCCCGGCAGGGCAATTGGGGTTAAGTGACTTGCCCAAGGTCACATGGCTAGTAAGTGTTAAGTGTCTGAGGCCAGATTCAAACTCAGGTCCTCCTGAATCCAGGGCCAGTTCTCTATTCACTGTGCTAACTAGCCACCCCAAATCTGGTCCATTTTAGAGGTGAGGAAACTGAGGCTCACAAAAGATACATGGCTTGCCTAAGGTCACATATGTAAGTACTATAGGCATAACTTGAACTCACCAGAGTTATCTACAAGTCATATATCCATATCTTGTGGTATAATGAAGAGAATTCTGAAGTTTTTGATGCTGAGCAAGTCACTTTACCTCTGCCTGCTCAGTTTCTTCATCTGTAAAATGGAGATAGCAACAGCACCTACCTCACCAAAGTTGTTGTGAGGATCAAATGAAATAATCCTTGAAGGAAGCTTTGCAAACCATAGAGTGCTACAGAAATTGTATCATTATTACTTCAGTCATCCTCACTGTCATCGGCACTGTCATCATCATCATCATCATTGTCATCATTGTCAATGTCATCATTGTCAATATCATCATTGTCATTGTCATCTTCCTCCTCCTCATTGTCATTGTCATCATCGTCATCATCATTGTCGTCATCCTCCTCCTCATTATCATCATTGTCATCATTGTCATTGTCACCATCATTGTCATCATAGTCATTGTTATCATCATTGTCATCACCATCATCATCATCCTTGTCAGATTAATTGTTCTCATACAGGGGTTTGGTCACATCCCTCTCCTCCTCAAAAGCTGTCAGTGACTCCCAATTTACAATTTAAAAAAGCTCAAAATTTTCTGCCTGTCTTGCAAGGTCCTCACATCTTGATACTTCAGCCAGACTGGATGGCACTCTGGCACCTGAACGCATTCTGCATTTCCTACTCCTCCTGGCTTTTGGCCATACTGTGCACCAGACAAATGGCCTCAAATCCAATGTGGGGCATGCTGATGAAACCTACAGAGATGAGCGACCAACCATGGGAATTGAGCTGGGGTGCTGTAGACAAAGGAGGCCTAAACTTGCTAGGACAGATGACAAAGTTTCTTTGTAGTTTCCTCTCCAGTTAGGCTAAGTAGTTGATGATGCATGAAGCCTCACCAAGTGCATCACAAAGTCATACTTTAACATGTGCAAAGTTGCTCTAGTAATTGGGAAAATGGAGCACAATGAGCACGAACACACTGGGCTTGGACCTTTCTGCTTGTTGTTGCTCCTCCGAAGGCTTAATTCTGGGATGCCAAAGCATTCCACGAGCATTGGTAATTATAAACCAATCAGAAAACCCATCCAGGAGGAATAATTACATAATTTCTGGATGGATGTGCTATCTCTGGGAGGAGGTGGCTGAGAAGAATGGGGTTGCTGCTGGCTGCTGCCAGCTGTGACTCACCACTGCACTGGGGACTACAGCCCAGAACAGACCTGGTTTCTTCATGCTCTGCAGAAGAAATGAAGCAGCTTGTGCTTCTTAGAGCCTGGAAGGAGGGCTCAGTTTCTGAGTCCTACTAGGAGTGTGATTGACAAGAAAGAGATTAAATCGTGGCTCAAAATGTTGTGAATGGCAGTTTCTTCCCATTTTGCCACAAATTGTTAAATCCCCCAGGTAGAGAAATCACCCCGAGGTGACCTGTACCTTCATAAATATTTATAGTAGCAAAATGTCACCTGTGTTGAATATTCAGGTTTCAGATTGAAATTCTGGAGAATGGGAGGCCGAGTGACACAGGGTACCAATTAAATTTTCTTAATCAAGGTACTAAGTTATTATAATCAACCCCAAGTTTGTAACAACCTCATCAGGCATCTTGAAATTTCCTCTTTTCCACTTTTGCTCACAGACTTTCATTGTAGCTGAATTTTGTTCTTTTCTCAGCTCTGCCATACTGGTGCAGTGGGAAGAACATGGGCTCTTGAGTTAGAGCATCATAGATTTACAGCTGGAAGGGATGTTAGAGGTTACCAAGTCAATGTACCCAGTTTGTAGATGAGGAAACTGAGACCGGAAGCCATGGCCTCCATTATGTAGTCATTAAGTGTTGGAGGCAGCATTGATTCCAAGTTCAGGACATTAATCACTACACTATGATGCTTTACTACCCTTAGGATCTTGATTAAGTCACTTAATCTCACTGTTCCTCAGTTTCCTTATCTGTAAAAAGAGATTGAACTAGACAGTGTCTGAGACCCCTTTTAAATCCTGATTTCCTCCCCTACATGATGTTCTCCTCACCCTTGAAGGCTCAGCTCAGAAACCACTTCCTCAACAGAGTTTTCCTTGATGCACCCCCCTCCTCCAGGCAAGGATCATCTTATTCTTTGTCATCATCATACAGTGTTTCGCATCTGCTTTCCATTGTAAGTACCACCTCTCTTTGCTAGAGTGTAAGCTCCATGGTGACAGGACATGGGTCTTACTTAAGCTTCAGACCTCCCTCAGAGTCGACCACCATGCACTGAATATAGTAGGTCCTTGGAAAAAGTGAACTGAATTGAATTATAGATCAATCCTCCCTGGTTTTTGGAGAGACCAGGCTGATGGTACTGACCCATCACAGAAGCTTCTTCTGCCACTACAGAATTCCAGTCAACTGATTCTTCCTCCGTCTTGAGGCTAGCAAATGCCCACCCTGCAGAATCTTCTTAGAATGAGGAAGCAGACTTGTCTCAGGTCACAGATCCTGCCTCCAATGGATGGGCCTCCATTTTGCCTCGCCCCTGCATACACTGAACTTGTCCTAGGTACATATGGGCCAGTTACAACTTTTTTTCTTTTTCCTTCACTCAAGCCTTTTGAATCGGAGTTACCCCTTGGGGAGGCAAGACCTTTCCACGGCCTGCACACCAGAGCCAGCTCAGGACCACTTCTCCCCAATTACTGCCCATTGGTGGTCTCCCATATGTCTGTACTTTCCTCTGGAATTCACAAAGTCTTTTACCAAACTCCCTTTAATCCCAGATCTGTTTATCTCACTCTTCTCATCTCATGGAAATCACCCTTCCCTTCCTTTTCCATCAAAGTGCCCCTGGCCTTCAGAGGCTTCTTCCCTCATCCTTCCCAACCCACTGGGAAGGGAGAGTGATAATTTGAGATGGTTGCATCATGGAGGAGGCAGTTGTGACTGATGATGATCAGAAACCATCTAAGATTCTCCTCTCTGATCACCTTCTCCCTTGACATCTTTTCCACTGGTTCACTGTCCCTAACACTCACTCTGGTCTCAAGTTGCTCCACCCATGCCAGGGGTTCTAGGCCATCTTTCTTAGTCTGGCCTCACTTTCCTCCCTTCACAATCTTGACCCTAAAGGTTGACCTCTCTAGTAAATAATATCCAGGTGCAGGAGTCCCTTGCTGCTCTAGTTCTATCACTGTTCATACTTTGCCAAACTTCACTTCTTAGTTATTCTCCCCATGAACCCTCTTTGGGTCTAGTTACAAAGTCACTCAGTCCTCTTGGAAGCAATTGTACCCCCCTGCCAACTGGTTCTACTCTATTTCATGTTATCTAATTTTTAAAAAGTTTTAAAAATTGTATTTTATTTTTATCAACAAGCCATACTTCTCTCCCTCTGACCCCTAACCCATACTGAGAAATCAAGTGAAACAGAATTTGTGGTACAGCCTTTTATAGTCAAACAAAACAAATTTCTGCCTTACCCTCACCCCCAAGCCCCCAAAGTTTCCATCTAGTTTCTGAGTCTCTCGCTTCTCTATCAGGAGGTGGGTACTATGTTTCATCACGAGTATTCTGGAATCATGGTAGGTCTTTCATTGCATGCATCAGAGTTCCTAAGGCTTTCAGATTTGTTTATTTTCACAATATTGTTGTCGAAGTATAAATTATTCTCCTGGTTTTGTTCCCTTTATTCTGCGTCATTTCATAGAAGTCTTCCCAAGTCTCTCTGAAACCATCTTCCTTATCCTTTCTAAAGAGCAATAGTTCTCCATCACATTGATACCCAATAATGTATTTGGCCATTATCCATGGATGGATACCCTTCAGAGGCCCATCCTTGGCTGCTACAAAAGAGGTGCTCCCCGAGCCTCAGATTTCCCATTTTATAATACTTGTTTAAGATGGGTTTTGTGAGAAAAACACTTTATTACTCACAAATTCAACTATGAATATATGAGTAACAAGGGAAAGTCTTCACTTTTGATGATATGTTTAGGGAATGGACCTTTCCCAAAGCCGTATTTGTAGGTACTTAGTGCTACATATATACCCGCAGGCTCTAGTATGCTTTGGTATCCTGTCTTGGGAAGTTAAAATCGTCAAGTGCAAGTATTTGCAAGTAAAAAAAAAAATCCACGTTGTCCTTGAGTGTTTGGTCTAAATACTATTGCTAGTGTGTGTGAGTTTCTCACATCCTTTGCCAATGATGGCTCTCTAAAAGCAAATCTCTGCCAAAAGATCCTGACAATGGGAAGGTTACAATAGGTTGGAGCAGGGAGAGCAAAACCTGAAGATAAGAACAGCAAGCCTGCACAGAGATAGAGAAGTATCTATGGGCTTCCAGGAGTCAAAAGACTGAATGATGTAGTACTGCAAGTATGGGATTCGTAATGAGGAGTCTGGGCTCAAGTCTTCACCGTGACAACTAGCAGTTACGTGAATTTAAGCAAGTCAAAACTTCTTAGTTTCATCTCCTCCTTATCTAGAAAGGAGGAATGTGTCCCACAATCCAACCCTGATTAATGTAACTTAGAAAAAATGTTCACTGGTCTCCTTCCTTTATGAGATGATAATACCTCTTCCATTGAGTTAAAGAATCATTCAGTACAATATATAAACGAGGTGTGAACAATTTTCGGACACCCGAAGATATTAACTAGGGTCAAGAAGGAAATGGCATTCAGACATTGTATAAAATTAAGTGACAAAACATATTGGGAATCATTTAAAGAGTTAGATGTACCTTCAGGCCTGTGTATATCATAATAGGGGGTGTTCCAACAAATATTTCAGAAGTCAGGCTCCAGGAGTCTTTGAGAAAGCAGACTCCTTGGAGTCTCTCAATGAAGGGGGAAACTAAACACAGAGGGGTCATCCAACCTCTCATGACTGAGTCATCAGGCAGACTGGATCACTAGCAAAAATGCAACCACCCAGGACCTGTGAAAGGATAGGGTAACAGGGTGATAGAAAGGCAGATTCAAGATTCTGTAAGCTTCTCATTCCTTAGAGTTCACGAGGGAGCTATATACATTTAGGGGAAACTCTTTGGCCTTTGAGTCATTTTTTTTACAGGTACTGGAGGTGATTGGGAGACGAGTTCAAGCAAGTTCCTGCTTTCACTCTGCCATCTTGGCTCTACACCCCATTCTTTAGCCTTTGAAACAGAGAAAAGTAGTTCCATAAAACCAAGTGTTATAAATTGTTCGTTTGCCATATGCTCTCTATCTTTTGCTCAGATTCTGTATGTAGTTGTGGGAGAGTGTGTCTCAGACTTTTGGTGGAAATGTTTTATACCAACTGGAATTATGCTCCCTATATCCTTAAATAAAGCTAAGTCCATCTGACTGGCTAACTGATCATCAGTTGGGAGCACACTGAGGGCCTCATGAATCAGAGTACAGTATTAAAAAGCAAACAGGCAACTAAACAAAACTTTCAGGATTAGCCCTAAAATCTTGAGGGGGAAAGTCATCTTTTGCCCTCTGAAGAATTCCCTGGCTTATACAAATGGGGGGTTGGAAGGATTACCCCAAGGGCATGTTACCTTTATTAAAGGGGAAGAAAAAGAGTATTTATTAACTCAAACCCTAACCCTATGTGTAGACACTGCTAAAGGCTAGGGATACAAGAGCAATTTGGAAACAAATGCAAGCCTTCTCTATTCTGATGGGGGATTTGACAAGATATATATGAAAGGAATCTCAGAAACTGTCAAGTCCAACTCTTCATTTACAGGTGAGGAACCTGAGGAGCAGCGTCATGAAGTGCCCACCAGCCCAAGTAGTCAGCTGTAGAACTGAGATGCAAACCTGGGTGCTCTGAGCCCATATGCAGCGGATTTCTGAATGCATGACTATGTTCTCCTAAGCTTCAGAATTCTACTTCTCATTTTCCTCTTAATTTTCCTTGATATTCTGTAGGGATTCAACTAGGAAAATTTCCTACCTTTGCAAACCGAGGAGGTTAGTCTAAAATAGCATCAAGAGTTGCTTCCAGCTCTGTGTCTGACATCCTGTGATGTCTTTGTTGCAGAAACAGAGCAAGTGTGGTTTTGACCATTATTCATTTGGGAAATATGAGTTATAGATTGTTAAGTTATAGATTTTCATGGACTCTAAAGACAGCTTCACAGATGTCAGAGGCCATCACTCCCCAGGAGTCCAGGGATTCCCAGGATCTGGGTCTGACCCAAAGGGGAAATGCTGCAGAGAAAATGAGAATGCCAGCACCTCTCCTGGGTTTGCATTCTCAGAGAAAACCAGAGAATCATTTGCAAGGAAATTTACCTGCTCATTGCAGAGCTGTCTTAGAGGTATCTCAAAGGGCTGGGGGAACAGGGCATTCATGGGAATGATTGAGGTGACTGGGATACACAGCTTAACCAATATAACATTTCCAGGGCCAAATGAGGAAGGCCAAAAAAAGAAAAAAAAAGATCTGTTTTTCCATCACAGCCCTGAGCTAATAGGAAACCCCCTCTCCCATCTATCTTCCTGGACATTCCTGTAGCCACCAGCTAGCTCAGCCCTCATTACCGGCAGCCTGGATTACGTCAATAGCCTCTTAATGAGCACCCCCTACCTCCGGGGTCCTCCCCACTGCAATTCATCCTAGATCTTGTTGTCAGGGCCTCTCCTCCTGGGAATGTCCTTCACCTCTCTGCCTTTCCACCCCTCACCTATTCTTCAATGTCAAATTCAAATTCTACCCCTATCAGCGCATGCTATAAACTTCAATATCACCGAATTTGAGAATTGGAAGGGACTTTGGGGCTTATCTAGTCCAAGCTACACATCAGAGTGATGCTCATTTGAATGTATCTGACAGGTTAGGTTCTGACCTAGTTTGAGGACTTTCAAGGAGAGGGAGGGCCACTCCGCCCTGGGTAGAGCCCTTGGGGGCAGCTCTCAGGGTTCAGAGGTGTTCTCTGAGCTCCAGCCTAAGGCGATTTCGCAACTTTCACAGATTGTCTCTAGCTCTGCCTTCTGGGGCCAAACAGCTTATCATTCTTTCTACCTAGATAGAGGGCTGGAAGACCAGAGTTCAAATCAGACATCAGAGACTGCCTAGCTGTGTGACCCTGGGCAAGTCACTTAATCTCTGTTTTCCTTAGTTTCCTTTCCTGTAAAATGGGAATGATAACAGCACTTACATCCCAGGGTTATTATAAAGATGAAATGAGGTGTGTAATGGTGATTAATTTGAATTTGAAGATCCCTTTGTGTTGGCAAAGGTAGCAGGTACTTAGCACTTAGTAACTGACGAAGCCTCTGTTTCCTGTTGCTGACATAAGAGGAAGGGGTTGGCAGAAATAGGAAGCTAATGCTGTGTGTATATAAGAAAAGGCCCCAGAGCTGCATGGTCAGAATGTCTTGGGACCAGCATCTGGAGGCAGAGCAGCTACAGACGAGAAATGAGTCAGAATTTCCTGAGAATTTGTGGTGGCGGAGCTTTTTCTGAAGAGGAGCCCAGGAGCCCAGGACCCCTCTCCCCTCCCCCTCCCCCCCCAGCCCTAGGCTGGATAAGGTGATTCTGATTTTTTGAACAAGCTGCAGAAGACTGAGGAAGCATGCCTGGGATGCTAAGACTTTGTCTGTTTGTGGCTTGGTTGAGCCTTGAATTCCCAGGAACAGAAATTGTGAAGGATTTGAGATGGACTGGACCCTGTGAACTTCAGTATGGACCAGGACTTACATGGAAAACTGGACAAGGAACTGGGAGCTGTCTGCCTTTGAATCCAGGTGACTGGTGGATTCAGATAGGAGTTGCCTGCCTCGAGTCAAGATGAAAAAACCTCTCCTGGGTACTGAGTAGTGATGAAATTGTAGTTTACTAGTGACCTAGGGGTGGAGGGTCTGTGTATTTTCTAATGATTGGACTTAGTGATTAATGATACTTAGTAATTGATTGCTGAATTAAGTGACTGATTGAGTTAACTTAGAGTGCCCCAGAGTAGAAGACTTTGATTATTATATTTTTACTAGTGAATGAATGACTGGTAAGGAGGCAAACCTCTTGGAGAATAGTGAATGATTGAGTTACTAAATGATTGTTCTTTGTTCAAAACTTTGTGGCCACTATGGTAGAAACTATGTGGCCATTTCTGTGATGAGCTGTTGTGAATACTGTATTTTGATTTTCTGTGATAAGTTGTAATATTGTGAATGCTGTACTTTGATTTACTGTGAATGTTTTGCTTTGATTTGTTATGGAATAGAGTGTTCACTATACTGTGTAATCAGAACCTTAAAAGCTGTTCACAGTAGCATTCTTCTGGAAAGCTGCTCTTGCATGGCATTACATTAGGCAATGTTTGTAAAGTGTTCAGCATACAGTAGGCACTTAACAGTGCTTATTCCCTTCCCCAGTGAGAGAAGAGACCAGGTTTTTGTTTTTCTTTGTAGCACCAGGACTTAGCACAGGAGGCACTTAATAAATGCTTGTTGACTGACTCATCAGCGGTCTTCGAATGCCAGGCAGAAAAATGTCTACTTGACCCAGCAGTAAACTGGAAGCCAATGAATTATTGAGCACAGATTAATATGGAATTCTATTGTGTTAATGCTCTACTAATACAAACCTACTTGCCACAGGGGAAGAGTCTAGTGGTTTTTGCCTCAAGCAGCCAAGGAGTGGATCCAAAAAAGCTTTTTGCAAAGAAAGGCACTTAGAGTCAGGGAAGCAAAGCTGCCTGACCTGATCCACCGAGCCCTTTCCTGCGGCTGATGTGAGAACTCAGCAGGAGTCACTTTGTCATAAATTCACAGAAATAACAGTAAAGGTCAAATGGAAATCGAAGTAAGAACATGTGATTTTGAGAGATAGGAAGAGAAGGAGGAGAGAAAGAAGATGAAAGGAGGGGAGAGGAGGAGAGGCCATGAAGTTGGGCTCCTTATTTTACATATGAGGAAACTGAGGCTCAAGGCATTTAGTCAGTCAGTCAATAAACATGTATCAAGCATCTCTGATGGGGCAGGCACTGTGCTAAATGGCACGGATACAAAAAGAAGCCAAAGGTAGTCCCAGCTCTGCAGGAACTCACAGCCTAAGGGCAGGAATACGAGTTCCCAACCACAGTGAACAAATAAACTATATACAAGATACACTGGAGATGGTCAACAGAGGGAAGGCACTGGAATTGAGAGGGTTGGGAAAGGCTTCCTGTAGAAGGGGGAGATTGTAGCTGGGACTGGAAGGAAGCCAGAGAGGCCAGAGGTAGAGGTGAGGAAGAAGAACATTCCAGGCATGAGGGACAGTCAGAGAATGTCCAGAGCCAAGAGAAACAGCGGGGAGGCCATTGTGGCTGGGTAGAAGAATGTGTGCTGGGGAGTAAGGTATTCAAAGACTGGAAATGCGGGTGAAGACTAGTCACCAAGGGCTTCCAACACCAGTCAGAGTGTTTCATATTTGCTCCTGGAGATAATAGTACGTTGATTGAGTAGGTGGTGATATGATCATACTCACTCTTTGGGAAAATCACTTTGGTGGCTGAATGGAGGATGGACTTTGGAGTCTGCAGAGAGACTGGAGGCAGGCAGACTGCCCCTCACCCCCAGCAGCTATTTCCATATTCCAGGCATGATGTGAGGAGAGCTTGCAACAGAGTGGTGGTGGGGGCAATAGCAGGGGAGAAAAGGTACTAAGAGAACTGCCCAACGTCCACCAATAATCAATGAGAGGAGGATTTGAACCCAATTCTCCTGACTCTTGAACCAGGGCTGTCAGTTTTATTCCTAATATGTGATGCTCTGTTGAGATACAGTCTAACCTGAACGGGCTTTTATTCTGGACCAAAAGAAGATCATTTTCAACTGGGGCTAGGCTATCCTCCATCTGAGGGACAAAA
This sequence comes from Pseudochirops cupreus, assembly GCA_028627135.1. NCBI lineage: Eukaryota > Metazoa > Chordata > Mammalia > Diprotodontia > Pseudocheiridae > Pseudochirops > Pseudochirops cupreus. The sequence goes on from CM053584.1 coordinate 10,062,306, forward strand.
AACAAAAACAGAAACAAAAACAAACATAGTTGCACAGAACACTGAAATGAGCAGACGGGGGACTTGGAGAATTCAATGGTCTGTAATAATTTCAGAGAACTGGGGTTCCCTTTCACCCACTCTCAAGCACTGACCATGACAGAACGAGAGAATCACTTAGGGAGGATCTCCTTCAAGCCCTTTACTTTTCATTGGAGGAAACAGGTTGAGAGTTGAATTAATTTACCCAAGGCCATGTGGCTAGGAAATAGCAGAGCTGGTATTCTATCCACTGTCTTCCCTATGGCTTGAAATCATAGACAAGCAATATGTTAACCTTAGGCAACATCTGAAAACAAAGTTGTTTTCCAACCCTCCTCCCTTACCCCATCTCCAATCATTTGGAGAACTTCTCCCCTTCAGATGTCAGAAATTTTGCACTGCAAGAAACCTTAGAAGTCTAATCCTATATCATTTTTTTTACATGTAGGGACACCAAGACTTTCTGCTAACCAAAATATAGCTCTAAATCCCCAGGTTTTGCTGTTGACTGATGCTTATAGCAGACAGAAACATAGCAGACGGGGGTGACACAAACTTGGACTCCATCAGTAACCTTATGTCCTGGCTTAAATTGGATTGCAGGTAAACCTTGGGGGTATGTAGTTGTGGTAGTTATTTGTAACTGAAGATTTTGATCTATGGATCAGATATTAGGATTCAAAAGGACAGACCAAATACTAGGCTGCGTATCTGGCTTTTGCGAACTGGGTGTGGTGGTGATGAATAAAGTACTCTCAGCCAGTCCTCTGTCCATCATAAGCTAGCAGACACAGCAATGCAGAAACTAAGTGTCTAAGAAGGAGCAAGGAGCAGTCTGCCTAGCAGAGATGTCATGGTCACCACAGAATAGCCCTGCTGTCTGAGAGCAGCATAAGGAGAGCGTAGAAGGAAGGGTTGGCACTGTGAGCTGCCCCTCAATATGGAGCCCCTGCATTTGGATCCTTAGCCTTCTATCCCTCTATGCTCACCATCCCCCACATCAATGCATATATTTGTGGGAGAATATCACCTCTAGCTTTTTGGAGAAAAGTTCTCATTTTTTTTTTTGAAGGGGGAAGGGCAGGGCAGTTGGGGTTAAGTGACTTGTCCAAGGTTACATGGCTATTAAGGATTAAGTGTCTGAGGTCGAATTTGAACTCAGACCTTCGGAGCTCTATTTACTGCACCACCTAGCTACCCCCTCAACTTTCTTAATAGGCTTAAATACCTTTGTTTGGAACTAATTGTGTTTTCTGGAGTAGTAGAAAATGCAGATACCTAGCTGGGGACTTGGAGCTATCATTGTAAAAGTGGGTGTGGATCCACAGAGAGTCTTGAAAATGGGCTGGCTATTAGGGATATCTCTATGTATGAAAGAAAGGGTTGGCTATCGATGCTAGAGACAGATGAGACAAAAAAAAAGGGGTCAGAAATTTTAAGTGACTTGTCCAAGCTCAGTTAGCAAGTGGCAAAGTCAGGATTTGAACTTGTCTTATGCCTCCAAATCTAGCATCCTTTCTCCTATGGTGCTAATTAGTACCCCTGAAGTTTGGGAGTGGGTCTTCATTCCAACACATGGGCCTTAGCTTTTCATTGGAAAAAAATGCCTATGTCCTGTACTGCCCCTCCTCCCCCAGGTATTCACTGATCAGGTTAGAGTGTGGATCGATTATTTCACTGGTATAGCAAATTCCCAGATGAGGAAATTCCCTCTACCAAAGCAGGCACCTTCTCTTCATTTTATAGTCTTAAAGAAATGTCAGCTCCTAGTCCCAGAACATCTCCAAGTATGGCACAAGCCAGATTAAAAGGTAGTTGGGATATATTTAACACAATAAATTTTAAAATATAATATATAGATAATATTATATTTTAAAACTAAGTCAATATGCAGCCCAAGGGCAGCTAGGTGGTGCCATAGTACACAGAGCACCAGGGCTAAAGTCAGGAAGACTCCTCCCCCTGAGTTCAAATCCAGCCTCAGACACTAGCTGTGTGAACCTGGGCAAGTCACTTAACTCTGTTTTCCTCAGTTTCCTCCTTTGCAAAATGAGCTAGAGAAGGAAATGGCAAATCAGTTTAGTTTCCTTGCCAAGAAAACCCCAAATGGGGTCCTGAAGAGTTATATATGACTGAAATGACTGAACAATAATAACAACATGCAGTCTATAGGAAGCCTTGTCTGTGATTTACTGACCCCTGTTTCTAGTTAAGTTTGACACAACTATTCTAGACCACTGGGAGTTAAGTGACTTGCCCAGGGTCACACACCTTTTATCTGTCAGGACAAACCTTAAACCCAGGTCTGCCTGGCTCCAAGGCTAGCTTTACCCCTACTCTACCATACCAGCTCTCATGCATTTCATAAAGATTCACAGTAATGGGTCCCTTGTGGTGCTGTGGCTCCATTTTGTGCCTTAAGTAGCAGCCTACATGACTTCTCCTGAATCCTGGCTCTGCTTAAAAATGTGTCCCTGGAGAGGCTCACAACGCCATTCAAACTGTGACACATACCAGCCCCCGGTAGTGTTTTCATGTTATGTGGCCAGATACCCGCGCTTGTATCTCCAATTGCCTTTTCCTCCTCTTCCTACTGCTTTTCCTCTTGCTACTAATGAAAAGCATGGCCTCTCCAAATGCCAGTTTCTCAGCAGAGCCAGAGTGGACAGAGCCAAGCATTACTGGCAGCTCTTGGGGAGTTCCTGTGAGTTATCCTACATTTGAGTATCGAAAAAAAGTGTTTATTAAATGCCTTTATTGCCAAAAATGTAATGGGCTCGACGATGAACAGCCATTTAAATGCCGTGTCTCTTAAAGCCAGGAAAAATGTGCAGAAAAAAGGAGGCATCATTTTTTTAAAGAATACACTTAGGAAATTTAAGGAGTTGAACCACAAATTTCTTGACTGCTGATAGAGAAATAACGAGTCATTTCAGCACCCAGGGCAGGAGGTATAAACCATACCCCTAAATCACCTCTGGAGGCAATTTTTTCACTCACATAACACATACACATGAACATATATGTACACACACATATACATACGGGAGTACACACACACACACACACACACACACACACACACACACACACACTCCCTCTCCCCTATCTGCCTTGGTGTTGGCCATCGCCGGTAACTAGAAGCCTCTCCATCCTCATATCGCCTCTTGAGTTATCTGAATTCCTCCTAAAATCTGTTTACATTCCTCTATCAGCCGGATGTTTGGTTTGTCTGGATTCCCTCCTTCCCCACCTACTAATACCTTCCTCTCTAAGGCTGTCTTCTAGTCTATTCCTTATTTATAACTGTCATACACACATCATTTCCCCATTAAAATGTAACCTCCTAGAGCAAAGCTGGTTTTGCTTTTGAAAATTTTTAACATACATATATATTTTAATCTCTGGCTCTTAGTTCAGTGTCTAGCACACGGTACTTAACAGGCCATGAGTGGGGCAGTGGATAGAGTGCTAGACCTGGAGACAGAAAGACCTGAGTTCAAATCTTGCCTCATGTTACTTACTAGCTCCTTACATAGCTAGTCATCTAACTTTTGTTTCCCTCAGTTTCCTCATCTATAAAAAAATAAAAATGGGTAAAATAATAGCACCTACCTTCCCAGGTTGCTGTGGGGATAAGATGAGGTCATATTTGTAACTTGCTTCACAATTTTATCTCTATCTCCATTATCTATCTGTATCTATATCTGTATCTATATCTATCTATCTTTATCTCTATCTCTATCCACAACACATATATTTATACACACACATAGGTGTTAGGTATTGTTACTATTAAATTCTCATTAAAATATTAAATTAAGTTGCATGGAGGAGGGCAGGGCTAATATAGGCTGAGGAAGAGCTCATCTAGAGTGTGGCTTCTAGGGGAGAAAGGGTGCTCTCTTATAGTTTCCAACTTTAAGTGTTATTCTTGTTACCTTCGCTAACAAATGATCTTGGTTGTTTCTATGATGTAGAAATATGAGGAATTGAGATCAATTTTCCGAATCAGAATTTGAACCCAGGTCCTTTGATTCTCATCTATATTCCTTCGGCTGTACCACATTTCAGCAACAAACATGACCTTGGAAAAGTTGCTAACATTCTCTGAGACTCGGTTTCCTCATCTCTGAGATGAGGGGGTCAGATGCTGTGACCTTGGAGGTTCTGCCCAGGTTTCTGTTGGAGAGCCTTTTCTCTCTCCAGCCCCATCCATAGCACAATGACTTGCACACAATCAGTGCTCAGCACGTTTGTTGAATTAGCTCCAGACAACAGTGGTTTGCTATTCCCGATCACTGAGTTCCCATCAGTGCTTTCTCATATCCCCACATCTCAGCTCTCTCTTGGTATTGACCTAAGCAGCCCCACTGTCCTTCATGACATCTGTGGAAAATATTGCAGGAGGGGAGGGATAGAAAGAATACATTTCTGCCTTCCAGGGACCTCCAGTTCCATCCATATCAGTCAGTCAACAAGCAATTATTCAGCATTCACTAAGTGTCAGGCCCTGTGCCAAGTGCTGGGGATACACAGAGTGGAAAAATCACTGTCTGGGCTGTCAAGCGACTCACATTCTAGTGTGGGTGTGGGTGTGGGGTGGGGCTACATGTAAAAAACTCTGGACATATATACAAGATCAATACAAGGCAAATGAGAGATAATCTTGGAACAAAGGCATGGGCAGCCTGGGGAGGGAGGGACTTCGGATTCTTCAGGCAAAGGTGCCAGAGGTGGCCGTTTGCTGGGCTGTTGTAGAGGGGAGCTCTGATTAGATAGAGGTTTGACTAGATGGACACAGTGCTTGATAAATTCTCATTCATTCATACCATAACAAGGTATTTAATAAGTGCTCATTCATTCATTCCCAACCCAAATTCCATAATTATTATTCCACAATGACGATTCTAGTCTACCTTTGAACAACTCTATTTGCCAGGCAGTTTTTTCTTAACATCCAGGTTCATGTACAACTGTAGAAGTGTGGACAGTAAAGTCAAGACAGTGAGCATTTCTTAAGCACCTACTATATATCAGGGAGCTAGGTGGTACAGTGAAGTCAGGGCAGCTCACCTTCTTGAGTTCAAATCCAGCCTCAAACTTTTACTAGTTGTGTGACCCTGGGCAAGTAACTTAACCCTGCTTGCCTCAGTTTCCCCATCTTTAAAATGAGTTAGAGAAGGAAATGGCAAATCACTCCAGTATCTTTGACAAGACAACTCCAAATGGGGTCATGAAGAGTTGGACATGACTAAAAAACAATCGAACCTCAACAAATGTTAGTATGGAGCCAGCTAGGCGATGGGGTGCATTGAGTGCTGGACTCAGAAGACCTAGCTGCGTGGCCCTGGGCAAGTCAGGACCTTAACCTTCCAGCCTCAGTGTCCTCATCTGTAAAGTGGGGGTAATAATTGCACCTCCCTTACAATGGAAGGTAGTCTCCTGTGGCTGCCTTGCTCTTCCTCTTCGTTTCCACTTCCTACCTTCTCTGATTTCCTTCAAGCCACAAGTGAAATCCTACCTTCTACACAAGGGCTATCCTCGGTCCCCCCTAACATTATTGTCTCCCTGCATACGTGCCCCTGCATAAATCTGATTTGTGCCTCGCTCGTTACGTGTTGTTTCCCCATCAGACCGAGGTCCACGAGTGTAGGGATGGCTTTTTGCTCGGCTTCTGCCTTCCTCGTATTCCTAGGGCTTAGGGCAATGCCCAGCTCAAAGTCATTGCTTCATAATGTCGGCTGACCTGCTGATTTGACCTGAGGATTACTGCCGCTGATCAAGTGAGCTGCTTTATGTAGAGCTCTTTGCAGACCTTGCAAAGCCACCTCAATGCTGTTATTATTATTATTATCAGTGGTAGCCGTTACAATTCTCTTATGGTGTTAAACTAAGCCCTTTCAGACCTAGGGATGGCACAAGTCCCCCCAAAATGCTAGGGAACTTGGAGGCAGTTTGCTGAGACAAAAGGAAATGACTAACAGGTTAGGAAGGGAGATTTATGATGGAAGCACAAAAGGATTTATCCTGGGGGGAAGAGCCCTGGGAGCCGAATTGATCACAGCCTTCATGTGCACGGGTGTGTGGTGGATGGGGGTGGGTGGGTTATTTTGCAGAGGACATAGACCAGCTGTTTTTCATCTAACTGAGTGGCTGGTGTTGGACAATGTGGTCTCCCTGTAGCTTGAGCCATAAAAGTGAGATATGAGAAAACATTTCCTGAAAGAATATATGGTAGCTAAATATGCCGGAGAGAGTCTGATGATGTTTCCCCACCAGCAAAATGAGAAGGGGCATCTAGATTATGTTTAAGGGCCCTTCTAAATCTTATGATCCCATGCTCCTGGCTTCTTACTGAAAAATAGATATGATTTATCATTTCCCACCTTATGGCTTAAATGTGGCTCCAGAGAGACAGGGTTGCAGAGTGGATCTAGTCAGGGAGACTGGCTTTAAGTTTGACCTTGGACATTTGCTGGCTCTATGACCACAGGCAAGTAACTGGACCTCTGTCTCTAAGTCATAATCAACTGGCCAAGATTTAGCTACTAAATTACAGACAGCTCGTGCTCATCCCTCACAGAGGGAGTCCCCACAGAGATGAGATCAGAGATCCTTGAAGTAAATATGTCTTAGGCTGACGATGAAGGGATGTGGTTGGGTTGTGAGGAGGAAGCAGTGGCTTTCCCTCAAGTTAATGCATGGGGAGGGACCAGAGGTGGGGGAAGGAGAGTCCACAAGCTGGGAAGACACCCAGAGCATCAAAGCAGCACCCCCAGGCATAGCGTCTAGGAGGGGGGATCCCAACCTTCTATACCTACTAGGTCCAGGTAAGTTGCTTAATCTTTTAACCTGTTTTCCCATTTATGAAATGGGGGAGAGGAGGTTAGAGTACATAATCACTAAAGTCCATTTGACTTTTCTGCTTGCCTATCCTATAGAACTCTGGTTGATCCAATAAGTTATAGGTCTTTGGTTAAGTCTCCTCATAGTCAGTGGGTACCATGCATCCCATAGACAGGACATCCTCCCTCCCTGGCTTTCACTCCATGTCAGGCTGTAGTAGAAGCAAAGTTGTCTGGGGCTCTGCCGTGGAAGCTGGGGTAGTTTTCCTTAGGGCCCTATCCCACCCAAACTAGCTTTTTTTTTTTTCCTTCAAAAGGTATTGTTTGACACCAACCTTGAGATTCAGTTGGCCCAAGAGACTAAAACTCTATCCATCATTCGGCTTCCTGGTTGTCCAAGGTCACAAAAGAGACGAGGCCATGAAGAATCAGCAGCCCTAACTTGCTGAGTGCCCCACTGCTATGCTAATTCTCATACCTGGGTGACCATGCTCCTTTTTGTATGGATAATCTATATTTATATCTATATCCACATCTATGTCTATGTCTATATCATTCATATCTACATCCATTTTTTTGTTTAGTCATTTAGTCATGTCTGACTCTGTGAACTTCTTTGGGGTTTTCTTGGTAAAGATATTGGGGGATTTTGTCATTTCCTTTTCCAATCCAGCAGAAGGACATATGCACTATGACCTATGCCTTATTTAGCTGAAGCAGAGAGGAAATGGATCATAGGAGACAACAGGGTCAGGCATGTGCTGGAACCAGCTCTAACCAGCTTGTCAGCTTGTTAAATTTTCAACATGAACATTTATATCTCAGAAATTGGGCTACCAATCAGGATTTGACTTTTTTGTTTCATTGATTGCCTAGACTTAAGAAAGTGTTAATGATGCAGATTGAACTTAAAAAGATATGTGCATTTTCTGTTTTTTTCTGAAGAGTTCAGTTGTTAAAGTTACCAGCAGCCTCTGTATTGCTCTTTAAACACAGCCGGATCATAGGCTGAGTGAAGAATGACTGGTAAAGAGGTGTAGGCATGAAACAGATAGAGAATCCTCTAAGTCTGGAGTTAGAAGGATGTCAAAACACAACTACCCTAAGCCCTGAGCAGAAATACTCCCCGAAAGAGTTGTATGCCAAGCTTTTTTTGAAGACCGCTAATAAGGGGAGCCCTTTGTTTCTCAGGTTGGCACATTACACACTGGGACAACTGATTGTCTTTCTTTACCTTTTACCTAGTCTTGCTCTCCCCAGTTTCCTCTCATTGATCCCAGTCCTGACCCCTGGGGCCAACCAGCACAGGACCCTCTTTCCCATGGAAGCCCTTCAAATCTGTGAAAGTAACGACCAGGCTCAACACTCTTCTGTTCTTCTCCAGGCTAAGCACTCCTGGCCTCTCTAATCCATGACCTCAAGGCCATTGGCCATCCTTTTCATATGCTTTCAAGTTTATTGATCTCTCCCCCTACTAATATGGTTCCTAGAACTGAACAGAACACTCCAGACGCTCTGTGTCTAGAATTGAGTCCACTGGGACTATTATGTCCTGAGTCCTGCACAGTCCGTCTCTCGAAACACAGTTTAAGATTGAATTAGCTTTTTCAACTGTCATATCACACTTGATTCAGACTGAACTCTCAGTTCACTAATACCCCCAGGGATTTTTGTCAGGCAAACTGTTATCTAGTCATATGTCCCCCACCTTATATATGTGAACCTGATTTTTTTTTTAAACACAAGGATAAGATATGAAGCAAATGTATATTGGCTAAATGTAAAATAAGACTTTCTAATAATAAAATATATGAAAGAGAATTCACTGACTTGGGAGTCAGTTTCACCCTCATTGAAGGCCTTATTATATAGATAAATGTATAGATGGGGTAGCTAGGTGGCTTAGTGGATAGAGTACTGGGTCTGGAGTCAGGAAGACCTGAGTTTATGTTCAGCCTCAGACACTTACTAGCTGTGCAATCCTGGGCAAGTCACTTAGTTCTGTTTATCTCAGTTTTCACATCTATAAAATGAGCTGGAGAAGAAAATGGCAAACCTTTCCATTATCTCTGCCAAGAAAACCCTGAATGGGGTCATGAAGAGCCAGACACAACTGAAAATTACTGAACAACAATGGCACAACATGCATGTTTATGTACATGTATCTATATTATATGTATAATCTATCTATCTATTTATCTGTCTGTCTGTCTATCTCTCTCTCCCCCCCCCCCCCCACTCACAGGCTATCCCACCCTCCACTAGAATCATATTTAGAGCTCTAAGCAGAGGTGTCAAACTCAAAGCAACACTCCCAACTGGACTTGAATCAGATTAAAATATAATTAGGAAATATTTAACTAATTAAATAAAACCCAATAGGATGGAGATATTGTTCATTATCTTTCTCTAGGTCATCTCGCTGTCTGCAGGGAGTCTTTTGTATGGTTTCCTGGCCTCTGGTTCCATTTGAGTGTGACACTATTGTTCAAAGGCATCTTCAACTCTCTCATTTTGGAGCTGAGAAAACTGAGCCTCAGAGATGCTAGCTGACTGCTCTGGGATTGTGAATGCCTTTGGTAGGGTCTGAATCAAGCTCCTCCTGACTGGCCCTCGAAGCAGTACGATATGCTGGTTTCAAGCAAAGACCATATGATCACTTGTCATCAATGCTTGCTCAGGTACTAATGGGACTAGACAGCAGCTAGGGTCCCTTCGAGTTCTGAGATTCATTGGATCTTTGATGAGACCTGACTCCCAGCTCTGCTGGATCAGCAGCTGCCAAAGTTGTAGCAAAGAGTCTCTCTGGCTTCTTACAATTTGGGATTAGTACTAGGGAAAGGGAGGAGCAGCTCCGGATGCCTAGACAAGATGCATTTTAGTCTGATGAAGCCACCACTAAAGATGACTGAAATCGTTGCAGACCTACTTATACCATATACAACTCCCTTGTTTATGAAAATGCAGAGTAATTTGAGGTCTCTCATTTTTCATGAATACTTCTACCAGTGGTCCTACACAGTCATAAGGTTCTCTCTGAAGAGGGGTCTCCACTCTGTCAACTGAAACTGTTAGAAAGGCAGTTTGTGGTCAGGACTTGAGAAAAAATGATTGGCAACCAAGTGAAGAAGAGTGAAATACAGGGTTTTCTTATCTCTTACACACCTAGTTTCAGAGTAAACCCATTGTTTTAAAGAATTGGATTTCAGTAACCAAGCACTTGTTAAGTAAACTCTTAGTATATATTAGACCCTATGGTAGTCTCTGAGAGGAGACATAGTATTTAGAGAAGGTGTTGGCTCTTCCCTCTTGAAACTTAACCCCTTGGAGGGATGTAGGCCATATACCTTGATTACTAATCTGTGACTTCATCATTGTGGGAAATTGCCAGGATGGGATGTCCTTGACCACTGAGGAACAAAGCTGGCTAGGACTTTGTAAATCAAAGTATGAGTTAACTCAGGACCACAGGTCTAAGAGCTTGCAGCCGGGCCACTCTCACACCCCACCTCCATTTTACAGATGAGGAAACTGAAGTTCCAGGGAGGTTGCCTTGTTCCAGGTCATCTAGGAAAGATGAGGTCCCAGAGACAGGACTGAAGTCAGGATGTTGAACTCCAAGTCTAGTCCTATAAAAAGGTGTATCTGGCAATGGGATTTGTTTAGTTAGAAAATCTTAGTTTCAGAAGCAGGATATGAATCCCAGTCTTTTGTTCTATAGTTTGTCTTTTAACTAATAGATAAGTATAATAAAAATACTTCTTGGCAAATGCATTAGAGAGTTGCAATGCAAAATGTTATATGTAAAATTTAATCATAGAGAGAAGAGAAAGAGAGAGAGGGAAAAGGGGAGAGGGAAAGAGGGAGAAGGGCAGAAGGAAAAAGGAAAGGGAGAAGGGGAAAGGGGAAGGGAGTAAAAGAGGGAAAAGGAAAGGGAAAAGAAGAGGGAGGGTTGGAGGGAGGGAGAGAATACGGGAATATGGGAAAGCTTCCTATAGAGGGAAATATCTTAGTTGATCACTAAAGGAAAGATGCAGAGTGAAGTGCCCCATGTGGAGAAGCAAGGTGTTGGGGAGGGAGCAGATAGAAGTCCAGTGTGGCTGAACCACAGAGTGGGCTGTGTGGATTAGTATCACCAAAGATTGCAATAACACTTTTGAACTGTCAAAAGCCAGCACAGCTCTGGGACCAGCTTAATAATGGATCAGAGGCTTCTGTCTCATGTGACTGAGTGGCCCTAGATAGCTGCTAATTTTGCAAAGGAGGAAACTGAGGCTTGGGGATTCTTACGAAGTCATGCAACTAACAAAGGATGAGAAGCAATTTTCAAAGTAGCTCTTTGTGGTTCTAAGCCCAGCAGTCCAGCCACTAAGCCAGGATTCTCTCATTGTCAGTCTTGCAAAGGTCAGACCTGCAGGGCCAAATTAGACCCTCAGCAGTCTTCCTGAGCAAAAGACCCGCCTGCTGGCTCCTTCCCCTGCCTGACCCTCTGGAAGAGTGGCCAATTGCTGAGCTGAGGCCAGGAATAGGCCTCGTTTGTGCTCAGAGTGTCTTTTTTGTAGGTCACTAAAATTTATTCTTGCTGTTAGATTCTCTTCTGCTGGGAAAGAATCTGAATCCCTCAGCCACCAGATCCATGCACTAAACACAAGCCCTTCTGGCCACAGTCTCCCTTATAGGCAGGCAGATAATTATGCTCCAGTATATTAATATGTCATTCATAGAAATGACCCCCTAGAAAAGAAGAGAATCTTTAAATCATTCGTGGCTAGTGATTATGCAGATACTAAGGAAAAGTCAATAAAATCTGTCACTTGTGGGGAAGTTCCATAATTATACCTCAGATGAACCCTGGGTATTATTTTCATTGACTTTCAATCCTACATCTTACCCAATTTTAATAGAGGAGATTAATTTCCATGACGCTGTACAAATCATACTGGGCTACAAAATGGAAATCTCTTAAATGGTAAGAAAACTTGCAGAATCCTAGGCAGTCAGAATCTTAGAGATGGAAGGTACCTCAGAGGCTACAGAGCCCTAGCATTACCTGAAAGTGCTCACCCAGTCTCTCCTTGAAGACTGCCAAGGACAGGAAACTGTCCACCTCTCCAGGGAGACTGCTCCACTTTGGGACAGCTCTCTTGGTTAGAATGGTTTTCTTGACACCAAGTCAAAAATAGCTCCTTTGCACCTTCCACCCATAGCCCTTGGCTCTTTCCTGTGGGGTTAAATAGAACAAGTCTATCCTTCTCCCAAGCTATGACCCTTCGAATCCTCAAAGATGGCTATGAAATCTCCCTTCCCCTTACTGTGCCCAGCTTCTTTCCTCAAAGCTTAACACGCCTAGTTCTTTTAAGAGATCCTCATACGGCATGGACTAGACTCTTCCTTTCTTCATTTTGGTTCTTCTCTGCATCTTGTCCAGGGCATCAATGTCTTTCTTAGTTAGACTATGGAGCCCAGAGCTGAACATAATATCCCTGTGCTGAGTCCTGAATCGCTGCGTCTTTCCCTCTCCACACAGCCGGCCAGAGCCACACTCAGCTACCTCATAGTAATGAAAGTACAGTTGGTATAATGCTTTAAGGATTTCAAAGAACCTTTTGTATGTATTACCTCATTCGATCCTCCCAACAATGTTGGAAGGTAGGTGCTATAATTACCCCTATTTTACAGGGGAAACCAAGGCTAACAGAAGTCAAGTGACTTGCCCAGGTAACACAGCTAGTAACTATCTGGGGCTGTATTTAAACTCACATCTTCTTCACACCAAGTCTAGGACTGTGTCCCCTGCATCACTAGCTGCCTCTCTTCTCCTGCTTCTTTGTTTCACCTGTGGTCCTTCCTGTATCCAGAATGCCCTTCTTTCTTTGCTTCAACAGTCAGCCAACCGATGCAATGAGTGCTTGGGGATGCTCAGGAAGACCTGAGTTCAAATTCAGCCACAGATACTTATTAGCTATGTGACTTTGGATAAGTCACTTAGCCTCTAATTGCCTCGGTTTCTTCATCTGTAAATTGGGGCAATGCTAGCACTCAACCTTCCAGGTAGCTGTGAGTATCAAATGAGAAAATACTTGTAAAGTCCTCAGTACACCGCCTGGTACATAATAGGTGCTCTGTAATGTTAGCTACTATCACATTATTACTAATATTAAACTCTTGAGTTCCTGTACATCCTTCAAAGTCCATCTCAAAGGCAAACTCTTCCAGGCATTCCTCCCTTATCCTCCCTGTCCCACTCTTCTCTAGCGGGAATGAAATTTCCCCTAAGAGCTCCACAAACAATCTATTCCAGGTCTCTCTCGTGTATTTAAGATGAAGTCCTGTTGTTTGTTGTGGTCGTCTGTGTTAGCATCTTGCCGTCCTAGTATACTGTAAGCTCCATGAGGTTGGAGATCAAGCTGTGCCTGACTTTGCATCTTCCCAATGTCTAGCACCATGATTTTCATGTTTCTTTGAATGATCAACTTTTCCAGGACAAAGATTGTCCCCTTGGATATCTTTCTTGCACTAATGTAGATTGTGGCTCCTCTGTCACATTGCATGAGCACTTACTCTCACTCTAACCCTTGGAGAGTTGTTGTGGTCAAAAATGGTACCTCCTGCCCAAAGTAGTCAAATGTCCTATGAAATTCTTGGAAGTTAGCTAGGCTGATTCTTGGGTGGCAGATAATGTATGCTCGAGGGGCCATTGAGTCCAGCACCTCTAATCTTACAGATGAGGAAACTGAAGTACATAGAGGTCAAGTGACTTGCCCAGAGTCAGGTGTCTATGGTAGGATTTGAACTCAGTTCTTCCTGACACCATGCTGAGAAATGCACCACTTATTCAATCAACTTGGTCAGATGTGATAGAATTTATAATATTTTAGTAGAGCCTTAGAGACTGTAGGGCCATGCCACTGGCTCCTGAGTTCAGAAAATCAGTGTCTGGAGCTAAAAGGACCTTCCTGAGACCATCCCCTCCAACTGCTTCACTTTAAAAATTAGGAAAATGAGGCTCAGAAAAGCAAAGTGATTGGCCCCAGGTGACACATTTGAACCCAAGGCTGCTGACTCCAGGGATCTTTCCACATTAGAAAAACTTGGTGAAAGTCTCTGCCCATAGCTGTGATGGCAAGCTCAGAAGTAGTTCATACCTTGTTTCAGGTATTGAATTAACACCTTGTTTCAGTTCCAGTTTCTTTTGAGCCTTGTATCAAGTCTGTTAAGAAACAGAACATGTGAACCCCACAATTTGTGAACCCTAGAACTCACGAACTCCTGCAAAAGGAAGGGGAGGAGCTACACTGTATATAAGGAAGAACACAAGCTGGACAGTCAGAACTTCTTGGGGTAAGCAAGGGCAGCTGCTGCTGGACTGAAAACTGAACTGAGAATTGAGCAGAACTGAGAAGAGGATCTTGTGGTGGCAGAGTCAAGAAGGAGAAAACTTGTGGTATCCCGGCACTCTGTTTGCTCTGTCTGTGTTGATGTTTGATTGTGATACTTTGTACAGAAGCCCTGGGACCTTACTGGAAGCCCTGAAAGAGGCTTGTCTTCCCAGAAATAGGAAATGTGAAGGACTTGAGGTAGACTGGACACTGAGCTTCAATATGGAACAGGAACTGGATGAAGAACTAGACAAGGAGCTGGACAAGGAACTGGGAGCTGCCTGCCTTTGAATCTAGGTGACAGTTGGAGCTGGGATGATGGAAGAGGAACCATGGAAGCTGAGAGCCAGCCTCTAGTCAAGCTGAAATAAGACTATACTTGTATACTGTGTACTGACTGAGGAGATCATGATTTACTCTGACCTAGGGGTGGAGAACTTTGACTTTTGTACTTTGTGATTGAATTCCAGATTTTGTGAGTCACTAAATGATTGTACGTTGTTCAAAACTATATGACCACTTTGGTGAAAACTATGTGGCCATTTTAGTGATAAATTGTTGAATTATGACATGATGAATGCTGTATTTTGATTTTCTGTGGATGCTTTGCTCTGATTTGTTATTGAATATATAGAGAGCTCACCATATTGTGTAATCAGAACCTTGAAAACTGTTCACAGCAGCAGTCCTCTGGAAAGGATTTGCACTTCTTTTCAGTATGAAATACACTCCTGAGCCTATACTTTAAAAATCCTAGTGGACACATGCACACATGCACACACACACTCACACGCTCTCAATGAGTTCTTCCCATTCCATCCAAATAAGAAACCATTTGCCTAATGAAACATCCTAAAACTTGAATGTATACTTCTTTTAAGAAGCAACATGTACACAAAAGACAATCCCCTCAGATTCTGCTGCTGATGCTGCAACTGAAGTGATCTGAGGAAGAAATAATAGCAATAGTCTCAGAACTGGAGCCAGGACAAAGGTTCAAATTCTGACTCTGGCATTTATTCCCTCCATAACCTTGGACATCTTCAATGTCAATGACCCCTCCTGGTTAATCAGAGGCTGGACCTCGCTGTTTCTGCTTCCACCGTCTCTTAGATATGTCCTCTTGTGACTATTCACAGCCAACACCCTGGCCTCATCCCCTCTTGCTTGGACATTGCAGCAGCTTCCTGTCTGGTATCTCTGTATCTCCCCTCTTGCTCTATTCTCTACCATACAGTTATGACTTTGGCATACCCCTCTCCCATGCAGTAAATGCCAGTGGCTCCCTATTGCCTCTAGGGTCATAGATACCACCTGACATGTGAAGCTCTTCACAACCAGAGTGAGCACCAGGTCCAGAACAAAAATGGGACAAAGGCAGCAATGACATGGACTGGGGCATGTTCCCTACCCACCCTACCATGACCACCATTCCAGCACTTCACCAGGCCAGGCCACTGCCTTCACTACTCTGTGGCTTCAGGAATAGCCATCCCAGGACCATGTTTCCCCAACCCCTGAGGCAATGGGATTGAATGATGCACTTGACAACAAGTAGATCTGAGGACATCCTACCAAATATACTTGCTAGCTGTGTGACCCTGGGCAAGTCACTCTTCTTTGGGCCTCTGTTTCCTTGTTGGTTAAAATGAGGGGAGTTGGATTCAGTGCCCTCCCTTCTGGCTCTTAATCTGTGATTCTATGATTCCTAGCCATGTAAGCCTCCAGAAAAGGCATCTAATAAATTCCATTGAAGGCTGAGAAATGTGCATGATATTTAATGTTTTAGGTTGATAAAGTATCTTGTGTTTGTCTCTGGGGCTTGTCTCCCCACATTTACATGGTCCTTACCTGGAATAATTAAAGATAGCTCACCTGGTGAGCTTGCCACAGACCCAGGGAAAGACTTTTTGGGGAGGAGGGGATGCATCTGGGCAAGATGTATGGGTGTTGCTTGGTTAAAGCCCAACACAAAAGACTTGGCCAGAGAGAAGGAGGAATAGGGCCAGAACGCTCCCCAGGGCTCTGGTGCTGGGAGCAGGCTGGCTCAGATGACCTCCCTCCCTCAGACAGACCTTCCTGCTCGGACGGACGGACCAGCTGCAGGTTACTGAACCTGGGAAAGCTCTCCCAAGGGGACAGAGCAGGATGCCATCCATCTGCCTTTCCCAGTGGCTCTCTTGGCTCTCCCCACGCTGTTTCTGCCTTTGTTTGGTTTTTCCCATGCCTCTTGGCATTTAGATACAATTATTTAAAATGAGAAGATGAGAAAACATCTGTCCATTATTCGACAGAGGAAATAACCAGCTCCTCTCTCAGAGAAGCGAGGAGGGAGAGGGAGGAGGGAACGAGAGCTTTTCTCACTGCTCGGTTTCATCTGTGTGCGAGTTTCCTAGACACATTGGACTGGTTTGAAAGCTCCCAATGACGTCAATTGGGCCTCCGAATGAGAGCTCAGCTAGACATCTGCATTGCACCGGCCCACTGAGGTTTTCTTCTTTTCTCTCGGGGTGACATCCGAGACAGATCTTATCAGTCAGGCTCTCTCCTGGCTCAGCACCAAATCAAAGGCACTTTATCATTCCCAGTGGCAAGAACAGGGAGGAGAGCGGGCTGCTCCGCCCTTTTACCCCAGGAAGAATTGGCTGGGCAAGAGGGAATAAAGCAATGAAAGCCTGAGCAAATGGGGGCTTGTTCTAGAAATGCTTCTGTGCATTAAATAGCTGAGTGTTTTCAGTTTTTGAAAGTATTAACGATTGTGCTTCATTGAAAACTACCTAAAAAATGTACCTTTGTTAAGAGCTCATCCAAGCCACACAAGTTAATATTTTATCGCATGCTCTGGCTTCCCCCCGGCCCTCCCCCTTGGTCTGCACCTATAATATCACTGGCGTAAGGAAAGCCAGGTCTGGAGACTCCTTGCAGCAAGGCTGCTTGGAGGATGAGAGACTTAGGGGTCAGATCGAGCCAGTCCACGCCCTTCGTTTTAAATAATAACTACAATAATTCGTTGTTGCTGTTTTCATTGTTTTCTGGCCACGTCTGACTCTTCATGACCCTTTTGGGGTTTTCTTGACAAAGATACTAGAGTGATTTGCAATTCCTTCTCCACTATATCCCCATTTTATGGATGAGATACTGAGGCCATAGGGACTACATGACTTACCCAGGGTCAAACAGTTAGTGAGTATCTGAGTCTGGATTCGGACTCAGATCTTACTGACTCCAGGCCCAGTTGTCTATCCACTAGGCCACCTAGCTTCCCACTGGAGTAATCCAAGACAGGCCATTGAATCTCTCAGTGTTCTGGCAATTCTCTAAGACTATAGGTTGCACTGATAGGAGTTTCCAATTCTGATCAACAGAGATGGAAGGCCTTTCACCTCCCCATTTTTACTTCTATAGAGCAGGAGAACAGAGAGCCCTACCAATGAAAAGCTGGGGGTGGGGTATGGGAAGGGGAGTGTAGAAGCACTGGTGGATAGAATGAGAGCTGCTGGGGGACAGAAGTTATTTCATCAACCCCCAGCACCAATACAGTGCCTGGCACACAGAAGAATCTTAACAATTGCTTGCGGATGGATGGATGAATGAATGGATGCATTGATGGACAGATGGAAGGATGGGTGGATGGACAGACAGATGGACAGATGGATGGATGGATGAATGGACAGATGAGGAGAGACAATGCCATCCTCAAAATCATGGAGACAGTGCTACAGAACATAATGGTTTGGCCTTAGAGAATCGACCTGGACGAGTTGGTTTAAGCATTGGCCCCTTTAATCTGAACAGCAGGCGATTGGCCAAGGGCAAAGGAACATAGGAAACAATTCAGTATGGACAGCAGTTCCTGCTGAGTGTTCTACATCACCAACATAAGCTCTCATTAAGCTTCTCACATCAGGTTTTCCATAATATATATTCTGTAGTTTATTAACTGTCTCTGAGAATGCAAAAGCTTATTATCCAGAAGATGATGTCCAGCTGTTCTTTGTCTCCAAGGAAAGTGGAAGAAAGAGGAATGAAGCCAAAATGGCAGCAGAAAGGAGTTGGGTTAGATAGAATGAGGAACTTCCTGCCAATCAAGCCTCGTTACTCCGGGTACACACCCACAAAGTCTGATATATTAGTTGGCCCTAAGCAACTTTCAATTTTGATGATACAGTACATAAAATAAAATGTAAATTCCCTCCATTCTCAACCCTATCCATTCCTATAATCTACCAAGGCACATATAATAAAATGCAGGTCAGTAGAGGGAATAATACTTTGTAAAACAGTCAGCGAGAATCTTAATGCTAACAGTCACTGGTACACTGTCCAAGCACTGACCTTCCCTGAGGTTCATATTCATGATGTGAGTGAGTCCAAGTGTCCAAAGTCATATTCTTCTCCCCAGTGTGGGTCATGTTGGCTGGAGTGTTAGGGCCTTGGCCCTCATTCTCTTTCCTCTAGGTCTTATTTGGGTCAGAGGAGTGGGGAGGGGTTGAGGACAGGTTCTAGAGGGATAACAAAGCAGGAATGGGTCACTAGAATCACAGAATCACAACATTTTAAAGTGGAAAGTCTTCCATGGTCATCTAGTCAGACCCATGGCCCAAAAGAATCCCATTATGCTATACTTGAAAGAGGTCATTTAGCTAATACTTGAATATGAGGGGCAACCATTCACCTTCTGAGGCAAACCATTCCATTTGGGAATAGCTCAAATTGTTAGGAAGTTGTTGCACACAGAGTGATCATGTACAAGACTGATGGCTCACTTGCCAATTGTATATAACTTACACTAAGCCTCTTCTCTCAAACCAATCTCCTCCTTCCAGTTCCACTTTCTACTTCACAACACTGCCTAAAACAGATGACACATGAACTCTCTATGTCTCAGTGAACATTTACAATGGAAACTTTGCCTTTTCTCCACTCCTAAAGTAGCTTTCCAGCTGACCTCCCCAACTCCAACTTTGGCTTGCTCCAGTCTGGACCTACCGACTTCTGAGACTGATATGGAGTGAGTGCTCACTCGAGGCTTGATGGAGGAGGTCCTCTGAATCCAAGTTTGCACTTGGACCTTTTCATCAAGATTGTGTTATGAAAATTATTTTAATATGAATATTTACAAAAAATGTGAAAATAAATTAATTTTTTGGACACCAAAAAGAAAACCACAGCCTTTAGTCACTAAATCATCAATGATTACACAAATGGCCATTGGTCGCCCTCAGAATTCAATAGCATCACTTAATTTTAACTTTCTTCACCAGGTAGTTTTACAATTGATTCAGTCTGAGAAAAGAAATGAAAAATTGAGGTTCAGCCAAACTACTCACAATGAGCTATTCAAGGAACAGAGAAAAGGAAACATCTATCCATTTTCTCTTTATTTTCTTAAGAAAGGCTGTGAATAAAAGGAAATGATTCAAAGCAAAACGATTTTGGGGAATCACAGGTCCAGAGTCAGAAGGGACCTCAGAGGCTTTCTATGCCCCTCTTTCTCCCCGGTTCCTGAAGAAGGACCTGTCTACCATGTAACCTAACCCATGTGTGGAATGCCCTCCCTCTCTCCACTTAGCATCCCTAACTTCCCTCAAGGCCCAGTACATGCTCCAACTTCTTTGTCAGTCAATGATAAATATTTATTAATCTGCTTATATGCTGGGCAATATGCTAAGCCCAGGGAACACACAAAAAAGGCAAAAGCCAGCCCCTCTCTCAAGGAGCTCACAACCCAATAGAATCTGGCAACATGGAAATGATTATGAACAAACACAATTCAGAGAGCAGACAGTGGGGTCATGTTCAGGAGGAAGGCACTGGGGTGAAGCTGTCTAAAGTGATGACTTTATGGATCCCCCAATTTTAATTCTCTCCTCTGCCTCAAATTGTCCTGAATATCTATCTTTGTAGACTCTGTGATGAGAAGCATATCTTCTGTGGGAAGTGCCCTAACCCCAATTTCATCCTCTGTAAAATCGGAGGCTTGGACTGGATTCTGGCTCTAATACCCAACACCATTCTTCTTTGTTATGCTCCCCCATTCCTCCCTTCCTCCCCTGTAAAATGACTGCTTCCCTTTGTCCCTATCTCCAGTACACGCCATAGTGGCTGGCATTGAGCAGGTACTTAATAAATGTTTGTTCTTGTTGATGCTGTTGAAAGTATGACTTTTTTTTCATCTTGCCTTTGTAGCTCCAGGACTTAACATATAGTAGGCATTTAATAAATGTGGATTGCATTGGATTTGGCCAAGACCTACAGGGATGGAGAATCCATTACCTTCAAGAGCAGAATCTTATACTTTGGAGAAATTTTTCACAGGACCATAAGTTCATGGAACTCAAATTAAAGGGACCCTAGGGGCCATCTAACTTAATCCTTCCATTTCACAGATGATAACATGAAGGCCCAGGGAAGTTAAATGATTTGCCCAAGGTTTTGCAAGAAGTGATAGAACCAGGATTTGAACCCAGGTCCAGTACTTTTCCTTCCTGTGTGGGTTCTTCTTGGTCATGCTGAGAATTGCTGTGGGCTAGAATAGAAGAGGGTCAGTCACTCCTGGAGACACTAGCTTGAAGACACAGAAATCTCCCAGGCAGCCATTACACCATGAAGCAGCAAGGCTTATCTTTCAGTCCCATGGGCTTCCCTGACCTAAGAGCGATGAAGCTGATTCCCTTGTCCACTGGCCCTTAGATGCTCAACATCATGACTGTATTCACTCGGGAGAGATCCTAGGGACAAGGAAATCTTGGTATCTTCTGTGGGAAAGCTAAAAAGACTAATCCCAACAATAGATCCTTTGTTTTGTAGGAAGACATTTTTAATCATAGGAAAATATTTGACTTTCCATTGCAAAATGCTGCCTCTGAACTCCTGCAATTTCCCTGGAGTCTTCCCTGTTGCTTGTCTACAGGGGAATCATGACATCCCATTTTGAGACCTCCTCCGTCGCTGGGAAGTGCCTTGCCTGGGAAATAATCCAATGAAAAGCATAATGGAAGGACCCTTTGATAGGGTCACGGGACCCTGGGAACTTAATCTTCTGGCCCAAATCGATGCCTGTGGCTTGAGAGGAGTACTCAGGAGGTATTGCATAAGCATATATCCATCCATCAATATGGATGTCTTAGGTATCTTTCACATACCAGGCACTGCGGATACAAAGACAAGATGAAACCAGCCCTGTTCTCAAGTATCTACAACCTATTGAGGAAGACAGGTGGCCTAGACTTCTTAAAATCATGTGACAATAACACAAAGGAAGTGCCCAGCCAAGGATGGCATTGCAACTCATGCAGTCACATCATTTACTTTCCAACAGCGCTGACACTAGTTAATTTGACGCCTGGGGCAAGGAGTACAAATGTGTCTGGGGAGGCAGAACACAATGGCCTCTCCCATGGGGATCATGGACCTAGGGAACAAGGGGTTCTTAGCCTGGGTCCGTGAACTTGGTTTGTAAAATAATTCTGATGATGGTTATTTCCATAAAATTGCTCCCCTTTGTAATCCTATGCATTTTATGTTTAGCATTTAAAAGCGTGATTCTGATAAGGGGTTCAGAGGCTTCATCAGTCTTACTGCCAAAGGAATCCAGACTCAAAAAAGAAAGCCTTATCTATGCCACCATCTTGACTCCGCCCCCCAAGAAAGCCTTATCTAGTCCAACTCTTTCATCTTGCATGGGAGGAAACTGAGGCCCAGACAAATGGAATAACTGACCTAAGGCCACATAACTGGTAAATGAAAGGTGATGTGGGAACTCATATTTTATGACCTCAGGCTCAGGGCTCTTTCTTAGGTAAATTCAAGTAAGATGAAGAAGGAAGGTTGTAGGTAGATTCTGTGACACAAGGCCTCTGTGGGGGGAGAGATCGCAGGCTCCTGCCAGGTAGTGGGGTACAGCCACCATGAGATTAGATGGTCATAGGGAAAATAACATCCAGCGGTGACAAGGTATGCAATGTAGGGAGGGAGGAGGTCAGTTGTGTAGTAGCTTCCTCCGGTAAATAATTATTCTGCAAACTAGGTGCTGACTTCTGTTGTTTCAATGCTGCTGAAGGAGGCTAAGGGCTGCCAGGCCTCTCTCCATTTCAACATCCTGGTGCAAAATCCCAACTTCCTTATTTTCATTAGCGCTTTGTTTTTCCAAGACCTCCACGGTCCTTGGGCTAGGTCTAAATAGTCAGGAATGAAAACTCACCCCAGATCATACTTGAGTTTGTATTTCTGCTGGGATGACTTGCTAACCAGATCAAAATCTGCCCACTGAATCAGTCATTACATTAGCACGGGAGATGGAGTGCTGGGTCTGGAGTCAGAAAGACCTGAGTTCAAATCTGGCCTCAGATACTTATTAACAAAGTGACCCAGTTTCCTTATCTGTAAAATGGAGGGTAATAACAACTATGTACCCAGACCATTATGAGAATCAAACAAGAGAATAATGGTAAAGCGCTTAGCACAGTGCCTGGCACGCAGTGGGACCCTTCCTTTCTTCCCCTCCTGCTCGTTTGCTGCAACTGTAGAGATTCAGTTTGGAAGATGTTGATGTGGCTTGGGGGTTGATTTTATTTGATTTGAGACAATGCCAAAAATCTTCGATGTCTCCCTCAGGATAAAATTCAAATCCTCAGACTAGCTTTTAGAGCCCTCCAGACTCCAGTCTGCTTTCCCAGACATGTCAGATCCCTCTCCTTCATACCCTCTCCATTCTGTTGAAACACTCCTGCCAGCTCTTCCCTGCACACGGCACATCTCCTCTCCTCCACCTCATTGAATGCCTAGCTTTCTTAAACACGAGGGTGCCACCCTCTGAAGGGGGCCTTTTCTGATCCTCCACCCCAGTTATGAGAGTTCTTTCTCTCTTAATTTAACAGAGAAATTAATTTCTAAGTGCCAGGCATTGAGTCAACGTAGACACTATCAGGGGTTCTTTTGTTTTAAGCATCAGACTTGACCATTGAGATCATCACTGATTGAAAAACCTTAGAATGTTTACAGGTTTGCAAGGCACTTACATACAGATAGCATGTCAACTTATCCTCCCAACAACTCCAGGAGGGAGGGGCTGCCATCATCCCTCTTTTCCAGCTGAGCGAACTGAGGTTCATAAATTACTTGCCCAGGTGCCTATACCTGGTAAGTGTCTGAAGCAGGACTGGAATCCAGGTCTTCCTGACTCCAATTCCAACCAATGCTTTTTCCATTTTACACAGGCTATCTAAGCTCCAGGCTACATTTCTCAGTGACTTTGGCAGAGTCTGGCGATAAGAGCTTTTGCAGATACAAGGCATATGATGATCAAAGAAGGGGATGGGGCAAGTCTAGACCCTCTGCTCCCAAAGAGATTGCATGTTGTCTCACGGCTACACCTATGTTCACAATGGCTCTTTGACAACATCAGTTCCTGGCCTTTGGCCAGTAACTGCCCAGCATTGCAAAAATGGCTGAGCCAGAATTTAAAGGCAGCTCCTGCGAGTCCAAATGTAGCCTTCATCTCACTGAACCACACAGCCTCTCAAATCATGCCCGTCAGTCTGTAAAGCATCTTCTGTGCACCAGGCTCTGTTTTATGGGCTGGACAAATAAAGAAAGGGCCCTGTTCACAGGGAGTTCACAGTCTAACAGGGGAGACAACATGCAAATAATTATGTGCAAACAGGATCTAGGCAGAGAAAACTGGAGGGATTTCTGAGGGAGGGCAAGCCTCAAGGGGCATGAGAATAGGCAAAGCACCAGCTGCAAATGCAGCTTCCCTTGACTTCTCAGGAGCACATCCTTCACTTCTCTGGCAGGTCAGGAGCGTTCTACAGGAAGGTTCTGCCCTATAAACATAGAAAAAGAAGCTGGCCATGCAGTAAGTTCTTAGCGGGCTAGAGCATGTGAGCTCTTATTGCATGTTGGAGTATGATGGAGCTCCACTCAACTGGTTATTTTCATGAATGCCTACTGGATTCTGGCTGTCATTATCACCTGGATAGGAAGGTTTATAGACCTGAAGCCAGAAGGAATCCTGGGGCCGCCTGGAACAACTCTCTGATTTCACAAGTAAAGAGACTGAGGCCCAGAGACATGATGTGCATTGCCCAATATCACACTTAGTGGGAATTCAAGGCCAGGAAGTGTGCCTCCAAATCCATCCCTCTTTCTGCTCTAAAAAGCTGGGCGTGTGCAACTGCAGGCTCTTATACTTAGTGATGGAAGAGACCTTTGAGGTGACTGAGCCCAACCCGCTCATGATCTCATTGAGGTAACTGACCTCAGCATTCTGGGCCTCATGTGACAGATGAGGAAACTGGGGCCCGGAATGCTGAGGTCAGTTACCTAAATGAGATCATTGTAAAATCCTGACACGTGGTATGTGCTGTCTATATATAGGTTATCATCATCATCATCATCACCATCATTATCACAGACAACATATGACAGAACCGAGCTGAGAACCTCCTTCTTCTAACTCCAAGTTCTTTCCTTTGTCTGCTGTCTCCTACTGCCTACATTACGGAAATGTAACACCGTCATCAGATCTGTGAGAAAAATCAAAAGGCACGAGAAGAAGTCCCTTTGAATAAATAGTCCTTTAAAAGGAGCAAACATTTTAACCAGATCAAGAACTTATTCAGAAGAGAAAATGTTTTCTTTGGCCATCTGAACGCCAACAACATGATAAAAGTGTTTATCCACATCAAGGTTGCGAATTAACTTTCTGAGTCTAAATAACAAGACTTCCCCTCTCCCTCACCTCCTCCCAATGTGCTTCTGGGTGGGTATCATTTCCTTTTGGAAAATAGAGCCCCCCTGAATGACCCTGAAAACATGCCATGGAGTAGAACAGGCTTGAAAGCCACTAATACTCGGCTTCTCTTCTAGATCAAAAGAGAGGCCAAAATTATTTGGAAAGCACAGTCCCCATGACTGACATTATGGCTTGCCCTAAAATGACATTAGCCAAATGTTGATATCGCTGAGTCAAAGGAAAATTTTTTTTAAGCCTTAAAACCAAACAGGCAGCTTAACCAACAGTAGGAAGCTTTAATTCCATACTTCTAAGGGAACAACCCCCAAGGACAAATTATGATTATTGCATTTCCTTTGTATATTGACGTCTGAGTTAATGTGTAAATTAAGGAGTGTATTGGGTGGAAATGGTACCATTTTGTGCAAAGAGCTATTCACATTGTTTGCAGGAAAGCCAATTCAATAAGTGAATAGCTTAGAAGCAAACTTTTAATGAGCTGACACAAACCAACTCGCTAGAAACAGTAATTTCATGGCCAGATTATCTTTAAAAATGTTTAATTCGATATGATAAAATCATTTGGTTGAGTTTAGGGGAGAAGATGAAATTTTACTTAAGAAATTTCTTTTCTGCAACTTCCCAATTATCAGGAGAAAATTAAATGACTGTGTTTCTCTAAGTACAAAGTATTATCAGCTGAGTAAACTTGTACAGTGGAAGGAAACTGTGGTTTTGGAAGCATCGGAACAGTTTAATATTACTGGGGTGACTGAGGGGGTGGACAGAGCCCACTCCCTAATTAATTCAGGCCAATGCCAGGCACTGAATTTGTATGTCTGGCTTGGCACCAAAGATCCTTAAATGGTGGTCTTCTTGAGACAGAATATCTAAGATGATGGTGCAGGCAATAGTCAGACTTTCTAGCTCTGTATCGGTGAAATGTTCAGAACTTCACTCCAAGTTGGCATGCAGCTGGGGAGATCTGGCTTTGGGTGATTCAGCCTGGCAAGAGAGCAGAACATTTCTGACATAGAGGGAGGTCTCAAGGACAAAGGGACGCCCCCTCAGCCATCAGCTCTTAGGAGAATTGTGGGTCTTCTGCAGAGCTGAGCCTGTGATGCGAACATTTACTGTGTCCATCTGCCTTTCATGGGGCTTGAAGGGTGACTAAGAATCCCTGCCTCTTCTTGGTCTTTTCCTTCCAGAACTGTTATCTTTCTGGATTTTCAAGAACATTGCCTTTAATCTTCTCATACAGATTCAGCTCCTCTTGAAGAGTTCACTTCATTTTTCTGCCTTCTGAACCTTGTGATTTCATCAGCATGGGGCATTCTCGGTGTGAAATCTCCTTCCGTCCATGCCAATCAGGAAAACCAGCTGTAATTTATAGCATTAGCAAGTTTCCTGGGGGCACCAATCCCACAGGCACACAGGCAGTGGGTGTCAAAGGGAGACAAGAGATGCAGAACTTCTGATTTCAAGGCTGGCTCTCTCTCCACGACAATATGTTGTCTGTCTTTGCTGTCACATTGATGTAAATAACTTTGCATCTCTGTGATCCTGGCCAAGTCACGTAACCTCTATCAGTCTCCGTTTTTTCATCTCCCAAATAGGGATGATAACACTAACTACCTCATAGAGTTTATACATGTCAATTATGGGGCACACCTGAAAGCGCTGTGGAAGTAAATGTTACCCATTATTATTATCAAACAGTTATCCCATGACACTTTATAAAGCCAAAGGAATGTTGATAGACTGATCACTCAGTTGAGTAAATGAAGCTCTGACTCTTCATACTTAAAGTACAAAATCTGTGGTCCTTCAACCAAGGGAGCTAGCAGGCATTTTCCACACATCGTGTGCTCCACAGCTAAAGACGGGCCATGGGCTAATATATCCCCATAGAATAACAGCAACAGCAAACAACAATAGTATTTCGATGTGCCAGGCGCTGGGCTGAGCACTTCATGATTATTGTCTCATTTGATCCTCACAGCAACCCTGGAATGTAGGTGCTATTATTAACCCCCATTTTGGAGATGAGGAAACTGAGGCAAACTTGCCCAGGGATGCACAGCTAGTCAGGGTCTCAGGACAGATTCGAACTTAGGTCTTTCTGATGCCAGGTTCAGCATTCTATTCACTTTATCAATATTCTTCTTCTGTCACCTATAAAGGTTGTTGGATTTTTTTTTTAAATTAGGGTCTCTTACCTTCTATAGTTATCAGTACCTGTTAGCAAATGAGCCAATGTTTCCATCTCCACAAGTCTGATAGAATCCATTTTGGAAACCTTGCATTTCACATGAAGGAGTTAGGCTCAGGTGAAATCTCCCCATCCTAACACTGATGCTCAAATCTGAGGGATCTATTGAAGCTAGGGAAAGATGATCCTTTATGTGAGAAATACAGGCAGCTCATTAATGAATGGACCTATTGTTCTTTTCCTATTTGAACAGTAACCCTGCCCAGTACTGACTGCTGACATCTCAATCCCATGGGCTTCCATCGGTTTTCTGAATGTCCACTTCAAAGACCACACCATCTTCCACTTGCAATTACGGATAATTGACATAGGGGCTGGGGCAGCAGAATGATATAAATAAGAATGATAACGGCTTTACGGCTTGCAAAACTCTTTACATACATTATCTCAGCATTTCCTAGTAGTAAACAGAAGGGGCAATAATAAAAGACCTCAGCATGTTCACAGGGCATAGTGAGGAACACAGCATCACACAGTTAAAGCTGGAAAAGACGTCATCTTTTTAAACCCCTTCCTTGTGCAGATGTGGAATAAGTTGCCAAAGGTCCCACAGACAGAAGTAACCCCTCATCTAGTGTTCAAAGGCAGATCCTCTCATTCCAGAGGCAATTCTTTCTATTGAATCAAACTGCCTGACCAGCACTTTTCCCAAAATAGAGATTACCCATAGAATTTCAGGAGTACTCCTTTTGCATAAGAAAGGCCAACCTTCATGGACAGGAATCACAGATGTGGAACTGGGAGGGAACTCAGTCATCTAGTACATCCCTCTCATTTTATAGTTGAGAAAACTGAGGCCAAGAGAAGGGAGTGACTTAGCCAACCTCACACAGGTTGTGGCTGAGCCAGGAAAGTGGAGCATGCCTTTCAGCATAAGTTTCTTTCTCATAGGATTCCTTGGTAACTACAGCTTAATTAATAAACAACAAAATCTCACTCTTTGCAATTACACACCATTTTTGGGTGTCTAGAGATGGCCATATAAGACCCTTTGGACCATCTGGCAGAATACAGATGGATGCAAATGATTTCTTGGGGATTCTTCATTCTAGAGCTCATTTCTATCTAAAACAGAATATGAACGTATTCCCTGAAATATATGGTATCATTTCACCCCTGAGGAAGATGCTGGCTCTCTGAGATGAAACAGGAGGGGAAATTCAGAAGAGTGTTAGTTACCTGTCTTGTGACATTCCAAAGATCTTTCTTGGTTTCAGCTCAAGGCTAGTAGTGGTCCACAGCATCCATAAATACATATATTGTATGCTCTTCTTTCGAAGCATCCTCCCTACCAGCACAGTTTTTCTTAGGAATAAATTTGTTCCTTTATTTGAAAATATCAATAGTGTGGTACAGTGGAAATTCACATGATGGATTTGGCATCTGAGAAACAGCTTTGCCACTTACAACTTAGGTGACCAGGGACAAGCTAGTTACCCTGTCTGAGCCTTAGTTTCCCCATCTGTAATTAATTAGTATTGGGCTAGATGACCTCGAAGGCCCCCTTCAGCCATCCATCTATCATCTTATATATCTTAGACCACCCTGATACTCCTCTGAGAGAAATCTAGAATCAGTGAAAACCTATTCAGAATAGCCCAGGAGAGGAAGGTCACTGGTGGTCTCCAGTCTATGACCAGGTATAGAAAGAAAGGGATACAAAGTGCTAGGCAGAGTTTTGACAGTAATACTTTTCAATTATGGCTTCCCTTACTTCTGTAACCACGTTAATAAGAGAAAAAACCAGGAGCATTGCTCTTTCCCTCACCTAAGAAAGGTTTCCTTCACCCCTCATAAGACTGTTGTGATCTGAAACTAAAGTTGAGCTAAAAGAAAAACCAAAAGGATTTCCAGACAAAAGCCTCAAAAGGCCCTTTGTGAATTTTAGCTTTGGTTAAAATGTGGCAAAGATACAGGGTTCTTCCAGGCTCATGTCTATGAGGCAGGAGTAGTGTTGCTCTTGAAGGCTCTCTAAGGCTATGGTTGAAAAGAAGGTGCCAGCCTACCTTGGTAGAAGAATTTCCCTCACCTGGGAGTTCCCTACACTAACTAAATCACGGTTGATGACCTATCATTGTCCCCCTGCTAGAGGCAATGTAGACAAGAAGCATTCATCTAGGAAATAAGAGATTTGGATTTAGTGGAAGCATTCACATGGGGTCACATGACTTAGGACAGGGAAATTAATCAACCTTCAAGGATCCATTTTCTCATCTATAAAATCGGCTGGTAATACCTTTCCTATGTACCTTACAACAATGTGGAAATCAAATTCATTCATTCATCCAATGGACACTTATAAAAGTCTCCAATGTGCTAGACATTGTATAGGATACACTGACAATAATGAGATAGCCCTTGCCCTCTAGGAGCTTACCTTTTATTTGCCAGGACACAAGATGAACCTAGGGGGCTTGGGTTGGCTTGCATCTAAGGTCCCTCCCAGCTCTGAATCTATGAGCCTACATGGACCCATAAGTAAACAATTCTCTCTCTCTCTCTCTCTCTCTCTCTCTCTCTCTCTCTCTCTCTCTCTCTTTCTCTCTCTCTCTTTCTCTGTCTCTCACACACAAACACTCCCTCTCTCTCTTTTTCTCATAGGTATGTAAATATATATATATACACACATGCATACATACACACATCCTATGCAAATATTTCAAGTAAATAAAATATCCTGGCACCAGAAACCAGGGAGGGAATGAGAAAACCCCATTTAGAAAATGACAAACTAAATTCTGGGGAAGTTAGGGATTAAACCAAATACTCTGGAAATTATAAAGCACCATAGAAATTCCATGTACTGCCATCATTCTTACCCAGAAGCTGTTCCTTGCTGTGTGTTACTATTTGCCAGTTGCTCCATAAAATGCCACTGGGGTCCCTAGGCATTGCTAATACAGATTGTTCTCCTAGACACAAACTCAGAATCCTTTTTCTGAAGGTTGCTGGAGTATATGGAAGCACCACCAGTGAGAGACCCATGCTATAATGAATCTCTCCTTTGTACCAGACTCAGTGTTTAGATAGGCACACAATTTCAGATTTGGCAGGTGGCGGGGGTTTGGGGCCAAGGAGTGGGAAGTCATTCTAAAAACGTCCATCTACCATCACTCTGTTCTATTTTGTGGTATCTTACCCCCAATGCTCCACGATTCTATTTATCAGAAGTGATTACTCTTCAAAATGAGTAGCAATTATATTGATGATGGGATTATATTTTTTTTACCCGGTGCTTGAGAAATCTTAGCACAAGGAGTGTGGCTCTTTGGGATCTCTCCAGAGATGAGGGGCACTTAGTGGTTTGAGGGAACCAGCATTGACGTCCAACTTCAAACAGAGCATCTTGGTTCCTGGCTACTGCTCATTGATTTTGCCTTTCTGGGCTTCAATTTCCTCTTTTGTGAAATAAAAGTGATTGAGTAAATGGCCTCCAAGTTCCCTTCCCTCTCTAAAACTATGATTCTGGGACCCTTTATGTTTCCAGATGTAGAAATAGTCTGGAAAAAAAAAGTTTCTTCCAGGAAACCTTATTGGAAACAGGAAAGAAAGAGAAAAATATTGATTGGCCACTTAGATTCCTAGGCAAACAGCAGCAAGATTTCCCTGTGTTTCCCTATGATGCAAACCTCATGCATGGAGGAATTTCAGGAAAAGTGATTTCCCTTTAGTTACAAAAACTTGAAACTAAGTACCTTCAGTTCCTGGGACAGAAAAGAAGTGAGAACGGGAGCTTGAAAGCAGAACAAGGTTAAAAAATACTTCCTTTCTCATCACACCCTTTTTATTCCTTACTTTAAAAACAAAACAAAACAAAACATTCTTCTATAGGCATTGAGCTCCCACTTATTTACCTGTTACTTGGTCCCACAGAAAAGGAAACCAGCCACCCAGCCATTGAGGCAGCGTCATAGTGGAAATCGCCTGAGATTCTAAGTCAGAAGGTTTGGGTTTGAATCCGTTCTCTGACCTTTCCTACCTGCGACAACTGCAAAGGCAATTTCCTTTTTTTGGACTCAGTTCCTCATCTGAAAAAATGACGGGATTGGACTATATTTCCTCCAAGGCCCTTCCAGCTCTGACTCTCCGCTTCTCTCTGACTCATCTCAGTCTTGGAGAGTCTGATAAAGTTCCCTGCCCCAGATACCCCAGACACCTACCAGATCCAAGAATGACGGCGAGGAGGGAAACCATGAATGTTTAACATCTCACAGGGTTGGAGCCGACAGGACTGGCCTCTTCCTTCTCCCTCAAATCCAATTCTCTTTTTCATTAGCTCCCAGTTTGTCCCCACGTCCTTGCCGGCTGGCACGCAGTCATTGCTCGGCACCTTTCTTAAATGTTCCTTTCTGATTAGATGTCATTCTCCAACGCAGGGTGGATGCCATCTCACCAGGGAATGCAGGGGCCATTGCAATCAGAATGTAAACAGGCACCGTGCACACCATCGGTAGCTTCCTTCCGATGGCAAATGAGAAGATGTGTTCCGGCCCAAATGGGAAGGGCTGCTACCTGTACTTTCAGGAAGGATTTCTTTTACTTTCACTTGGCACAAAGTAGACAGTTTTCCCAATTCAAGACAGCTCTCTGTTGAAGCTTAGGACTCTGTCTTTTACCCACATGGATTTCTACAAATGAGTCTAGTGGCTTTCCAAGTCCATCCCCCTAAAGTCCACAATGTTCATCTTAAACCTATTAAGCCCTCTCCTTCTCCCAGTCCCTCCCCCCTTTTTTGTGGCATTCGGAGCCCCAGAGTCTCCTGTTTGACTGGCTCTGCATTGTTCAGTCCATTCAGGGACCGATGAAAGAGCACCTAACTCAAGGGATCGGATTTCTTGAATGACATATGTTAGACCACAACAAAGAAGGAAGAAACCCTGGATGGATTATAAGGTCCTTTTCATCACAGGAGATTACAGAGCAAAGAAAACGTCTCTATTACCAAAGGGAACAGCAGTTCGGCTAGAGGTTGAATTATCCTCTTTCAAGCTTCTCTGTCCAGGACTCTCATGCCTCTCTGGCACTGAAACTGGGTGCTAGGCACTGGGCATGCATCTCCTGCTCTCCTGGACCCAAACACAAGCTGAATGAATGGGTAAATCTTTTTCTCTACTTTTTGAAAGAGTTTTAGCTCTCTGAAGTCATCATAATACCTTAATAAAGCAAAATTGTCATTTTCTTCAGTCACTTAAAGGAGTACAGACTCCAAAATGTCAGTTGGCCCCCAAATGCCACTCAAACCCAAGGACCAGACTGCTAAGGGCTTAGTGTTCAAGGTACAAAGCAATCATTGAGAGGAAGCTGGGAGTAATACAGA
Source organism: Pseudochirops cupreus (assembly GCA_028627135.1). Taxonomy (NCBI): domain Eukaryota; kingdom Metazoa; phylum Chordata; class Mammalia; order Diprotodontia; family Pseudocheiridae; genus Pseudochirops; species Pseudochirops cupreus. The sequence goes on from CM053584.1 coordinate 10,094,881, forward strand.
CCATGTTGGGCATGGAATCGAGAAAAATCTAGGTTTGATTCCTGCTTCTGAAACTTAGTAGCTGCTTGTGTCTGTGCAAATCCCTTAACCAGCAGTCCTCAACCTGTGGGTCACAACCCCTTTGGGGGCTGAACGCCCCTTTCACATATTTCTGATGGTCTTAGGAACCAAGACACCACTCCACTATCCGTCTCCAGGCGAGTTCACCCATATGCAGATACACCCACATATGAGTATTAAAGGGTCATGGCATTAGGAAGGTTGAGAACCACTCTTAACCCCTCCGAGGCTCAGTTTCCTCATCTGTGTAATGGGAACAACAGGACTTTTATACACTTACCTCACAAGGTTTTTGTGAGGCTTGAATGATATAAGAAATGTAAAGTATTTTTAGAACTCAAAGTAGTTGGCATCTCTCATTTCCTATCATCAATGACTGGCACTTGGTAAGCTCTTAACAAATACTTCATCTTCATTGTTTATAGCACAGTTAATGAGACATTGATTTGTAAGAAAAAAAGGAAAGAAATACACTTACCAAAATTGTTTGTTTGTTTGTCTTTTTGGAGGGGGGAAGCCAGGGCAATTGGATTTAAGTGACTTGCCCAAGCAAGGCCAAACAGCTACAAAGTATTAAGTGTCTAAGGCTGGATTTGAACTCAGGTCCTCCTGATTCTAGGAGTGTTCTATTCACTGCATTACCTAGCTGCCCCCCAAATATTTTTTTAAAAAGGCTCATGGACCTCAGGCTAAGCCCCCCCCCCCCCCTTGAGTCTAGTCTTCCTCTCCCCCATTTAACAGGTGAAGAAACTGAGGGTCTAAGAGCTTGACTTGGCCATGGTCATATAAATGAATCCTTTTCCAAGTTTGGACCCAAATGTAGTTGTTTTGGGTCTAAGACCTATGTTCCATACACCATGGCTAATAGATGGAGTGCTCTGCTTAGTGAGGAAGACCTGAGCTTCATTTCTGATTCAGATTCATACTTACTAGCATGCAACTTTAGGCAAGTCATTTCATCTCTAGGAGACTTATTTTCCTTATATGCAAAATAACAGCCTAGTTCACAGGGCTGCAGGGAGAGCTAGGTTAGATTATGTAAAGCACTTTGTGAAGTTGAAGACATGATATCAGTGGGAGCTAATATTATGATGTCACCATGAAAGTGATGCTCACAACCAGCCCCACCCCGTAGGTGATTCATAAGAAATCAGGCACCTGGACAGATGCTCCTTGGCCAACTTGGTCCTTACTTCTTATATGTTTTGTGGTGACTTAACTCTGGGCATGTTGTTTGTTCTAATATAATCTAAGTTCTTTAGGGTCTGTCATTTTTATCTTTGGTCGCCAGCACTGTAGGTATTGATTCTGACACATGGTAGGTAAAAAAGACTTGAGCAGCTGAATATACTCTTTCTTCTGTGGTTTTCATGGGAATGTAGCTATCCACAGGTTCCCAAAGTGGGAGATACTGCTCCATTGGGGGTGCTGGAACGATCCAGGGGAGCATTAGTAGCCTTGGGTACAATTTAGTATATTTAATAAAAGTAAGGGGGGCAGTGGAAGCACAAGAAAAGAAGAGCAGAACATTTTGAAAAAGCGTTTGAACATGTTTCATCTGTTGTGTTACAGAATTGAAGGTGTAATGATTGTATTCTTTTCCGAATAAACACACAAAATGCAAGAACCAATCGGTGTTCAAGTTGGCTGACAAGCCTTAAGCAAGTGTTGGCAGGCTAGCAAGTACTAACTACATCGTTGGGAAGTCCAGAATGCATGGGTAGGAATTTGTGCGTGTAATGACTTGTTTATAATATGATACTATATGGTTACATGATGCAATATTCCACCATCAAAATTTCAATGAAGGAAAACCCCCTAAATTTATTTGCAAATTATTAAATTTAAGATGCATCATTTAAAATCATGTTTTTTTTTGAAATGACACAAATTTAAAAAAAAAAAAACAACTGTTAAAGGGTTAACAATCTAATCTAAAGTAGATTTCCAGGGGGGTGCTGAGTAATTTTCTTTTTGAAAAGGGTGTGGTAGGTCAAATAACTTTGGGAGCCTCTTAAATATACAGAGAGGGTATGTGCTGTGGATAGAGAGCCAGCCTCAGAATCAGGAAAGCGTGGGTTCAAGGTCTGCCTCTGACACATCCTGCTGGTGTGGCCCTGGGCAAATCACTTAACTTCCAAATGCCCTTGGTAACAAGCTAAAATATAATTGCAAACAGCTGGGCATTTGCTTAGCTACCCTGAGTTTTCTCGAGAGGAATTCCCCAAACCAATGAAACCACTCTTTTTCAAGTCTGAAAAAAAAATGGATAACTGGTATAAATGGCTTTGGGTGAGGGGAACCTGGTAAACAGTCCTTACTGAAAAATACTTAGGTCTTCTTTCTTTGGCGCTGAGAGATAGTCAACTGAGATGGGAGGTGACTGAGCAAGAGAGAATTTCATCAGTAAATGGTAGAATTAATCCAATTTTACTATATAATTAATGCTTTTAAAAAAATAACTCACATGAGCGCTAATATACATATATGTGTATGTGTGTGTGTGTGTGTGTGTGTGTATATATATATATATATATATATATATATATATATATATATATGTATATATATATAAGTGGGTGGAAACAAGAAAAAGAAGGCATTCACTATCTTTGCCATCTATGACCAAGACAGTGACAAACGTTCAGAAGAAATGGTCACTGATTGACAACTCACAAGTTTTTACTCAGCAGAAGAGAAATTCACATGATCCATATTTTCCTTCTTTCTGAAAGCACATGTTCTCGATAATCACAGCAATGGCCAACATTTATACAGCCCCATTATGTGCCAGGCACTGTGCTAAGCACTTTACAAATATTTGATCCTTTCCTGTGGCTAAAATGATTGGTTTCCATGATTTTGCAGGTGTGTGTATGGGAGGGGGGGCAGAATGAGAAAGGGCAGAGTGTTTTTTTTTTAAATAATTTGGCTGGAAAATAAAGAATTATACCTTTAGGTTCCAAAAGCAGATTGTTTCTCTGCATTATTTAATTCCTTCCTGGTGGAGCACTCATTTATTCCCTCTCTCTGAAATGAGTCACATATTCCTTAGGTGCATGCCAGGGGAGGCAGGTGTTAGAATGAACCTGGAGTCAGATCCATGTAAGATCAAATTGTTTGGGACAGTTCTTAGGTTTGTGACCGGGGCAATTTTCTTAACTTCCGTGAACCTCAGTTTCCCCATCTGTCAGTCATTCAAGACACATTTATTAAACACCAGTTATGAGCCAGGCATTGTGCTAAGCTCTGGGGATACAAAAAGAGGCAAAGGACAGTCCCTGCCTTCCAGGAGCTTACACTCTAATAGGTGGGAAAAAAGCAAACAAACGTAGACAAAGTGAGCTATATACAGGATAAACAGGAAATGATGAAAAGAAGGAAAACACTTGCATTATGAGGGGTTGGGGCAGGCTTCCTGCACAGCGTGAGATTTGAGTTGGGGCTTAAAGGATGCCAGGCAGGTCAGCAGGCAGAGGTGTGACTGGCAAGCTCAGAAGACCGTAAACTTACTTGATTCTCGTTGCAAACCTGAAACATTTTACACAGCTTCCCTTTTTGGAAAAATTTAAAAAACTGGGCAGAAGGTAAGGCTCAGTTGTGTGGATGTGCCCTGAATAAGTACCAACTCTATGAATCAGGAATTTTTTCCCCTTTCCCTGCCTCAGAGGGGGTTCTTGGTATGCCACAGATGTGCTCAATGGACTGGGAGGACACTTCTAGCCTGGAGTTCTTCTGACTCTGTAACATCCATTGCTTCAAGCTGCATTTTGAATCTTTTGGGTGACATCTCCAAAATTTTATCCTGTTTCCATCAAGTGTTTACCTTCGTCCTATATAAAGGATGCTTAGTTTAGTTCAGTAACTTTGTTAAGTTCAGATTTTGGAAAGGGATAAATTGTTCATGGACCAATGAACTCATCCTTATAAGATTCTTCCATATTCTTCCTGCTGTTGAATACATGACCAGATAGTCCACAAATATTACTTTTCAACTTAATTTGGTTTAATATCTATTTATTTACAGTATCAGTTAAAGGAGACTTTAGAGGTCACTTACTTAATGTCTTGTCCCTCTAGAAATCTTTTCTACAATACTCTTCCATCTGACATCTGCACACACCCCCATCACTGGTTATCCAGCCCTTTGCTTCAATTCAATTCAGTAAAAATAAATTGAGCATCAGAGAGACTGAGGGACTTGCCCGAGGTCATAGATTAGTATGGATGAAGAAGCTAAGGTCCTCACTTGAGGACTTTCCCGTTCGGTGGGAGAAGCTTGTTTTTTGTTGTAGGGCAGGCTCTGTATCCATCATTTTTCTTCCTACCCAGCATAGTGCCTGGCACCCAGTGGGTACTTAATAAATGCCTTTGGATTCATTAGCCACTGAGAGCCTATCATCACCTCTATGCCATGATGAGGCACCGAGGCAAGAGTTTAGCCATCAAGATGTCTAGCTTGTTCTCTTTAAAATGGAATTCATCCTCCTTCCCTATTGTGTCATTCTCCTCAACTTCCAAGTTTCCATAGACAGCGCCACGAATAGGATGAATCCTGGCTCTACTTTTGAAGTCGAACAAGTTATCTACAGGAATATGCTATTCCTCATTCCAATGGTTCCCTCCTGTTGAGTTTTCCTTGCACCCCTGGTCCAACCCGGGCATCACATAGGTAGTAGTAGCACAAGTTGAATTTAAATATAGGTTTTCTAATTCCAAAACAACATTTCTTGCTCCTGAGATACCACAGTCATTAGGTTTCAGAAGGTGATAATCCCACTCTCAGAAACCATACCTTCAAGATATCTATCTTCCTTTAAGGTAGGGAAAAAAATAACAGACAGGAGATACTCAATAGATTCAACATCTAACTTATTTCATGTAAAGAATGTTACAGGAATATGTCTTCTGCTGCCTCCCCTTCTCTTTTTCTAGTTTAATCAACGTATCTTTGGCATTTGAGCTAGCTACAGGGGTGGGGAACCTGTGGCCATATGTGGCCTTGATGCTGCAGGGTCCCCACCCCTGAATTAGCATCTTTTTATATTACTGACTCATATGTGTGTGTGTGTGTGTGTGTGTGTGTGTGTGTGTGTGTGTGTGTATGTAGAGGGAGAGAGAGTACTTTGCCTGCATTACATAATTTTATAAATCATATACGATATATGTGTGTATATATGTATCCTTTGCATTGATTTTGTATATACTTACATAAAATGCATGTTATCTTAACTGATAAAATGTAAGCTCCGTAGCAGCTGGAATTGTAGCATTCTTTATATTTTTGTCCCTAGTCCTTAGTACAGTACTCTGTACATAACAGGTGCTTAATAAATGCTTCTTTTTAGCAATATTTATTTATCTTCTCCATAACTATGACACATAGATAACAGAGGTATTAATATTCAGTAGAAGGCAGACTTAGTAAGGGCATGGATTGTTTCATTTCTTTACATTTTTGGTCTTTGTATCCCTGGCCCTCAGCATACAGAAAATGAATAATAGAAATGCTTATTGAATTATTAGTTTTATTTTGTGAATGAAGACATTCTTTCTTGGGAATTTTAGATAATCTGCCCACAGTAGCCTGTGCCAGTAGTAGGATTTGAACTCAGGTTTTTCCTGATCCTGAATCCCACACAGTCCTCCCTTCTACATAAGGTCTTCTCCCAAACTGATAGTGCTCCCCTGCCAACTGCTCTATATTTATGTTTACTCAAATGCATATTGAAAACTGGTCAATAAACATTCTTCATTGACCATGGACAGACTATAGAATTTGTTTAACAGTATATGTGTCTAGGACAGAGAGTACTCCCTGGGACAGTGAGCTGACCCCAGAGATGTAAAGAAAGAGGAAAATAGGCTGGATTGTCATTGAGAAATCACAAAGCTCTTTTGCTGACTTTAGACTTTCTATGAAAACATCTTTTCAATAAGTACATTTTCCTGGGGTTGTTATATGACAGTAAAACATGGCATATAACTGCCTTCAGTGAGCTAAAGGTGAGCAAACAGAGGGCAATGGAGAAGGAAGTGCATTTCAGGTGTGAGGAGGCTGTAAATTATCACCAAAACGGAACTCCAAAGATGCCTGGAACAGAGGATGTTATCAAGGAATTGTACGACAGAAGATGGACTGATCACATGGCCAGAGCAAGGACTGGCAGAGGAACAACCAGAGTGCTTTAGTGGTTGTTGGGCACTCCTGATGTTCACAGAAAGTGAAGAAGCCCTCCAACACGGTGGCCAGACTCTCTATGATGAGCTTATGGGCAAAAGTAACCCAGGATGGGCAGGCATGTGTGTGTCATGACCTGTATCATTGGAAGGGCTCTGAAATCAATGAGATCCCAGATCCGTTAACTTGTTTGCTGGTATTTATTTGTATTGCATTATTAAACACAAACATATATATATATATATATATATATATATATATATACATATAGATATAGATATATACATATAGATATGTACACACATATGTTATCTTCCTCATTAGAACATAAGCTCCTTGTGAATATTATTTCCTTCTTCGCATTTTTATCAATAATACTAACAACAACAGCACCATTCATATTGCACTGTAAGGTTTTCCAAGTGTTTCATGAGTATGATCTCATTTTATCCCAATAACAACAATGGGAAGCAGGAGCTATCATTTCCCCCATTTTACAGATGAGGAAACGGAGGCAGATAGATTTTAAGTGACTTACTCAGGGTCACACAACTAGTATTGTGTCTGAGAATGGATTTAACGCAGGTCTTCTTGAGTACGCACAACACCCCATATGTACTTATTAAATTCTTCATCTTTGTTGATTGATTACTTGTTGATACGGAATTAATTGATTGCATTCAGGAGATATGAAATGCTTTAACGTCACAGTTCAGAGCACAACATTCTGTTCTCATAATGTCAGTGGTAATGAATGAGTTATTTGTGGTCTGGCATTAGGCAATGTGACAACAAACTCCACAGCTGTCCTTCTGAGATAAGTCAAGACTGAGCCAGGGGCAAGAGGAGAGTTGAGCTGCACTATTCTCCCATAATCCTACTGAATAGTCTTTAAAGAAAAACCAAATGGGAGTGGTGGGGAAGGGACAAACCTGACCACCTTTATTCACCAAGACAGGTAGCACAGACAATGAATACAAGAAGATCAAGAGTGGAAAGGCTGTAATTCACAGGAAAACTTCCAAACAAGAGCGATGGAATTAAACATGTGGCCTCTGGTGTCCATACATGACTGAACAATATTTGGGTAATGAACAAGTGAATTGGAGATCATAAGGCAAAGGTCACATCGGTATAACACAGAGGGAGAAGAGCTAAGCCTGGAATGTGGTGGCAGAAAACGGGGTGGTGCATTTGTGACAGAAGAAAGTAGTTTCATGTAAAGAAATTCAAGAACTGGAACGTATTTAGATGAAAATCAATAAAGGAAGCAAAAGCAAAGCTACTGGAGTGGGATTGTGTTAAGTACCACCCAGCCAAATGGAAACAGTGGATGATGAGTTTGGGAAGCAGATCAGAAACTTGACAGGGCTCCATGATATGGCAGTGGTGAGGGATTCCAACTCTCTAAGTGCGGGACGGATGATTTAGAGTTAGATCACTCAGAGGCCACTGAGTCTCGTGCCTTCATTTTACAGATGAGGAAAATAAGAGTCACAGAGGTTACATGACTTGCCAAAGGAAGCACAGATCAGCAGCCAATGTAGAATTTAAGAGGTTTTATTTATAATTTTTATAGGTTTTATTTATAATTAAAGGTTTTATTTATAATTTGCTGAGGTTTTATGATTACAAAGTTGGAGGTCTTTCCATCATACTGCATTGCCCCAAGAGAAGAGCTAATGTGTTCTTGACTAGTCTTGATAATCATTTTTCTTTTTTAATTGATGAAGGGATGTGCTAATTTGGAACTGACCAAAATGGTTGAGGCACCCAGGGAAGAAGACCACTAGAATGCAAGCTTCTTGAGGACAGGGATAGCTTTTGCTTTTCTTTATATATCCAAGGATTAGCACAGTGCCTGGCATATAATGAGAACTTAAATGCTTCTTGACTGCCTGAACACTTTATTTTAGAGTTCATGAAATTTATGGTGGGGAAAATTTGGTATAGTGCCCTGAGTTTGGAGAGTGAATCTCAGAGTTTTCTGGGGTGGGGAGAAATGTCATTTCCATACTGCAGCTCAAGATTATATAGGGAAGTTGGCTCCAGAGATGAGGATACTGAAACTAAGTACATTTAAATTACTTGTCCAAGGTTAAATAGGTTGTATGTGGTTGTACAGAGATTCAAATACAAGTCCTGGGTCTTAAAATCCCATGCTTTCCCCTCTGTCCACCAATGCTTCCCATTAGTTAAAATAACTAGGGATCTTAAACTTGAAGAAGAGAAAACTGGGGGTGGGGCAGGATATGAGATATTTCAATCATATGAATAGTCCTCAGATAGATAAGAAAGTTCACTGACCTTGCTAGACCCTAAACAACTGAACCACGAGAAAAGGGTGAAAAGGGCAGTTAAGCAGAGTTAGATTTTATATCAGGAAAAGCTCCCTAGTGTTTAGATCTACTTACCAGGGAAATGGGATTCCTTACAGAGGTCTTCAGGTAAATGGCTGACCCATTAAAAGGAACTCCTGTTTTGAGTATGAGTTGGGATGGTTGGCCACTAAGGCCCTTTCAACTGCAAGATTCTGTGAACTCAATGGAGTCGCTTTATATAATGATGATGATGGTGGTGATGATGATGATGATGGTGATGATGGTGGTGATGATGATGATGGTGATGATGGTGATGATGATGATGATGGTGATGATGGTGATGATGATGGTGGTGATGATGATGATGATGATGATGATGATGGTGATGATGGTGATGATGGTGATGATGGTGGTGATGATGATGATGATGATGATGATGATGGTGATGATGATGATGGTGATGATGATTACTACCACAACAGTAACTAACATTTACATAGTACCTACTATGTGCCAGGCACAGTGCTAAATATTTTATAAATATTATTTCATTTGATCCTCACAACAACCCTGGGATGTAAGTGCTATTATTACTCCAATTTTATAGATAAGGAAACTGAGGCACACAGAGTTTAAATGACTTGACCAGCGTCACCAGCTAGTAAGTGTCTGAGTCTGAATTTGAACTCAGATCTGGACCTGTGATTCCTTGGTAAGTAAATCCTGGTGTGGAATGTGCCTCCACCAATACAGACAATCACCTTATCTATAACTTGGGATAATAGGATCCTAGATTCAGACCTATAAGACACCTTGAAGGTCGCTGACACTTTAATACATTCTTCGAGCAGAATTCTTCACCTGGAGTCCAGGAGCTTAAACAAACCAATTAACATATCACAATTATAACTGTTTTTTTCACTATAATTGGTTTCCTTCATAATCCTATGATTTTATCTTATGAATTTGAAAGCCTTCTATTGAGAGGGGGCCCATGATACAAAAAGGCTAAGGAGTCTTGCCCAAGAGATTCTCTAGAAAAGTGAGAGATAACTCAGGCTCACAGGTCCAGTATGGATAAAGTCAGAGCTTTCTGACTCCAAGGCTGGTTCACTCTCTAGGACACTGTGCCACTGTACAAAAATTAAACACCTTTATTAACAATAAAGCAATAAGGCAGAGCCAAGATGGCGGCGTAGCAGCAGTAACATATCACAGCTCTCACATAGCCACCCCAAAATACCCATAAAATAGGACTCTAAACCAATCCTAGAACTCCAAAATGCACACAAAGATACTTCCCACTAAAGTCAGCTCGGCT
>CM053584.1:10105263-10127681 GCA_028627135.1 Pseudochirops cupreus
ATATATATATGCAATTATTATTATTATTATTGACTATATCCAACTGGAACTTGAGATACACAGGCACTGCAGTTGGGAGATCCATCCTGCCCTACCAAAAAGTGACAGAGGAGAGAATAGACTGGGGGAGGGGGGAAACACTGGGATGGCTGTTTTGGGGTCGTGGGCGGGGGAAAGACGGGGAGAAAATATGTAACTCAAAAAAAATTTAATAAAATAAATAAAAAAAAACAATAAAGCAATAAGTAAACAGAACACTTAGCATCAAATGGCAGCCATCACATAACTTTAAGAACAATACCACTTAATAATAGCAAGGACCCCTCTTCCACATCACATATAGGTGTCCACGTTATGGCTTTCAGGACTAAGGGAAGTTCCAAGAAAAGGTCTACTTTTCCCCTAACTCTTCCTCCCAGGACTTGCCTATCAACAGACTCCTTTATCAAAACACTTCCTGTAACCTGAATTTTGCCTCAACCAGGAAGAGGGCAGGAGTTAAGAAGAGGCCGATAGAAACGTGAATGGAGGCAGAAAGCCAAACTTCTGCCTAATTATTAGGGACTTTCTGAACTGGGAGCTCAGAGCCCTTGGGGTGACATTCCTAGCTTCTTACTTAATCCGTGCTCCCCAAAGTAGGAGAGGAGGGAATCACAGGAATCTCAGGCGCCATTGTAGTGTATTTACTAAGTATCTAGTAAAGGGAGCTAATTACTGTAACAGGTTGTTATGCAACCTGGAAGATCCCTGAATCTGGATTCAGAAGCTTTACAAGTGGCTCAGTCCTGCCTGCAGTACTTCCAGCTGTGCAAAGGAGGAGGGCACAGCACTGGCCACCTTTTCCCTTTGCTTAATTCCTCCCAGAACTTGTCTTAACGAAGTGCGCAGGCCAGCCACCTTCACTTCTTCATTCTTCTCAACATACTCTGAACTCTCCAGACTGAAATTCTCCACCATTCCCGTCTTTCCCCAACTCTTTTTTTTGGTACCTTTTATGTGTTGTTTTAACCCGGTAGAATGTAAGCCCCTTCAGGATGGGGAATGTCTTTTTTTTTTTTCACTTGTTTTATATTCCCAGGGCTTAGTAGAGTGTCTGGCAAAAAATAGGTGCTTAATAAATGCTCAGTCTCTTAATTTGGCTTGACTCTTGATGAGTCTAATTCTGTAGGGTCAAGCTCAAAGAGAAACAAACAGCACTAAACCATAATAAAGAGCCATGCAGGCAGCATATTGACTTAGAAAATCACATGTATGTATTTAGTTCTTTGTTATTAATGTGTTTTAATTAATATTAATACATCAACACATTAAATTTTAATCTGACTCAAACTGTACTCAAGAATGTTGAGGACCATATATTTGATACCTTCTAATCCAGTAACTCTTCCCACTTTTATCATAGCCAAGAATCTCACACTGCCATTCTTTTGGTGCCCTGGGTAAACTGAGGCATGAGTCATCTCCCTGCCCCTGAAGATGAAGATCTTGACTATATGATGAAGATCTGACTATATCTCACATTCATTTGTAGATCTTTCCATGACTAGTTATTTATCCAGAAATCAGTTTCTCCCAACTGAAGAGTTATTTTGGAAGCAGGTGTTCTTACAAATGAGCTCCATTGTGTTTGCTCACTAATGCTGTTTCCTGCCTTTAAAATCCCCTTCCAGGGGGCTGGCAATCTTGCAATAAACTGAGATTTCTCTTCTGGTTTTCTTTATTAGCAAATATTTGCTTACTGAATCCTTGGCAAAAAGATGGAAAGACAATTAATTCTGGAAGGTGTCAATCAAAGTTGGCAAGTGGGACTCAAGACATTATAACTGTGATTTGATGAGTAAAAAGGCCAAAAGGAATGGAAGAGTTCTGTACTTGGAGAAGGAAAACTTGTGAACTGATCTCATCCTTTTGAAAAGCAATCTGGAATTATTATGGAATTATTACACTGCCTATGCCCTTTGGCCCAGCAACGCCACGACTAGATCTATTTCCAAAGATGTTTAGGGAAAAAGGAAAAGAACCTATAGGTTCTAAAATGTTTGTAGCAGTTCTCTTTGTGGTGGCAAAGAAATGGAAATTTATGCCCACCCACTGGAGAATGGCAGAACAAGCTTTGACCTATGATTGTGATGATATGCTACTGTGCTATAAGAAATTATGAGCTCAATGATCTTAGAACAAGATGAAAAGATGAGAACCAAGAGAACATTGTATACAGTAAGAGCAACATTGTTTTAAGAATGACTTTGAGCAAATAAGTTATTTTGACCATTATAAACACCAAAATTAAGCATAAAGGATATATAAAGATATTATCTGTACCCAGAGAAAGAACTAACAAATAGAAGCATGTATAGAATAATTTTACATATATGTGTGTATATATTTGTGTGTGTATGTATATATATATATACATATATGTATTTACACACACATATTCCATTTATAGAATAGTGGAAAGAGGTCTAGTTCTGGATTCAGAGGATTCTAGTTCTGGATTCATGGCTCATTTGTGATACTACTGCTGTGACACTGAGCAAACTACCTATCTTCTCTAGGTATCAGTTTCCTCATCTGTAAAATGAGGGGGTTGGATTATATGGCTTTTGTGTTTTTTCCCAGATTAGGGCTTCGAGTCTTTTGTTTCTTGTACTACAAGGGCCAGATGAAAAAGTCATGGGCAACACACCTATGGGAAGAGGAGAATAGTATTCATTAGATGCAGAAGGGAGGTATAATTGATCTGTTAATATCTCATATGAGGGCAAGTGGGTGATGCCATAGTGCAGAGTGCTGGACCTGGAGTTAGGATGACTCTTCTTCTTGAGTTCAAATCTGACTTCAGACACGTCTTGGCTGTGTGACCCTGGCCAAGTCACTTCATCCTGTTTGTCTCAGTTTTGTCATCTGAAAAATGAGCTGGAAAAGGAAATGGCAAACCATTCCAGTGTCTTTTCCAAGGAAACCCCAGATGGGGTCATGAAGAAACAGACATGACTCAAAAATGACTGAACGTCACCATCTCACTTCAGGAGACATTGTTCATTTGTTTTGCTTCTGTGTTTTTTATCACATTGATTGTCCCAATGGGTATATTTTTGCTAATTTTTTCTTCAATTCTTGATGGAACACTATTTTTCTACCTTTAAATCATGTTTTATGTTGTCTTATATAAGGAAGCATTCATTCCTCTTATTAGATTCCTCATTATTCGCTGTTTTCTGTGCTCATTGTTTTTTTAATGGCTGGAGGCGATCATATTTTAAGATCTTTGTCTATAAAGCCAGGGTGGTAGGGTAGAAAGAGTACTCTGTAACTTTGGGCAAGTCATTAGCCTCTCTGAAGATCAGTTTCAAGATAGGAAAATGAGAACGCTAATGCCCATAGTGCCTAAGTCACTGATCACAGGTCCCAAGATAACGGTCTGCCAGGCACTTTAGAAGCCACCTTGTCCAACCCATTTATGGTACAGAAGAAACTACAGTTCGATGACACGGCGAATGAGCTCCTCAAGATCATACAGTTAGTGTCAGAGGCAAGATTTGAATCAGATCAAATGACAGATAAAATATTCAGGAAGAGTTTTTCAAACCTTAAAATGGAATGCAAGGTGTCCCAAAAGTTTTATTTCAAGTTTAAGCTTAAATAGTTTAGGGTACTAGTGGGCTGCTAGGTGGCAGCATAGTGCACAAAGTGCTGGGCTTGGAGTCAGGAAGACTTGTCTTGGTGAGTTCAAACCCTGTCTCAGACACTAGATGTTTGACCCTGGGCAAGTTGTGTAAACTTGTTTGCCTCGGCTTCCTCATCTGCTAAATGAACTGAAAAAGGAAATGGTGAACCACTTCAGTATCTTCCCCAGTGGGGTCATGAAGAGGCTAAAACATCTGAAAAATGACTGAACAAATCAGCCTCTTGTCCTGATGTACCATTGGTGCTTCCTTCAATGAGGGAGACTTTGGAAGTAAAAGAGAGGTGTGAATGTGTGATGAAAAAAGCTCAGTGTTGAAGGAAGGAGCCTGAGAAGTCTTGTGGTCATGGCCCTCAGCTGCCCCTCAGAGGCCATTTGGACCAACTCCCTCCTTTTTCAGATGAGGGACCTGAGACCTAGAAAGATAAAAAGACCATGCTCAAGGGTCACACAGGCAATAAGAGTCAGAGGCTAGAATCTATCTGACTCCAGAGTCAATGCCCTTTCTATTGCATTATCTGGTCTCCTTTCAATCCTTTCCTTAACAATGAGAAAACAGAACCGGTAAGAAAGGGAGGCTCAGGGAAGCTTGCAAGGACAGAAAGGAAGCCACAGGCGTGTGTATGGGTTCTAAGCTGTTCCTTGAACAACTTTTTTTTTTAAATGAAGCTTATTAAACAGTCGAAGTTAAAAAATAAATTTACCCCATGACTCATGCCTACTCTCTTCCATCCAAAACTCCTCCGTAATGCTGACTACAGTGGTCGCTTAGTAAGGCACAACTATGTGTCAGAGTTCTAGAATTATGCTCCATTTTCCAGCATAATTCTGGCAAGGAGAGAAGCTGCTCCTTTAGTGGTGGGCTGTTCATTTAGATGTCTTCCTATAGTCCAAGTGGAGCTCTTTTGTTTGTCCTGTGTTGCACACAGAGTTGTTGTTTCTGCTCATAAATGTCCATGACTGAATATAGGAAATGTAAAGAAAAAAAATAACAAAACTATGAAAAAACTTTGGATAAATCACCAGTAAAATTCATTCATTCATATGGACAACACTGAGTTGTTTTCAGTTGTGTCTGACTCTCCATGACCTCATCTGGGGCTTTCTTTGCAGAGACATTGAAGTGATTTGCCATTTCCTTCCCCAGCTCCTTTTACAGATGAAGTAACTAAGGCAAACAGGGGTAGGTTACTTGCCCAGGGTCACCCAGCTAGTAAGTGTCTGAGGCCAGATTTGAACTCAGATTTTCCTTATTCCACTGCAGTGCCATCTAGCTGCCCTGGATATTCTTTTAGTCAACATTTATTAAGCAGCATTAGGTGGTAGATGAAAAACTGACCTTGGAGGAAGGAAGATTTGGGTGCAATAAGGTACGATGTACTAGAAGGCACTGCAAAGAATAATTAACAACCATTTGTTGAGGGTCTACTATGGGCTAAACACAGGATAAATATCATACATAAGATGTAGCCTCTCCCCTCAAGCAGCTCACAGTCTGAAGTGATTCCACATTATCTTCTCTGGTATGATTTTTAATTAATCAGTTAATTCCAGTGGCAGGTAATCTCCCTAAGAGCAGGTTTTGTTCTCATTTTTAAAACCCCAGACGCAGCACAGTGCCTGGAACAGAGCAGATGCTTATGGGTATCTGCTGATTGATCATCTCTCTTTACAAAATGGTGAAGCTGTGGCTTGGAGGGGCTAAATTATTCTGCAGGAGATTAGAGGGGAGACCTGGGTTTTCATCTCAGTTCATGAAATTCTTGGTGGAGAGTATTTCTTCCTGTGATAAAGTTGAAGGCATTTAGGGTTAGGGTTAGGGTTGGAGTCAGAGTCAGAGGCAGAGGCTTGTGGAGGGTCCAACAAGGAAGCCTGACTGCACTGGGCCCTGAGCTCTGAAAGGTCTCCTGCTGTGGGGATGACTCAAGGGGAGGAGGAGAAGAGAAGGAGACAGGTTCATTACAATGGAATATAATTAGAATATATAATTCACATCAGCATGTAACATCCTACCTCCCCTTCCTACACACACACACACACACACACACACACACACACACACACACACACGCACACACACACCCCTCCTCCTAGATTTCCAAGGCAACAGGCATCTGTTCTTCCCATCTACATCTTCATCACCTCCCACTGTCTTGGATACTCACTATAACCAGCCAGCCAGCCAGTCTATAAGCATTTATTAAGCACCTAGATAACACACGTCTATATAAAGAGGTGGAAGGAGGAGTGGGTCCCTTCTTTGCTGAGCTGCAATTCCCCCTCCTCCCCCCGCCCCATGCTTTCCAAAGTTAGCACTGTCCTCATCATTCACTGTTATCTGGCTGCCCTAGCAGCCAGATAAGTTGGGATTCTCAGCACAGAATTTTCCATGAACTAACCCTGTTGTTGCTGACTGTGAGGCACATCTGCCTCTCCTGGCTTCCCATAAAGCCAGTTAAACCAGTTGGTTGACCTTAGGCCTTCCCTGGCCCTGTTTTTGAATGATTTCTCTGAGAAAGTCTCAGAAGTGAGCCAGAAAGACAGAGGAAGCATTCTGCTCAAATGTAGCCCAGCGAATTCTTTATGATCACGGAGGTCATTACTGGTAGACTGGTGTGAAAAGGGAGTATGGGGGAAAAAGAAAAAAAACAATCCTGGCTGCCTTGAGGTGCTGGATTTCAAAGGACATTTCTGAGGGAATTGGGAAAAGAGCAAGAGAGAAGAGAGAGCGAGGAGCAAGAGAGAAGACCTCGGATCAGCCCGTGGTCTCCAGGGCCTTCTACTGCCTTCACATCTCCCTTGAAATTGGTTTTCATGATCCCCAGAATGTACAGTCTGATGTGCCACACAGGAGAAATCACTTATAAAAGCAACCAGTGGTCTCTTAAGAAAAAAGAAGCGGTGAATGAATCATCTCCCGACCCTGCTCCTCTCCCCAGACAGAAGGAAGCAAAGACAGAGAAATCAGCCACTGGTGGCCTTGCCCACTCAGGCACAGTGGGATGGGGCATTGGTTCCAAATCTCACCTCTGCTGGTTATCTCTGTAAGTCACTGGATTTCCCTAGGCTTCGTTTTCCTCTCGTCTAAAAGGAGGAGGTTGGATTAGATGATGTCTGAGATCCCTCCTAAATCTAGACCTATGCAATTATGGAGCCTTCTGGGAACTCAGTTATCTCATCCATAAAATGAGAGGGCGGGGCTAGCTGGCTTCTGCAGGGTCCTTCCAAGTCAAGCTTATTCCTACCTCGTCTGCCCACTTCTAAATATCACATTTCTCTTATGATTTTAGGACAAGTTTCCTTGTAGCATTTAAGTGAGAGATTTCTTTTCCCCATTGTACAGATGGAGTAAACTGAGGCTTGGTTTAGGTGGCACTCCTACAGTTATAGTCAATAAGTCCCAGAGCTGGGACAACTCACTTGTTTGACTCCAGGGATGGTGATGGCTTCCCTTTGGTAGCTCTCCTTGGTATGTCCCGTCGTGGTCAGAGTACATCTTAATTCTTTTTTTGTGTTGTAATTTAGGAAGGACTTTGGTCAACTAAGAACAGCTAGGTGGTGCCATAGGGAATAGAGAACAGGAGTCAGGAAGATTCACCTTCATGAGTTCAAATCTGAACTGAAACTCTTCCTAGCTGTATGACCCAGGGCAAGTCACTGACCCCTATTTGCCTCAGTTTCCTTCCTAGAGAAGGAAATGGCAAACCACTCCAGTATCTTTGCCAAGAAAGCCACAAAATGTGATCACAAAGAATTGGACATGACTGACAGCAAGAAAAGAATGGAAACTGGAGAATGCTCAGGAAAGAAAAATAAACAGAAGACATAGAAGGTGATGTCTTGTCTTCGCTGTCTGGCCAGATGAGGACAGGTGAAATACTAGGGAGAATCTGGTCTGAAGAAGAGAGGAGAAAGGCTGTGACTGCCGAGTTCAGATGCTCAGACTCAGACTGCCTGAGTTCAGAGGCTATTATCACCTTGCAAAGGCCCCAGAGGGTAGTAGTAGGAGGACTGGGCAAGCATTACAAAGTGGTAAATTAAGGCTTGAAGTCAGGATGACGGATATTCAGAAGAGAAATGACATGCCCCAGGAGGGAGCAGCTCCCCTCGAGTTGGAGAGCTCAGAAGAGACAGGCCAGATTCTTCTTCAGATGGAGGTTGAATGATAGGGCCTCTGAGGTCTCACTTGACTCATACGTTTGGTGCCAGCCTACATCTAATTTTATGAAGAATAATAACCATAAGAATAGATAACATTAACATAGTGCTTTGAGGCTGGCAAAAGTGTTTTGTAAATCTTGACTACAGAGCAGCTAGGTGGTACAGTGGGTAGAGCACCAGCCCTGGAGTCAGAAGGACCTGAGTTCAAATCTGGCCTCAGACACTGGACACTTTCTAGCTGTGTGACCCTGGGCAAGTCACTTAGCCCGAATTTCTTTGACTTTTCCCCTCCAAAAACAAACCAAATCTGTTCTAGAATAAAAGACCAGGGGAGAAAAGAAGAAAAAAACACTCTTGTCTCCTTTGATCCTCACAACAACCCTCAGAAGTAGGTGCTATCATTATGTTTTACAGATGAGGAAACTCAGGCCTATGGTCAGGAAAAGTATGAGTGCCTAGGGTCCCAAAGCCAGGAATTATCTGAGGCCAGATCACAACTAACTGGAGCTGTGATGTCATTGACACTGGAGCACCAGGAGGAAGAAACACCCCCCTCCACCACACACACACACACACACACACACACACACACACACACACACACACACACACACGCGGTGCCACGATTGCAGGTTTATACCTGTGACTTATAAATAGTCTTAGAGAGTAGCCTCAGTCACCAAGAAGTTAAGGGACTTACCAATCAGGGTGTCACAGTCAAAATGTGTCGGGACTGGAACACAGTTCTCCCTGGCTCCAAGTCTAGCTCTCTACCCACTAAGCCGTACTATCTCATAATTTTATTGGCAGAAAAATAAAAGTCTCAGATGGAAATAAACAGTACTAGCTCTCTTCCTTTGTGAGCAACTATTCTTATCTCTGGGTCTACTTCTGTTGTACTAATTAGATAATCCTATTAATGAGAAAAAACGTCCTCAAATAGCCTTCTTAATAGCATTTCCCAGACACCAAGAATGACAGAAATTGGAAGGCTGCAGGGTCAGAAATTCCCTTATCCAGTAACTTGGGAAAAATAAAAAGAAGCTGATCTCCACAGGAAGCAATGGGATCTGGAAGAAAGTTCATGCAAACATACAATCTCCATGAGCCGGGAGTCAATACAGAAAACATTTATTAAGCACCTACTGCATACAGAAAATAGGTCCATGGAAATTCTGCTGGCCTCTGATTCTCCTAGGCCTTGGAACACTATTAATTTGGGAACTGGAAAGATTCCTGGGCTTGGAGGAGGCCCTGGGCTCTAGTCTTGGTTCTAAGAGCACCCTCCCAGTGTCACAGTGGGCAAGCTACTCTCTGGACACCAGTTTCTTCATCTGTAAAACAACATGGTTGGACTCAATGTGCAACAAGGAACTGCCCAGCTCGACATCTGTGATCCCAGGATTTCCCAGGTCCCATTCAGCTTTACCTATGTAATACTCAGCATTTATATACCACTTCTAAGTGTGCAAAACTATTTGCAAATATTATCTCATTTGATTCTCACAACAATGCTGGAAGATGGGCAAAATCCTCATTTTACAGATGAGGAAACTAAGGCTTGGGTTGGGGGGAGACATATGACTTGTCCAAGGTCCAAGTATCTGAGGCTAGATTTGAACTCAGACCTTCTTTACTCTAGATCCAGGGATCTCTCCACTGCAATGCCACCTAGTTGCTTTATGATCCAATAAGTAAACACTTCTGAAGAAATACTGTACTGAATGTCTTTATCCAATGTACTGTGAAATAAACCGAGTGCCCTTTCCAGCTCTGATATTCAGTAATTCTATGGGGGGTCATAGTGTAGCTGGAGACCTGAGATTAATTGCAGTCTCTGACATTTATCAGTTGTATAACTTCTAGTGAGTCACTTACCCTCTCAGCCTCAGCTTCCTTATCTTTACAATGGATATGGATATAATAATTTGTCCTAGTTACTTCACAGGGCTGAGGTGACAAAGGAATCATATATATATATATTTATATATGTATGTATATATACACCCACACACACTCACACACACTCTCACACACACTTTCACACACACACACACAAGCACACACATATATGTGTAGATATAATGGGTTGATATTATTTTCTATGTGTTTCTGTGTCTCTTCAAGGTCCTTTTGTCAGCAAATCAAGGAAACATTTGTTTTCTGGGCACATTTTGTGAGTCCCGGGGATCTCTGACCAAGGTTTGGTCCTTTCTTATACAGGAAGAACTAGTCTTCCATATGCTTCAAAGTGCTGTAAAATCAAACCACACAGGTCTTGCCTTCTTGGAAACTGGATCTATTGCAGGCATTAACTAATTAATTTTTTTCAGAGTTAAGTTGGGAGTCACCCCAAAACTTCTAAATACGGATGAAAAAAAGGGAAGCCCCTTTCATTTTCCTGTGTCAGATGGAGTATGCCATATTCCATCCCCATAGTCCCCCACCTCTCTACAGAGAGGAGGGAAGTTTGCTTCATTAGCTGTTTCCAGGGCTCTGATAAACCGTCTTATTTTCACCCCGGCTTTGCAACAGAGGAAAAGACTTTAGTGACAAGCCCAGTGAATCATGGGAAAAGTTACCCCCAAGCTGAAGCCCCTTCTTCTGGGTCCATCCCCTTCCTTGCAATTGCTTTCCAAGGTGGAGATTCATGTCTCTGTGATCTGAGTCATGGGTTCACATTTCAAGGAGGCTCACTGCTGAGCTCACTGAGTGTTCTGAGCCAGTCTGAACCTTGCCTGTCCTCGCAGCAGGATGATATTGCAAGTGAATCTCTCCTTCTTCTGCCCCATCCCTGCTCTCCCTCAGGACTGCTGGCGTTTGTCCCCATAACTCTTCTCATCCCTGTCAGCTCCTTTCACCTGACAGAGCCCCTACCCTACTCTGGACCCCATCCTCTCTTATCCAGACCACCCTAATGATCTCCTAGCAGGTTTCCTCAGCCCCAGCCTCTCCTCTTTTCAATCCCTCCTTCCTACAGGTGTCCAAATTGAACAGACCTGACCCTGTCATGGAATCTGAGACGTAAGCAGGAAGGAAGGGCCCTCAGAGATCACCTAGCCCAACCCCCTCACTTTACAGATGAGGAATCTGAGTCTCATAAAGACTGAGTGACTTCTCTGGGTCCCACAGGTCATAAATAAATTTATGAAGCAGAGCTTGAACTCAGTTCTTTCTAACTCCGATTCAAGCACTTGGTCCATTATGTTGGGCTGCCTTTAGTACAAATATTGTTTAGACTAAACTGGGCTGTTAACCTTTTGGGGAAGGGGAAGCCAGACTGTCTTCTCCTGCAGCAGTTAATTGAATGACGAGTAAGGAAATAACATAATTCCTTTGTCCTGTTGGTGTATCTATGTCTCTCTGTGTTTTTTAAGTTTCAGCAATGGTTACAATACACAAGGAGTAGGGTTTTTTAGGGGGAAGGGGGCTGGGGAAAAGAGGGCAGCGGAGGCCAATACATTTTCTCTTAGAAAAGAGTCCAGTGAGAGCTATTTGATGACACTGTATCTCTCTCGAGCTTGGTTATGGAATTTTTTAAAACAGAAAACATTTTCTGCAATGGAAATTGAGCACATTTGTCTCCCTGGAAACAAACCCTTTTACCTCCATTGCAGAGATTTTTAAGCAAAGAAAATTTGGTAATTAGGCCCAAGGTCTACCTATTTTAAGCAGACAAAATGTTCAAAATCAGCCATTTTATTAGAAGTAAAATCCAATAAAATCGCACTTAGCTCAGCCACAACCATTCAAACAAATAAACCTTTGTGTGAATTTACATTAGAGATGCCTGGCATTCCCCACGTGCTGAAACAATTGCCTGAACCCTTCAGCTGAATAATCTCAAAAATCCCCATTTACCACAGCCAGCTAACTACCCAGGGCAGGGAAAACCATTCCTCTTAGTTAATGAAGAAAAAGTGGAAGTGAAGGAAGCTTTGGTGGAGGGATGTTACGTCTTTAGACAGTCCTGCCCCTATGAAGTGGTCAGTTCTCTGATGTTAGTTTTGCCAATGCTAATAACATCCTGGGCTGTTGAAAACGAGAAAGAAGACAGAGATATAAGTACACAGACATTATGTAGGGGTGCAGGGAGGGAGGGGGAGGAGAGGAGAGGGTTAGTTTGAACTCAGATGACTTGGGCTTGATTTTGTGTATGTATTATCTTCCCCTTCACCAGAATGTGAGCTGCTTGTGGGCAGGGACTATTTTATATGTTGAATGCTAGGTTAAGTGATGATAATATAAAAAACCCAACCCTAACACAGTGATGTCATTTTGGTCCTCTTCAGGAACGAAGGACAACAGCCATGTATTTATTAATTTCCTAACTAGAATGTGAGCTGCTTGTGGGCAAGGACTGTTTTATTTTTTCTTCTTCTTCATATTCTCATCATTTATCCTAACGTTCAATGTACAGTAAATGAACAATTAATAGTGGTGAGTTGACTGACGATTGTCAGCTCTCTGTCATAATTGTCACTGATGGAAGGTAAATCACTTAACTGTTCTGGGTTTCAGTGTCCTTATCTATAGGACAAGGGGACTGGATTCAATGATTTTAAAAATTCCTCCTAGCTCTAAATGCATGGTTTTATGATCCTATGACCATCGGCGAATCAATTGACCTTTCTAGGTCTCAGTCTTCCTACCCGTAAAATGTTAGGGCTGGCTGAGAGGGGCTTGAAGGAGAGGCTCTCTAGCTGAGTCTAGTGTCCTGCTCAGCTCATCCCATGGATATCTGAGCTAATGAGTTATGAGAGCCTGATCTCTAGCTGGCCTTCCCCATAAAGATGAGATACCCTGGAAAGAGCCACATAACCCATATGTTAAGTGCCAGTTCTTAGCATGGGGTCTGCCTATAGTGGGTGCTTACTAAATGTTTTTGGATTGATGGTTTGAATGAGGCAGAACTCCTTGGGCTGAAATTTTGAAGAGTGGCTGAAGCAAGAGAAGTCTTGTGGGACTTTCACCCATCCTTGACTTCAATCTGTCACTCATTTGTAGTGAACAGCCAAAATGACCAAGGAGAGTCTTTACAACCCAGGAGATGAGCAGCTGAGGTGGAAAGCAGCTGGAGGGCAGGACTGTAGGACCCTGCCAAGTGACAGAACAGGGAGTGGAAAAGCAGTGACATGCAGAGGCCTTATGTGAACCAAGGAAATTCTCTCCTCCTCTGCTAGAAAAAGATCTTACCTTGCCTGATCCCTCCCCAGGGCCATGCAGTGGACAGCATACAGACTCTGGAGTCAGAGCGTGGGTTTAAGCTTTTTTACCTCTGATCTTTACTGTTTGACACTGATTAACCTCTCCAGGCCTCGATTTCCTCTTTTGTAAAAGGAGGGAAATGGACCAGATAACTGTGGAAGGGCCTCCCAAGTCTAGATGCATGGTTCTATGGTAGGAAGAATCTAATCCGATTAGCTATGAGCTGTCAATCATTACTTCCTTTGCTCCCTACATTATTTAAGAAATACTTATTAAGCACTTAGTATATGCAAAGGTCCTGTGCTGGGAGCTGGGTATATAAAGACAAATACAGGCATTGTTCTTGCCCTCAAGAAGCTTACATTTTCCAGGACTAGCCACTGGTGTTTACATAACACCTCAAGGTTTGCAACGTTTTTATACATGTGGCTTCATTTGAGCCAGACGATAGCCTTCCGGGGAAGTACTATAGGCACTACTGTCCCCATTTTATGAATAAGAAAACTGAGGCTCATTGAGGTTGACTGTCTTGCTCATAGTCACACATGTGTTAAGTATCTGAGGTGGGATTTGAACTCAGGTCTTCCTGACTTCATGTCATGATAAAAAATATAGTGATCTGCCACATAGGAGCTGCACACTGAGTAATCTGGCATCTCCACATGTCAAGGGACAAGAGACTTCAGCAACGTCAATGCCCTTTTGGGGGGCATTAACGGGGTGGAATCTGACCTGGATGGATAGGATACAACGTCCCCAAACAAGCCATGAGGGCATGGGAGAGCTCTGCAATTAGTATCTTGAGTATTAAAAACAAAGTCACTTTTCAACATTTCAGCCTTGACTTTCTGAGCTAGAGACAAACTTTAGAAGTCCAGAGATGCCCTATTAATCCTATCTGAGTCCCACATGGGTTTCTATCATGAAACACAAAGGGGGCAGAGGTTTTCTGTTCCTTAGAAGGTGCCGGGAAAAGCAGATAAGGGCTTAAGGGAAATGAAGCAGCAGAACAATCTATTCCAGAAGCATTTCAGCATTACTTTTATCTGCTGTGGCTTCATTTCCACAGTGAGCTGATTGGAGGATGGTTAAATGCCCTGTGCACTCTTCTGTCTGTAGTAAGGGCATGGGAGTGAGAATGTGATGGAAATATCAGCAGGCTGGCTATTTGATCAATAGGTCAGCGTTGGACTTCTAAAAGGCCTAGCCTTTCTCTGTGAAGTTCTGCTTTGGAGACTGGGTGACCATGAAATGAATGAGACCTAAATCTGCAGGAAAAAAAGGTGTAGGCTATAGGAAGAGAAGGGTTCTTATCCTGCTATTGTCATCTCTGGTCAGGCCCCTTCTGGAGTACAGGATACTCTGATTCAGGAGTCAATTCTAAGAGAGTCATCGATAAGCTGGACAACATTCAAAACAGGGTGATCAAGATATAATGAACAGGATCTTAACTATGTCATAAGAGAGTTAGTTAAAGGAACTGGGGATGTTAAGCCTTGAGAAGAAAAGACTCAGAGTAACCATGGTAATTGTAAAAGGAAGACATTCTAATAAGTGGAGCTATGTATAATTGGAATAGTATTTTGGAAAGCAAATTGGAATCATGCTAAGAAAGTGATGAAAATGCTCATGCCCTTTGACCCAGAGATGACGTCTTTGGGCATACACCCCAAGAAGGTCAGTGATTAAAATGTAAAGGTAACATGTATACCAAAATATACCAAGTAAGTAGTAGTAGTAGTAATAGTAGTAATTAAGTAGTAGTAATGAAAAATTCCGTTAAAGGGTAATCCACTAACTCCTGAAGTAGTTCAGCATATTTCTAGACAACTTTAATTGTTAAGAAATTTCTTCAGAAATTTGCCTCTTTGTAACTTCTCTCCATTGATCCCTGTGCCATCATATGGAGCCAAAACAGAATAAATCCAATCCATTTTCTGCATAACAGTCTTTCCCTTATGTCAAGAAGGCTATCAGCTCATGTATATCCTCCCCTGTTTTCTCTTCTCTAGGCTAAACATTTTCATTTCCTTCAATGGATCTTTATAGGGCAAAAACTTAAGCTCCTTCATTATTTTCTTCTGGGCTGTCTGTAGATCACCAATATCCTTTCTAAACTAAAATATAAGTTAGCTATATTCACAGCTTTTCTCTGACCTACTAGTCTACTACTGGGCTACAGAACAATTCCGTGTACTAATCATCCCCTCTTTAAATGCCTCTGGCTCTAAAACCATCCAAACAATTTGTGGGGATAAGCTTTGAAGGTGTATAAGGATGAAAGCCTAAAATGATCCCATGAATCTTGGCATTCCATATGTTTTAGGGGTACAGTAGACTCAACTGATGGCAGAAGAAAAATATTTCCTCTCTTCTAGAAAAACTGCTTAAAAGACTCAAAGGAGTTAATCACTTCATCAATCAACAAGTATCCTATGTGTTGGGTACTGGGGGTGCAACATTTATGAGAAAGTTCCTGTTTACTTTATGACTTTAAAAAAACTTCACTAAATATCCTTGTTTTGTCTTAACTGTTCCTACCCCCTAGTGCCTAGCATAGTGTTCTACATACTGAAGGCATTTAATGAAAAGTAAGTGTTGCATTTTAAGGTACCCGAGGTCAGGGGCCATGTTTTCTCTTATCAGCCTCTGTCTTTCAGCTCATTATAAGAATCAGAGCATAAGAAGACAATGCTTACTAACAGCATGTTAGTTGAATCAATAGACAAGAAATTCCCTAATTATCTGGAAATTAGAGACCCCTGTATATTTAGTTTGATGCAATTCTGCCTGACAAATATGCTAAATGCCTACTCTATATGGGGAGATATGGTAGGCATTGGGGATACAAAAAGAAAAACCAAACAGTACTTGTCCTTAAAAAGCCTAGATCAGGAGTTCTTAATTTTGAGTTCAGGACACTCAAAAATTATAGTTCAATATATTTGACTTCCTTTGTAATCCAATGTATTTTATGCACTTAAAATCATTCTTGCTAGGAGTCAGGTGGCTTCACCAGCCTACCCAAGGGGCCCAGGACACAAAAACAGTGAAGAACACCTAGCTTAGACCCTCCTAGGATGGTGGTGGGCAACGTAGACAGAGATGAGAATAGAAGATACATACATGCATGCGTTCATGCATGCATATATACACATGTGTGTGTACGTGTGTATATATCTATATCTTTATCTATCTATGGCTATCTATATATATGTATGTATTGGGCGCTGAGGACTATAACTGAGGGAATGGGGAAGAATGTTTTGTAGGAGGTACCTGAGCTGAACCATAGAGGGAGTTTGAGGTTCCTATCTCCACAATTTACAAATCAGTTTCCTCAGTTTCCCCATGTGCAAAATGACTTGGAGGAAGAAATGGCAAACCACTGCAATATCTTGGCCAAGAAAACCCCAAATGGCCTCACAGAGAGCCAGACACAATTGAAAATTGATTAAACAACAACATTTGACCTAAGTGACCCACTAAGAGAGAAAGTGGGTCAAAATGAGACTTAGGTGGGCTTGCTTAATACCATGTACAAAATTCATGTTATTGATTTAATACATGTCAGGTTCTGTTTCCCTTAGCTCCTAGATAATGGTGCAGAACAGATTAGAAGTATCAGACTGGATGGAGATAGGAGGGTGATAGCTAGAATCAAACTAGATTAAAGTAGGGAGAAGAAATTAACACCAGAGAAGAGACACACAAACCTTGACCAGAAAAATAAACACAAAGTACTTCGGCAAATAGATACATGGGAGCGAGCAAATAATTCTGGAGATTTCAGCAGATTCTGATGCTTTCAATCAATCAGTAAACATTTCTTAAGTGCCTACTGTGAGTCAGATACTGTATTCAGCGCCAGGGATAGAAAAAGAGGCAAAAGATAGTCCCTGCCCTCAAGGAATTTACAATCTGATGGGGAAACAATGGGAAAATGTATACAAAGTAATCTATATTCAAGATAAACAAAAAATAATTAACAGAGGAGAGGCACTGGAATTAGAATGATTCTATGATACATTACATTATACTGCAATATGTGATGTTCACATTGAAGATCAAGATAAATTAATAACAGGTTAAATAAATTTATTACATCAAGGGAGAGTGGAATAAGTTTCAGGATCATGAAATGAAAGCTGACTCAGGGGTGTCACTGTTTCTAAGACAAAGCTGTGCCATGTTGAAAACCCCAAGCCACTAGATGGAATGGGTACCAAGAATAGTTGGTCATGAAAAACAAAGGTGGCTTTTTATAATTTTCTAGCTTTTATTGACCTCACCTTCATTTAGGAATATTTTTCATCTCTTCCCCATTTAGAGAGCCATCACTTATAACAATGGAAAGAGTATAAAAGGAAAGGAAAAGAAGCAGCTTAAAAAACCTAACCAACACATCAGGAAATGACAGGAACTGAAGTGTTCCACACCCATAGTCCCCTGCCTAAAAAAAGAAAGAATGCATGTTTTCTCATCTTTTCTTTGGGTCAAGTTTGGGGAATTAATGCTATATGAAAAGAAAAGAAATGAAATGAGGGATTCCTTCTAGTTGTGGAAGGAAGTTTGTTTTTTTTCTTTGCATCCCCAGGACCTGGTGCAGTGACAGGTATC
The DNA here is from genome assembly GCA_028627135.1 of Pseudochirops cupreus. Classification (NCBI taxonomy): domain Eukaryota; kingdom Metazoa; phylum Chordata; class Mammalia; order Diprotodontia; family Pseudocheiridae; genus Pseudochirops; species Pseudochirops cupreus. The sequence goes on from CM053584.1 coordinate 10,122,941, forward strand.
CAGTAGGTCTTTTAGATTGCTGAATTTCACTGAAGTCAGATTCATTTCAGATTCAGTCGTTTCTATGTGGTCAAAGCATCAATTGGTTATAACAAAAGTCAGCACTGATTTGAAGGACAAGAACACAGATGAGGAGACAATGCAGGTGATTATAACAGTTCTTTTCCTCCTTCTGCTCTATCCTAGAGCCAGGAAGGGGGAACAGTGGCTCCTCTGTTGGAACTGGAGTCAAAAAGACTTCAGTTCAAATCTGGTATCACACATTTATTAGCTGGAGTGACCTGGGTAAGTCATTCATCCTCTGTTTCCTCAATTGTAATATGGGGATAACAACAGTACTTACCTGGCAGGGTTGTTGTGCAGATCAAATGTGATAATATTTGTAAAGCACTTATCTCAGTCCCTGGCACCTAGTAGGTCCTCTATAACTGCTTCTTCTCCCCCTCATTCTCTTCTCTTCACTCTCAAGGTCACCAGTCCAGTTCAGATCCCAATCCGCCATGCTCTGGATTACTGCAGTAGCTTCCTCTATGCCTCCACTCTAAGCATCTTTGTCAAATTTCTATTGCTAAAGCAAGGTTCTGACCATGTTGCTGCCCTGCTTGAGAAGTTACAGTGGCTTCCTATCCCCCAACTCTGTTGGCTTTTAAAGTTCTTCACAATCTCTCTCTCTTGCCTAGAGGATAATTCCAGCACCCTTTTCCATTACTCTCCCTCTTGCACTTCATAGTGCCAAAATGGCCTGCCTCTTCTTCCATGTACAGGACAGTCATTCTTCTGCATCTATGTCTTTGTGCAGTCTGTGAATCATGCCTGAAATGCCCTCCATCCTTTCCCCCACCCTATAGAATCCTAAGCTTCCTTCAAAGCTCACTTCAAGTGCCACCTGCTAAAAACCTACCCTGATCTTCTTAAGTATTGGTGACTTTTCACTGGGAAGGGATTTTTCAAATATTTTGTATTTATATTTCATGCATCTTTTGCCAGCTCTGTGGTACCAGCCCTTTAGAATGTAAGTGCCTGGATGCTGGGGGGCATCTTTACTTTTATTTTTATCTTTCAGTGCCTGGGCAAAACCTAGCACATAGTATGGACTTACAAATGCTTGTTGAAAGAATAAATGAGTGAACTGAAAAAAGTTGTTGACTCAGAAAAGGGGGGAAATAGGAAAAAGGAAAAAGTGGTGACTGATGTTGACTTTTTCCTCATTTTTTAGAGAAGCAGCTGAACCCAAACAGACCACATACCAATTCACAGGGACCCTTGAGAATCAACAAGAAAGCATAAACAAAGAATCAATAATTCAACCCATCGGCATTGATTGACTATCTATTATGTACCAAACACTGTACTAAATGCTCAGGGCCAAAAGAGAGTCCCTGCCTTCAAGGAGCTTATAATCTAATAAGGAATGTAGTATATGTTATTTTATAAGGAATTTTGATGACAGAGAAAAGGACTAAATCTTTTAAAATAAAAAATAGCTTCCGTGATTAAAGAAGCAAGCTTCCATTCCTCTAACACTTAACACACCTCATTCCCTGACAATGCTGAATACATAATACAATATTACACTATTGTTTTGCTGACTTCCTTAGTACCTAGCCCAGTGATAGACAAACAGAAGGACCTCAGTAAATGCTTCAAAAACTGATGATCTGTCAATCAGCTTCATTAAATGCTGACCATGTGCAAGGTACTAGGACAGAGACACAATACTAGGGGCTGCTTCCATCTCTCCCAGAAAAAGGGCACAGGGGGAGAAAGGTGTTGGGTAGTGTTGGGAATCTGGGTTCCCATTTGGCCCTCATTATCTTTCCCCAGCAGCAATGTGGCAATGGTGGTGAGAAGGACTGTCAGTCACTCCACTTTGTGGGCTACAATGCTGATTCTCCCAGGGAGCATGGTTTCTCCCCAGCTACACCTTCATCTTTTCAACATCTAAAGAAGGTTAATCTTTCCAAGTGGGCCAGGAGAAACAAGAAGAAGGACATGAAGATCCCACTTCAATGCCAACCAAACTAGTGGGAGCACCCCCAACGAATAAAGATCCATTCACCTGCCATGGTTGAGGGAATCTTTCTGGTCTGCGACATTGTAAGAAGTGAGTCAACAGCACTGAGCTTTCAGTTGGATAGGGTACAGTAACAAAACAATTCAGCTTTAAGTCAGACTCTCTCTTCTCTGTAACTCACTGGCTTTTCTCCACAACATTCGAACAATGACCCACTTAGATTAGTAATGTGAATGATTAATAGAATTTATCACATTTGCTTCCTTAAGAGAAAAAGTAAATATTTAAACAAAGAGAAGTAAGTAAATGTTTAAGAAACAGACATCAGAAATATTGGTTGGTTACATAACCTATGAGAAGAGAGGGAAGGAAATGGGATAAAGGAAATGAAGATTCCCCACTTGTCTTCCAGATGGTTTTTGTCCAAGCAGCATCTCCCAGACACCTCTCCAGGCTCCAGGGTCCAGCCCTGGTGCCCCTCTCCCTTCTACTACCCTCTGCTTCTACTTCCATGGCAACTGCCCTCTGAAACCTCCTCTCACAAAGCTCCTCACAGCTGGGGCGGGTGGGGAGGCGTGCTGGTTTGTCTCTCCCTGTTGTGCTTTTCTAGATGTTCCTCCACATAGATCCAAAGGTGGGGAGGGACCAGCTGGTCAAAATCAGGCCCTCTACTAGTCTCAAGATTACAGCAAAACTGCCTGGGGGATGGCTTAGATAGGAACTCAACAGGCATCTCTTTCCAGAGTCCTAATCTCCTTGGAAAAGCCAAAACATCCCCATCTGTTTGACTCTAGGCAAATGACTTAAGATCCATGAGCCTCAATTTTGTCGTTTGTAAAGTTACATTGCTAAGACCTGGAATGTCTGTTTTGATGTGTGATTGTGAGGTTCAAGTTGGAGGAAGCTGAGAGGCAGAAAAGAGAGAATCAACCAGCCAAGAATCATTTATTGAATACCGGCTGTGTGCCAGATACTGAGAGGGTGAGAAGATCACAAATACAATAAATGAAGCTGGTTCAGACCTGGCGAGACTTTGGTTCTACCACAATAAATGCATGTAGAACAAATGTGAAATGAATACAAGATCTCTGGTAGACAGAAGCGGGAAAAGCTTCAGATGCCTTGGTGAAAGGGAGGCTTTTTCATGAGCACAGCAAACAGTTTATTGGACTTGGTGTTAGCAAGATCTGAGTTCCAATCCTGATTCTCATATTTATTAGAGGTGTGACCCTGGGCAGGTCACATCACCTCTGTTTGCTTCAGTTTCTTCACCTATAAAAGGAGATAATAAGAGCATATACTTCTCTGGGTTGTGAAAATCAAATGATATAAGAATTGTACACTTCTTAGCACAGTGACTCGCACTCAGTATATGTTCTATGAATGTTAAGTATTATTTTTCTATAGAGGCAGTGGATAGAGAGGATGGCCTGGGCTCAGGAAAACTCATCTTCCTGCATTCAAATCTGGCCTCAGACACTTACTAGCTATGTGACCCTGGGCAAGTCATCCTATTTGCCTCAGTTCCTTATCTGTAGAATGAGCTAGAGAAGGAAACCATTCCACTATCTTTGCAAAATAAAAATAAAAATACGGGTTCATGAAGAGTTGGACATGACTGAAAAATATCTGAACAACAACATTACTGTTATTATTATTTAATTTCTCCCACCTTCAGTTTCCTTGTCTGTAAAATGGGGGCAATCATAGCAGAGTTGTTGTAGTGATTCAATGAGATGACATGTCAATTTCTAAGTAATCCTTAAAATGTAAACACTAGTGATCACATTATTGTTGCTATTGTTATTAGGCAGAGATAGGGAGGGAGTGAATTCCAGAAATGGATGGTGTAGATGAATGAAAGGCCCCCAAAGCAAACGCTGGAGCCCACTTCCAGGCCTATTTAGAGAACACAACTGAGAAATAATCCATGCAGATACTGACGAAGGTGGATGGACTGGGGCTGGAATCCCTCCCGAAGGGCATACTGTCCTCTGGATACCCCATGAATGCTAACAACTCCTGCTGATGTGAGCACGTTGGACTGTTCTGGAATAGATTATAGTGGGAGGGGAGAGCTTCCCCTTAGAATATGGACAAGGACAAGTTCAGTCTGGATCCGTGCCAAACAGATCCTCCTCAGCCCTGTTTCCATACTTGCTGAAGTTATTGGCATGAGAACAAATCTGTCATACCCTCTTCTTGTCTGCTTAGAATCACTGTCTAACTCCAACGTCTAAGGCTTCATCTGTTCCAAGCAGAATGTGCTCAACAGCATGTGGAAAAACACTGACCTTTTCAAATGTCACAGCTTGATGGGTTGGAGGTTCCCCCAAAAGGAAGCCAAAATGTAAAGTAACAAGAGTCCAACCCTGAAGAGGTAGAATGTCCCAAAGAGGCTTCAAGGTCAACCTGGACCCAAACTATGCCATCTTACGCCCTCATTTCTCAGTTTCAGTCATGCAATGGAAAAGGACCCAAATGATATAGAATATACCATCATTCCTCTGATTAAATCTTTTTCTTCCCAGCCTAGAAGCAAGATTCAGTTATTAGGATGGTAGGAAGTAGAAACAGAGCTGGGTTTGGAGTCAGAGGACTGGATCTGAATCTTGGCTCTGCCCCATCTTAATAGTGTGGAATTGAGGGATCATGTCACCATCTTGGACCTCAGTTTCTCCAGCTGTAAAATGTGGGGATGGGACTAAATCATCTCTCCCTGCTTAA
>CM053584.1:10128181-10145346 GCA_028627135.1 Pseudochirops cupreus
ACTGACCTGGAAAACAGATCCAGGAGAGACAACTTAAAAATTATTGGACTACCTGAAAGCCCTAATCAAAAAAAGAACCTAGAAAGCATCCTTCAAGAAATTCTCAAAGAAAATTGCCCAGATATTTTAGAACCAGAGGGCAAAATAGAAATCAAAAAAATTCACCAATCACTTCTTGAAAAAGATCCCAAAAAGAAAACTCCTAGGAATATTATAGCCAGGTTCCAGAGTTCCCAGATCAAGGAGAAAATATTACAAGCAGCCAAGAAGAAACAATTTGAATATTGTGGAAACATAATCAGGATAACACAAGATCTAGCATCTTCTACATTAAGGGATCAAAGGGCCTGGAATATGATATTCTGGAGATCAAGGGAGCTAGGATTAAAACCAAGAATCACCTACCTGAGTGTAATGTTTCAGGGGAAAATATGGTCATTCGATGAGGTGGAGGACTTTCAAGCATTCTTGTGGAAAAAAAACAGAACTGGACAGAAAATTTGACATTCAAACACAAGAAGCATGAGAAGGTAAACATGGAAAAGAAATCATAAGGAACTTATCAAAGTTGAAGTATTTACATGTCAACATGGAAAAATGATAATTGTAACTTATGAAACTTTTCTCAGTATGAGGATAGGTGAAGTGAATATAAATGTATATGTATATATGTGTGTGTATGTATATGTACATGTATGTCTATATAGGAAGGTATATATGCGTAAGAATACATATGTGAGTGTGTGTGTATATATGTGTACATAGACAGAGGGCACAGGATCAATTGAATAGGAAGGGATGATATTTAAAAGGTAAAATTAAGAGGTGAGAGAGGACTAGAATGAGAAGAGACAGGGATAGACAGAGTGGGGTCAATCATTTCATATAGAAGAGGCAAGGGATAAGTGTTACAATGGAGGGGAAGAACAAGAAGGCAAAAAGGGAATGGGTCAACCTTACTCTCATTGAATTTGGCTTAGGGAGGGAATGTCATACACTCTAAAATGGGTATCTTGCCACACAGGAGAATAGGGGGGAAGGGGATGAGAAGGGGGGTGATGGAGGGGAGGGTAGGTTGCGGGGGAGAGTTGTTAGAAGCACACACTTTTGTAAAGGGACAGGGACAAAGTAGAAAATAGAACAAGGCGAGGGTGGGATAAAAAGGAGGGAAATATCATCAGTGTTTCACAATATGTCCATTGTGGAGATGTTCTGCTTAACTACACATGTATGACCTGTATTAAATTGCTTGTCTTTCCAGTAAGGGTGGGTGACAAGGGAGGAAGGGAAAGAATCTAGAATTTAAAGTTCTAAAATTATGTGGTTTATATATTATAATTATTATTATTATTTACATGAAACTGAGAAATAAGATATACAAGCACTGGGATAGGCAGATCCATCTTGCTCCACCAGAAAGTCAGAGGGGTGATGGGGGAGAATATAGGAGAGAGAAGATTGGGGGAGGGAGTATACAGTGAGATTGCTGTTTTGGGGGGGGGGTGGATAAGGGAAAGATGGGGAGAAAATTTGTAACTCAAAATCTTGTGGAAATCAAAGATGTAAACTAAAAATAAACAAAAGTTAATTAAATTTCCTCCCTCCCCAAGACAGTGTGCAATCCAACATAGGCTCTACTTATACATTCATATTAAACATGTTTTCACATTAGTCATGAGGTAAAGAAGAATTAGAACCAATGGGAGGATCCATGAGAAAATAGAAAAAACAAAAAACAACAAAAGAAAAAGAGAGTAAATAGTCTGCTTCCATCTGTATTCAGACTCCAAAGTTCTTTCTGTGAATGTGGCAGGGACATTCTTAAATCACAAGGAACCCTCCCCTCCCTCTCTCCCTCTCTCCTTTCATGTAATTTTCCTTTTTTCCTTCCTTCTTTCCTCCCTCCCTTCTTTCCTTCCTTCTTTTCCTCCTTCCCTCCTTTCTTCCTTCCTTCCTTCCTTCCTTCCTTCCTTCCTTTCTTCCTTCTTTCCTTCCTTCCTTCTTTCCTTCCTTCCTTCCCTGAATTACTTCAGTAATGCCCTCTCAACTCCAATTTCATTCCAGCCAAATGGGCTGGTTTGATGTTCCCTCTATAGAACATGACATTCCCCACATGTATGTAGGCTATCTCCCATACCAAAGTCACCTCTCTCATCACCTCCACATCTCAGAATCACCAGGAACCTTCAAGGCTCAGCATAGGCATCACCTCCTCCATAACTCCTTTCCTTCTTTTTCTTACAGTTTTTAAGACCCTCACCTCCTTGAAATTACTGTGTATTCATGTATGTGACACATTAAATTCCATTGGTCTCTGTCACCATCATTTCCCATAGATTTCAGATTGAACCCTCCCCTTGTGATGAAGGAAACAGCCAGAGCACCTAGCCTAATCACAATATCTCACAATAAATGTGTCATTCTGACCCAGCAACCAGTCCCTTACCTCACTGTCATGAGAGACATAGGCATATTATCATTGATTGTTTTTTTCTCTAGGAATTTTTTTTCTCTTCTCTGGTTTTTCAATTATTCATAATTTGACTTCTTTTTGGCAAGTGTTCCATCTGCATCACTATAGTCATTGTGTCTGTTTTTCACTTGACATCTATTTTGTATTTCCTTGTCCATGGAAAAGGCAGTGTGAAGTAGTGCATGAAGCAAAAAGACTGGGTTCAAGTCTGATTTCTCTGTAATCCTGGTCACATCATTCATTATCTCACTGTCCCAAGTATCCTTTCTGTGACCATGGATTGAGGGGCAGAATCTGACAAGAAATTTGATTTGTATTCCCAGCATTTAGCACACTGACTAGTACATAAGATTTTAGGAAATGCATTTAACTGTTAACTGATGAATAGAGAGTTCCCTCATTGCCTACACCAATAAAAGCCACTTTGTATTGTTGTCCAAGTGTTTACTGAGTTAATAATGATTCCCACACCTCAAAAGAAATAAATCAAGAGAGAAAAAGTCAGCATCTATGTTACATCTCCTTTCCCCAGTCCTAGATTGTAAACTGATTGAGGGCAGAGAAGAAAAGACTTACAGTATAGCTTACAATTATTTTAAGGTTTTTCATGAAATAAGATTCAATTTCCTCTATGTGGTCCTAAATGGCAGAACAGGGAGCCCTGATTGTATGTTTTAAAGGAGTAAGTTTAGGGGAAAAGCCTCCCTATCAACCAGAGTGAACTGGATTGGGCTGGGAGGGTCATTGAGTGGCCTGGCTTTTGCCCTGTTCCAACACTGTGGGATCTTTTAAATCAACAGCCATCTCTGGCCATGGGCCTGGTGATGACCTGTTGTTGATGTTGTGAAGTGAGAAATCCTGCTTACACTAGGATAGGTGAAATCTTGTAATCTTTGCTTAATTTTTGGCTAATAACCCCAGGGCTTAGCACGTGCCCAGGACTTAAGCTACCTCCCCCTCCATTTGAAGGGGCCAAATTCCATTTAATCACTTAACACTCAAGAGTGCTTAATAACTGTTTGAATTGAATTGATCCCTTTCACTAACACCTTTCTCCTTTCATCTCCCCTTCTCCCCTATACCTTCCCCTGATATCTCTTTCAACTGTACCATTTTTAAAAATGGCCTGAATGTACCAAGGTGGTTGATGAATGCCCATTGAAACCAGCTTAGGGCAACCATGTTCCTGGATCGCTCGCCTGCCTAAGAGACCACATGTTCTGAGAACCAATTTTATTTCCTACTTTTGTAATGCATTTTCAATTGATATCCAGCCCCTACCATCTGCCGCAGATGTCTGAGGGCAACTTCCAAAGTGCATTAGGTGGTGAAATAACCCATTTAAGGAGGGCAGCAGTTCAAAGTACATTACAATACTTTAATCGGAAATGTGAGCTGTAATAAGAAAATTTGATTCCTGAAGCTTCTAAGCCCTATCCCTGCTCTCACTATTAGAGCACAAGACCCTGGGGATGGGAGAGGTCAGACAGAGGGGCACCACTTCTTATCGTCAAGCAAGATGGCCCAAGCACCAAGCTTGGGGAAGCCCCACGGGAGGGAAGACATTTTTTTCTTGGTTCCTCCAACCTCTAGTCCACTAATATAGTAGAGAGGTCAGGGATACCCTGACGTGTTGTTCAACTCCAGGGGAAATTGTAAGTTTGTGGGAAAGGGAACAATCTGATGCTCTAATATCTGAGCTTTGGTACTGACTGTTCTCCATGCCAAGAGAGGACTCCCTCGCCCCCCTGCCTGGTAGATTCCATGGTTTACTCAAGTTCACATCAAGTCTCATCTCCAAAAGAAAGCCTTCCCTGATTTCCCCACTCCCAGAGCTTGGGCTTTCCTCTGACAAAATTATATAGTCATAATGTATATATGTGTATATATACGTATATGTGTATGCATTCTGTGTACACCTATATATGCATGTTTGTTTCCCTAGACAGAATGCAAGCTCCTTGGCTGCAGGCAATGCCTTGTTTGTGTTTGTGGATCCGCAGTGACCCGCACAGTGCTTAGTATGTAGTAGTTACTTAATAAATGCTTGTCCATTGATTGGAGTCAAAGAATGGTGTTCTGATTCTATCTGATTATTCTGCTACTGAGTAGTCTGGTAATTCTGGGAAGTTCCCATAGCCTAAATAGTTACGTGTCTCCCTCATTAAAATATATGCTTCTTGAGGGCAGGGACTGGTTTTTGTTTCTCATTTTTGCATTGCCTTTCTTTGTTTCCTCAGCATGTTAGGCTCCATTAAAATCTTGGACCAAGCACATAGTTAAGAGCTTAATAAATGTTTGTGGGCTGACTAACCAATTGAGTCTCGGTTTCCTTGTCTATGAAAGAGAGGATAGTAATTGCAACACCCTCCCCCCCTTAATTGGTATGGATGCTGTAAGGATTTCACTAATCTGGGGCAGATGGGAGCAGTGGATAGAGCACTGGATCTGGAACCAGGAAGACTTGAATTCAAATTTGGACTCAAGCAATTACTAGCTGTGTGAGCCTCGGCAAGTCACTTAATCTCAATTTACTTGGCTATAAAATGGGAATGATAGCACCTACCTCTCATGGTTATTGTGAGGAACAAATGAGATAATGTTTATAAAGCACTTAGCCCAGTGCCTGGCACTAGTAGGTGCCAGATAAATGTCTATTATCATTATTCATTTTAAAACTGGGTGGTCCTTTTTGAGGTCATGGAGGTCATCTTATTTCAGAACAGAAATCTCTTGGATGACATTGAGTTAAACGGATGTTTTTATCCATTTCTTGTCAGCGTTCTTTCCTCCAGGAGCTGGTATCCACCCTGAGGGCAAAGCCCTTTTGTCTTTATCTTTGGAAGTTTAACACAGCTTTCTTCAAAGGAGCTTCTCAAAGGTGACCATCCCACCCAGTGACTTCTCTCTAGAACCACGTGACTTTTGGGAGATGATGCTGGGCAACCTTTTAGAGCCCTACTGCCAACCACAGTGAAAAGATACTGAAATTTTGGGAGAAAATAAAAGGGTTCATGACAAAGTCTGATAAGGGAGATCCTGATATTTGAGAAGAGAAACACCATTGTGGGAATTGGATATCACTAAGACAGAGATTCTTAATACTTTTTGTGTCCTGGACCACTTTGGCAGTATATTGAAATCTATGGACCCCTCAGAATAATGTTTTTAAATGCATAAAACAAAATACATAGGATTGCAAAGAAAATCAATATATTACAATAAATATGTAATGTTTTATTTCCCAGTTCATGGACCACCTTCCCCCCAAGACTTGCCATAGACTCCTCAAGGAAGAAGGTGGTGATCTATAGACTCCCACGTAAACTAACCCTTACTTTAAAATCTCTGAGAGGCCTAGGGATCCTTCTCATCTCCAAGCCCAACCTGTTAGGACTCAGTTTCTCACTAGAGAAGAGTTACTACCCTTCCAGGGTTAAGCCTGGTTCTCAGGGAACAATGAGGTCCCTTTCTAACATAAGTTCATAGCCCTAAAGATGGAAGGGACTCAGAAGCCATTTAATCCTATACCCTCATATGAAAAATGAAGAAACTAAGGTCCAATGAGCAGAGGTGGTTTTACTCAAGGTCATACAGGTAGTGGTACCTGTCAGCAGTAGGATTTGAACTTGGATCCTCTGGCTTCAAAGTCCATATTCTCTCTATTATATCATGCATGTTCCTCTACTTTCCCTAACACCTCCCCCCCCCCAGGTGAGATCTTTCAGAAAAGGCTGGATTTAATTTGTTGTTAACGGTGCTCTTCCTCAGATATTGGCAGGACTCAATGGCCCCGAAGGTTCCTTCTTGCTCTGAGATTCTGTGGTTCTGGGGTAATGTATGTAAAGTGCTATGCAGCAAGCTATAAATAGCAGTGCTTGTTAGCATGACACTGCCGTTCAGCTGTGTACTCACAAGCTCTGTATGCAGCCCTCAAAGCACTTCTGGCAAACAGAGCATCTCTCTTTGGGGATGCCAGTCAGCGTCAGTGAGCACCTGCTGGGAGCCTGGCATTGTGGGGACATTCAGAAGTATTATAGAACAGGCTCCAAACCTGAAGAGTGTTGACAGGGCTGGGGAGAGAAACTGATGGTGTGGGACAGGGGAAACAGCACTAGGGCTGGAGAAAGGAAATACCTAGGCACAAATCCCACTGATGACACTGACTTCCTGTTTGACCCTGGTCCAAATCATTTAACTGATCTGGGCTTGGTTTCTTCATCTGTATAGTAGATTTAGTAATGTCCGTAAATATAGCCCTCACCTTCAAAGAACTTACATTCTCATGATGGAGACAGCCCATGTAGGCACTGGGTAAGTTTCTGAGCCTCAGTTTCCTCATCTGTAAGTCAAGAACAAGCACAAACCTGGGGGCGGCTAGGTGGCACAGTGAATAGAGCACCAGCCCTGGAGTCAGAAGCACCTGAGTTCAAATCTGGCATCAGACACTTAACACTTACTAGCCTGTGATCTTGGGCAAGTTACTTAATCCCAATTGCCCTGCCTTCCCCCCTCCAAAAAGGAAAAAAAAAAAAGATTAGCACAAACCTCATAGAGGTGATATGAACTGTGAGTGAGTCACAAACATTTGTTAAGTGCCTACCTATGTGCAGGGTCCTGGGGTAAGTGATAGCATACAGAGAAGCCAAAGGCACCTTTTAGTCTCTAGGAGCTAGAGTCTGATTGAGGAGACAATATGCAAGCAACTACATACAAACAAAAGAGACACACAGTAAATTGAAGAAAATCTCTGAGGTGAGGCAATGGCATTTAAGGGAGATTGGGAATGGCTTCTCATGATGCAGATTTAGCTCACACTTGAAGGAAGCCAAAGAAGTGAGGAAGTGGAGGTGAGAAGAGGTAGGGTGCCAGGCATGGGGAAAGTCAGGGCAATGTTCCTGAAGTAGGAAGATGGAGTGTACTCTGGGAAGAACATCAGAGAGTCCAATGTCACTGGATCCCAGAGTACATACAGGTGAGGGTGTAGGTTTAAGAAGACAGAAAGGCAGGAAGGTATTGTGCTATTGTAAAGCCAAGCACAAGCAGCTTTCCAGAGGACTGCTGCTGTGAACAGCTTTTCAAGGTTTTGATTACACAGTATAGTGAACATTCTATTTATTCAATAACAAATCCGAGCAAAACATTCACAGAAAATCAAGGTACAGCATTCACAATGTCACAACTCAACAACTTATGACTAAAATGGCCACATAGTTTTCACCAAAGTGGTCACATAGTTTTAAAAAAGGACATTCATTTAGTCAATCACAAAAATGCTTTATTCAATCACAAAGTACAGAAGTCAAAGTTCTCCCCCCCCAGGTCATGGCAAGTCATAATCTTCTCAGTCAGTACACAATATCCAAGCAAAGTCTTCTTTCTACTTAACTCAAGGCTGGCTTCAGCTTCTATGGTTCCTCTTCCATGGCCCCAGCTCTAATTGTCACCTGGGTTCAAAGGCAGACAGCTCCCAGTTCCCTGTCCATCTCCTTGTCCAGTTCTTCATCGAGTTACCATTCCATACTGAAGTTCACAGTGTCCAGTACACCTCAAGTCCTTCACAGTTTCTGTTTCTGGGAAGACAAAGCTTGAAAGAGCCACAATAAAATTCATACACATTACCAGCACCATCATCAATTCACTATCTGCCTATGACATCAACTCAGATCTACCAACAAGATCTGAGAACTCAACACAATTCTTCAACATAGAAATCAACACAGACCCACAGACAAGGTCTAAGAGGTCAGTATGAATCATCAGTAAAGTCCTAGGATCTCCAAAACCCTCCTCCAGGACTTCTTCAAACATACAACCAGAAAATCCTCTTTTAGGGCTTCTGTACAAAGTATCACAAACATCAACACAGACAGAGCAGACAAACAGAGTGCTGGGACACGCAAGATTTCTCCTTCTTGACTCTGCCACCACAAGAGTCCTCTTCTCAATTCTGTTGTCTCTAGCCTGGGGTTCTCTTTATATGTGGTCATTAGCTCCTCCCCATGTGTTCACAAGTTCTAGGGTTCACAAGTTGTGGGATTCACATGTTCTGTTTCTTAACAGACTTGAAACAAGGCTCAAAAGAAACTTGAAGGAAACAAGGTGTTAGTTCAATAGCTGAAACAAGGTGTGAACTACTTCTGTGCTTGCCATTATAGCTATGAAGGGATTATAAGCCAACAAAAGATTTTATATTTTGTTCTGGTGACAATAAGAAATCACTGGAGAATAGGGAGGTGACCATGTCAAACACCAGCTTTGCAAAGATCACTTTGACAATTAAGAAATGGAGGCAGGAAGTTGAATGGATTCCCCAGGATCTTACAGCTACTAAGTAACTGAAGCAGGATTTGGACCAAATCCTTCCTGCCTCCAAGTGCAATACTCTAACTGATCCACCACATTGCCTCTATATAAAACATATTTAAATGCCAGCTATTGTTATTAAATAATTAGAGGTTGTGGTCCTGACAAGGAGCATGACAGGGATCCAGAGAAAGGAGAAAGGTCATTTTGATGTGTGATATTCAGACTATATTTTCTGGAGGAGGGAGGATTTGGGCTGAGCCTGGAAGAATTTAGATGCAGTAGGCAGAGGGTGGACCTTTCAGGTAGAGGAATATTCAAAGGTGTTAGATTTAATGGAGCCATGAAGACATATAAATATGATATATTCATAGTAATTAACATAAGGCATTAAAGTTTCCAAGCACTTCACATATATTACCTTATCTGAGCCTCTCAGCAGCCCTGTGAGGACAGTTGGAGGGTAGTATTATTCCCCCCCCCCCTTCTTTTATAAATGAGACAACTGAACCTGAGAAATTGGCCAAAATGCCCATGGTCATGCACTTAGTGTTACAAGCTTGATTCTAAACCATCTTTTCCTGACTCCAACTTCCACATTCCAGCTCCCATGCCACTTGACTCTAGATGGGATGCCTGGAAATCAAGTTAGAGAACTTGTGTGGGGGCAAATTATAGAGGCTTGAAAGTGAGGCAGAGGCATTTGGATTTAATTGGGCAATCAGGAGGCAGCTAGATGGGGGGATGTTGCCAAAAAGCTCCCTCAGGATATAAAACATTGATGAATATTTTCAATTAAACTGGCGATATACCAAGGGTGATATGCTATTCCTCAGCCAAACCTCTGGCTCTGGCCAGAGAGATAAGGACCTCACAAGACAAATCTTCTGTTCAATGGCTTCTCAGAGACATCCAACAACCTCCAGGATAAAGCCAGAAGATCTTCTATCGATTCAATAGAATATTTGGTCTCTTACCAATGTAGCTGTGTGACTATGGCCTTGGTTAGCTCTTCTGAACCTCAGATTTCATCTCGAATATGGACACAATACTACATACAATAACAAAAGGCTGTTACGAGAAAAATACTTTTTAGGTGTTAAAATGACCCGTAAATGGAAGTTCTTTAATACTTATAGTATCAGTATGGATATTCGTATTATTTTAAATCGTTATTCCACCAAAGTTCTTGGAAGCATGACTGTGGTGTTGGCTCTCATATAAATGAAGCCTTCAGTTAAATAGCTAGGATCCGACAAGTCCCTTTGAGAGGGCAGAGGCAAGTGAAAAGGTCGGGAATTCTGAGATTAAAAGCCCTCAGACTGTCAGAGCAATGAGCTACCAAGGAGCTCTCCAGGGTACCAGGACAAAACAAACACCTGCTTCTTTTGCAAAGCTAATAGCAGTTAGACATAGCTCTCAGCATGGTGTTCACACCTATACAATTCAGCATACAGGTGGAAAAAAAAAGTGTTTTCTCAAAGA
Organism: Pseudochirops cupreus; assembly: GCA_028627135.1. Taxonomy (NCBI): domain Eukaryota; kingdom Metazoa; phylum Chordata; class Mammalia; order Diprotodontia; family Pseudocheiridae; genus Pseudochirops; species Pseudochirops cupreus. The sequence continues at coordinate 10,138,446 of CM053584.1, forward strand.
GCAAAAAGTGAAAGAAAGAAAAAAGAAATGTTAAAGAACAAAAAAAAAATTTCAGAGATCAGATAATCTAACCCCCTCATTTTTCAGAGGAGGAAATAGAGCTTCAAAGGGGGAAAGTGACTTGTCCAAAGTTCTACACCCAGAAGATTCAAATCTGAGCTATTCTGACTCCTAGCCTGATGCTCTCTCCATTACATGGTGTCATCTCCCCATAAATTGAAGTTAAGTAAGAAAACTTCTAGAAACACCAGCCTGTCATAACTGCCTCTCAAGTGGGAGTAAAAAAAAAAAGAAAATTCTTTAAAAAATGACCATTTTCTTTATAGGCTGTGGCTTAATCTAGAAAGAAATAATATAACTCTGGAATAATAATTATGTCAAAAATAGAATCTGAATTAAAATCATTGAGTGGCTCCATATTTCATCACCTTGGATTTATATCTACAAGGGAACTTGAAGTCATCTAGTGTTTTCCTCTTATTTTATAGAAAAAGAAACTGAGGTCCAGAGATGGGAATTTACTTGTCAGAAGTTGTACAGGTAGTGAGTGGCAGGATTTGAACCAATACTATTCCAGGTCCACTTGCCTTTACTGTACATTACACTCCTCTTCATTCATATCAGGCACAAAGTCTCCTTGTTATCATGATCCTTTCCCATGGCATCATAAATCTAGTGGAAAAAAGACATGGGAAAGTTTTCAGAGAGAGAGGTGCAGTTACCAGGAATGATAAGATTGTGTTCCTTCATTTGTCAGATCACAGGGCACCACATTCAAGGAAGGATCATGCGAAGCTCAAAAGCATCCAAACAGGATGATGAAGGGATTTGAGATCATGCCATTTGAGGATTATACTTACTCGTCTTGGTCCCAGGGGCCAGAGTCAGAAGCAAGGTTTGGAAGCTGCGAAGAAACAAACTGGGATTTAATATGAGGAAAACCTCCCTGGAAGTCTGTGTTATCCTCAAGGGAAATGGGCTGCTGCACAGAGTCAGTAGCTCTCCCTTCATTTGAGGTCATTTTAAAAAGTTCTGAACTTAATAAACAACAAAAAAAGAGCTTTTCCAAGCCCAAGAATACAAAACAAGGATTGTATATGAAACAGTTGATCTCAATTCTATATCTGCCTGATTTTAATGATATATACATGCATGCAATATATATATATATATATATATATATATATACATACATATGTATATGTGTGTATACATACATACATATGTGTGTATTCAATCCATTACTTTCAAAACTTTGGCTTGACTGTTATTCCTTAACTTATTTCCAGATTCTATGTTTTTTAAAATTAGTTCAGTGCTAACTGCTCTCTACTGTTAACCTCTGACTTCCAATTTAAAAACATTTCTAACATTGTCAAAAAACAAATCCACAGTGTCCATGTTTATGTATATGTATACACAGATACACACACGCACACACATGCACACTTACCTATGTGTGTATTTCCTGCATCTTAAATGTCTTATCTCTGTGAAGGAAGATGGGTTGTATGTTTCGTTATCTGTCATCTGGAGATGTGACTGCTCATCATTTTCATCAGAACTCTCAAATCATTTCAAGCTGTTTTTCTTTTGTTGTGAGGGATTTAGTTGTCTCCCTCTCTTGCTGACTTCACTCTGCATCAGTTCCTATTAAATATGATTCTCAAATATGTCTCTCTCATCATTTCTTATGGTGTATTCCATTACATTCACACACTGCAATTTCTTCAACCATTGTCCAATTAATGGCTACCTCCTTAGTTTTATTTATTTTTTTCTTTTCATCCCTCTTTCAGGGTCAAGAAGTTTGTTTTATTTTTATCTTCTCAATGTTATCATCCCTCTTAGCCACCTACCTTTCCCTGTACCCACTTGTTTCCCTAATGACTTTTACATTTTCTAGATTAAAGTATTTTCATGTTTTTAATTTTCCTTTGTTTCAGATAAGAGTACGGATTATTTGATACCTGATCCCCCATTTCTTTTTCCATGTTACTCCTTGTGTCATGCACTCCAGGTATGAGAAATAGCAAGTTCATACCATTCTTCCTCCTTTCTACACTACAATATTTCATTAACTCTACTTTTTCTGTCTCTTCTTCAAATCCTTAGAACAGAACCAATCAACCCTCGGGTCCTCTTATTTCCTTATTTAACTTCCTTCATGCCCCCTTAAAGACATTAAGATTCTGAAGAGACACTTGTGTCTTCTTCCCTGATTAGAACGTCAGCTTTTCATTATCATATAACCCCTTCTGGTTGCTCAAGTAAATATACGTCTCCGATTTGCTTTTGAGGCTTCTGTTTGCATTTCCGAGCTCCTACTCAGCTCTGATCTTTTCATCAGTAATGCTTGAGAGGTCTCTATTCTATGGAATATCCTCCTTTTTTGTTTGTTTTTCTTGCAGCTTTGCAGAATAAGTTATTCTTAATTGCAAACCTATCTCTTTTGCCTGTTGAAATATTGTATTCCAGATCCCATCTCATTTGTAGTAGAATTTGTTGGGTCTTGGTCTTTAAATTGTTTCTTTCTGGCTTCTTGCTGAAATATTTTTCTTTAAAATGGAAGCTCTGGATTTTGGCTGTGACATTCCTGTGGCTTTTCCTTTGGATTTGTTTTCAGGAAGTGATCAGTGTATTATTTTTGTCACTTTTTTTTATTTCTAATAGATCTGGGCAGTTTTCGTTTATTATTTGTTGAAATGTAGTGTACACGATGGTTTCAAGGAAGTAATGATTCTTATGTTGTCTCTCTTTGGATTGTTTTCCAGATAAATCCTTTTCTTTTATAGCAATTAGCTTATGTTTTCTTATAATTCTTCAATTTAAAATTTTATTTCAAATATTCTAGAATATTACTCTTAGTCCATTATAATAGGACAAGAGTAGGGCTGACGACTTTCTGTTCTCTTCATTGTTTCCCTTCCAATTCTTTCTTCCGGAGCTTTCATTTTTTATCTCTCATTTCATTTATTCTAGGTATTTTTTTACAGTCTTTGCTGAAAAATCATTTTTAAAAAGTTTCTGCTTGAAGTTTTTTATAGGTTTACTCTTCACTTCTAGGTTGGATTTTGAGGTGTTTCTGAATCTATTTTAAATCTTTAAAGTGGTCTATTTTTTGTGTTTACTCTTCTTTCCAGCCTTAGTTCCTGATTTACGCCAGGATCTGGCTCCACCATTAATAACAATAGATTTCTGTTTATTTATTGCTTTACAAATATTCTCCTGTGAGATCCTCACAACAATCCTGGGAAATATGTACTATTATTGTTATGCTTGTTTTCCAGATGGGGAAACTGAAGGAGTCATACATTAAGTGACTTGCCCAAAGTCACAAAGCTAGGGAGTGTTTGTGACTGGACTTGAACTTAGGTCTTCCTGACCTCATGTTTAGTATTCTATCCACTGTGACACTTAGCTACTTGCTGAAATTTTGGATGGTGTGGTTAGCTCCGGATCTTGACATGAGTCACCTGTGCTTTACCTCGTAGAGTTAGCTCTTCCCCCTGTCTTTGAAGTTCTGGGTGAAGGATCTCAAGGGCCCTTGATGGCATCTCAGAGAAGGGTGCTAAGAACTTGGGAACTTCACAGTTTGGGAGAGCCCACATTGAGTGCTACTGGATGTGGACTTGTCACTACTGCTCCAGGGCACTTATAATAACCCCTTTATGGATTTCCATCTCTTGTATATGGAGCCTTGCAGGTTACAATGAATCTGACCTCTTTGGGAAGCTTGCAAGCATGTTGGTTTCTTTTGACTTTTGGTGCAAATCTGCAGTAGAAGAAATACCATACTGCAAGGTATAATTGAATTTCCTTATCACTATACTCTTTACTGTGATTTGTAGGGTGTTTGGTTTAGTTTGGTTTTACTGAAATAAATATGTGATAACTGGACTGTCTGCCTAAATTTAGGCAGCCATCTTTGTGGAAGGGATCCTCATTTGAGCTCTTCAGGCAGAGGCTAGATGTTCACATGCTAGGTATGTTGTAGTGGGATCTCCTTTGGGGGCATAGATTTGACCAGATTGCTACTGAGTTTCCTTCTAACTCTAATATGCTATGATTCCTTGTTGTCAAAAAGTTTTATTTTTCCTTACATCAGGTTCTAATTTGTCAAGTCCAATATTTCTTCCAAATGACAGCCTTTCAAATACCTGAAGAAATCTAGGATATCATCAGCTATTTTTTTTCTCTGCTCCAGGTTAAGCACACTCAATTTATCCAAGCAATTCTCATGAGTAATGCAATCTAGGCTTTTCATCACCCTGGTTGCCTGCCTCTGGACATCTCCAGCTTATCAAAGCCCTGCCTAAATTGTGATACCCATTCCAGATGCCATTTGACCTAGACGGAGCACAATGGGACTAAAGTACTGTGGTGCTAGGTGGTGTAGTGACTAGGGTACCAAGCCTGGAATCAAGAAGACTCCTCTTTATGAATTCAAATCTGACCCTAGATACTTCCTAGCTATGTGACCCTGGGAAAGTCACTTACCCCTGTTTGCTTCAGTTTCCCCACTTGTAAAATAACTGGAGAAGGAAAAGGTAAACCACTCCAGTATGTTTTCCTAGAACCCAAAATGGTGTCATGAAGAGTCAGACAAAGTTGCAAAATGACTAAACAAAGTCAATAAAACTCCTCTTTAATTTTGGAAACTATGCCTATGTCAGAGACAATAGGACACTGTAGGTCAGTAAGTCTGGGGTTTAAATCCTTTTTGACACATCCGGGCTATATAAACATGGTAAGTTACTTAACTTCCCAATTCCCTTAGGCAGCTCTGGCAGAGGAGTCCTGCATCTGCATGTGTAGAGGTTATCCTTGTTCTGGAACCTCTCTGCTCTAGTTATGAACACACACACACACACACACACACACACACACACACACACACTCAGCTCAGATTTGTTCTTAAAAACTTTGTTCATAAGAGAAGAGAGTTCTTAACCTTGGATTCATGAAGTTGCTTTAAAAAAAACATATGTAAACATAATCAGTTTCTTTTGTAATCATATGTATTTTAATTTTATGCACTTAAACATGTGAATCTGAAGAAGTCCAAAGGCTTCCCCACAGTGCCATGGAGTCTGTCACATGCACACATTAAAAACTCAGGTCCTACAGGGTTCATTAATCCAGGCATCTCTTGATTAGCTTAGTAGATTTCATATAGAATCAGTTTGTCCCTGACACTCTCCTTTCTCACCTCTTGCCTCCTTGACTCAGAGAATCCCTAGATTCCATAAGCATCAGTTCAAGTACCACCTTCCATAAGAAGTCAGTTCTGATTAGCCCAGCTGATGCTGTACTCACCTTTCCAAAACTACCTTGAATTCATTTGCACATTCTGCATATAGGATGCGTATGTACCCGCATATACATATTCACATAAATTATATACATGTAGAGCAATAGATTTAGAGTCAAAAGGGACTTTAGATGTCATTTTTTCCATGTTGTTTTCCTCCTTAGAAAACAGGTTACTTGAGAACAAGGATGGTTTTATTTTTGTTTTTGTATCTCTAGAGCCTAGCACAAGGAACTCCACAAGGTAAGGATCATGGTAATTGCCCAATTATTGATTATTCATTGAAGTGGAAGCTGTTTTAAGATGAGGTCCTATGGTATATACTTCTCCTGCTTCCCACCAAGTGCACTAGGACATGCTCAACAAACACTGCAGACAAGGAAGGGAGGAAGAGACAGCAGCAGAGACAGAGAGACAAAAAGAAAGAGAGAGAGAGAGAGAGAGAGAGAGAGAGAGAGAGAGAGAGAGAGAGAAAGAGAGAGAGAGAGGTGATATACATATAGATAGGTAGGTGGAAGTGAGATAGGTATATAAATAGATGGTAGATAAAAGTGGGGCAGAGAAAGAAAGAAAGAAAGAAAGAGAAAGAAAGAAAGAAAGAAAGAAAGAAAGAAAGAAAGAAAGAAAGAAAAAAAGGAAGGAAGGAAGGAAGGAAGGGAGGGAGGGAAGGAGGGAGGGAGGGAGGGAGGAAGGAAGAGAAAAAGAAAAAGAAAGAAAGAAAAGAAGGAACTAAGGAATGAAGGAAGGAAAGAAAGAAGGAAGGAAGGAAGGAAGGAGAAGTGAGAATATAGATATAGATGTACCTAGAAGAGCCCTGATCCTACTGAACTTGAAATAAGAATTGAATTAGGGTCCAGGGGTTGATAGTTATTAGCTCCAGGTTCCTGGACAAATGCCTTTGGTCACTCTCAGCCTCTGTTTTCCCCATCTGCAATATGAGGGTAATGATATTGCCTCTCCCAAGGGGTTATTGCTGAGGAAGTCAGTCAGTCACCTAGCCTGTATTATGTGCTTCTTATGACCAGACACTGGAGATCCAAAAGCCAAAAGAAACGGTTACATATTTAATAAAGACTTGGGTGGGGATTGGGGGCGGAGCCAAGATGGCGGCGTAGCAGCAGCAACATATCGCAGCTCTCACATAGCCACCCCAAAATACCCATAAAATAGGACTCTAAACCAATCCTGGAACTCCAAAACGCACACAAAGATACTTCCCACTAAAGTCAGCTCGGCTACGAGGAACCATATCAGTACTGTGAACCGAAACCAGCCTGGCCTGAAGCCACGGCTGTGCCCCAGGTGCGGCTGGACTGGAAGAGCTGAGGAGCCTCTCAGGTGAGTGGATTAGCAGCAGCTGTGAGTGGGATTTGTGAAAGGGGGAGATAAGCAGTCCGGCCAGAAGGCCTCCAGAGTGGAAAAGCGAAAGGCAGAGGTTTTGCACCCACCTCTGCATTGCAGCTTCCCGCCCGTGGCCTGCAGGCAGCAGGGGGACTAAGCGATTCTTCTCAGGCTAGAGCTCTCGCGTTGAGCGGCCTGGACAGATTGCCGTCTTGGGTCTCGGTCTTGGAGTCCTCGCTATCCAGT
>CM053584.1:10145846-10174723 GCA_028627135.1 Pseudochirops cupreus
GTTTGGATCTGTTTAATAGTATCTTAATTTCTCATAAAGTCATTTGCTCCACTCTAATTCTGAAGGAATTATTCTCTTCAGAAAGCTTTTGAGATTCTTTTTCCATCTGGCAAATTCGACTTTTTAAGGCATTCTCCTCATTGGCTTTTTGGGCCTCTTTTGCCATTTGAGTTAGTCTATTTTTTAAGGTGTTATTTTCTTCAGTCAAGTTGTTGACTCTCTTCTCATGATTTTCTTGCATCATTCTCTTTTCTCTTCCCAATTTTTCCTCCACTTCTCTTATTTGGTTTTTAAAATCCTTCTTAAGCTCCTCTAGGGCTTGTAACCAGTCTACATTTTTCTTGGAAGATTTTGGTGTGGGAGTTCTGACTGTGTTATCTTCCTCCTGTTCCATGCTTTGATAGTTTTTGTCCCCAAAAAAGGAATCTAAAGTTGGATTGCTGAGCTTTCTTTGCTTCCTTTGCCTGCTCATGTTGCCAGTCACTTACTTGGCTTTTGAACTCAGTAGATATCTGCATCCAGAGGGGAGAACTCTGTTCCAAATTGCTGGAGTTTTTGCAGCTGCCAAAGTTATTAGGAGACTGCCATTTGTGCAGCCCCCACCAGCTTTGGTCATGCCACTCAGGACCACCACCCAAGGCCATGATCCTGATCCAGGCAGATTAAGGGAAGAGCACTTAGCCTCTGGATGATTGCTTGGCCCCCCCTGCAATCTGCAGGCTGTGAGCTCTGAAGCAGTGGCTGCAGGGCTGCCACTTCCACCACCGCTTCTTGCTCTGGGGGCAGGGGCCGAACCCTCTCCCCCAAATTTATCTGACTTCCACTGACCTTTTCCCTTTATCGTTGGCTCTTATGGGTTGGTAATTCTGGAAACTGCCACAGCTGCTGGTGATCTGTTCTCCTGAAAGCTCCAGCCATGGCTTGTTCTGGACAGCCTGGGGCTAAAACCACATGGGGGTGGGTTCTGCTTCCAGCATGCTACAATGAGCCCTTTTTGTCTGTCTGCTGGGCTGCCTTCAGTGGGAGATTTGTTTCTCTTTGTCACTTTGTGGGTTTGGTAGCTCTAAAATTTGTTTAGAGTCATATTTCATAGGTATTTGAGGTGGTTATGGGGGGAGCTGAAGAGTTCTCCTGCTTCTATGCTGCCATCTTGATTCCACCCCCCTTGGGAGGGGGGAAATTTAAAACTCAAAATTGTATAGAAATGAATGTTGACAACTAAAAATTAATTAATTATAAAAAAGAATGTCCCTGCTGGTCAGAATGATGTGTCTTCACACATATGGTGTGAAGGAAGGAAAACCAATATGTATGAAGCATTTACTATGCACCAGGCATTGTGCTAGGAGCTTTACATTTTCTCATGTAATCCCACCAACAGCCCTTGGAAGTAGGCACTATTATTATCCCCATTTTAAAGTTGAGGAGTCTGAGGCAATCAGAAGTTAAAGGTCTTGGTCACAGTCACACAGCTAGTAAGTATCAAAGCTGAAAGTCCTCCTGACTCCAGGCCCAGTGTTCTGTCTATATGCCACCTAGTTGCCTCCAGGAGTGCAAGAAGAGACTCCTTGTAATTTTAAAATTCCACTGATGGTCAGAAGCCACATGTCTTGACAAATGTGGCGTGAAAGTCAGTGAAAAAAGGACACAAGGAATTGGAGTTGGGGAGGGAGGTAAAGGAATTAGAGAATGTATGAGGACTACTCTAGAGCTAGAAGGGGCCTCAAAGGCCATATAATTGAATCACTTTTTATTTCACAGGTGAGGAAACTGAGGCCCAGGTAGTTTAAGTGATATGCCCAAGGTCAAACAAGGCATCTGTAGTAGCTGATTCTATCTGCAATTGAAGGCTAAGGGAAGGTAATATCATCACAGTGAAATAAAGTCTGTTCTACATCTTTCAAGCCCATAAAAACACTCACTGCCAATGCCAAAGGAATTGTGAAGAAGGAATGCTTCCCAAATGGGGAAAGTAAACAAATAAATCCCAGTTAGGTTTGGCAAGACAGATTCACCTGGAAATGGTGATGAATCAAATACAGGGCAATGAACCAGGGACTTGCTGAAAGAAGACTGACTACCAGGTGTGAGTCTGCCTTCCTGCCACCCACCTCTAGTCATTACCTGGCACATGCCTCATCTTGCTCAAAGAATCATTATCATCTCAGTAAACAGTTGAAAAAAAAACCACACCAGAGTATTTCTACTAGGCACTGGAACAAAATGAAACAAGAAAAATGAAATTAACTGCTTTGTTTACATTACACCAACCTTATTACAATGTTTTCTCACTTTTTCCCCCCAGTCTTCAACTATTTCTACAACAGATTCCTTGACACAAAGACCAGAGGCCAAGCTGATGTGAACATAACACTTTCTTCCCTGGACCTCTCTCCATAATCCCAGTGTACAAATTATTTGTGACTTCCATGGTTCTACTTCATCTAGGTCCAACTCTCATCATGTTCATTTCAACACCAATCATCTACCCACAGAAATCAGATCTCAGCATAAGTAATTCTCCCTATCCCCTTTCTGGCACCAAAACCATAATCAAACCAACTCTATCATTACCCCTGGAAAGAGTGTTACTATGAACCACTTTGGAGCTACAAAACTTTCTAGTAATTTTCCAAGTCAAAATACCTCTCCCTGACCATCACTCCCTTATATGCATTATCTCTCCCTATTAGAATATAATCTCTTTTGCTTTTGTATTTTTATCTGTAACACATCACAGTGAATGACACTCTGCTTAATAAGTATTTCTATTCATTTGTTCATTCATTTATTCATTTTTTATTTCATTTTTCCATTTCCTCCATGTCCCCCAAAATGTTTCGATGCCTCAAAGAACAGCTAACCATTCACTGAACCACAGAATCCCAGAGTCGAAGGAGATTTCAAATACCACAGAAGACAACCCATACATGGATAACATTTTATGTAACCCAGGAACTTTATGAACATAATTACAAAACACTTTTCACACAAATAAAGTCAGACCTGAACAACTGGAAAAAAAATAATTTGTCATGGGCAGACTAAATCAATATAATAAAAATGCTAATTCTACCAAAATTAACTTACTCATTCAATGCTATAGCAATCAAACTACCAAAATATTTTTGTAGAGAGAAAAAAGTAATAAAATTCATTTGGAATAACAAAAGGTCAAAAATATCAAAGGAATTGATGAAAAAAAAATAAGTGGAGGGAGGTGGTCTAGTAGTTCCAGACCTCAAGCTGTATTATAAAGTGATAATTATCAAAACCACCTGGTACTGGCTAAGAGATAGAGTGGTGGACCAGGGGAATAGAATAGGTACACAGTACACAGTAATGACCACAGTAATGTAATAAAAAATCCCAGCTTTTGGAAAAAGAACTCACATCTTTACAAAAAAAAAACCAAAAAACAAAAACAAAAACAAAAACTTGAGAAAACTGGAAAGCAGTTTGGCAGAAACTAGGTAGATTTTTTACACATCTCACACCACATACCAAGATAAGGCCAAAATAGGTGTATGATTTAATCATAAAGGGTGATACCATAGGCAAATTAGGAGAGCAAAGTAGATTTTACCTGTCAGATCTATGGAAAGGGAAGAATTTATGTGGATATAGATAAGAGGGCATTATGGGAAGTAAAATGAATAATTTTGATTACATTAAATTTTGTTTCCACAAACAAACACAATGTATTATCAAGATTAGAAAGAAATTAGAAAACTTAGAAAAAAAATTATAGGAAGTTTCTCTGATAAAGTTCTCATTTCTCAAATATATAGAGAGCTGTGTCAATTTTGTAAGAATATGAGTAATTTTTCAATTGCTAAATAGTCAAATATACAAATAGGCAATTTTCAAATGACAAAATAAAAGCTATCTATAGTCATATAAAATGCTCTAAATCACTATTTACTAGAGAAATGCAAATTAAAACAACTCTGAGGTACCACCTCATACCTATCAGGTTAATGTGACAGAAAAGGATAATGAGAAATGCTGAAAAGGATGTGGGAAAATTGAGACACTATTGCATTGTTAGTGGAGTTACAAACTTATCCAATCATTCTGTAGAACAATTTGGAACTATGCCCAAAGGGTTATAAAACTGTGTATACCCTTTGACCCAGAAATACCACTACTAGATATGTATCCCAAAGAGATAAGGAAAAAAAAGATGTTGGGGCAGTACCTATATATACAAAAATATTTATAGTAGCTCTTTTTGTTGTGGCTAAGAATTGGGAATTGAGGCGATGTCCATCAATTGGGGAGTGGCTGAACAAGTTATGCTATAGGGATGTGATGAAATAATTTTGTGCAATAAGAAATGATGAAGAGAATGCTTTCAGAAAATTAAAACAACAACAACAACAACAACAACCTGGAAAGACTTAGATGAACTGATGCAAAGTGAAATGATCAGAACCAGGAGAACATTGTATATACTAAGAGCAATAATGCACATTAATTAACTCTGAATGACTTAGATATTCTTAGCAATATGAAGATCCAAAACAATTCTGAAGGACTTAGGATAAAAAAAAAAAAAGTACTATCCACCTCCAGAGAAAGAACTGAAAGAGTCTGGATGCAGACCAAAGCATAATATTTTTTTTTACCTTCTGTATTTTTTCATTTTTTTGTCTATGTTTTCTTTCACAACATGACTAATATGGAAATATATTTACATGACTGCACATGTATAACCTATATCAAATTTCTTACTGTCTCAGGAAGGGAGCAAGGAGGAAGGGAAGGAGAAGATTTGAAACTCAATTTAAAAAAATGTTAAAGTTGTTTTTATATGAAATTGGAAAAAATAAAATATTAAAAATAATATTCTGTATGCTATAGTAAGTCAGTCAACAAGCATTTATTAAGTACTCAATGTCCCAGGCACTGTGCTAAGCATGGGAATACACATACAAAGAAAGGAAAATAGTACTCACCCTCAAGGAGATTATATTTTAATGAGAAAGACAACACAGATAAATAAGTTGAAAAGGGTTAGGAGGGAAGAAAATATTATGCATGGGGCACAATGGAGAAGTTCAGAGATTATATCCAGTTAGGAAACGAGGAAATAAATGGCCTTGGAGTCCTCCTTAAATGGAGATTCTAGGAGGAGGCAATCCTAGGGAAAGTCCCCAGGGGAAGAAAGTATTTCAGAGTTCCAGATTACACTCCTTAAGTGAGTGATCCCAGCCTTTGCTTTATAAAAGATCTCCAGTTGGGGTGAATCCACTTCTTCCAGAGGCAGCCCATCCCACCTCTGTATACTGGTTGTTGTTAGTAAGTTTTGCTTTACATCAAGACTAAATTTGCTGAGCGCTGTCCTATAATAATCCCTGCTGCTTTGGAACTCAATTGTTCTGGGTGACAGTGTGCTATGCCAATCCATGTCTACACCAAGTACAGCATCAGTGTGGTGAGCTCCAGCGTAGAGGGCGGAATGGGGACACAGGGAATGTGGTTGGGAATGAAACTGAGTAAATCTCCCTAGGTTGGAAATGAAACAGATTAAAGGTCCTGGCTTGAGCTGATCCATGAATAGCCTCTGCACATTTTTCTTGGAGAAGGTGAGGAGACCTAGTCTTTTAAAAATGAGCAAACACAAACAAAAAAGGATAAATTTACCTCTTGCAATTTCCCACTCATCGCTTCCAGTTTTGACCTCTGCAGTCAAACAGAACAACCTAATCCCTCTTCCACATGACAGCCTTCAAGCACTTAAAAACAGCTCTCTGGTCTCCCTCTCCACCCCATCTTTTTTTCTTCAGGTTGACCACCCCCAGTTTCTTACAGTAATCCTCCTAGAATATGGACTCCAGACCCTTCACCATCCTAGTCTCCTTCCCCCTGATCAGAAGTTCTTAACCTAGGTTCTTGAATATTTTTTAAGACACATGATTGTTAGCTGCATTTCAATATAAGTAGTTTCATTTATTACTCTGGCTTTATTTTATGCATTTAAAATCATTCTCATGAGAAAGGGTCTAGAGGCTTCACTAGACAGCACAAGACATTCAGAACATAAAGAATTGAAGAGCTCCTGCTCTAGCTTATCAATGTCCTTCCTAAAAGATCATGTACAGAATTGAACACCACAGTCCACATATGGTTTGACCAGGGAGAGGAAAACCAATCCAACACATTTTTAAAACACCCTAAGATGCCATGTCATATCACATTGTCTATTCACATCAAATATGTTGAAAAATAAACTCCTTAGATCTTTTTTGAATGAACCCCATGCCTTCTCTATATTGTTCTTTTGAAATAATTTTTAACCAAGGATAAGCCTTTATATTAATTCTTTTTAATTTTCATTGCTTCATGTTCATGGAATTATTAAACCAGGAAGACAGTTTCTAAAACCAGGAAGGCTAAATCCCAGATGATGATGATGATGATAAAATAATAATTCACACTTATATTGCTATTTAAGGCTATGAAATTAATGTTTACCAAGGAAAAGTGCCAAAGAAACCCAGGAAGACCCGTTCATGTAGTTTTGCACAGAAGAAGAAATACAGAAAAGGGTTAAAGCAGATGATATAATTAGACAGATGACAGAAAAAGTATTACTCAACTCCCACTCAGTTTCCATTTTCTTTATTAGCACGGGTTTTTTTTTTTTTTCAGATAGAAAGGATTGAGCAAACATACTGAAGGGAGAACTGTTTCCAAAAATACGTAAGGAGATAGTAAATGAACACCTGTTCAAGTTTTCTAGCCTAAACAAATTACATCTCAGAGACAGAGAGAATTTGCAGGTGAAATTAATGAATCACTATCGGTAATCTTGAGAAATTAAATTATAAATTCATGGAACTGGAAATGGCTAAACATTTTAATACTAAAGGGAATGTGAGGGTGGATTCCAAAGACTATATAGCTCTGTGACTTTGATGTTAACAAATAACCAGCAGGGGTGGGAGGTGGGGGTGGAACCAAGATGACAAATCAGAGGCAGCAACTCAGCTAAACTTTTTCAACATTCCCCTCAAAAATGATGCCTCAAATAAAATTTTGGAGCAATAGAGTCAACAAAAGGTCAGAGTGAGACACTTTTCAGCTCAAGAAAACTTAGGTGGTCAGCAGGTGAGGTCTATGTATGGTGAAGGCCTGTGCAGAGCACATACATATGGTGTGTGTGTGGGGGGGGTGCAGCAACAGCAGTATAGAAGCAGCAGAAACAGCTTTGAGAGCTCTCAGGCTAGAGACAGTAAGAAGGTTGGACAACTATTCAGGAAGTGATTACAGGGGACCCTTTGCTGTCATTGGGTACAGCTGGCACTGATTGGCAACTTTATTGTTCATAAATAGTTCTGGGTCACAGCTCCAGGGTAGAAATGAGTGCTTGTGATTGGTCACAAGAGACCTTGGGCCCTGGTTACAGTTTCAAGGCAAAGAGGAGCACTAGTGTTACGGAAGGGGAACAGGAGCTCTTCTTGGGTAAAAACCACAGAGCAGACAAGGAAAAGAGTGATTATAGCCTCCCTTGATCACACCACCTTTGAAGCACTGAAAACTTGTAGACTACCACAACTAACTTTGAAATCAGCAGCATGAAAAAGTTTAAAACTTAGGATATTGCCTCCCCACCTCCAGGAGAGTAGAGCTCAATTTTAACATAAAGTTCAAAGTCAAGAAATAGGTATAAAAATGAGTAAATAACAGCAAAAGAACTAGGCTATAAAAAGCTACTACAGTGACAGGGAAGATCAAGAGATCTCAGGAGAAGACAACAATGTGAAAACAGCTACAATCAAAGCCTCAAAGAAAAAATGTAATTGAATATAAGTCCAGCAAGAATTTCTGTAAAAGACATAAGAATGGTAGAGTAAAAACTGGGAAAAGTAATGAGAGTGATCCAAGAAAATTAATTTTTTTTCTTTAAATTTATTTACTTTTAATTTACAACATTCTGTTCCACAAGTTTTTGAGTTCCAAACTCCACCCCCCCCCTTCCCTCCACTCCCATTATATTGGCATGCAATCCAATATAGGTTCTACATATACCTTCACATTAAACATTACTTAAGTTATAAAGAAGAATTATAAGCAATGGAATGATCAGTGAGAAAGAAGGAATAAAACAAAACAAAATGAAAAAGAGAGAGAGCAAGTAGTTTGCTTCAATCTGCATTTAGACTCCATAATTCTTTCTCTGGATGTGTATAACCTATTCCATCATGAGTCTTTTGGAGTAGTCTTATAACCTTGCATTGCTGAGAAGAGCCCATCTACCAAAGTTGGTCAACACCGATACAATGAGTCCAGAATTGTGTACAATGTTCTCCTGGTTCTGCTCCCCTCACTTGTCATTAGCTTATATAAGTCTCTCCAGGTTATTACGAAGTCCATCTGTTCCTCATTTCTTATAGCACAATAGTATTCCATTTTCATTCACATACTACAAATTGTTTAGCCATTCCCCAAGTGAAGGGCATCCCCTTGATTTCTAATTCTTTGCCACCACAAATAGAGCTGCTATAAATATTTTTGGTACAAATAGGTCCTCCTCCCACTCGTATGATCTCTTTGGGATACTGTCCAAGAAGTGGTATTATTGAGTCAAAAAGTATGCACATTTTTATAGCCCTTTGGGCATAATTCCAAATTGCTTTCCAGAAAGGTTGTAACAGTTCACAACTCCACCAACAATGCATTAGTATTCCAATTTTCCCCCATTTTCTCCAGCATTTATCATTTTCCTGTTTTGTCATGTTAGTCAATCTGATGGGTACCTAAGAGCTGTTTTTATTTGTATTTCTCTAATCAATAGTGATTTAGGGCATTTTTGCCTATGATTATAGGTATCTTTAATTTCTTCCTCTGAAAACTGCCTATTCATATCCTTTGACCATTTATCAATTGGGAAATGACTTGTAACCTTATAAATTTGACTCAGTTCTCTGTATATTTTAGAAATGAGGCCTTTATCAGAGACATTAGTTGTAAAAAAATCTTTCCCAATTTTCTGCTAAGAAAATTATTTTAAAAATTAATATCTTGGTAAAAGAGGCACAAAAATATTGAAGAAAATAACTTTAAAAATAAGTTATTGGTCTAATGGTAAATGAGGTGCAAAAATTCCTTGAAGAAAAGACCTCCTTAAAAAACAGAATTGTCAAAATGGAAAAAAAGAGGTATGAAAGTTCTCTGAAGAAAATATTTCCTTAAAAATTAGAATTGGACAAGTAGAAGCTAATGACTCGATGAGATTGAAAAGAATTTTTAAAAGTCAAAAGATTGAAAAAAATAGAAAAAAATGTGAAATATTTCAGCAAAAAATAACTGACCTTGAAAGTAGATCAAGGAATGATAATTTAAGAATTATTTGACTACCAGAAAGCTATGATTTTAAAAAAAGAGCCTACACTTATCTCAAGAAAATATCTCAAGAAAATAAAGGAAAACTGCCCAGTATCTTAGATCCAGATCCAGATCACCTTCCAAAAGAAACCTCAAAATGAAAATTCCCAGGAATATTATAGCCAAATTCCAGAGTTCCCTGGTCAACAAAAGAATATTGTAAGTAGACAAAAAGAAACAAATCAAATGTTGTAGAGCCATTGTCAGGGTCACACAAGATTCAACTGCTTCCATATTAAAGGAACAGAGTGCTTAGAATATGATATTGCAGAAGCTAAAGGAGTTAGGATTACAACCAAGAATAACTTACCGAGAAAAATTGAGTAAATCCTACAGGAGAAATGAAAATTAAATAAAATAGAAGACTTTCAAGCATTCCTAACAAAAGACAAGAACTGAATAGAAAATTTGACATTCAAACCCAAGACTCCAGAGAAGCATGAAAAGATACACATGAAAAATAAATCAGGGACTCAGTAAAGTTAAACTGTTTATATTCCTATATGGGAAGATGATTCATGTAACTCCTAAGAACTTTATCACTATTAGGAGAGTTAAAAGGAGTTTACATAGACAGAGGGCATAGGTGTGAGTCAATTATGATTTCTAAAGATAAAAAAATCAATGAGAGGGTAATAAAGAGGGATGCATTGAGACGAGAGGGAAGGGAGAGGAAGAATGGGAAAATTATTCTCACATGAAAGGGCCGTGCAAGAAAGAGCTTTTACAGCAAAAGAAAAAGGGTAGTGGTGGCAAGGAAGGCATGAACCTCACTCTAATCAGAATTGGTTCAAAGAAGGAAGACTACATAAACACACTCAGTTTTGTATAAATATCTAGCTTCCTCAGTAAGGAAACAGTAGGGGAGGGGAATAAGAGTAAAAGGGGATTATAAATGAAAGCAGTGGTTAGAAGCAAAATAGACTTTTGAGGAAGGACAAGATACAAAGAGAGAGAGAAGAAGAAATAGAAGAAAATGGAATGAAGTGAAATACACAATGAGTAATCATAATTTAAATTGAATGGGATAAACTCCCCAGAAAACAAGAGCAGAGAGCAGAGTGGATTAAAAACCAGAATCTAACAATATGTTGTTTTAAAGAAACACACACAAAGTTAAAGTAAAGAGTTGGAGCAGAATCTATTATGTTTCAGCTGAAGTAAAAAAGGCAGAGGTGGCAATCATGATCTCAGACAAAGCAAAAGCAAAAATATACCTAATTAAAAGAGATAAAAATGAAAACTATATTTTGCTAAAAAAATTACTATAGACAATGAAGTAATATCAAAAAAGTTTTACTGCAGGTTTCCCTGATAAAGGCTTCATTTCTCAACTATATAGAAAACTTGAGTGAAATTTACAAAGGTAAGAACCATTCTCCAACTGATAAATGACCAAAGGATATGAACAGACAGTATTCAGAAAAAAGAAATCAAAGCTATCCATAGTCATATAAAAAGTTCTAATCTACTATTGGTTAGAGAAATATAAATTAAAACAACTCTGAGGTACCATCTCATACCTATCAGAAATGACAAACGTTAGAAGGGATGAGGGAAAATAGGTATACTAATAAACTGTTGGTGGAGTAGTGACCTGCTCCAGCCATTCTATGAAAGAGATGAACTGGTGAAAACATTTGCCAGCATCAAGTATGTAGTGACATAAATGTGATTTGATTTCTAATCTTTTAACTCCAAATCCTGTATTCTTTCCACAGTACCATACTACCTGGTATGAGTCCAAGAGTCCAAGAAGAAGCTGAAGTTCCAAACCTGGGTAAGTGGAAGAATCATGTATACAAAGACTGGAGTCTACATGAAAACTGGAGGAGTAGGGACAACTTTTCCATGGACAATGGCAGTTGGAGTCCATACAATGAAAAGAAATACCCAAGGCTTTATCTGAAATTGGATGCAGGATGTGGAAGGGCACCACACTCACCATCAGGAGGTGTGTTTGGAATCCTGGCTTCATCTAAGTCTAAGGAATTTCCATTTTATTTTATAGACAATAGGGGGTCACCAAAAGTTTCTGAGCAAGGGAGTAACAGTATCAGATTGTCCACCCAGAAGAATACTTTGATATCTCTTTTGAGGAAGGAAAGAGATTAAAGCAGGATAACTGATTTGGAGGCTATTCCAATTATTCAGGTAAGAGATGATGAAGACCTGAACTATGGAGTTGGCTATGTGAATGGGGAGAAGAGAGTGGAAGTAAAAATGGTAAAAATTAAAATAAAAAAAAAGATATTACTGGGGAAATGAGTATTGGTAAGGCAGAGGTTCTAAGATGACGCCAAGATTGTAAATGTTCACAGGAAATATCAACAAAAGTAGAGAAGAATGAAAGAGAGGGCAAGTTTATGATGGGAAGCCAAAGAGTCTGAGGTCAGTTTTAGACATGGAGTACTTGGAATGCCCAGGGCACATCCAGTAGGAGTTATCGAGCAGGCAGCTGATCAGGCATGGCTGACGTCTAGCAGCGATATTAAGACTAGATATAGGGAGAGATTTCAGAGCCATCTGCATAGAGATGATAATGATGTTCAAGTGGCAGCTGGATGGCTGTGTGTCAAGGACGCTATAAGAGATTTTCCCATTACATGAGAGGTTCTGTTAGATGGCTTTTATGCTCTTTCCTAGTTTTAAGTGTCTAACATCCTATAATTTTTTCATCAACTACTTCGCTCTGGAAAAAAAAAAAAGGAACACAGGCACTTACCCTGGTGTTTACTTAGACCCTTCTGCCAACCAGCGTCTAAGTACACCATTTACCATTCTGTCTATCACCCCTCAAGATAACATACACCACCCATATTGAAGAGGCCTTCTTTTCTAGTTAGTCTGCCTTCAACACTCAGAAAAGCTGGAAGTAATCCTTAGAACTAATGGAGAAGAATAGCATACATCACAAATGCATTTTCCTTTTCTGCATGAGATCTGAAAATATACAGAAACCCACAAATAAAGGTTCAAAGCTTCTGCAAGTATCATAACAGACGTAGCTCGAATCGACAGCATAAAGGGCCCTTTCAATTCAATGTTTCATTTTCTTACTTAGACATGTGCTCCTAATTTTTACATTGCTATTGTATAATTCAATAATAACATTTATCTTATTATGGAATGCCACAATGAATGTAAAGCACACATATTAAAATAATGGGATCCTGTATTCAGGAGTGATTACAACCCCAGAGCAGGAACAGAAATTTCACTCTTGCCTTAATGAAAACCAATTTTTCATAATCCATTAAATGTTTTCCAACTCAGCAAAATAATGCAAATTGGGCTTTTCCCTTGCAAAATGCTAGTTAAAGTCAACTCTGGGTAACAATTATAATTGTAAATTGATTGCTAGCTGGGAGATAACTAATGGAAATGAAGACATTTAGAATCCAGGGAGGTGGAATTCAGGTACACAGCTTCTCACTTTCTGGCTTTGCTGAATGGTCAGCTTAGATCAATATGCACACCATTTGGGGGATGCCCATCTTCTCCTTCAATTCACCTCAATGTGGAGAAAATTAATTGGATTATGTTGGGTTCTTAATTCTAGCAGCCAATGCCAAATGTAGGCTCCTTGAGGGTCCACTTCCCTTTGCTGTGTATCATCAGTCCCTACCCAAGGTCCTGATACATAGGTAAGGCCTTCATCTGTGTTTATTGATTCTTTGTTGACTGAAGAGAGGCAAGAGAAATTGACATATCTGAATCAGTCACATTTCTCCTGGCCTGGACAATACCTGAAACCTCTGTTTTGGTTTTGTTCTTGTTTTTCAAGGATCATAAGCATTGGATCATATATTTTAAAGGTGGAATGGACCTCAGAGGACATCTAGCCCAAACCTCTCATTGGAGGAATGAGGACCAGAGAGGAGAAGTGATTTGCCCAAAGTCAAACACCAAATGAGATTTGAAGCTGGAAGGAACATCCCACCCAGGTCATCTAGTCTGTCATATTACATACTGGAGAGGTGAAGGGACTTGCATCACTCTTGTAGAAAGTGGCTGAGCATTTGGTCCTAAGCTTATCTGGCTCCCAAACCAACCTTATTACTTAAACCAGAACCACTCTGGCCAGCACCCAGTTGCATGGCAAAGTGCTTTCTAACACCTTCCGTGTTTGACAGAGTGCTCTGCTCAGGACCAAAAGACCTGGGTTCAAACCCTAGCATTCTCCTAGCATCACAGAGTCTCAGGTTTGGATGAGGACTCAGTGGCCACCTGATCCAACCTACACTTGACCAGAAATCTCTTTTATAACATCACAAGGGAACCTCTGGTCTCTGCTTGGTGGAAGGATCCTGGGCCTCTTCAGGCTTCCCATTCCACTTCTGAACTATTCTCATCAGTACAAAGCAAATGTCTTCCTTTTAAAGCCCATTAACCTTACAAAGTTATTACCTTTCTCTGGGTCTTAGTTTCATCTAATGAGAGGTTTGGACAAAATGAGCTCTAAGGTCTCCCCAGCTCTAGTATTCTTTGAACTGTGAATCTTTACCCAACAGCCTTGGGAAGGAAACATTGGATCTAAGTAAAAACCAAGACACAGGGAGAACTCAATTCACTCCTCTTCTTGCCTCACCCGGCTGCACTCCCATTTCTCCTGGACTTTCTCAACATAGCCTGCATAATTTTTTCAACCTTGAAGCTCCCAGACTTCTCACACTGGAAATATCCTCTGTCCTTGTGACCTCTTCCTGAGACTGGCTGGCTCTTTTCCAGTTTTTCATTTTAAAGAGAATTCCTGGACCAGGATCATTCCTTCTTAGGCTGCTCTCTGTCTATTCTGAACTTTCTCTACAATGAGGCTGCGCTGAGTATCTTCATTCCACCCCTCACCCCAACCTAATGTACTTTCTTCCTCTATTAGAATGCAAGCTCTGCTCATATGTAAATTCTTAGCACTTAGCATAGTGCCTGGCCCACAGTAAGGGCTTCATGAATGCATGTTGACTTGATTCTAATCCTATGAGCCTTTATTACTGGGGACCAATCAGGAGTTCTTGTGTCCTCAAGTGGCTCTAGTGCATGAGCTCAGCTTCACGGGAAGGGTCCCTTTATGAACAAATTCATGGCTTGTAAGCCATCAAGGGCACTGAGGCAGGTGTATGGGGATGATCATAGAGTCATCTTCCAGATCAAGACCCTACTGTATTTATTAACTACCTCAGATATATCAGGCACTGTGCGAGGTGATAGAGATACAAAAACTGTGCCTGTCCTCAACGAGCATACATTCTACTGGTGGGGGGAGAGGGATGCAACTTGCAAAGTTAGGGACAGGGTTAGGAATTGGACCTTTGAATTTACTCCTATAGGGAACCCCCCCAATTATGGAAACCCCTTCTATTGATATGGGGCAGGCTGGGGAGGAGACTTCTTTGAGAGGTGACTTGACTTGTGCCTGCTTGGGAGATGATGCTTGTCATGGAAGGCATGTGTCAGAGGTGGACCCTGAATGCAGGCCTTCCTGACATTGAGGTCAGCTCTCTCTCCATTAAGATGCACTGTCTCTTACAACACACAAAGACATGAGAATATGTATAATCATTTGAGAAGGAAGGAGAAAAAGGAAAGAAGATGACCAGGAAAGGGTTTTCCATTGAAGAAGGCACATGAGCTTAACATTGGAGGGAGATGGGGTAGGCAAGAGAGCCAGGGATGGTAAGGAGCAGAGAGGAGAGGAGGAAGTACTGTGTGCCAGGGGGAAAGTGTTTTCCAAGGCCTGAGTGGAGGAGATGGAAAGTTGGAATACGGAGTAAGGAGAAAAGAAGCGCTGAATCTGGAAATGTTGGCCAGCAAAGCCAGGTTGAGGTGGTTTTAGACAGAAGTTTCTTGCACAGTTCGCCGTATCCTAAATCCTCATTGCCCTTGGATGGGTGAAGAATGCTGGTAAAAACCTCAGGCCAGTTATTTTGCTTTTCTTAGTGACAGGCTTACAGACAGGTGAGTCATGAAGATGGGATTGGGAATTAAAGACACAAGATCACAAAGAGCTGGAAAGGATTTGAGAGGCCACCAAGTCCAGCCCCTTCATTTCAGAGATGAGGAAACAGCCTGAGAGGACTGAATTGCTCAGTGCTAATAAGTGCCTGAGGCACGATTCCAGCCTTCCTCTTCTGGACTTTGTGCCCATAGCTCTGTCCACCACACCATTCTGCCTCTTCCTGAGCATCTGGTCCTGTGTTCTCCTCTCACCCTGGGATGCCCATTTTCCCTTCACATGTGACCCACCTTCCCTCTCAGGCTGCCTGTCTTGAGAGTAAGGATTGCTTGGTATCTGTATTTGTATCCAGAGTGCCTAACCCAGGGCTGGCACGTAGTAGGTAATCAATAATCACTAATGGATTGACTGCGTGGCACCCCCCCCTCAGCTGATTCCAGGAAGGCTTCCCCTGCACACAATGCAGCACATAAGACTGCACTCCCAGAACCTTCTCACTGTTCTCTATCAGACAGCCAGCTCCTTCAAGGCAGGCATCAGTCTTATCAAATAGTGAATCCCTCTCAGGGACTAGCCCTGAACTTGGCATATCCAGACTCAAAGGTCTGCAGTTTCACTGGGGTGAGTTTTCTCTGCCCTGCAGCAAACTTTCTGCCTAATGAAGCTGGTCTGAGATCTACTGGGGCTGAACAAAGTGGCTGCGGGGAACTGGCCTTGTGCTCCATCTCTTTGAGCTCAAATACGCTAGGACTCGGACAAAAGAGATCCAGACAGTCAAGAGGTCTGCACCAGCCTTCTGCAGATTTTTGCAGGATTAGCCAGTGCTTGCATTAAGATGGCAGAGCAGATAGGGATCTGGTCTCAAAGTCAGAGACTCAGGTTTGTCGGATCAGAGATGCAGAGCTGGGTGGGCCCTTGGAGCCAATTGTGTCAACCCCCTCATTTTTCAGAGGAGGAAGTGAGTCTCAGGGAAGCTACATGACCTGCCCAAGGTCATTCAGATAGCAAACTTCAGAGGCAGAATTTGAACCCAAGTCCTTTGAGCTAATGCTTTTCTCACCATGAGCCACAATCCAAGTCCTGTGTCTAACAGACATATGGATAGACAGATGGGTGGGTAGATAGATAGATAGATAGATAGATAGATAGATAGATAGATAGATGGATGAATAGATACATAGATGGGTAGATATATGGATGGGGAGATAGGATATTTATCAAGTAGTTACTATGTGCCAAGAACTGTGCTAAGTACCAGGAATGCAACAATAAAATAAGACCGTCCTTATTGTAAATGAGCTCACATTTGAATGGAAGCTAAACTATAAAGGGGACTGAGGAAGGACTGCGGGCAGGAAGAGCAGAATGAGGAGTAGGGGGAGAAGAGTGAGCAGCCTACCTGGGTGTTCTTATGAGGCAGCAGTTCCAGGCAGGGACTCCCAATCATGGAGTTGAGACTCCATTCAGTGTGGAATCACCCACATGGGTTCTAGTCCCAGGACCTCACTGGCCCCCAGCCAGCTCTCTAAGACTCTTATATGAGGTAGAGTTGCTGAACAGCTTGGGAAGAGGGAGATTTCTCACCAGGAATTCATTATACCAATCACAAGATCCAAATAAAGAAAAAAAAATCCTCTCTTTAGAGGTTTACTCTATGGCTCACTCCCATGCTTGATTGTGTCATGGAGATAAGTCTGACTTGCCAAAGGCTCAAAGTGAAACATCATTAAGGTCATGAAGGTCCCACCATTCTAGGGAGACTCTGGGCATTGGCCCAGCATTAGGCAACACTTACACTGTCCTATGTTTACACTATGTTTAGACCAGAAAGCCACCTGGCTAACGAGGTGATGCACTTTATGGAGTCATAAGACTTTATGCAATGTTGATTAAAGCATTAAGTGCAAGTGATTGCTCTCTTCCATGATAGAGACCAAATCTGCCATGGCTGCCCTGTGCTGAAGGGGGATCAGAGATCTTGTGAAGTCAGAAAACTGCATTCAGATTCCATCTCTGACTCTGACTATAAATGGGGTGTAAGGCATTAGCCTGAATTGCAGTTTGCTCATTTGTAAAATGAGAAGGTAGGATTGGACGTCCTTCCAGCTCTACCACCATGAGCACTTCACTCCTCTGTGTTGGGCTTTCTCATCTGTATAATAAGAGGCTTGGACCCTAGGGGCTGTGATGTCCCTTATAGCTTCAGGTCTACAATCCCATGTCCCTGGACCTTGTTAGTTAGACTAGGGGGGTCTGAGATCTCGTCTCATGCTGGCTGTATTATTATAGGATCCTATGAAATTTTAAAGCACTGAAAAAATGCTGTGATTTAATTTTCCAGATTTTAGTGTTTTGTCACCTAGAGCAGAATACATGGCCCTTGAGAAAAGGGCCTGTATCACAGTCTCTTAAATCAGAGGTGTCAAACATAGCCTGGGGTGCATGCATCCCATAACACTCTCAAATGGGGTCAAAGCCAGATTAAGATGTAATTGGGAAATATCTAAGAAACTAAATAAAAGTACAATAAAACATAGATAACAGTACATTTTAAGACCAAGTCAGTGTGCACCCACAGGGATGCTTATGTATAGATTGGTGATCCCCTTTTCTGAGTTTGACGCTGCTGTCCTAAATCACCCTAGAATGCCTCACATGACAGCAGATGGAGAGGATGAAGGACCAGCCTTGGAAACAGTAGGCCTTATGTTCAAATTCTGCCTCTCACACATGCATGACTATGGACAAGTCCAGTAATCTCCCAATAACTCAGCCAACTCATTACGATGACAATTTCTCAAGGCAGCTCACCAATCTGCATTAATTACTCCAGCTTTTTCAACTGCAGGATTTCAACATGGAAGATCTAAGCTTAAAAAAAATAAAATAAAAAGAGAATTCTGATTCTCCCCAGGGCAAGGCTAGTGACTTCACAGATGTTCTCAGCTTCCTTCCCTCGTTCCTTCCTTCCTTCCTTCCTTCCTTCCTTCCTTCCTTCCTTCCTTCCTTCCTTCCTTCTTTCCTTCCTTCCTTCCTTCCTTTCTTCCTCCTTCCTTCTTTCCTCTCTCTCTCTTTTTTCTTTCTTTCTTTTTCTTTCTTTCCAGAGGAAATTTGTAACTAGACTACACAGAACTACCTATTTTTTAGGAGTCCTTTGTAATCCCTCTGAACTAAAAAGAGACATTGACGATGGCAATGACGACAATGATAATGGTGATAGTACCTAATGCATCTGATACATTGCTTGAAGATTTGCATTTGGTCAACAAGGTCACACAGTAGAGAAATCATTAGATTTTGAATTAAGAGGACCTGAGTTCAAATCCTGTCTCAGGTATTTAACTAGATATATGATTCTGAATAAGTACCTTAACATGGATCTATCTCTCTCTCCTAGTCTTGCTATATGAAGCCAACAAGGACATAATAGCTTTTACTTTACAGGGTTTTTGTGAGAATCCAATGAGATAACACATGCAAACCCAAAAAGTGTTCTACAGATGCTAGCTCATGTTCTTTTTAATATTAATAATAAGAACCCCATGACTCTCATTTTCCTTTGAGAAAACTGGTGCTGGGAGAGAGATTAAGTGACTTGTCCAAGGTCACACAGCTGTTATGACTAATCTATGGCAGAATCTGAACCCAGGTCTTTTTGATCCCAAGTCTAGACACTCTTTATTATGCCACGTGTCTGTTGGTTTATAAAGACAGAAGAATTCCGTAGAAGTTGGAGTCACTTGAGACTCTCAAGTCAAGAAGCAACATTTATAGCATCGTCTGAACAAGGTGTAGCCGTTGTCTTCTGGACAAGAGACAATCATATCTGCATATACCCTTGTGATATAAACCCAGGTCTAAGGTTGGACTTTAATCAACATCTGTTCCACCTCCATAAATTATAATCACTAGGTACTGAGCAAAGAATGGATCATGATTAAAATGCTTGGGCAGTGATATATACACACATACATACATACATATAAAAAACTCCATTAGGATATTTCTTTTGCCAGAGGATGATTTAGGAGAAAATATATCTTCCTGATGCTAATTGGGCTGGATGTATATCCTCTAGATCAGCAGTTCTCAACCTGTGGGCTGCGACCCCTTTGAGGGTCAAACGACCCTTTCACAGGGGTCACCTAAGACCATCGGAAAACACCTATTTCCAATGGTTTTAGGAACCAAGACACTGCTCCTCTATCCATCTCCAGGCGGGTCTGCCCACATGCAGATATGCCCACATAGGGGTATTGAAGGGTCAGGCAATAGGAAGGTTGAGAACCACTGCTCTACATATTGAAAGTCCTATTGGAACCTATGCTGGGTTTATGACGACCCAGAAAACTAATGCAATCTGGCCCTTGTTAATAGAAGCGCTGAACCACTAGACTCAGTGGCTGGGCAGGCCACTTTGGAAGATTAAGTTCAATTCAGGGCAGCAAAGTAGAGGATAGACCCCCAAATCTGTAGAGAATTAGTAGTGAGCAACCAGAATGGTCAAGAGCCTTGAGGCCATGCCATACAAAGCTTAGTTAAAGAAAGCGGGGATGCTAAGCCAGAGAAGAGAAGACTCATGGGGAACAGAGCCACAGTCTTCATTCATTTCAAGGGTTATCAAAAAAGCAGAGGGATCAGTCTTGTCCTCGTTGGCCTCATATAGCAAAACTTGGAGAGAGATGGAAGCTACAGAAAAGCAAATTTAGCCTTGGGGTAAGGGGGTAACTTCCTAACAATGAGAGCTGCCCTAAAATGGAATGGGCTGCTTGGATTGAAAGTCTTCAAACAAAGACTACTAAACGCCCTTGGAAAGGCAGTCTAGTAAGACCAAAAGAATCTTGAATGGAGTCAGAGGTCTTGGGTTTGAGTCCTAGTCATACTTACAGGCTGAGTGACCCTGGCCAAGCCCTTTACCTGCTATATTCCTCAGTTCCCCCATACACAAAATGAGGCATATTTATGCATGTATACTATATATATGTATATACACACACAGGCATATAAATATATATGTATGTGTATGTGTATATGTGTACACACACACACACACACACACACACACACAAAGGGGGATGGAGATAAAGACTAGACCTTGGATTTCATTGGTCTAGGGAACTCCCAGATGAGGAATCTCCCACTGCTTATATAGGTCATTATCTTCTCAGCAACCTTCATCTTAGAGTGTTGCCCAAAGCAATGAGAGGATAAATAGTTGCCCAGGGTCAAACAGCCAGTACCTCAGTGACTAAATTTATTAAGCACCTACTGTATGACAGGTCCTGGCAGACAATAAAACATAGTGAAACAATCTTTACTTGAAATAAGCTTACATTTGTGCTACATGAAGACAAGTTAAATGAACTGGAAATGTTTAAAATGAAAGAGAACAGTCCTAGGGAGAAGGCAATAGAGTTTACTCTGAGTTTTCGGAGGGTTATCAGTTGAAGGAGGGATTTGCTTTGTTCTTCTTGGCGCCAGAGCTCAGAACTGGGAGCAACAAAGAGATGTTTCTGAAACACTCTAGAACAGTGGTTCTCAACCTTCCTAATGCCGCAACCCTTTAATATAGTTCCTCATATTGTGGTGACCCCCAACCGTAAAATTATTTTCATTGCTACTTCATAACTGCAATTTTGCTATTGTTATGAATCGTAATGTAAATATCTGATATGCAGGATGTATTTTCATTGTTACAAATTGAACATAACCCACAGGTTGAGAACCATTGGTCTAGAATAAAATGCTCTCTAACAGTTGGAACGAAGTTCTCTAGTGGATGGTGCCCCTCTGAAAGCTAGAGGCTTGGAAGCCAAGACCAGATGTCCAGTTGTCACGCAATCTGTAGAAGGAATTTTGATTCAGGTACAGATTGGACTCAATTGCTTCCAGACTCTTGTGACTCTGAGATTATAGTAGTCTATTTCTGAAATTACCATAATTTGTAACAATTCATAGCAACCTCACATTAATGTTTCATTTTCACTGCTTGTGGCTTTTAGCATTATTTTAAAAGGTAAGGGAATATACCATTCTGAAGCGCTCCATTAGAGAAAGGCAGTTGGGGCACAGGGGTGGGGGTCAGTGGATAGCAGTCGTGTCCAACTCAAATGCAAACAGGGTCATGTACACTAGAATCCCTGCTACCCTCGTATTGACTTTAAAAACCACAGACAAACAATATCTATGTTTCATTGTGTTTTGTTTTGTTAAATATTTCCTACCGACATTTTAATATGAAATTAGACTTCGACTGTTGGCTCCAATGACAAGTGCTTGACGTCTTTGGTGTAGAGTATATATGAGAACATCTAGGTTCAAATCTCACTTCTGATCCTCAAAAATTCTGGGAAGGTCATCAAACTGCTTGATCTCTTCACTCAAGTTGGAAAAGGGTCATGAAAGAAGTCCCCATGCTGGTAAAATCATGGATCCTTGATGAATTGACCTACTACAGGTCTCCCATTGCATTGGTTTCTGTCACTGTATGCCCTTAGAAACTCTAGCACAGCTCTTTGTTTGCTTTAATGTCTGTGCCCCTGTCCAAGCCTAGGAGTTCCCATGAAGAAGACCAAGCTGAAAAAGTGTGGGTGCTGAATGTGATCATTTTGTGAACCAGCTCTGAAAACTCTTGCCTTGGTATGCTGAACACCCATGGCTGGGCTTCCCTGAGCAAGATGACTCAGACAATCTTAACCTCTATTATCTTCCCCAGAAGTAGCCACTTAAACAATATGCTCAGCAGCAAGGTCAATCACACATGGCCATTCAGTGAAGAGACTTCAGCTTCCTGGGCAGCCGTGGCCAGCTCTCCACCCACTCCTCCCTCGAGGCTACCCACCCAGGCCTACTTCCTCTCAGTTGCAGGCATATGGTTCTTGTTGCAGGCTAGTGGACCATTCTGTGAAGCCATTTTGGGAAGTGCAGATTTTGCATAGGTTTGCCATTCTGATAACAAAGGTGAGGCACTTTGTAAACCTTCAAGTGCTAAAGAAATTCATGTTATTATTATCATTATGGTGATTTCCTTATAACCCAATTTAAGAACTGTGGTCCTCCTGCCTCATGTGCCCAGCTCCTTCCCTTGTTCCTTGGCCAAATATCAGGCTCGTTATATGTCCTGGAGCTGACACATGTGCCTCCCATTCAGGAGGACCTGAGGTCTGTCCGTGGCAGAGAAGAGGCTGGGCTTAAAGGCCCACCTTTGTGCTGCTAGTTTACTAAGTATGGAATGATTGGTCAGAACAGCCTTTGCCCTTGAAGAAGCTCCTCTGCCAGGCTGGGCATTCATTGCTTGAACCCAGAGAAATAGAATCATGGGGACTCAGAGCTGGAAGAGACCCCAGAGGTCCAAAGCACAACTGAACAACAATACCCTTTCCAGTATCCCTGCTGAGAGATCCTTAGAGACCTCTGGTTGGGAAGGGGAAGAAAACCAGCTAGGACAGCCATTTCCCAAATGGAACTGCTCCAGTTGCTAAGCATTGCTTGGTTTTCCTTCTGCAGACTCGTCCCTCTGGGGCCAAGACTAATCCTTCTTCCACATACACACCTTCCGAGGCAGAGTCAAGTCTCATGTCCCCATGAGCTCTTCTCTTTTCTAGGCTAAATATGTTCAGTTCATTCAATGGATTTTTGTATGACAGGGTCTCCAATCCCTTCACTAGCTAGTTGCTCTCCTCTGTCCATGCTCTTGTTTGTCAACATCCTTCCTAAAATGTGCTAACCAGGGATGAGATTTTTAAGCCTGTATATTGATTATTTGGGGCAGCTAGGTGGAACAGTGGATAGAGTACTTGTCTGGAAATCAGGAAGACTCATATTCTTAGTATAAATCTGTCCTCAGGCATTAACTGAGTGTCCCTGTGCTTTAACCTGTTTGCCTCAGTTTCCTCATCTGTAAAATGACCTGGAGAAGGAAATAGCAAACCACTCCAGTTTCTTTCCCAAGAAAACCCCAAATGGGGTCACAGAGAGTCTGACACAATTGAAACAATTGAACAATGAAATACCTATCGTCATTTTTGTGCTTAAAATGTATGTGTGTCTTTAAAATATTGATATCTCTTGTTTTTGCATCAATATAAGAGGACTTGGTTTCAAATATCCCTTATGATGCCTAATATCTATGTGATCTTGGGCAAGTCATTTACCTCTCTTGGCTAAAGTTTGCTCATTTGTAAAATGAGTGTGTTAGACTCAACAGCCTCTATGCTCCAGTTCCAAATCTATGATATTTTGGTGTCTGTGCTTGGCCCATAGTAAGCTCGTAATAAATGAGTGTAAGTGTGAATGTATGAATGGGAGTATATATGTATGTATGCATGGATCAACGTTTCTATCCATTAGACATTTGTAAATATATTCTTCCCAGAGCCTACTCAGGCATCATTTGAAAAGAAGAGTTTAAAAGAGAGAGAGAGAAGGAGGAAGAGGCTAAGGGAGGGGTGGGGAATGGAG
Source organism: Pseudochirops cupreus (assembly GCA_028627135.1). Taxonomy (NCBI): domain Eukaryota; kingdom Metazoa; phylum Chordata; class Mammalia; order Diprotodontia; family Pseudocheiridae; genus Pseudochirops; species Pseudochirops cupreus. Next base: position 10,169,653 of record CM053584.1, read on the forward strand.
GGGAGGGAAGAGGAGGGGAGGGGAGGGAAGGGAAAGGAAAAGGAAAGGGAAAAGGAAAAGGGAAAGGGAAAGGCAAAGGCAAAGGGAAAGGGAAAGGGGAATCAGAAGGGGAAGGGAAAGAGGAAGGGGAAGGGGAAGGGGAAAGGAAAGGGAGGACAGGAGGAGAAACAGTTTAGCAGAACTAACCATTAGAATGTAAACTTATTGTGAGAAGGAAATGTTTCATTCTTTGTACTTGTAAACCTGGCATTTCTTACTGTGCACAACACATAGTAGGTGCTTAATAAATACTGTTTGTGGGGTGGCTAGGTGGTGCAGTGAATAAAGCACTGGCCCTGGAGTCAGGACGGACCTGGGTTCAAATCCAGCCTCAGACACTTACTAGGTGTGTGATCTTGGGCAAGTCACTTAACCCCAATTGCCCTGCCCTCCCCCCTCCAAAAAGCAAAAAAAAAAAAAAGGAAAAATAAATAAATACTTTTTGATTAATTGTCCAACAGTATATGCAGTGTTCCACGCTCACAGTCCCTTTCTTCTGCAAAGAAGTAAGGTAGAGCAACACATACATTACATATCTATATCACTTATGTCTATATCTATATCTATATCTATATAATTTAGTTTTATATTTAAAGTTGTATATAAATTTATAGAAAATATATGTATATATACGTATATATGCATACGCACACATATATATACATACATATATACATATACACACATACATATACACATACATACACACACACACACACACAAGCATCTACTCCCATGGGCTTTTTTGGTGCCCAGACCTTTTCCCAGTGCCACATGTAGGCTATTCCACTGAAGGCTCTCCCTGTGCTCCAGCTACTCTTTGACTAGGTCAGAGGAGGGTGAGGCTCATCTCTGACTCTGGGCCGCTGTCACCACCCTCAGGTCCTGCTGACCCCTAACCTTCCACTAATCTGCTTTGCCTCTGACCAGTCTCTGACTCTGTTGAAGGCATCGTATCCTTCCTTTTATATAGAAGAACCTTTGCCTCTGTCCCATCAAGGGCTTGGAACCTGCTTTTCTTCTGACAAGCTCCAGAGGCTGGCTGTCCATCCATGTAGAGAACACAGACAGCCCTGAGACCATCTAGGCCCATCCACACTTGGATAAAATGCTCTTTCCAATGTGCCTAACGAGAGCTCACTCAGCTTTTAACTGAAGATCTCGATGAGAGGAAATGACATGCTGCTGGGTGACTCATCCCAGAAAATCTGCTGCCACCCTCCACCTTGGGTTTCATCCATTCCCATCTTCACTCCTGGTTTAATTGCCTTCCTCTTGTGACTAGGGTTCTATTCCTCAAGTGTAAAGGCTATTTTTCCACCTAAACCCCTGTCCCTACATCTAGATGCCTGATGGCTCTTGCTGGAGACCTTATCTCTACTCGATCTCCACCAGCTTTTCAAGATCCTTTCATTTCTGCAGGGCTTGGCTCAGGGACCAGCTTCTCCCTTCAGTCCCTCCTGATTTCTGCAGCTGAAAGTGGTCCACTGCTCCTCAGACTTGGTCACGGTGTTTTGTCTATTTCTCTCCCTTGTCTTCATTACAACTTAAACTTAAGGGTTTTCCAAACTGTGGGTCTCTGCTCCTGGGGCAGTGTGTGTGAGAGGGTGGGGGGAGGGAAGAGAAAATATATCTGGGGTTGGGATCCAGAGTAAAAGCAATAGGGGCGGAACCATTGATGTCACTGCTATATGGTACTCCCAGGTGAGGAAACCTGCTAATGCAGGCTATCTTTGCAATTTATAATCTTAGACAATTTCCCAGAGCATTGAGAAATTACATTATTTGCCCATAATAGCAAAGCCAGCGTGCGTGTGTGTGTGTGTGTGTGTGTGTGTGTGTGTGTGTGTGTGCGTGTGTTTGAACTCTGGACTTTCTGGCTTTGAGGTTAGTTCTCTATCTACTAAACCACCTTGCCTCTATTGCCAAAATGATTGGATACAGACATATAAATTTATCCTTTTTTTTTCAATGAAAACACAGCTCAAATTAGAGTCAACAAGAGAGAAACAGAAGTAGGGATTTCACTCAAGCTCTCAGAGTGCACCATGGCAATTATTTAATAGAGAATGCGTCAATGAGGTTAAGCTTGAGTCAGCCTGGTGCAGGTGTGATCTGCTTCTGTCACTGTCAGCTGGTACGACTTCATGACACAGAAGATCCTCGTCCTCACATGGCCTGAGGCACGTAAATGGGAGGCATGTAAACTCAAAAATTTTACAAGGCAAAATCAAAAGTCCAAGACAATAGTGAGAAGGTGAGGATGATGCCTAGGCTAGGAGTCGGGTTGCTTGAGAGGTTGGAGGTACCTCAAATGACCTTTGAGTAGAAATGAAAATGCCATAATATTGGTTGTATTTTTAACATCATTTATTCTAGTAGGTACAATTTAATAAACTGACAGACTTTTTAAAAATTGAATGAGAGGAGATGGACTTTTTTTAAAAAAGAGGGGGAAGGAAATTTAATATGTACTTTGGAAACTCCCATACCTCATTCTCTTTGTGTATGCACATGTCATAGCCCACATATCCCAGGAGAAGGTAAGCTCTTTGCAGTCAGGAATTCTGCTATATTGAATCTGTGTATCCCCAGAAACTTGCAGAGAGTAGGCGTTTAATAGATGCTGATTGAATCAATAATGAGGATTGCCTCCCATCTAGACCTCCATCTTCTGACTAGTAAATTATAATAACAATTTAAAAATAATAATAGCTTGAATTTCTGGAGTGCTTTAAGGAAGACCAACCCACTGCTAATACCTTTTCTCTGAGCCGATCTCCTAAGATATATGGACATATCTTGTATGTGCATGATTGTGTGTGTGTTTGCCTCCCCTGTTAGAATGTGAGCTCCTGGAGGGCAGGGATGGAGTTATTTCCTTCATTTGTACCTTCAGCACTTAACACACTTGCTGGTGCATAGTGAGAACTAAGAATTTATTGTTGACTTTACATACTTTGTTTCATTTGATCCTCATGAAAGCACTGTGAAGTAGATGCTAGTAGTATCTCCATTTTAAAGATAATGGAACTGAGCTTTGTAAAGGTTAAACTACTCTTTCCTTGGGTCACACCACTAGCCAGTATCTAATGTAGAATCTGAACTTCCAAATCCAGTGCTCTCTGCACTCCACCAAATCTGGTATCATGATTCACCTGTCTTAAGTAACATTTTTACTTACCACTTCTCAGCTTCCCATCCCCAATCAACAAGCATTTATCAAACACCCATAGCGTTCCAAGCATTGTGCTGAGTACTGTGGATACAACATAGGTAAAAACATCCTTCTCAAGAGCTCACATTCTATATGGAGAGACAACATGCAAAGAGACTAGACAAGATATATAAGGATTAAATTGAAGATAATCTCAGAAAGAAGGCACTAGCATTAAGGGGGACTGGGAAGGACTCTTGAAAAAAGTAGTATTTGAGCTAAGATTTGAAGGATGCCAGAGAAATCAGGAGGTGAACACATTGCATTCCAGGCATTGAGGGCATAGTCAGAAAGGGGTATAGAGTTAAGAGATGGAGTGTCTTTGTGCATGTAACAGAAAACATGCCAATGTCCCTGGATTGTAGAGTATATCTAGAAGATTGGAAAGGTAGGGAAAGAGCCAGATTGTGAAGGACTTTAAATTCCAAATAGAGAATTTTATAGTTGATGTTGGAGACAATAAGGAGCCATGGGAGGTTACTGACTCTGTGTGTGTATGGGGGGAGGGGAGGTTTTGAGGGGGGGCAAAATGGTCAGATCTGCAAATGAGAATAAGCCTGGGTGACTGAGAGGATGGTAGTACCTTCAATAGTAATGGGGAAGTTTGAAAGGGGGATGATTTGGGGAAATGATAATAAATTCAGTTTTGGCTACAGGATGTTCAGTTCTACATGTCTAGTTGGCAGTTGGAGATGTGAGTCTGGAGGATAGAAGTTAGGTGGGGATAAATGGATTTGAAAATAATTTTGATAGAGATGATAATTGAAGTCATGGAAACTGATGAGACCACCAAGTGAGATAGTATAGATATAATAGGAGAAGAAGGTCAAGGAGAGAACTTTGGGTGATGTCCACAGCTAATGGCAATGCTTGGATGATGAAAAACTAGGAAAGGAGATTTAGAAGGAATTATCAGACAGGGAGGAATAGAACATGGAGACAGAATCCCTGGAAAGAATAGAATATCAAGGCAAAAAATGTGACCAACAGTGTTAAAGGCTGCAGAGAGGTAAAGAAAAATGAGGATGGAGAAAAGGCCATTGAATTGGACAATTAAGAGATCACTGATAACTTTGGTGAGAGCAGGATCAGTGGAATGATGAGGTCAGAAATCAGACTTCAGAGAAGAGAGAAGAAAGGAGGGGGAGGCACTGATTACAGATGGCGTGAGGAATTTAACCACAAAAGGGAGAAGAGATATGGGCTAATAGCTAAGCAGGATATATGGATTAAGTGAGAGTTTCTTAATGATGAGGGAAAGATGGATATGTTTTTAAGCAGCAGAAAAGCATCCCAAAGAGAGAGAGATTGAAAACTAGTGAGGGAGTGGGAGTGACATATGAGGCAATCTACTGAAGAAGCTGAAATGGAATAGGATGACTTGTTCATGTAGAGGAGTTAGCCTTGGCAAGGAAAAAGGCCACCTCTTCACGTGAGATGGCTTGAAGGATGAGCTACTGGGGAAGTGAGTTGATGTGAGATGAGAAGGAAGAGAGAAGAGGGAGCTTCAGGAATAGCTTCAATTTTTTTTCCATTGAAGTATTAGCAAATTCTCATATAAGATGAGAAAGCCTTAGGGAATATGCATAGAATCAATACAAGCTTTGAGGAGTTAAAAGGTTTTGAATAACTTTGGCAGTATAATAAATCAATTTGGAAGGTATAAAAAGGATGGCCATGCTGCAGTGAGGGCCCAGTCAAGATTATACAAGAGAACTACCTTTACTTTTATTTATTACTGCTTTCTGAAGTCTATGACTGTAATAGTAATTAGTTTAGCAGGATACTTAGCACTTAGTACTAAGTGCTAAGTGC
>CM053584.1:10175223-10194173 GCA_028627135.1 Pseudochirops cupreus
GTGAATATTATAATGTTTTGAATGTTTGTTTTGATTTGTAATGGAATAAACAGAGTGTTCACTATATTTTGTAATCTGAACTCTAAAAGCTGTTCACAGTAGCATTCCTTTGGGAATCTGCTGGTACATGGCATTACAATGACTGTTTTCTAAATCCTGCTACTTCTTTCTAATCTTCCCATACTTAACCATAGTCAATAGTAAATAAACTATTAAACTTTACCTATGTGCCAGGCATGGTGCTAAGCACTTGGAATACAAATAAGAAAAAGAAAGACAGGTCCTAGTCATCAAGGAGCTTACAATTAATGGGGGAAGACAACAACCAAAAGAAAGCTGAAGAGTACTCTACATGACATTAGTGGAATTTAAAGCAAGCACAGCAGTTGGGAGGAAATGATGTTAGCTGGAAAATCCTGAGCCTTCTCTAAAGGGAGGCTTTGGGAGGGGTTTATTGCCCCACCCCCTAGCTCTTCCATCAGAGGGAAACTGAGAAGGTTTTGAGTGTCAAAGCTGAATAAATCAGGCAAGAGCTAAGAGGTGTCAAACATGCTGGGTAAGCACCTACAGCAGCAGTTCTCAACCTGTGGGTTGTGACCCCTTTGGGGATTGAACGACCCTTTCACAGAGGTCACAGGGGTCACCTAAGACCATCAGAAAACACATATTTCAGATGGTCTTAGGAACCAAGACACCACTCCTCTATCTGTCTCTAGGCGGGTCCACCCACATGCAGATATGAGTATTAAAGGGTCGCAGCATTAGGAAGTTTGGGAACCACTGACCTTTCGAGTGCTGCTGAACCAGATAAAAATGTAATTGGGAAGTGTCCAAGAAGAGAAATGACAATATAATACAACCTAGGTCATGGTAATTTGTGGACATCCATTTCTATTTCAGTTTGATGCCACTGCCTTAGATCACATGCTCTCCTGATTGAAGGAGAGACTATGGAACAGTGGGAAAAGAACTGGATTTGGAGTCAGAGAACCTGAAAACCCAAGCCTGCCAGTTACAAGCTTGGAGACCTCAGGCAAGTTCCTTCACCTCCCAGGGCTTCAGCCCCCTCTTTGGTAAGATGAAGAGTTTAGACTGGATGATCTTTGTGACCCCTTCTGATTCTAGGTCTAGGAATCCTTCCCATACCACTCCCAACAGTAGAGTAGAAACAACAGGGAGAAGAGGAATGGGATTATAACACTGGCTGATATGCTCTTCACTATGGCCAAGAATGTCTATTTAGTTGCCTGGTCTCTAGCATGGCTTCTCTGAAAGCTGGTTGAACCCAGGGTATGGAAACATTTTGTTGTTGTTCTTCAGTTGTTTTTCAGTTGTGTCCAACTTTTCATGACCATATTTGGGGTGTTCTTGGCAAAGATACTGGAGTAGTTTTCCATTTCCTTCTTTTTACAGGTGAGGAAATAGAGGCAGACAGGGTTCAGTGACTTGTCCATTGGACACTTGTCCAGTGACTTACACAGCTAGTAAGTGTCTGAGGCTGGATTTGAACTCAGGAGGATGAGTTTTCCTGATTCCAGGCCAAGCACTCTATCTACTGTACCACCTAGTGCTAAATGCCCATAAGCAAAAGTCAGCTCCTCCATATATCTCCAAATCAAATCTGAAGAATGAACTGACCTGTTAATGCAAGTAGGTGGTTTGACTGATTTTTTAAAAGCACTGGATTGAATGTATTTACCTGAGATAACTAGTTTCCATTTGAACTTTGTGTAGTAATAACATCTATAGCTAGGGTGAGATGACCAGAGCTTTGTCCTAAGATGCAGAAATTTAGAGGAGACTTCTGGAATCTCTAGTTCTTCAGCAGCATAGGCCTAACCAAATACAGCACTGAGCTGCCAAAACAAATTATTTAAAATAAGAGCTGTCTGCTTCCCCCTCTCAGTGGTCTCCAAATAGCATTTGAGTGACATATTTTATTGCCCTAATCCTAGTGATTTTGTGCTACTTGTTCTAGATGTAAAAATTGATTGTTGCAGAATTTTAATCATTAGTGATATAAACTCTGAGTCTTTGAACTCTTTGAGCTGATATCCTCAAGTGGCATTTGGTAGGGATGAATGACCCTTTTACTTCCTTCTTGTACCCCCTAATTTTCCTTTGCTGATAGTGTGATACACATGATCTCCTTGGATAAAGAGTGTGTCTTGACTATCACGAGGATCACTGATGGAGAACTAATTTTGGAATTAACCCAGATGACCAATGGAGTTATTGTAAAACTCATTACTAGTCATTGTATGTGAACATCCATGGATAAGGTAATTTCACCATTGCAATTAGACATGCTCAAGCAGCCCACAGAATTCCAATTGAGAACACAATGGGGAAGGGACATCTAAATTAAACCAGGAGATGACTTGGGGAATTTGAATTTCTTCAAATACTTTCTGATTCTGGGAGTTCATTTGCCAGATTTCACATGTGAACACAGTGTCATAAGAAAACCCATGAAAATTGAGGTGATATAGGACTCATTTGGAAAAATACAAATGTTTCAGATATTTGATTCAAGTAGGACCTCAGACATTGACTAGCTGTGTGATCGTGGACAAGTCACTTAATCTTACTTGCCTCAGTTCCCTCACCTTCCCTCATTCTCTCCTCATAAAATGAATTGGAGGAGGAAATGGCAAACCGTTCCAATATCTTTGCCAAGAAAATTCCACATGTGGTCATGAAGAGTCAGCCAAGACTGAACAACAATATTTAGTATCACCATAGTACTGCTGATAATGAAAACCATCAAAACTAATGTTGAGCTTAATGAGGTTTAACTAGAGTTTCACAATTTGGTAGTTTAATTTTTAAAATGGTCTGTTTCTTTCACAAAGAAATGCAAAAAAGCTGCTTCTCAACCTCAGGAATAGGCTTTTCTCCAAGTAACAGAGAAAACGAGACCTGGAGCTCTCCACTGGCTGTGGTGAATCTATGACAGAATCTCAACCTTTCAGAGACTTCAGAGAATCACCACTTCCAACCAGTTCCAATATAAGATCTCCTCTCTACAAAATTCCCAGCAAGTAGTTCTACCTTTCTTTGAAGACTGCTGGTGACGAGGAAACCACCACTCCTCATAGAAACCCTTTCTACTTTGGGAGAACTCTAATTGTTAGGAAGTAGTTCCTATTATCAGGTCTAATTTTCCCTCTCTGCAACTTAGACCCAATGTGACTAATATCTGAGTTCTCTGGGTTCAAGAAAAATAAAACTAATCATTTTTTCTAGGTGATAGTCCTTCAAATAAATTCTTGAAGATAGAATTTAAGTACCCCACTCAATCTTCTCTTTTTCAGGTTACCGATTCAATTTGATTCCACTAAATTCAACTCATTTGTTAAGTACCTACTATATATAAGGCCCTTGGTTAGTGAACTTTGAACTGATCATTGCAAAACCTGTTCTTCAGCTTCCTCCACATCCTGGTATAAATTGAGATTTTTTTTTTAAACCATCTTCCTTTTCTCCTTTAAGACTGGCTTCTAAAGGATCAGAAATTGAGAACTGCTATGTGACCTTGCAAGAAATTGTGTCCTACCCCCTCATTTTATAGGCGAAGAAGTTGCTGAACCCAGAAGACAGAACTTGCCCAAAGACTTGTGACCTACTTTAACATACTTAATTAAAACAAAAAGAAAAACTTTGCAATGGCAACTTTACGTACAAATCTCAACAGCAGCCATAGAACACTAAATGTTTCCTGGGAAAAAGAACATTTTTTAAATTAAGGGAGCTTTCTGCCTGGAGAAATGATTGATACTTTGAGATATAGTGTCCTACAGGTTCTTGTAGTTTTTTTTTTTTAACAGTGAGGAAGTTCACAGGTAACAGCTGACTTTTCAGGAGTCATGTTGGATTCATCTATGAAAATCTCTTAAGGGAAATATAGACTTTTTTCTCTTTTCTGTGAAAAATTCAGTTAAATTACAAACCACATAGTCTTACAGCTAGAAGGAACGTCAGTCGCCAGTCAACACAACCAGGGGCATGTGTAGAACATTTCATTAGGGTGTGTGCCCATGGGATCTTAATTTTGAAAGTAAACATTTATTTAATATTCAATAACAAAGGACTTTTTTTATTCATTGAACTAAAAAAAAAACTAAAGCAACTATACTTACTTTTAAAACTAAGAACTAAAGGTTACATTAAAATACAAACATAAACTGAGACACAAAGTACTACATTTATTGAGAAATTAAATTGTACCTGGTTTTTCACCCTATTTCCCCCTGCCCCAAACATAGAAAGCTTTTTCCCATTCTAGAAAAAAATCAATGCAGCCATTACTTTGGAAAGGTTATGTCAATTGCATTTGTTGTGACTCCATTTTCTATTAACTTGCCAAACCCAAACCCCCTTCATCACTTGCTTATATATGATGTCTCCCCTTACTGGAATCTAAGTTCTTTGAGGGCAGAGCATTCTTCAGTTTTGTAGTTTTATTCTCAATGCTTAGAGCATAATAGGTACTTTTAAAAATTCATTCATTCACTCACTCACTCATACCCAATATACAAGTTATGCACACTTGAGTCCAACACACATTTACAAAAGAATCCTCATTATTCAGCCTCTTCTTGAGTGCCTCCCAGTGGAAGGAAACCAAACTGGATAAGAGGGAGATCAAACTCTTTTAAACTCAGAGCTAAAAACTCACAAAGGCTGCTTATGCTTAACAATTTAAAGAAAATATACAATGTCATATGACTCTGAGTTATAGGAAACCACATTCTCTGAAGAATTAATTTTGAAGATCACTCAAAGGCCAATGGAGGGACCCATGTAAAGCAACATTAGGCTATCATACTCCATCAAAAAAGAATCACACAAGAGACTATGTGGTATGACTGGAAAAGAAGGTGGATAAGCCATGTAGAGAGAGGGCAGATTAACTGCTGGACAGCAAGAATGCTTCCAGTGATACCATGGAAACCTGAGAACATGAGGCTGTCTCCTAGCATGGTGGGTAGGCACCTTGGAGAACAGCTACAGGAGGCTATGGATAATTGGCTCACACGATGAGAAGACATGGTTGGATTCTCATTTCCAAAATGAAGGAAATACTCATATCAGAGAGGTTCCCCAATCAGCCAGGTATCAAAGAAGGAGAAATGTGGCCAGTACTTGTGGGCCATTGTCTTCATTGAGTTTTCTTTACCTTGAACACATGTTTTCCTCATTTCTGTGAGAACACTTTTTTGTGCCAATCAAACTTGACTTCCATTGCATTTAACCTGTCTCTGTTGAGATGCTTACAACATGGTAGCTTACTATTTCCTAGAAAGGAATGAAACATATGCTTTGGTGCAAATAAAAATTTTTACAGGAAAGAATATAGGTCTGGGACCATATGGAGCACTTACATATATTTTTAAATTATATTAACACCTTTATGTTTAAAATACACTGCCTCCTCCCCCCCCCCACTCGGCTCCTCTCTAGCTGTCCAGATCTCCCTCAGAAAGAGGGAAAATTTACACCGTGTTGGAATGTAACTTCTTTAGGTCAGGGTCTGCCTTTTGGTCCATTTTTCTCTGTTTCTGTGTCTCTACATTTTTGTATCTTTGTCTCTTTGTCTCTATCTATTGGACTAATACTATCTATAAAGGACTGTAAGGTTTGCAAAGCACTGTGTAGTGATACAGATATGGACAGATAGATGATAGACAGAACACTTATTATGCATTTCCTGCAAGCCAAGGACACTGTGCTAAGGATCAGGGATGCAGATACAAACCAGCAAGCCAAGCCTTGTCCTCAAAGGGCTCACATTTTAATGGATGAAACCAACTCCTAGAGGTGAGCCAGAAGTGGTGGGAAGAATGGGGGCATGGCATGCAGATAGCTAGGACGTAGGCTCAAAGTCTGTCTGGTCTTGAAAATGCTAAAGCAAAATGATATATTTCAGAACCAAGGATCCTAGGGGTGGATCCTGTTGGGTGGGGGGGAGGAGGCAGAGATGTCTTGGCTTTGTTCCACTGTAGGCCAGTGAAGAGAGAGACTCGAGAGAGGAACAAAGTATAAACATGTAGGGAGGTTCACTTTGTAAGACATAGAATGAAGACCAAGGGGGTGGCCAAGGCAGACAGACCAGGATTAAGCAGTGTCCCCAGGGGCTTCTGCTGGCAGAAGCCTAGGCACTCCAGTCTTAACACTCATACCTCCGAACACTCAGAGCATTCTTTGAGCCTCTATTCCCTCTAATCTCTGCTACTCCTTATCCCAGGGTCCTAGTCCACTAGTCCTTCACTTTGCTAGAAATTTAGACTCCCAATTAAGAGAGGAGTATTCCGAGCATCTCAGGTATCCCTGTTAGAACTCTGAAGACATCCTCCCATAGGAACACTGCTGTACATAACAGCAATTCAAATGGTTAGATTCCATTCCATTACTGATACAGAATGATGTGCCAGGTACATTATAGCTGTGGTGAATGTGCCTGAGACTTGTATATAAATAACACTGTTTCTATAGAGGAAAAAAAGCATCCAAGGTTCTCTAGTCTGTAATGTGGTGTTCTGCATTAAGAAAGGCAGGGAGGGAGGGGTGAAGGGAGGAAGAGAAGAAGGAACAGAGAGGGGAAGTAACTATTGTTTTGGGATGTTATGAAACCATGCACATATAAGATGCCACTTTATCAGTAAATGTTGGGTGTATTCTGATTGCTTCACTGACTTCTTGTTCCCCATTCCTCTCCCTCTCTTCTGGCCTCCATATTCCCTGAGACACAATATTGAAATTAGGTCAACTAGTAACTCTATAATGGCCTCTAAGTGTTCAAGTGAAAGGAAGAGTCAATTGAGGGGGCAAACTTCATTGTTGTCATATTCTAAGAAATTGCCGAGTCACCCCAACCTTCCACAGCCACCACCCCGATCAGTCAGCAGCCATCAACACTGAGGCAAGACCCTCTACCAGTAAGAAGATTCTGACTTGCTGAAGGCTCAGGTTACTGCTAGCATTTTAGCAATAAAGTATTTTTAATTAAGGTAAATATGTTTTTAGTCATAATATTATGACACACCTAATATTCTAAAGTATGACCTGAGTTCAAATCTGGCCTTACACTGTGTAACCTATTAATTGTGTGACCCTGGGCAGGTCACTTAACCCTGATTGCCTCCAAAAATAGACTGCACTATAGTGTAAATATAACTTTTATAGGAACTAGGAAAAGTTCTCACTTTATTGTAATATTTGCTTTATTGCAATAGTCTGCAACTGAAGCCACAGTATTTCCAAGGCAAGCCTATATTAACAGATTGATCAATGCAGTAACATGTTGAAGTAAGTAAGCCTTTCCCTAAATAAAAACTCTACATAGGAAGCAAAATTGTCTTGTTGGGCTGCTAATAAGAAGCCCTGGTTCCTCAATTCTATGAAAAATCACATCCATAAAAGTAGTAGAGTACTATCTTTTATTCAATTCAATATCTTCCTTCTCCACCAGAAATCTGAGGTGATCTCATCTCTGTATGATCCTCCATAGCCAACTTTCTACTTCTAGAATAATATCCTGGGCATGAAGCCTTAAGCACCTGGAGTCACTTAGTAACAGCAGGGACTTCTGGGAAGAAGACTGGGCAGACAATCAGGAAAGCAGGGTTCTAATCCTGACACTGTCCCTAACTAGCCTTATTTTCTTGGACAAGCCAGTGTCTCAGAGCTGGAGTGGGGCTCAGAGACCCTGGAACCCATCCTGCTCCTGAATCAGAATTCCCCACCTACATTGTATATTCTGGCAAAAAAGTCATCTAGACTTTGGTTGAAGACTTCCAAGGAGGAATATGGAATCCCTACCTTTAAGGAAGTCCATTCCAATGATGGATAGCCATACTTTGTATCTTAGAGGCAGCCTACTACAGTGGATAGAAAGGCAGCTTTCAAGTCAGCAGGACCAGGGCTTAAATCCCACTTTTGGCACATACTGGTGATGCGACCATGGCACAGTACCCCCAGGCAACATTCTTAAAGTGGGGTAGATACTGAGATATATTAGTAGAGGAAACTCCCTCCCTCCATACACTAATAAAATCATCAATGCAGTCCAACAACAACAACCAAAGCCATTCATCATGGTACCTTACCCATCAGAGTGTTTAATAGAGGTTTAATGTGAGGTGCTGAACTCAGAGTCAGGGAGATCAGACACTACCTCAGACACTAGTCCAGTGATCCAGGGAAAACACCAAAACCATAGATGTCTGCATGCTATTTTCTCCATTTCATATCTGAGCTCCTTGAGTGTAGGCAACATGTTTTTACCTTTGGAGGAGTGGGAGGATCTCTCGTGCTTTCATAGCTCCTGGCTCAGAGTAAGTACTTTATAAATAAATGCTTGTTGGCTGGTTAAGCTTCCATTTCCTCATCTGTGTAATGGGGATGACAATAAAATTCACCTCATCAGGTTTTTTGCAAGGATGGAATGAAACAACATACGTAGTATTTCACCATAGAAATGGGAGTTATTATTAATAAAAGAGTGTGCCTGGATGAAAATGAAGGGATTGGATTAGATGATCTCTAAGGACTTTTCCAAATCTAATAATCTAATATTATAATAATTAAAACATTTATTGCTAGCAAAGAATCCAAGATCTCAATGTGAGCATGCATAAAATTCTTTAAGATGAACTTCCATTTTATGGAATTTAGAAAACTCAGCAGAAATTTCCCATCAGAAGCCTGAGATTTCCCAAGGGTTTTCTTATCTGTTAAAAATCTAAGACAAAAAGGATATTTTGAGATCTTCAAAAGAATAAAAAATAAGGGCAGTTAGTGATGTCTCTTCCTAACAAGATCTCTCTGAAAGGCTTCTCAGTTTACTGGCTGATCCGACAGGAAAATCGCCCTCCAACAGGTCTGTCCCATGGGGGGTGAATGTGATTAGAGTGGCTGATGTCATTGAGGCAGTCTAGACAGAATCACTGCAGACAGCATCATTTCTAAAACCTGCTTAGGTGGACCTCTGCTTCTCTGGGATATCAAGGACGCTGCCCCCAAAGCCATGAGCCAAGAAGCCAAGCTTCTTCCCCCATTCTTCTAGAATGCCAATTCAATTTGGCAAGCATTATTTAGTACCTATTATGTGCCAGTCACTGTATTAGGCTATGGGGAGATAAAGAGAAATGTGGACTAGTCTTTACCCTCAAGAAGATGCACTAGTATGGGGACCAAAGGTGGGCTGAGAAATGTCCCTCTCCCTCCACCTGTAAGTGCCCAGAAGACAAAAGAGATCTTTTAGATGGGGGAAGGGAAACAGCTCTGGGCTTCTTGTTGTCCTGGGAATACCTCAGCTTTTCTACGTATCCCTTGGTGTCTAGATTTGTCTAAAGCAAAGGATCATGGCATTAGAATTCAAAAGAACCTTAGAGATAACATAGTCTAATCCAAAACTTTTGGATGTGAGGAAAATGAGGAAAATGTCAAGAGGTAGAGACAGGGTGGCTTGGAAAAAATCAATGGCTTTGCTGTCAAAGAAGCTGAGTTAATAAATGTTTATTGACTCACTGACTGGGTTCGAAATCCCAGCTGCATCACTTACTGCTGGTGTGACTTTGGACAATATTCTTCCCTTTTCTGAGCCTCATTTTCTTAGTTTTGTGGAATTTCTTCAGTTTTTTAAGGGGAAGAAGAGCACTGTCTGAGTAGAGATGGGATGTCCACTCTGCCTCCCAGATCTCCAGAATATTTCTTTCAAGGCTCTGTTCACTTATGCTGCTTAAGGTTTCATAGGAGGGAAAGTCAGGTGTAAAATTAGGACTAGAGTACACCTTGGAAAAACCACGGATGTCCTGTCCTGTTTAGCATGTCCTGAGTCATGAGGTCAGACCCATTACTATGGAGGGAAATCACATTTCAGCAATGTGGCTGAAATCACTGGCTTAGGAGTCTGACCAAAGAGGTTTTAGCCCCAGGTCAGACTTAGGGATTCTGAATGTCTCCTTTCCCCTGTGGAATGGGCCAGTTGGACAAGACAGAGAATGAGATGAAAGTTCCTTTTAGTTAAGGACGTGGGAAAAGGCTTACGCAGGTAGATCAGACTGACATTGCCCAAGGATGTCTGAGCTGTGCAGGATATAAGAAAAAAAAAAAAACTTCAGGGACTGTGACAACCTGCTGTGCATGATTCATGCTTAGAGGACTTGGTTCTGGTCGCCTGCTAAGCATCTATTCTATGCAGAACAATCTGGGGTAAGGGAGCTGGAACTAAGTTAATATAAAAGTCCAGACCATCCAAGAAGCAAATCTTTACCATAAGCATTTGCCTACTCTTGAGATACCTCCACCTTCTGGCTCACTCTTCTGATTAGGAAGTCCTAAACTGGGCTCCCATTTTAATTGTTGACCGGTGATGCTCATCTTCCTTCTAGATCTACTCCTCACTCTCTGGACTTATTTACCTCCTTGTCAGACCCTTGTACTCCCTCTAATTAATCCTTAGTTTTCTAACTTCCCTTTACATGTAGTCTTTCCCCATTTAGAAAGTAAGCTCAGTGAGGGTAAGCACTCTTTTTAGCTTGCATTTATATCCCTGGCACTTAAGTGCCTAAAATATAATAAACACTTAATAAATATTGACTTTCAATCTATCATTTATTATCTATCATCTATCACTTATTTTTCTCCCTCCTTCCTTCCTGCCTTCCTCTCCTGCCCCCTTCTTTCTACTCTCTTCCCCTCCCTCCCTCCCTCCCTTCCTTCCTTCCTTCCTTCCTTCCTTCCTTCCTTCCTTCCTTCTTTCCTTTCTTCCTTCCTTTCTCTAAACAGAATGTTCTGAGTGTTCTGGGGTTAATGCTGAAACCAAGATTAAATTATACAGATCTTCAGAATTTGTGCTGCCATGATCCTTTCCATCTGTCATTACATATTCCCATTTCCCCACTGTCAAGTCTACCCTCCACACTCCATCATGTTTTCCCCTATAAGGCTTAGTAATACCTCTTCTTTAAAACATGCAAGAGTTTATTGCACTGTTACTTGGAGGTGGAGGCAGTGTAGAGACAACTCTTATGGTCTTCCACTTGTATAAAAGCTGAAATTTAGGGAACCCTTGATTCTAGGAATTCCTTCCTATAGAAGGCAGTCTAGTTCACCAAAAAGAACATTGTACTTGGAGGAACCACCATTATTGTTGTTGGTGGTGGTTGTGGTAGAAGTTTGCACACTGAGTATGAATAGGCCCTGCCCTGTCACTTACTACCTGTGTGACTTTGGCCAAGTCCCTCTGGGCCTCAGTTTCTTCACAAGTAAAATGAAGGAGTTGGGTTTGATGACTTCAAAGGGCTCTTTCCATCTCTAGACCTACAGTCATGAGATTCCTTCAACTACCATTTATTTGTGTTTGTTTGCTGGGCACTAGAAAATGATGCCTAAAAGTGTGGTGATGGTGATATGACTAATAGTTGACACTAGGTGGCCAGGTTGAACAGCAGAGATGAACAGACAAAAGCTGGGGCATTGGAGAAAGAAAAACTTCCCCATCCCCCAATGCCACTCACTAGGATGTGAGCTCCTTGAGGGCAGGCATCATGTTTTTGTCTTCCTTTGACAGAGTGCCTGAAATAGCGGACTATCACATGTGTTTAATAAGTGTGTATTGACTGATCAATTGCTACCTGATAATAATGATAATAGCCTACTATGTAACAGGCACTGTGCTAAGTGCTTTGCAATTATCTCATCTGATCCTCACAACAAGCTTGGGAATTAAGGGCTATTATTATTCTCCTTTTACAGATGAGGAAACTGAGGCAGGCAGAAGTAAATAGACTTGCCTAGGGTCACACAGTAAGTGTCTGTGGTCAAATTTGAACTTAGGCTTTCTTGTCTCTCTAAGTCCAGCACTATATGTACTGTGGTGCCACCTAGCCGCCCATGATCTCCACTCTCTGATCCCTGGTATGTAGCATCAAAATTAGTTAATGTTCCTCCCCCAACTGATGATTCTACTGACCCTGCATCTTGACATATTCTGGCAGAACTAGGTTGTTGTTGTGGTTATTGGTTTTTTTTAGTCAGTTTAAATTTTGCCACTGTCATTCCCTTTTTTGGCCTTGTAAAAGTCACCTCAATTTTCCAAGTCTCAGTTTCCTTATCTATAAAGTTAGGTAGTTGGACTAAATGGCTTTGCTCCTCCCTTTCTGCTGCAAAACTATGATCTTCTGATTCCATGGATATTTTGTTAGCTGGAACAATGGAGGATGCTTTGTCAGTGATGATGGGGAAATTTCCAGCACAGAACAAGCCATGCTTTTAAGGCATCTCATCAAACAAAGCATGTCAAAGAGACATGTAGGATGAAACTTACTCTCATGCAAGGTAAAAATCAATGACTTCACTAGTGCTGGGACTCTTTAGAGAGCTCTATTTTTGATTAGTGTACTTGGGAAATCATGTATAATACAAAAAGATCTTCAGTCCACTTGACTTATTAGCCTATAAACTCATTTATCATGAATATTCTAATAAACATACATGCTTCAAAAAAAGCAGATATTTATACCTCATTGTCTTCTTTGTTAGCAATTTAAAAAAAAGTAAAACTAACATCAAAAGAATGTAATTTTTTTAATATGGCAAAATTCCTCCTCACCTGTACATTCATGTTGGTCTGAGCAATCCAAAGAAAAAGCCCAATTGGAATTTGCATGGATGAGTCATAAGCATAAGCATGAGGCATATGAAAATTATTTTCCTTATTTTTATCCTCCCTCTTCATTGATGTTAAAATGTACAGCTTCAGAAATCTAACCTGATACTACAAGCCTTAGGAGGGCGCTGGACTCAGAGTTAGGAGGACCTGGGTTCATTCCTTGCCTCAAATACTTAGAAGTGTCAGGACCCTGGACAAGACACTTACCCTTTCCATAGGGTGGGAAGTTGAACACCATGGTCTCTAAGGTTCTTTCCAGCTCTAAATCTAAGATCCAATGAACCTTCAGGTAACATTAAAATTGAAAGTTTTCTAAGAAGAAAAAGAAGCAGAGGATTTTCCCTTTTAAAAAATGAGGTTGAGAGAGGGTCTCTATACTCCTTGTCTCCCATATTTAGGAAAGAATTATAACACTTTAAAAACTCAAATTCTAACAAACTTTGGCTATTTTTCTTATGTAAAGGTTTGACTTGAAAAGTAAGGGCACGAGCAATTAACTGTTAAACAAGAATTTCTCAAACATGCAAAAACAAAGCATTGGGGGAGTACGATTTCCTACTGTACCCTTTAATTAAATGTTCTCTTCATAGCATCTTGTGGCATGGCTGATAGGGCACCAGACTGGAAGTCAAGAAGGCCTAGGTTTAAACCTCCTTGTTAAAGCCTAAGAAAAACACTTCATCTCTCTGTGCCTCAATTTCTTTGGCCTTCAACATCCCTTCCAGCTCAAAATCGATGGCTTCATGAATAAAAGGAATCAATAACACCATGAAACTTTTAAACTTTCATGTTTATGGATGAATAATGGCACTGAAGGTAAGAGAAATGTAATGATTTTTAGCCTGGGATTTTTGTTTGCTTGCTTGCTTATTTTTCTGGTTTGATCCCAGTGGTTATAAAAGTATAGTTGGACACAAAATTCTCACGAGATTAAAACTCTTAGATGAGTCAATTCACCAAGTCCTATCCATGTCTCTCCCCTCTTTATATCTTTTGGCGGGTCGAACCCATTGGTGATTTCAGGTTAAAGAGGCTGCCAAATATGGACAGTTCAGGTAACTGGGGGCTAAAATGCATCTTCTGTCCTTAATTATCTGGAAGGATGATCCAGAATGGCAACAATTTCACTTGCAACCATTATAACAAAACTTTAGACCTAGAAAGCACAATTGAAGTGAAAGGTTCTCAACAATTTTTATGTCCTTCATCCCTTCTAAAGTTTGTCAGAGTGTCCTGAGCCCTTCTCAGAGTCATGCTTGCTACCTATGTTCAAGATTGACAGAAATGCTAAATTTTAGTGAGAAGTTAGTGAAAATAAAAATCTGATTTTTTTTCTTATTCAAGTTCATGGATCCACTGAAATCTAAACATGGGCCCCCGAGGGGTCTGTGAAATATGTTTGTAAACCCCTGATTTAGTTTTATAAAATCTAGTTTTTATAAAATAATCTTCATTTTACAAGTGAGGAGTAGTCACACAGAGGTGAAGTGATTCCTTATCATCACAAAGTTGCATAGCAGAGCTGTGATTCAAACCCATCCTGTGAACTTACTGTCCTCCCCTCCCACTAAAAGAAGCCAGTGGTGAGGTTCAAATGCTGGGAATCCCCCTGTCAAAATAAGCCCTGCAGTCATGCCTAAAAGCTGCCTTCCTGATGTTGGAGAGATGGCTAATATGAATCCACACCAGTCCCAAGTCCAAGGAGCACTCTCTTCCCACCAGTACCTGGTCCTGCTTGATTTAGATGAGAACTCTATAAAAACCCACCATATTTTACCAGTTCAAGCAAACCTAATTCTACCTGGGACCCCCAGAAGACCTATTCCCATTGTCCTTGACTGCCCTTCTTATTGTAAGCATTTCCCCTCCATAAAACTGGTTTGCTTTATCTTCTCTCTGCTGTCCTGTGTTCTTTGCTTCCTTGAAATGTACCTTGACATGCCAAACCTCACTCCACCTTCATTCTCTTTTCTCCAGATTTCAAATCCAGTGCTCATTCTACTACACAGTGCCAATCAACTTTCTGACTCTCCCCCCTTTTAACATAGCATGATGGGCATTCTAGCTTGGTTTTTAAAAGGGACCACACACACCAAAGCAGTCCAAAGCCAGCACATTTTTCCACTAACTGAGGAAATCTTTGACCAAATGAACATGGCAAAGTTGACAATACACATGACCAAAAGAAACAAAATCACAGCAGCATTCATCTGAAGCTTCTCATTTATCAAAATGTTGGAAATTTTCATCAAAGATACTTTACCCAAGGGGGGCAGGGCTGTTATGGTGACAACAATGAGACTCTATGAGCATGGAGACCCAAGATGCCAAAACCAGAACAGATGATGAATTCTGCAGCAGAATGTACTGGCTACCCCTCCTTGTGGTCATATGAGTATCAAAAATGATCTTTCATTAGAGCAGGAAGATAATTTTACTGATTCCTATCTTTGAAAAATGACAATTCTTTCATAGTTCATAAAGACTCAAGAACAATAAAAAGGACTTAATTTTAGCATGTCTGTGTTGAACAAGCATTAACTTGCTTCTTTTTTTTCCTTTATACTAAATCTAAACTCATTTAAAATTGAAAATGATAACTCATTAGTTTCAATAATTGATACACTCAATGCAAGACAATGGTCAATAAGAGATGGTCTTGTACCTAGTCAGTGCTCCACAAATCCTTGATAAAGTAAATGAAATTCATGTAGGAAAGACTGCTTTTCACCCAAACTCAGGTAATTTAGTGCATGCAAAGAAGGAGATAGGTAAAGATGAAGAGGCTGAATTTTCATCTCAACTTGGTTTTCTTCTCTCAATGTTAAGCACCCTGGTGTGGTGCTAACAGTCACCTGCTTTTTTTTCACTTTTTTCTTTGGGAGGGGAAGGGTCCTATCTTCTAATTTTTTTCAATTGCCCACAGGGCTTATGCCATTACACATTGCCCAGAGAACCATAGGAACCTTGGTTGCTAAGAAACCACTGAATTTCCCTGATGAAGAGCACCCCAGTAAGCTTGGGTTGAATAGAACAAATGCTGCCGAAAAAGAAACACAAGTTTATGAAGTTACAGTTACAATTTTTTAAACTCAGGCTTCTCTGAATGTTCAGTGAAGTCCTTTCATAAGAGAAAATGGTTCCTGATCTCTAAAAAGGACATCATGTACTCAGTAAAAAAGAGCCAAATATTTCTATAATACGATCCAATTCATTGAAGTGGAGAGATTCCTCCAAGGAGAAGTGATTGATGGGTGATAGGGATATATGAAGGCAGATGGAAGCTATGAAATCAGTGACATTGCCGATTTTGCCTGTGTAGGAGGTGGGTCCAGGCATGAAACTAGAGTGGGAGGCCATCTCGTTATTTATCAAATAAGCAGATAGTTGATGATGATGATGGTGATGATGATGATGATGGTGATGATGATGATGATGGTGACGGTGATGATGGTGATGGTGATGATGATGATGATGATGATGAAGATGATGGTGATGAGGGTGATGAGGGTGATGGTGGTGATGGTGATGGTGATGATGGTGATGATGATGATGATGATGATGATAATGATATTGATAGCTAGCCCTTATACAGTACTTACCATGTGCCAGACATTTAAAAAGTGTCATCTCATCTGAGCCTCACAACAATCCTATGAGGTAGATATTATTGTTTTCTCCATCTTACAGTTGAGGAAACCAATGCAAACAGAGGTTAAGTGACTTGGCCAAGGTCACAGAGTGAGAGCTAAGAAGCATCTGAGGCTGGATTTGAACTCATGTCTTCCTGACTCCAGGCCTGGCACTTTCATTACCATGGGACAATGTGGAAGGAATACAAAGTAACCACAAAAGTTAAAGAAGTAAATGAGAACATGAGTAGAAAAGTCAGAGAGACAAACTGCCCTTCTCCTCATGTGGGTCACTAGTATTATATATGCCAAGGATCTGTGTAAGCCCATTCTCCCCTTTCAACCCCTCCATGCTTCTCAATTCTGCTAACTAAAGAAGAACTGTTGACTTCTTCACTGCTCATAAAACCAAATGAGGGGAGGTCTTATTGGCAGTATGTGAACTCCCCCCTGCCTTACTTAACTCAATTCCAGTGGGGAGAAAGCACATAAAGAACACTTGGGGAGATGTGGGTGCGGCACCAGCCCAGCGTCACAACTACCTAGCAAGAACTTTAGAATTAACCAATCATCAGGGATGCCTATTCAGGGACCCTGGGACCTAGAACTCCTCCTATTTTGTTTAATGTTAGATGCCCCTACTCCATTTTCCAAATGGATTGGATTAGATGACCTTGGGGAGCTTTTCAAAACCAAGATTTAATGATCACATGACATTATACATCCTGGAATTATATCAGTTTCATGGGCACAAAATATACAAAGAACGTCATGGCAATTGGTCAACTTTTTTTTCCCCCATTCTGGTTATATTTGAGGTTGGGAATTCTTCATTATTTGGGATTGTCTCTTTCTATTTGTATTTAGCATAATTAAAATTGAGCTGAAACAATGGAAATTAATTCTCCCTGCTCTAAAAGTAAAGAAACAGAAAAGAAAGTAGAGACTAGTCCAGCAGCAAATTGCTTACTTCAACAGCATTAATAGCCGATTCCAGGTTTCACAAATGAACACAAATAGCTCTTTTTTTCCCCTTTTCCTGACATTTCATTTTTCTTTTCCCTTCATAGGAAGAGAGAGAGAGAAAATAGAGATGCTATCCCATTGTTGAGAAGGATTTCAAGCCTCTGTTCAACTCAGACCGTGTGAGAAAGGGACATACTTTAACCCAAATTACCAATTTTTAGATTTGAAAAGGTCCTCAGTGATCATCCAGTCCATTCCATGCCAAAAAGTAATCTCCATCACAGATTAGGAAGTCATACAATCTCTTCTCCATAGAACAACCCACCACTGCTAGAGGTTGCCTGTCCTAGTTATGAACAGCTTCAATTGTTAGGGAGATGTTCTTGATATAAGATTTGCCTTTTCCTCTCTGTAACTCCCACCATTTGGTATCAGTTCTGCCTAGTGTGGACAAAGAAAACAAGTCTCATCCTTCCTGTAATACTTGAGGACAGTTATCACATCCCACCCGAGCCTTCTCTTTTCCTGGCTCCCCATTTCCCATTCTATCAAACAATCATGATGTCACATGGACTCTAGGCTAACACCATCTTGATTGTCCTCTAGTGGCTATTTAGCATACTTATCAAGGTGCCAAGTAAAGTGAGTGGAAGCAGAACATTATACGCAGTAACAGACACATTGTGCAATGACTGACTTTTAGACTTCACCCTACTCAGAAATGCAAGGATTGAAGACAACTCCAAAAGACTTGCGATGGAAAATACCATACGCGGGGGGGGGGGGGGGTGGAGCCAAGATGGCAGCGTAGCAGCAGCGACATATTGCAGCTCTCACATAGCCACCCCAAAAAACCCATAAAATATGACTCTAAACTAATCCTACAACTCTAAAATGCACACAAATATACTTTCCACTAAAGTCAGCTCAGCTACGAGGAACCATATCAGCACTGCGAACCAAAACCAGCCTGGCCTGAAGCCCTAGCTGAGCCCTGGGGGTGGCTGGATGGGAGGAGTGGAGGAGCCTTGGATTAGAGGCAGATGCAAGCAGCGTTCAGAAGTAGGTCAGTGGGGTTTGCAAGGTCTTGGGTGAAAAGCTGTCTGGCTGAAATGCCTCCAGGGTGGGAAAGCAAAAGGCAGAGGTTTTGCAACTGCCTCAGCATTGCAGCTTCCACGCCCATGGCCTGCAGACAGCACAGGGACTAAGCAATTGTTCAGAGGCCAGTGCACTTGCGTTGAGTGGCCTGGATCCGGATTGTGGTATTGGGCTTTCAGTCCTGGAGTCTTCATTATCCAGTGAACCTGAAGTAAGTAGGAAAGGGACCCAGCACCTTCCTGAGAGCTATGGCAGCCAGGAGGACCCCAGCGATTTGGGACAGAGCTTTCTGTCCTGGAAGCAGAGCCCCACAGAGATTTAAAAAAAAAATCACAGACTGATCAACCATGAGTAAGAATAAACATAAGAGGCAAAGTAAGAACAGCAACCAAACCCTAGATTCCTTCTTTGGGGAAAAGAAGGATCATGGCAAAGAGAGGGAGGAGGAGAGTGCAGCCAGAGCACCCCCACCAGGGGCCTCCAATTAACATGAAGAATGCCTTAAAGCTAGAGATGAGCTGAAGAAGAATTTTCAAAACCAAATAAGAGAAGTGGAAGAAAAATTGGGAAGAGAA
>CM053584.1:10194673-10208951 GCA_028627135.1 Pseudochirops cupreus
CCCCCCCTGGATGAACCATTTCTAATACGATCTCTTTACATGTCATCTATCATTCCCTTTCTCAAAATATTTTGCCACAGCCCCTTATAAAGGAAAATATCTTCCCTATTGATCGAATTCATGCTTCCACACATCAAAACCTTCCTCCTTTCATGAAGTTTCCTTGACTTTCCATAGTAAGTGGAACACTTACACCTCTTTGCTTTTTGAAAAATTCAGAAGACTGAAATGTAACAGGGAAAATGTAAAATCAGTAAGGGTTCAAAAGAGTCACTTTCACAAGCTCAAGTTAGTGAAAGTATGGCCCAACCATAGTTTGTGAGAAAAGAATCTCCGACTTTGAATGGAAGCCAAACTTCATTATGAATTAATGGTGTGATATGGCAGCCACAAAAACTAATTTGATGATAAGCTGTATTATGTGGGGCTGTAGGGCCCAGGGATGAAATAAACCAACCATATTCTGCCCCAGACAGACTATATATGCAGCATTGTGTTCAACTTGGGACACCATATTTCAGGAAAGACATTGACACAAACAAGTATATAGAAGAGAGGATCCAGGATGGTTAAAGACCTAGAAGACTACTTATATCATAAGTCATATAGGCACTGGAGAAATATGGCTGGAGGAAGAAAAAGCTTAGAAGAGACATGAGATATGTCACCAATATCTGAAAAAGTATCATGTTAAAACAATTGTTCTACTTGGTGCTGGAAGACAGGACTAGAACCAGTGAGTAGAAGAGGCAGAGGCAGATTTAGGTTCAACAGAAGGAGAAACTTCCTACCAATGAGACTGGTCCAAGACTGGAAAGGAATGCCTTGTTATGAGAGTGAATTCTCCCTTTACAAGGGGGATTTTCCCCTTATAAAACAAAAACTTAAATAGCTTAACACTGCACCAAGACTTTTGGAACATCCTGTATGTGTATGTATGTATGTATGTATATGCATGTACACATATGTACATATGTGTATGTATATAAATATTCGTGTAGTGAGGAAATGAAATCAAGAGTTAGTTACATAATAGCTAGCAGTTGACTAGCACTTTAATGTTCGAAAAAGTACTTCCTATATGTTATCCCATTTGGTACTCAGCACAACTCAGTGAGATGCTATTATTACTCTCTATTTTATAGAGGAGGAAATTGAGTCCAAGGAAGCTGAAGTGACTTCTCATGGGTACACATCCAGTAAGAACTGTTGTTCAGTTATTTCAATCATATCTGACTCTTTATGACCCCATTTGGGCTTTTCTTGACAAAGATATTGGAGTGGTTTGCCATTTCCTTCTCCAGCTCATTTTACAGATAAGGAAACTGAGGCAAACAGTCCTCTAATCCTAGACCTGCCCAGGGCTCACCCAGCTAGGAAGTGTCTGAAACCAGATTTGAACTCATGAAGATGAATCTTCCCAACTCCAAACCTGGCACTCTGTGCACTATGCTGCCACCTATCTGTCCTATTAGAGGTAGGATTTGAATTCAGATCTTTCTGACTCCAAGTCTAGTCCACTAATGACTGAGCCACTTAGCCTAGTTATGACTCTGCTAGCTTCATTCAGGCTGGCTATACTGTAACAGGAAGCCCTAAGAAGCCATGCCCATGGATGGTCATTCAGTAACTGATACCACCAGGGCTTCCTCTCTTACTATCCTCCTTCCAGAGGGTTCATTGGTGAGAGGTCAAGTCAACATGAGGCTAAAATATATTCATGATGAAGAACTATCAGATTAGCTCATTGTCCTGCCTGGAGTCCAAACAAAAGAATCAGGAATAATTCCCCATTTGATATTCATGCCACAACATCTCATTTTTGTTTTATCCCTGAAAATAGCAGCAAAGCTTCCAAAAAGCCATGCCAGCGTAAGGGTAGAGGAATTCACAGCTCATCCTGCTCCCTGGAAAGGAAAAAAAATGATGGATTGCCTTGACCAAAGATGAAACAGATGCTCATCTGAAATCACATCATTTTAGCCCAGAAAACAAACCTATCTTGGGGCAGCAGAATTCCACTCAGCATCTCCTAAGGAATTCATGCAAGCACCTAGAATTTTGCTTTTGCTCTGACCTAATTCTGAGGAGCTGCTGCTGCTGCTGCACAAGGCATATTTGCAAATCCTGGTTTCAGGGCAGTGTGGGTAAATTCTGAAGTGAAATCAGTTCTGTTTATTCAACAGAAATGTTGCTAATTATTTTTTGCTCTGTTGGAAATTACCTTTTTTTCTTCCCCCAGTACACTTAGAAAAATACCCCATTCTTTCCATCAATAGAAGGAAGCTTCAGGGTAGAGTTTCTTTTTCCAACACAATGACTGCCAGAAAAGTAAATTTCAATGATTTTATAAACATATGATAAGAACAAATTAAATTAAAAAGAGAATTATGAAAGAATAGTGTTGGTACTATTGATATAAATGGTTTAAAATGAGGCATCTAATGCTATCTGTACTTGTTGAACTCCTAAAGAATTAGGCAATTTAATTCACTTGAGTTTCACAGATTTATTAAATACCTATGATGGCAGGCCCTGTTGTAGACATTAGGAATCACAAGACCAAAAAACAAAAGAACAGTCCTTGCCCTTGAGGGACTGAAATTCTACTTGATTTAAGTAGCTGTTTTTTTTTTTTTAATAAGTTTTTCATTTGTCAAAGTCCAGACATGACCAATAACATCTTTTAGTCTGATCCCCTGGATAATTGATGATTGATGACTGCTTCCACAGCATCCTCTATCTCATGGTCACTCCCTAGGAGCAGCACAGGGACATGATCATGCAGGAATACATGAAGGAGTTATGGTCTTGGCAGAATGTGAAATATTTGGTTGGGGCCACTGTATAAGAACTGTGTAGAATCTATGCCCTATAATCTAAGTCACTGAAATGTAAACACCATGAGGACAGGAGCTATTTTTCCTTTGATTTTTGTCCCTAGTGATCAGCACACAACTAGTAACTGGTTAACTAATACTTGCTGATTGAACAGTCTTAGAGAGTTGCTTGAGATACAGGTCAAGTGACTTGACCAGAGTCACACAACTATTAAGTGCTGGTAAGATTTTTGACTCCTAGTCCAATAGTCTATATCCTATTGCCTACTAGTAGTAGCCTTGACTAACTTGTCATAGAGTCTGTCTCATTTTTTCAAATGGGAAGACTGGGGCTGAGAAAGAAAAAAATGATTTACCCAATCATACAGCCAGGCTTAGGCAAGATCCAGACTCAGAGCTCCTCGACTCCAAAGTCTGTTCTCTATCCACTCTGCCACCTAGATGAGAAATCTTTCTTTGTCTAAGATTTGACTGTTAATATTTCTCACTTTGGGGGAATAACAGTAATTAGAACTAGCATTTTTATAGCCCTTCGATGTTGCAAAGCCCTTCATACGTGTTCTTTCATTTAACCCTCACAACCACCCTGTGAGGGAGGTGCTATTCTTATTCTCATCTTACAGTGGAGGAAACTGAGGCTGAGTGGCTAAGTCATTAGCCTAGGGTAACACATCTTGTGAGTGTCTGGGACAGGATTTGAACTTAGGTCTTCCTGACTCCAACCTCCATTGCTCGAACCAATGTACTACACTGCAGTTCATTCAAAGATTGCATCAAGCCACGTGTCTTATATAAGGACTTTCTTGTCTTGCACAAAGGAGAAGCTGGATGACCATTTGCTAAAATGATTTGGATTCAATTATTTCACAGAATCAGATTCAGAACTAGAAGCAATTTGGTCCAACCTATTGTTGAACAAAAATTTCCCACAACACCATACAAGTGAGTATCCAGCTGAAAATCATTGGAGAGAAAGACCTCCTCACCTTCTGAGGCATCTCCTTCTGCTTTTAGATGGCTCAAATCACTAGGAGATTTTGCCCTAAATTCAGCTGAAGTCTACCTTTTCATAAATTCTGCTCCCCCTCGCCAGTGGTCTGCAAATTCAAGCTGTACCATAACATGCCAGGTACCTTGGAGAGGGGCTAGTTGTTCAGGTTAGGAATTGCCCTCTGGTGTCTGAGGTCCCTTTCCATTCTGATACCTTGGGATGCAGGTCTGTTCATACCTTTGCTAGACACACCATAAGTAGTTCTGGGGTCACAGGTTCATAAAAACTGGGCTAGTAAGAAAATTTCAGGGAGGAGGAAATTTTTTGCTTTCATGGTGCACTAAAATTGCCTCCAGATCTCAAGGGAAAAATACTTCCAGGCTTAATAGCTGATTCAACTTTGGGTGACTCGGTGGCCTGTGGTTAATTTTGACCTTTTCCAACCCTCATTACAATGTTCAGTATGCAGCGTACAAGCTAAATAAAGAAGATACTCCTAATCATTTCAGAAGGTTCAACAGGATACAGACTGTCTGTCCCAAGGCAGATGACTTTTTGAAAGAGTTCCTCCGACAAAATGACAAAATGAGATCTGCGTCAGACAATGACTTCAGACTTGGACTATGAGAAGCCATTTGTTCTGAGATTGTTGAGAAATTGGCTTTCGTGAGATTCATCAAAGAAGAGCTCATCCAAGGAAATAAGGCATTCCTTGACACAAACTTGTCTTACACTCCCTCAGTTTTGACCTGGGGGTG
Organism: Pseudochirops cupreus; assembly: GCA_028627135.1. Lineage (NCBI taxonomy): Eukaryota > Metazoa > Chordata > Mammalia > Diprotodontia > Pseudocheiridae > Pseudochirops > Pseudochirops cupreus. Next base: position 10,199,263 of record CM053584.1, read on the forward strand.
CTTACCTGGGAGAAGGGCAAACTTAGAGGAGCACCCTAGCTGTCCCTGAATATTTAAAAGGATGCCAGGTGGTCTGCCTGGCCTCATGTGAAGAACTAGGAGTCCGTCAATAAACATTTGTTCAACTCCTGCTGTGTGCCAGGCATTGAGTTAGTACTGAAGATACAACAATGGGCAAATAACAATCTCTGCTCTCAAGGAGCTTAGTCTAATGGGAGAGGCAACATGAAAACAACCACATAAGAACAAACAAACTGTATAGAGCATAAATTGCAGAGTCAACAGAGAGAGAGCACTAGTGTCGAGGGGGAGCAGAGAATGTGTCCCACAGAAGGTGAGATTTTAGCTAGAATTTGAAGGGGGCAGGGAAATCAGGAGGGGAAGATGAAGCAGGAGAGTATTCCAGGCATGGGAACAGTCAGCAGAGATGCTTACATCAGGAGGATAAATGGAGGGAGGTCGCCATCAATGAATCCCAGAATGGGATTGGGCGAGATAAGAAGCTTGGAGAAGAAAGGAGAAGCCTGGCTACCAGAAATAAGGAACTGATATTCCCTCTGTAGCCCAGCCCTGCTAAGAACTGAGCTATGTTCAGTTCTGGCAGCCACATTCAAGGATGCAGAGTGTTTAGAAAGGGGGAAGCAAAATGGTGAAGGGTGTTCATGGGAACTGGGAAGCAACAATAGATCTAGAGTTAGATTTCTTGGGTTCAGGTCTCTCCTCTGCGACCTAGTCCATGTGTGACCTTGGGCAAGTCAGTTAAATTCAGTGGATCTCAGTTTCCTCATTTGTAAAATGATGGGGTTGGACTAGATGACCTCTAAGGGGTCGCATGGTGCTAAATCTCTGATCCTGTGACCCAAAGATCCTGAGGCCATGTTATATAATTATTGCTTAAAGAACTTAGGATGTTAGCTTCAAGAAAAAGAGACGGGAGGGAATAAGCATTTACATGGTACCTACTGTGTACCCAGCCCTGCACTAAGAGCTTTTATAAATATTATCTCACTTGATCTTCACAACAAGGCTGTGAGTTAGATATGGTTTTGTAGTTGAGGAAACTGAGGCAGATAGGGGTTAAATGACTTGCCCAGTCACACAGATAGTAAGCATCTGAGATCAGATTTAAACTCAGGTCTTCCTGACTCCAGGTCCATAACTCTATCCACTGGCCTGGGTAACTGTGAGGTGGAGGGACAGAAAAAGCATTGTCCATGACAGCTGTCTTCATGAACTTGAAGGATATAATGTAGAAGAAGTACTTGACTTGGTGTGTTTGGATGCAGAGGGTGGTTTCCCCATCACAAGAGAGTTTCAGAGAAATGCTGGGTATGGAGGCTCCTCCTGGTACAGGTTAGATTAATGACATTTGAGGTTACCTCAAGACTGATATTTTGAGAATTTTCAATGAGAGTAAGATGGTATTTTAACTTCTTGTATAGGAAAAACTCACTTTAAAAGAAAAGTAAAGATGGCTGCCAACACACTGGATAGATTCCCTTTGGTGAAATTATGGGAGGACAAGTTCAAGAGTAGAATAAGATAGGTGGACACTAAGATGGGTTGAAATAACTTGGAGGGTATGTCTAAAATGATGAGATCATAGATCCATTTAATTATCTGAGTCCTAGTCTCACAAACCAGGAAAGTGACATGTGTACAACATCCCTGCCTTTAAACAAAGCATTTAATAAATTGTCTCATGATAGAGACCTTGGCAGAAATCAATGGAGGTTGGAGAATATGTAACTTGTTGAGCTATAACTAAGAAAAAGTTGATTAACAAATTTATGGGTAAATGAAGGGAATAAACACCTACTACGTGACAGGCTCTGTGATGATGTGATTTGATCCTCACAGCAACCCTGGGAGGTAGGTTCTAAAATAATCTCAATTTTACAGATGGGCAAACTGAAACAGATAGGGGTTAAATGATTTGCCCAGGACCACACAGCTAGTATCTGAGGTAAGATCTGAACTCAGGCCTTCCTGACTATAGGTTTAATATTCTATCCACTGTACCATCTAGCTGTCCTTATGGGAGGTTTCAACATTATAGGATTTCAGAGATTTAATGGACCATAAGAATCACTGATAATCTAGTGGGATTCCGGTATTTGCCCAGTTCTTAGTCAAACATTCATAGAAAGTAGTGATTTTAAAAAAAATATTCATTGATATAGTTAATTTTTGCCTCAGCTACACTTTCTCTGTTCTCCCAGAAATTTACTTTTTTATAAGAAAAACAAAACATTTTTTTAAGAGCAAAAAGAAAAAAAATAAATCAGTACATTGAAAAAAAAAACCTGACATAGCATGAGATATAGAATTGCTACCTTGGCATGAGGAAGTGGTCTCATCTCATATCACTTCCTTGGGGACAATATGACTCTTTGTAATTTCAAAACATCCAATTCCTATTGGTTTGTGAAGTTGTTGTTGTTTTTTCAACTTATATTGTTGTAGCCATTATGTATGCTGTATTCCTGGTTTTACTTACTTTATTCTATATCAGAGCAAACAAATCTTCATTCAAGACACACACATGTGTATATATAGATGTGTGTATATATACACACCAACATACATACATATATGTGCATATGTATGTTTATACATGTATAACTATATACATATTGATACCTATTTACACACAAAACTAACAGAAATATATGATTAAAGTCATTCCCCAATAGATAAATGATCAGGAGATAGGAATAAAAATTCTTGAAAGATGAATTATAAATTATTTAAAATACCATATGAAAGACTGCTCCAAATAAATTTTAATGCAAAGTGAAAATCAAAATAACCCTGACATTTCACCTCACATCCAGCAAATTGCCAAAGATGACAAAACCCAGAATTCATCAATGTTATCATGGTTATACAAAGACAGACGCAATAATGCATTATTGGGGCATCACCCTTCTCCCAGTTCCTCAGGTTCACAACTTAGGACTCATTCTACATGCCTCATTCTCTTTCTTATTCTCCCCTCATATCCAACCTATTGCCAAGACCTATTTATTTCACCTCTGCAACATTTCTTGTAGATTTCACACATCTCCTTTGCAATATCTGTTGTAGATTTCACCCCCTTTGCAACATCTCTTGTACATCTCACCCCCCCACACACACACACTTGCTACATCTCTTTTAGATTTCACCTCTGCATCATCTCTTGATAGTCTTCCTTTTTTCTGACACTGCCTTCTCACAGGTGTGGACCCTCACCACCTCACATCTGGATTATTGCAACAGCTGCTGGGAGTTCTGCCTGCCTCAAGTCCTTCCCCAATCCAGTCCATACTCTCTGCAGCCTCCAAAATGGTTTTCCTGAAGTGCATACTATATCATTACCCCATCTACTCAATAAATTCCAGTGGCTCTGTCACTTCCAGAATCAAATAAATATCTTCTATTTGGCATTCAAAGTCCTTCATCAGTCAACCTCTTCCTTCATTTCCAGTCTTTTAAACCCTTCTGCCTGTCTTGTGATCCAACGAGACTGGCCTGCTCAAAACAAGACGGTCTATCTCTCAATTTCAAGCATTTTTTCTCTAATTGATTCTCTTGCCTTAAGTATTTTCCATCTTCCTCTCCATCTCCTAGCTTTCCAGGCTTCTTTTAAACCCCAATTAAAATTCTATCTTCTACAAGACTTTTTCAATAGCTCTTAATTCTAATACTTTGCCTCTCTTAATTATTTCCTATTCATCCTTTCTATGGCTTGTTTGAACATATTTGCTTGCTTGTTGCTCATGTCCCATGAGATTGTAAGGGTCTTGAGGGCAGGGACTGTCTTTAGCCTCTTTTTGTATCCTCAGCACTTAGCACAGTGCCTGGCACACAGTAGGGATTTTAATAAATGCTTGTTTACTGACTTTCCACTATGGAAAACAACGTGAAATTCTGTAAAGAATGTGATTGAAATGTATATCCCCTTTGACCAAGATGTTCCACTACTTCGTACATATCCTGAAAAGATTACTGATAAAAAAGAAAAGTCTGATATATATCAACATATTTATAGCAATACTTTGTGTATGAGTGGTAACAAAAAACTGGAAACAAAGCTGATTAATATGGATTGGAAAATATCTAAGTAAATTATGGCGCATGGATGCAATGGAAGAAAAGAGGCCTTTTGTTAATTTTGTTTTGTTTTGTTTTTTGCAGAATAAAATAATCTTTTGAGAGCCAGAAAGGACATCAGAGGCCATCTAGTCCCATCCCCTTACTTTATAGATGAGAAACTGGGCCCAGAGAGGGGAAGGAAGTTACCCAAAGCCCCACATGTAGTGCCAAAGCCAAGATTGGAAGATAAGTCTCCTAACTTCAAATTCAGAACAGTTTCTAAGGAACTGGGAAATTGGAGCCAAGAAAGGGAAGGGACTTCCCTAAAGTCATCTGAGGAATAAGTGACTGAGTAAGATCTCTCTCTCTCTCTCTCTCTCTCTCTCTCTCTCTCACACACACACACACACACACACACACATGTTGTGAAAAATAGTTGGTTTCAATAGGACTTTTGTGGGATTCCTATATATGAGATCCATGCAAAACAGTGGAGTCTCTAGTTAAAAGGAATGGACATTTTAATCATTTTCTTTACATAGTTGTAAGCCTCAGGTCCCTGGATTTATCTGTTTCAACATTATTTGCAAATGAAAGATGAAAATATTAATAGCAGTCTGATAAGCTTCTCAGGTGAGATCAAGCAGAGAAGCACTACCAGGGAAGACAGACACCGGATTCTAGAAGATCTTGACAGGATGGAACACTGGTCCTTGGAGACCAGATGGAATTTAAAAGGCTAAATGTAAAATCCTGTACTTTGGTTCAGAAAATCAATAGCAACCCTCCAGAATAAAGAAGATGCCATTTAACAGGAGATCCTCAGAGACATGCTTTGATTCTAAGTGCAGAATGAATCAACAATCTGTTTTTGCTACCAGAAAAATAACTGGAACATTAGAGTGTAGACAACAAAGGAGATCTAAGCTCCATACTATGTTGCTTCAGCAGATGGAAGATAAAACAGACGACACTTGATCTTTTTGGCTCCAAAGGGCTGTTACAGGAAAGATAATTTCAGTTACCCACAAGGAAGAACTTCCTAATAATTAGAACTGCCCCAAGATGAAATGAGCAACCATGTAGAGTTAGTGAGGTGTCTGTTAGTAGATCCTCAACAAAGGTTAAATGGCTGTCTTCCAACAATGTTGCAGGAGGATACATTGACTGGATATTAGTTTTCACAAGACAATTCCAAGGTTCCATCCAGCACTAAGGTTCTTTCACTTACCTACATGTCCTCCATCTAGGAGGTAAATTTCATAAGAAAACTATCCTGGCCATACATGAAACAAAATGGATGTGTCCACACTGAGAAATAATTTCATTCTTTCTTTTTAAGAACTGTATACTCTCTCCTACTTGGGTTTCCATGACAATGGACTCTGCTGATTCTCCTTAACCTATCTGATTGCTCCTTTGCAGTCTCCTTTACTGAATCATCTCTGCATTCTTCCCATTATATATAAGCTCTTTGATCAGATAAATGCTCAGGTCTCTACCAAATCCAAAGGTTTGTGGATTTATGGAAGAAAAAGGCTTATAATTAATAGGTCATTTAAGCATACCCACAGCAAGAAAACATGGTCAATAGAGTTAATAGAGTGATGGCTTTGAAGTCAAGACCTCTAATACACACTAGTTATGTGATCTTAGATGAGTCAATTAATTTTTCATGGTACCAGGCAACTCTTTAAGACTATATATTGCAAAGTAGGTGCCAATCTGGATTGGCAGAGGGATTTTCCCACTGGGAATTCCCTATACCAATGAAATCACAGGCTCAATACTAAAACCCAACCAATCAACCAACCAAATCCCAAAATATGGTTTTCTCAGAAATACTCTCATAATGTTCTAAGTTGTTGTGGCAAAGAAGGGGTATACGATAGGCACAGGGCACAGCTTTCCACCACATTGGAAGAACACAAAGAAAACAAAATCAAATACAGCATATACATACAGTACTTCCAGGGCTACTTGACTGTAATATATGGGGAACTAGCTAACCTAAGCACCATTTTCTCTAGCTCATCATCAAGGCAGATTGATCCAAGTCTGACTCTGCCTGCAGCTTAGAAGTATTAGAGCAACTTACGAGAGACCAGAATCATCCCCTAGGCTACTTTTAAAAACTAAATTTTAGTGGATCTAAAGCTTGAAAGGCCATTAGAAGTCATCAAGTCTATATTTTACAAAGGGGTTTAATAGACCCAGAATGATAAGTGACTTGTTCAGATAACACATACAGAAAGTATTGGAAATGGGATTCAAACCCGGACTCCAACTCTGACAGTCCTTCAATACCACAATGCCTCTCCTTGCACATGGAAGGAGTCTGGTAATATTTCATTCAACTTTTAAGTCCATAAAATACTTTCTGCTTCTACCACTAAGTAGTCAAGTCAGCTGTATGTCTCATTTTCCTCATTTGTAAAATGACTAGATGATGTCAAATTCTCCTTCCAGATCTAAAATTGTAAGATACTGCACAAGAAAAGCAATCCCCCAAGAGGGGGGCAGAACTTCCAAAGGGAGATGTTGCTGCTGGGGAAGATGTGTAAAGGCAGGGATGCTTTTTCTTTCCCACTGGCCCCTTAATAAACCTTGGATAAAATGCAAACTCTTCTATGATCTGGCACCTTCTTCCCTTTCTAAAGTTACCTCACATAGTTTCCTTTTGTAGAATCATGATTTAATTCAATTTGATGAATATTGATTAAGAGCTTAAGAATCCTAGTTGAGAGGAAATGTGGAATAGTAAGAAGTATTTGGGTTTTAATGTAAGAAGATATGGGTTAAATATGAGTTCTGGAACTCATTGCTTCTGCGACCTTGGACAAGTCATGATCTCTGGTTACCCTGTCCTTATCCTTAGTAAATCATTATTCTCACTGAAGGGAGAGACTTGGGCTCACTGGCCTCTGAGATCTCATCCAACTAAACCTATGAACCTATTCTCTACCAAGTTCAAGGTCTGGGAATAGAAAGACATGCAACAAATATTCATTGCTCTCAAAGAGAAAGAACATCCAGCTGGGACCCAACAGATTTGGATGGAAATAATAGATAAGAAAACACAAAATAGATACAATACCATTTCAGAAAGGATGCACTAATAACTGAGGGAAATAAGAAAACTCTTTTGTGGGGCATTAAATAACTGAAAGAATGAATGACTTTGCTTATCATTTTCCTTGCTAAAATTCCTTTAGTCTAATCTCTGTCAATCGACTGATGAATCAATAAACATTTATTAAGCAACTACAAAGTACCAGACACTGTGCTAAAAGCTGGGGATACAAAAAGAGGCAAAATACAGTTGCTGCCTTCAAGGAGCTTACAATCTAATCTAGTAATAATGAAACATGGATTCACCCACTTCCATATCTTTGTACAACTTTGAGATTGCTTTTGTTTGTTCCAATCCAATCAAACATTTATCAAGCATATATTGTTGCCCAAATACAGTGTATAGTTGGATAGTGTACGGAACACAGAATCAAGGGGGGAAACATTCCCTGCCTTCAAGGTTCTTACAGGACTCAGTTTTTTTTATAACTTCATAGGCAGGAAATGTATGAAGGCATTGATGAAGCCAGGGGGTCGGAAAGTGGTCAGTGGAGAAGCACTGGTTAATAGATGTTTTAATCCTGAAGTCCATGGCAGTGCCCACAACTCTAATTAGCAATGATTTTACTGTGAATGTGGCTGAGCAGGGGAAGAACTTTATGTTTTCCTTCTCATTCAAAGGGTTCTTTTCTGAATGAAGAGGTCCCATCCTAATTCCTTCATTAATGGCTATACCTTTAAGCGGGGCAAAAAAGAGGATACACTAACTCCAAAGTCTGACAGTCAACACTTTGAAATATGGTGATTCACTCCACTGTCATCAGGAATGAATGACTTGAATGCTATAATATAAATATGTAGTATTTTGTACAGTGATAGGACAAAGCAAACTCTTTGTTACAACATTGTGAAAAAATGTTTTTAGGGGTGGAGCCAAGATAGCATAGTAAAAGCAAGAACTTGCTTGAGTTCCCACTCCAACCCACCTCCAATACCTGTAAAAAATGACTCTAAACAAATTTTACTGCTACAAAACCCACAAAATGACAGAGAGAAACAAATCTCCCACTGAAGGCATCCTAGCAGGACAATAGGAAAGGTCTATTGCACTGAAGTAAGAGCAGAGCACAGTCCCTGATGAGCTGCACTGGCCCAGACTCACAGCATAGACTGACCATCAGCAGAACTCAGGAGATTGATTTACTGGCAGTTGTGGTAGTTTCCAGACTTCTCAGCCCATAAATGCCTAAGAGAAAGTGAAAGGTCAGCGGGGAACTCTATTGGAACTGAGTGAGAGAGGAGCATGGTTCAGTCCTGCCCCCGGGGCAGTAGAGGTGGCAGTGGCAGCTGCAGTTACTGCCATGTGGCTTCATCCTGAGCTCCAGGCCTACAGATCAGGGGGACCAAGTGACTACTGAGAGGATAATTGCTCTTACTTTGACCTGCTTGGATCTGGGTTGCAGTCTTGGGTGGTGGTCCTGGAGTAAGGAACACTAGCATGACAGAGTTTGTGGCAGCTGTAGAGAGGGTGTCCCCCTCACAGCTCTGAGGTAGTTGCCTGGAAAAAGCTCTGATAATATCTGTGCAAAACCCTAGAAATTTGAGACACAACACTCTCCACTCTGAAGGAAGAGTACTACCATGGCAAAGAGCTCAAAAGCCATGTAATTGACTGGCAAGATGAGCAAACAAAGGAAGCAAAATCAAACTATAGAATCATTTTTGGTGACAAAGATGATCAAAGCATAGAACCAGAAGAAGACAGCAAAGTCAAAACTCCTGCATCAAAAACCTCCAAGAAAAATATGAACTGATCACAGGGCATGGAGAAGCTCAAAAAGGATTTTGAGAATCAAGTAAGAGAAATAGAAGAAAAATTGGGAAGAGAAATGAGAGTGGTGCAAGAAAATCATGAAAAGCAAGTCAACAGCCTGCTTAGGGAGACCCAAAAATACACTGAAGAATATAACTCCTTAAAAACTAGACTAACTCAAATATTAAAACAGACCCAAAAAGGAAATGAGGAGAAGAATGCCTTAAAAAGTAGAATTGGCCAGATGGAAAAGGAATTTCAAAAACTCACTGAAGAAAATAATTCCTTCAAAATTAGATTGGAGCAAATGGAAGTCAATGGCTTTATGAGAAATCAAGATATTCTAAAACAGCAAGCAAAATAAAAAAAAATAGAAGGCAATATGAAATATCTCAGTAGGAAAAAAAATACTGAACTGGAAAATAGATCCAGGTGAGATAACTTAAAAATTATTGGGCTACCTGAAGGTCATGATAAAAAAAAAAAGAGCCTAGACGCCATCTTTCAAGATATTATCAAGCAAAATTCCCCTGATATTCTGGAACCAGAGGGCAAAATAGAAATTGAAAGAATTCACTGATCACCTCTTGAAAAAGATCCCCAAAAGAAAACTCCTAGGAATATTATAGCCAAATTTTATAGTTCCCAGGTCAAAGAGAAAATATTACAAGCAGTCAGGAAGAAATAATTTGAGTATTGTGGAAACACAATCAGGATGACACAA
>CM053584.1:10209051-10221041 GCA_028627135.1 Pseudochirops cupreus
TAAGGGATCAAAGGGCTTGGAATATGATATTCTAGAGATTAAAGGAGCTAGGATTAAAATGAAGAATCACCTACCCAGCAAAACTGAGTATAATAATACTTCAGGGGAAAATATGGACATTCAATGAAATAGAGGATTTTCAAGCATTCTTGATGAAAAGACCAGAGTTGAACAGAAAATTTGACTTTCAAATACAAGAATCAAGAAAAGCATGAAAAGATAAATAGGAAAAAGTAATCATAAGGAACTTATAAAGGTTGAACTTTTTACATTCCTACATGGAAAGACATTATTTATAACTCATGAGATTTTTCTCAATATGAGGATAGTTGAAGGGAATATATAAGTATGTATACATGGGTATGTGTGAGTATATATATACACATACACACACATATATACATACATATACACATATACATATATGAGGGCACAGGATGAATTGAATATGAAGGGATGATATCTAAAAATTAAGATCAAGAGCTGTGAGAAGAGAAGGAGCTGGAAGAAGGAGAAAAGGAGAGACAGAATAGGGTAAATTATCTCTCATAGAAGAGTCAAGGGAAAGCTGTTACAATGGAGGGGAAAAGCAGGAAGGTGAAAGGGAATGAGTGAACCTTACTCTCATTGGATTTGACTTAAAGAGGGCATAACATTCACACTCAATTGGGTATCTTACCCTACAGGAAAGTAGGGAGAAGAGGATGAGAAGTGGAGATGATAGAAGGGAAGGCAAATTTGGGGAAAGGGAAGTTGGAAGCAAACATTTTTGAAAAGAGACAGGGTCAAAGGAGAAAATAGAATAAGTGGGAGGTAGGATAGGATGAAGGGAAATATAGTTAGTCTTTCACAATATAACTACTATGGAAATGCTTTGTGTAACTCCACATGTCCAACCTATATTGAATTGCTTGTCTTCCCACTAGGGATGGATGAGGAGCAAAGAAGGGAGAGAATCCGGAACTCAAAGTTTTAAAATACAAATGTTTAAAAAATTGTTTTTTACATGCACTCAGAAACTAAGATATATATGAGCAATGGGGTATAGAAATCTATCTTGCCCCACAAGAAAGTAAGGGGGAAGGAGTGTGGGGGAGGATATAAGAGAAAGCAGATTGGGGGAAGGGGTATTCAGTATGATTGCCATCTTGGGGTGGGGAGTAGGGGAGAGACAGGGAGAAAATTTGTAACTCAAAATCTTGTGGAAATGAATGTTGAAAACTAAAAAAAATAAATATTTTTTTAAAAAGAAAAATAATTTTTTGAGTAAAAAATAAACCTTAAACATTATTGACTCCAACTTCTGACTCAGTAGAAATCTAGAGGCAGCTGGTGATTCAGTGGATAGAGAACTGGCCCTGAAATCAGGAATACCTGAGTTCGCATCCAAACTCATATGCCTACTAGTTTTGTAATCCTGGACAAATTACTTCACCTCTGTTTGCCTCAGTTTCCTCAACTGTAAAATGAGGATAATAATACTAGTCAAACTGTTTCTTAAGGTTGTTTCAAGGATCAAATGAGATAATATGTGCAATAAACAGAGCACAGTGTTTATTGGTGGTATATAGTAGGCAGTATATAAATACTTATCTCCTTCCTCTTTTCCAAAAATGATGGATTTGGAGACAGCATCTGAATCCAAATCCCATCTTTGCTGGATGACTTTAAGCAAATTACTTTTCTCTAGGCCTTCATATCATGATTTATACAGTGAGAGGGTTGAATTTTATGACCTATAAAGTTCATTCTGACTGTACACCTGCGATCCAGTCTATAAAAGGAAGGGGATAATATCAAAGGACATGTAAAAACAGTTCTCAAAAAATTGGTGACTACTAACAACCATATAAAAAAAATCCAAATCTCTAATACTAAGAGAGATGCAAATTAGAATGTCTCTGAGATTTCATCTTGCACCTAACACACTGGTAAAGAAGACTGAAGATAGGAGTAGTCAATGTTGAAGGCATTGTGGAAAGGCAGTGTTATTAACACATTGTTGGTGGAACTGTGAATTGGTCCAAGTATTCTGGAAAATAATTTGGAATTGTTCAAAGAAAATGACTAAACTTTCCATACCCACTGATACCCAGAGAATTCACAGCTAGGTGAATTCTGCAAGGAATTCGAAGGTAAAAATAAAAGTTCCACATATACTGAAAATTTATCATATCATATTTTGTAGTGGCAAAGAACTGTCAATAAAGCCAGTGGCCATCAACTGGGAATAGCTAAAGAAATTGTGCAATGTCTTCATAACGGCATATTACTGTGAAATGTTGAAGATGATGAATATAGAGAATCATGGGAAGACTTATGTGAACTTAGGGAGAATGGAAAAGCAAGATATACAATGACTAAAATGATGAAAATGAAAAAAAATAACAGTAAAACAATAGAAACTAAAGACTACTAACCTTTGGTAACCAAAGTTGATGCCCAAAATGGCACATGATGAGGTATTTCCTCCCTTAACATAGAATGGATTAACTGTGGATGTGAAACATCAAAAATAATGCTAGGATTTTGTTGTTGTTGTTGGTGGGGGCTTAGGTGATCACTTCTGCTTAACCGTTTTTTTTCTCCTTACTCTTTGGTGGAAGGCAGAGGTGTCAGACATGTGCCCATTGATCACATGTGGCCCATCAAAGCTCCAGGAGTCCCAAAACAGATTTAAATATAATTGGTACATTTGAACAAAACAAATAAAAATAAATAAAACATGCAAATTCCATCTTAAAACTAAGTTAATATCAGGCCCATAGAGGTCTTATGTGGGGATTAGTGGTCCCCATTTCTATTTGCATTTGATACCACTATTGTAAAGGACAGCTCTCTGGGGGGAGATGTTCTGGAAAATGGAAGGAGTGCAAAACCAAAATATAGCAATAAAATGTATTTAAGTCAAAAGACTTGATGAGATACCTGCAAAAGTCCTTTCAACTCTATCATTTTCTGAACTCCTTCCAGACAGACACAGATCTATCAATCAACACTTTTTAGTGATGGTTCCACAAGCTATGGATTCACTTTAGTATAACCAGCCTTTGTTTTGAGTTCTTTCCACAAGGGTTCTGATCATGAGAGACAGTGTCAAATCCCCTGGGTAAGTGCAGATGTTCTGGGCCTGCAGCATATCTCTGATTTATTGGACTAGTAACCTTATCAAAATTGTATAAAGAGAGTTCTCTCTCATTATAAAATCTCAGACTTGGAAGGAACCTCAGAGCCAATTTAATATATCTTCAACTGAACAGGAGTTCTTTCTACAGTGAATCTGACAAGTACTCATCTGACCTTTGCCTAAGACTTCCAGTGATGGGGAGCCTGTCTACCTTCCAGGGCAGCCCGTTCCACTTTGACTCCCTGGAACTGTATCTTTATGTCAAGCCCAAAGCTGCCTCTCCAATTTCTATTTATTGTTTTCATTTCTGCTTTCTGGGATTAAACCAGAGAAATCATAGAATCATAAATTTAAAAGTGGAAAGGGCCAGAGAAGTCTTGTAAGACAACTCCTTCATTATACATATGAGAAATCTGAGACTCAAACAGGTTTAAGTGACTTATCTAGGATCTCTCTCTTCTCTCTCTCTCTCTCTCTCTCTCTCTCTCACACACACACACACACACACACACTCCTAATGAGGGATTTGAACTCAGGACTGCCTAACTTCAATATCATTACTCTCTCCCTCTTCTACGTGAGAGTCCTTTCAATAGTTGAAAACAACTATAATACCCTTTGATCTTTCTTCTCCAGTCTAAATAATTTGTTACAAATATTGTGAACTTAATCTCTGATCCTATAATGATCCCTGTGGGATGGTCACCCTTCCTCCGTTTGACTGTCTCTAAACCACCATTAATTTACATGGATGCCTGTTCTGCATCCCATTTGGGTTGAATGTTCATTCCTCTCCTGAGCTAAAATTGGTTTTGTTATAACTTCCATATGCTCATTTGAGTTCTCTCCTGTGAACATGCATTGAACAAGTCAACAACCACTTTCACAGGGTTAATAATGTGAAGTAAATATGTGAAGTATGTGAAGTAAACAAGCATTTATTCAGCACTCACAATGTGTCAGACCCTGTGCTGAACAAACACATGAAAGACAACCATCGTGTCTCTTCCAAGGTCAACATCTTTCAATCATTCCTCAAATAGTGTGGTGAGTAATTCCTCAATCTCTTGGTTTATCTCCTCCATTTTGTCAAAGTCTCTATCAAAATATGGCTCCCTGGCATAAACAGAACCTATAGAATCATGTCTGACTAGCATAGGACCATGACTTCTTGTGTTCTCAGCTCCTTTCTCAGTAGACTGTAAGATCCTTGAGGGCAAGGGCTGTTATACTTTTTGTCTCTTTATCTCCAGCGCATTGCATGGTACCTGGCATATAGAAGGCATTTAATACTTGCTGATTGAATTTGTCGGATGCAGCCAAATGATGTTTCTTCTACTCCAATATTTATCATCATGGTACAAAGGTGACCTTAAGTTCTTAAAGGTTATGCCAACAGATTACCTACTTAACAGGAAAGATTTAAACTGCAGGACTGAGGACAGACTCTATGTCTGCCCTTCAAGTACCATCTCAGCTAAGTTTAGAAAGAAACATGCCAGGCTGAGAAAGATGCTGCATTTTTTTTTTCATTAAGAACAATGCTCAAAAAATATCTAGTAGGTCACAGAGGGGAATAGATTCACAAAATTAAAAGCAAAATAGAGCCAGAGTTAAGAGAAAGCAATTTCTTGGGCAAGGTAGCGTTATATCCCCAGTGTCTAGCACAGTGGCTGACTCATATTACTCATGTTCTACAGACCTATATATGCTTCCTGATTTAAGAATTAAATGAATGAATGAACATTATCTGTATCTCAATAGCTTTCTGGCTAAATTACAAATTAAACAAATGAATGAATTCTATCTACAATTCTATTTTCCTATTGGTTGATTAGCCAAATTATCATTATCAATGTCAGTGGAGGGAGAACACCCATCCACAAAATTGCAGCTCCCCAAACTCTCAAAGCAAGATGGTACTAATATTTTTTAGCCAAAAGCATTCACATCACTGGAGATCATGAAAATGGGGGTCACCTAAAGCCACCAGATCTTTTTTTCTTTTACTTAAGGCATAGCTGAATCACCAACCTGTCCATTTACTGAGAGCCAAGGAGATTTAGTGAAGTCTTGCCACTTATTGATTTGTAAAAAGGTAAGTTTGCAGGAAAGTTTAGTCAATTACATTAAAGAGTCACCTCCTGTCAACAGCACTCAATGGCCCTGTTGGAATGTCATCCTTGGCCAAGAGAGAGGCACTTTCTGAGAGCAGCTTCCATGAATAGCACTGGAAAGTGGATCTGGATGGTAAGGGATTGAATTTTGTTAAGAAAACCAGAGTGGTGGCTGCTTTTTTCTTTTTGCCAAGACTTTTCTGTGCTTGGGGTTATTTGTTTGGCAAACCAATTAGCTGTTTTTCCTTTCCTTCTCCTGTGGGGCGTCTATCATGCAGGGCTGGAGACACTCTCCATGAAAATAGTCTGAAATGTTCCAATCTTTGCATACCAAATGAATGTGCAGACTGGGGCACTGAGCAGAGATACCATTTAGGGAAGTGTGCTCTTCCCCCTAAATATGTGCAAACTTCAAAATTAGCTCAGTGTGAACTTTACTAATGTGCCCCTCACCCCCTGGAGAAAATGAAGAACTTTGGTAACAGATGTTTCCAGGCAGGGAGAAAGCTCTGGCAAATCTCTCATTCTGCTAACATGGAACTAACGACTTTCTCCAGTGTGCCATCCATTCGGAATGATGGTGGATGGACAGGTTGAAGCTGTGCCAATGCAGGTGGTCTCTGGGCCTCAGTTGACTCATCTGGAAGATCCAAGGTTTCAACTAGATGAATTCTGAAAGAAATTATAGCACACAACTCCTTTGGTTTAACTATAGGAGGACAGAATTTGCAGTTGGCTGTCCTGAGTTCATATCTGGACTCTGCCACTGACTGCTTCCCTGAGCAAGTAAGTCACAACCTCTCCAGACCTTAGTTTCCTCAACTGCAAAAAGAGGAGGTTGAGCCTCTAGAATCCCTTCCAACTCAACCTGTGATCCTATGATCCTATGTGCCGAGCTATAGTCTTGTGTTGATCTAAGAGAGAATAATCTTGTGCTAATTAGGGTGAAAGATGCCTTGGTGGAGGGGGTGAAACATTGGACTTGGAGGGGGAAAAGTATTAGGTTTGTATCCTGCTTCTCACACTTGTTAGCTGTTTGACTCTAGTCAAATCCTTCAAAATTTATGTGCTTCAGACAACTCCCTAGCCTAGAGCTTGACTACAAAAACCTCCTGACTAGCTCAGCATATCACCATCATGCCTTTATCCATTTTGTCCATACTTTATAAACTTATCTGTGTATATAATTTCTCCAGATAGATTATAAGTTCCTTGTGGGGAGGCTTTCTCTCTCTCTCTCTCTCTCTCTCTTTCTCTCTCTCTCTCTCTTCTCTCCCTCCCTTAGTCTCTTCCTCATTCCCTCCTTTCTCTTTCCCTCCCTCTATCTCTCCCTTCCTTCCTTCCCTCCTTTTCTCTCTCCTTCCCTCCCTCCTTCCCTTCTTCCCTTCTTCTTTGTTTCTTTTGGGGTGGGGTGGGAGGAGTATCTCACTTGGTGATCTCATCAGCTCCCATGGGTTCAACTAACATTTCTATCCAGATAATTTGCAGGTCTATATATCCAGTCCCAATTATTCTCTTGAGTTCCAGTCTCAGATCAGTAGCTTGGATATCTCAAATTGGAAGGCTGGGAGACATTTCAAATTAAACATATCCATAACAGCCAAACTTGTTTTCTTTTACCCCAAATCTTCCCCTTTGTTCCAATTTTCCTATTATTTCTGAAGGTACCACTATCTTCTAAGACATTCAGACTTGCAACCTCAGTGTTGAGTACATGTGTGTATATATACACACGTGTATATCTATCTAGACACATGCATGTAAATATATATGTGTATATGTATAAATACAGATATGTATATATGTAAGCATCCATATAAATCTATGAAGTCCACACATACAAATACACACACACACACACATACACACACACACACACACACACACACATACACACACAAGGTAGTTAGGGAACAAGGGCATTTTTAGAACAGTACAGTCAAGCCTAAGAAGCAGTCCTAGAAAGAATCTCAAAGATCACATACGCTAAGGCCCTAATTTTTCAGAAAAGCAAACCAATGGGATTGTCCCACCTTTGCCAATAGAGTAAATAGAAGATCCAGGGTTAGACCCTCATCTTCTAGAAGAAACAAGACCAAGGTTCACATCTTGCCTCTTTTACTTATAACATCTATGAGCCTGGACAAGTCACTTAATCTCCCTTGGCCTCAGTTTCCTCCCTTGTCAAATGGCTGGGTTAGAATTGCTGACCTCTACAGTTCCCCTCAGATCCAGATCTCAGATCTGAGTTCAGGTCTCATACCAGACTTTCTGCATTCTGTTCGCTTCTTATCCAAGATGATAAAGGAATGTTTTCCCTGGTTGGGTAAAAGGACCCTAAATCCAGTAAAGACTGTGGAGGTCTCTCATTTGAATACAGATCCCTGACTTTGTTGGAGTCCATGAACATTCAAATAACTGGTTTCCATATCTGATTCTCCAAGAAATCACAGGGTTCATGCTCTGAATTCATTTGAATCATCTCTGGGTGGAGTCTAGAATTCTAATCTTTGACCAGAGTGAAGGCTTTAATCACTCCTGCCTCAGGAAAATAGAGGCTATTCCCCCATCTTTCTCAATACTAGGTTTCTGCTGTCTTCAACTCCCATTATCTGTGGCAGTTCCTGAAAATGATGTTAGGTCATTTTCTGACTCCGCACATTCAGAGGCAACTTCCCGGAATACTAGGCACATGTCCCTCTTCATCCATGTACTTTACAATCCCTACCTTTCTCTCCCTTTGGCTGCCCCGTCCTCTCCAGATAAAACACCCTGCATCTTCTCAAACAATCCCTGAGTCCTTTGCCTGGATCTCTGCTTTGCCCCATCACTCCATCTCTAATCTGTCTCACTTTCACCTGTGTATCTATTTTATGCCCCCCCATAATACTCTGCAGGCTCCAGGAGGGCCACGACTGTCTTATTTTAATATCTTATTTTTCTTCCAGTGCTTTATACACAGTAGATGCACAATAAATGCTTGCTGGCTTTAATCAAATTGAATTGTTTACACCTTACAAGGCAAATTCATGGTTCTGTAACCTTTCTGTTCTATGCACAAGCATTACCTCTCTATTATTTGTTCTCACATAGAATTGAGAGAGCACTGGTTTAGAAAGAAGAGAATCTGAGTTCAAATTCTGATTGTGCTACTTACTATTAGTGTCATTGTATAGATTACTTCCTCCCTCTTGGACTCCATTCCTCCACCTGTAAAATGAGGGGGTTGGGCTTGATATCTCAATGTCCCATGTAGCTTGAAATGCTATGGAGGATGCTATGAAGCTCCTTCTGTCACAGTTTCCTCACCTTTAAAACAAAGGGATTGAGCTAAATATTTAAGATTTCTTACAGCTCTAAACTTTATGACCTTATGAACTTATCTTGATAGAGAACATCTTACTATCAGGTGAAAACATAATTCATTTCTGATGAGTTCCAGTCCAGTGAGGGATAGAATCAGACTGATGACCACAACCAAGGCTAATTCATTGGCTGGGGGCCTGTCTCATCAAAGAAATGAGGCTTCAGCATGGACAGCACCGTAGATTTAGGAGCTCAGGAAAGATCTTGGCAGTTTGGCCATTTATGAGCTAACTTTCCCAGTACATTCTGATGAACAATTGCTTATGAGCTCAGGGTTAGAGACTTAGCCCATCCATCTTGAGAAGAAATTCTTAGTCATTCCTCTTGTGCACCTCAATTTTAATTCCTGCTGGCCTAATTTCCTTCACCCTGCATCAATTCACCCAGGGGAGTTTTCAAGAGCCTTCACAACACAGGCTCATTCTCTTTCTTTTGTCCCTCTCTTCCTTTCTTCCTTCCTCCTTCTTCCTTCCTTCCTTCCTTCCTTCTTTCCTCCATTCTTCTTTCATCTCTCCCCCTCCATTCTTTCCTTCCTTCCTTCCTTCCTTCTTTCCTTCCTTCTTTCCTTCGTTCCTTCCTTCCTTCCCTCCAGTGGTTCAAAATCTTTTGCTTATAATGAATAAAATGAAACAGCCTAAGCTGTTATACCTCTGATAGAGAAGTCAGCAATAGCTTGGATACCTAAACTGTAATGCAAGGATGGAAAGTCCTTGTCTATAATAGCAGCAGCAGCAGCGGCAGCACCAAAGTGCCTCTTCTTAGATACAGCTAGATGGCACAGGGGATAGAGCATTGGTCCTGGAATCAGGAAGACCTGAGTGCAAATCCAGCCTCAGACGCTTCCTAGCTGTGTGACCCAGGACATGTCCCTTGACTTCTGTTTGCTTCAGTCTCCATTGTAAGTGGAGTAACATTTATAAAAAGCACCAAGCAAAGGAGGTGCTATGGAAATGCTTGTTCTTTTTGTCCCCTCCAAATTATAATAGAATTTATATTGTGCTTCAAAGTTTGCAAAGCATTTTGCAAATCTGATCACATTTTATCCTCACACAAACCCTGGGAAATTGGAGATATTATTACCCCATTTTATACATGAGAAAACTGAGCCTGAAGGAGGTTAGGCAGCTTTCTTTGCATTCTCAGCTCATAGCCCAATGCCTGACACCCCTTTTTACATGTTCTGTGCTCAGTAGTTAGAATGCTGTCCCATTTCATCTTGGCCTTTTGGAATGCCCTCCCAACAATCCTCATCCTGGGCATTTCTTGATCCGCTCAGCTAGTTACAAACTCCCCACTCCCCCAAAATCATTTCGTGCATTGTGTGTGTCTCTGTAGACACACACACACACACACACACACACACATGCCATGTTTATTTATCTTTATATATGTCAGTTCCCTCCATTAGCATGTAAAATCCATGAAGGTAAGATTTTGTTTTGCCCTTTTGGATCTCTAGCATCTAGTACAATGACAGAAAAGGCTTGTTAGAGTGAATTAAAGAGCCAAGATTGCAATTGTTAAGGGTACAAATACTTGACAAACAATTTTGACTTGACCAAAATCAGCCAAGAAGGGATCATAGAATCAATGGGCCATCAAGAACTTGGGTCTGCCCAACAAGGGTTCTGTTGAGCAAGAGTCTTCTAATGTAGTCATTTTGGGGCTTCACATTTTCAGGACTCCAGCTAGACTCCTTGCTTCTCCAAGCTGTATTCCCCCAAACTGTAGAGTCTTAGGAAATCCTATGGATTGTGTCAGACATATCTGCCTTGGTACCCAGAAGTGGGTCAGTGAGGAGGCAGTGGGAGAGATGAAGAGGAAGATGATGTGGCAGAGGAAGAAAATTATTGTTGTTTGTCCTTTGTTTTCAAAGAGGATCAATGACATCAGGAAGGTGATGTCATGACATGCAAGTGAATTGGATTTAAGTAAGGCAGGGCTGTGCAAAGTCACCAGCCTCACTTTCTCCTCTGGAGGTATTTGGGTCCAGAGGCCAGATACAGATCAGGATGACATGGAGATTTAGTTAGGAACTGCAGAAAGTCAGGGAGGACAGGAAGGGGAGGGAGCAAGTTGTAGGCTTGGGATGTAAGCTCTTTGAGAGTAGGATTGTTTCATTCTTCATATTTGTAGCCTTAGCACCTAGAACAAACAGAAGCTAGCACACAGCAAGAGTTTCATAAATACTTGTTGATATGCATAGAGAGATATCCTCAAGCTCTTCTGTCTATATCCTTTATGTGCATAAAGTAAGGGATGAATTAGATTATTTTCTGAGTTTGTTAAAATATTCCCTCAAAACTTCCTAAAAATCTGGTAACTGTTGAAGGGAGAGAACTGTTGTTCAATACAGGTTAAAATACTTTTATTCTGGTAAGAGCACCACAGAAGGCCCTAGCACAGACTTGCTCTGTCAGAGTGCCATAGAATGATCTAGCATAGCCTAGCTCCTTAAGAGTCTACCCCATATGGTAGGGGCAGAGCCAAGATGGTGGTGTAGGAGCAGCAACATATTGCAGCTCTCACATAGCCACCCCAAAATACCCATAAAATATGACTCTAAACTAATCCTAGAACTCCAAAATGCACACAAATATACTTTCCACTAAAGTCAGCTCGGCTACAAGGAACCATGTCAGCACTGCGAACCGAAACCAGTCTGGCCTGAAGCCCTGGCTGAGCCCCGGCGGCGGCTGGAGGAGAGGAGCAGTGAGCGGATTAGCAGCAGCTGTGAGCCATGTTCAGAACTAGGTCAGTGGAGCTTGCGAGGTCTTGGGAGAAAAGCGGTCCCGCCGAAACGCCTTCAGGACAGGAAAGCGAAAGGCAGAGGTTCTGCACCCGCCTGCATTGCAGCTTCCATGCCCTCAGCCTGCAGACAGCAGGAGGACTAAGCAATCATTCAGAGGCCAAGTGTTCTCGTGTTGAGTGGCCTGGATCTGCATCCGGTCTTGGGCTTTCAGTCCTGTGAGTCTTCATTATCCACTGAGCTGGAAGTAAGTAGGAAAGGGACCCAGCACGTTCCTGAGAGCTACGGCAGCCGGGAGGACCCCAGCAATTTGGGACAGAGCTTTCTCTTCTGGAAGCAGAGCCCCACAGAGATTTAAAAAAAAAATCACGGACTGACCAACCATGAGTAAGAATAAGCATAAGAAGCAAAGTAAGAACAGCAACCAAACTCTAGATTCTTTCTTTGGGGAAAAGAAAGATCATGGCAAAGAGAGGGAGGAGGAGAGTACAGCCAGAGCTCCCCGACCAGGGGCTTCCAATAAACATGAAGAATGCCTTAAAGCTAGAGATGAGCTGAAGAAAGATTTTCAAAACCAAATAAGAGAAGTGGAAGAAAAATTGGGAAGAGAAATAAGAATGTTGCAAGAAAA
>CM053584.1:10221541-10236943 GCA_028627135.1 Pseudochirops cupreus
AAGACATAGGAGAGAACAGACTGGGGGAGAAGGGATACACTGGGATGGCTGTTTTGGGGCGGTGGGTAGGAGAAAGATGGGGAGAAAATATGTAACTTAAAATCTTGTGGAAATGAATGATGCAAACTAAAATGAAATTTAAAAAATTAAAAAAATACTTTTATTCCCATTTCTATGAGATTTCTAATAGGCAGTATCCTAGAAAATGTGATAGCATATTTGTAATTTAAACCTGATTTTTTAGGACTGATACTTTGAAGGTACTTATTAAAACCTGTGAATAATATTCATCCACACGTCTAAATTTCTAGAGAACATTTTATCTGGCATGGAAGTAATGCTCATCTTTCACAACTAATCACAAATACAAAAAGATGACTAATGTCAGTTTCTCTATCTGACAATTTATTTCAAGAAGTAAACAGGTTCATGAATGCTATTCCTCTATTAGCTCCTTTTTTGAAGTGAGATCAAAGATAACTTTTAAACCATTTCATTCATTTTCTTTGCAAATTTCTAATGCTATATTCTCCCGATGAAAATATCTCTGTTTAGTCTCCCCCTTTCTGTTGGTACCTTTATCTCTACGTTCAAACATGGCCTGGTCTCCTGTATCTTGAAAAAAAAAGGAAAGAAAAAAATAGCCTTCCACTTGACCCTTCCATCCCCTCTCCCTGTTATATTATTTCCGTTCTTTCTCCATCAAACCTGACAAAGAAGTTAAGGGCTCTCATCTCTTCTCTACTTCCTTTCATCTTAAACTCTTGCAAATCTGGCTTTGGTTTCCCACACTCAACTGAAAATGCATCTCTGAGTCATCCCTTGCTTGCAGGGGCTTGGCTTTAGAGCTGGAACCTCAGAGGGCTTTATTCTGCCAGGCTCCCTCCCCTTATTCTGCAATTGAGATCAGGGAGGCCCAGGGACAGGAGCCTCACCTGAGACTGGGTGAAAAAACAGGGCTTCTGATTCCAGCAACAGCCCTCTTTATATGGTTTAATGCTGTATTCTTCATCCCTTGTACCAATTCATTGACCCAAGCCCTTTCTACCATTCCAATGAAATGACTCTTGTTTCCTTCCCCAAATCTCCATCTTCATGTACAACACCCTATTCCAGACCCTTGTCACCTTCTCTTTGAATTCTAAGTCTCTAGTTATCCTCCCAGAGACCACTCAGCCCCTGCTACTGACAGAATAATCCCATTTAAATATTCTCTTCATTTTTCTACGCTTCTGCTCAAGTATATGCCATGGCTCTTGGCTACTTCCAAATATCCTTAGTTCAGTAAAAGCGTTTATGAAGTCCTCACCATCTGCCCAGCATTGTGCTAAGTGCCAGAGATATGAAGTGAGGGGAAAATGCCCTCCTTGCCTTGAGGATCTCCCATTCTATTGAAAGGACAGACAACATTCGAACAATTACTTATGCCAAGGAATACACAGGTTACATGAGAGGTAATCTAGAAGGAAGGCACTGGGAGTGAGGAGCTGTGAGTAGGGGTGTAGAAGGTATAACTTGAGCAATGGATCTGCAGCTCTCCACCTGTGTGACCCTGGTCAAGTCATTTCCACCCTACTGGGTCTCAATTTCCTCCTCCATGAAATGAATGGCTGCCATTATGTGTTTCCTAAGGTCCCTCCCAGCTCTCAATTGATGATCCCAAATTCCATTACAAAGGAGTCACCAGTCTGCACTGATAAAGGAATTTTCCATCATGCCCAGATCAAAGAAATTTGAGCCCCTCTTCACCACACTGACTCTAGTCATCAGTGCTGGACACTAGGAAATACAAAGAAAAAACAACTCCCCCCCCCCCCAAAAAAAGGAAAGAAATGGTTATGTCCTAAAGGAAATCCTATTCTATAATCTAGAATACAGAACAAGTACATACATAATAATCTGAACAGAAATGAGAGACTTAACAGTCACTTAGCACTCAAAAGGAGAATATGGAGTTGATTCAATCAATTAAACAAGCACTTATTAAATTTTTGCTATCTACAGAGAGATGAGGATGCAAAGAAAAACCAGAAGATTTCTCTGCCCTCACAAAGCTTCCACTCTAAAGGTGACAGTGGATACAAAGGTGCCCTACGGGTTAATATTAAGGGTTGCTTTTCTAGTACTTTGTGAAGCTCCTAGTTTATTCTCTAACCTGAAGGTGTCCTAAAGTCTCTTCCCTTATCTTGGAATACTGTAAAACTTCCCCCTTGCCCTGGACCATGGAATTTCTTGTTTCCCTCCCCCATACAATTTCTCATGTCTCTCTTATCTTGTGTCTTCCATCTTCCTCATCCTGTCCCTAAATCTCCAACTCCCATTAGACGCTCTAAAAATTACCTCATCATCTTACAGGTTATGTAGGTTTCTGTCTTTATAAGTCTGGTTCTTTTCCTGTATCAGTGCCTTTGTTTAGCTCCTTGCTCAATCTCAGGCCCATATGCTTTTGGGTCAATACAGCTCCCATTGGCTAAAATGAAGATTTAAGTGAATTCTTTCAAATCTGAACCAGCTCTCCCAACTCTGACCTCAACAAAGGGAGTGACAGCAGATCTTTAAATAGATAAATATGTGGCACCCTCTTAACCTTCCTACTCCCAGAATGCTCAGTGGGCATTCTAATTACATGCAGATAAACTTGGAATAAGCTTGTTTCCTAAAATGAGTGAAGGAGCGGGGCTCTTGGGGGTATCACACAAAAGATTATGCGACAGAGTAGATGAAAGATTTTATTGTACAGAGTACATAGAAGATAGCTGGATTGTGTAAGTATGAGGAGAGGAGTAAAGTGTTTTACATTTTTTTTAAACACTGGAAAGATAGGAAGGGTCCAGGTATGGAAAAGCTTTAATTGTCAAGCAGTGGGTTTTCTATGTAGCCATTTTTTTAAAATGAGAAGCTGGGAGCATGGCTTTAGGAAAATCACTTGGTATCTAAATGGAGGATGGGTTGGAAAGGAGAGAGATGAGAGAGAGAAAGAGAGAAAGAGAGAGAGAGAGAGAGAGAGAGAGGAAGAAGAGGGGAGAGAGGAGACAAAGAGAGGGAGAGAGTGAGAGGGATAGAGGAGAAGGACAAGGGAGAGGAAAAGGAAAGGATATGTGAGGTGAGGGAGAAAGTGAGCCAGAATTTCTTAAGCATCTATTCTGTGCTTTCCAAATCTCTTCTCATCTGATCTCACAATGACCCTGTAAAGCAGGTGTTGAGTTGGGAGTTGATGGTGATCTTGAGCCTGGGGCATTGGAAGATGGTAGTGTCCTGTTTACTTGGAAAGAGAAGTGGGTTTAGAGCCAAAGATAATGAATTATGCTGTGGACATGGTGATTTTAAGATGCCCCTGGGACATGTGGGTAAAAATGACCAAAAGGCAATGGGTGATATGGGAGTGGATGGAGGGAGAGATAGAGGGCCACTTTAACAGAGTTAATGACAAGAGGAGAGCATCACAATTAGATTCTAGAATATTTCTGGAGGCTTTTAAATAAACATTCCTTTGTGGTAAGATACTTTCAAAGTCCAAGTGAACTGGATAAATGCAAAATGCCCAACAAGTGGGCCATCATATTGAAAAGTGGGTAAGTTTAAGACCCAGAAGACGGGAAAAGATTCTCATGGAGGACAGCCTTGGGTCAAACCTTGAAGGACATTGGCGATTCTAGGAAATAGAAGTGGTTCTTTAAACAGTGCCATTTTAAAGAGACCTCATCAAACCAGAGGCAGAAGATTCAGAGGGAAGAAGATCTGATCTCAAGCCAAGTTCTGCTTTCTTATTCCCTGTGTGTCTTTGGGGCAAGCACTTACTCCCTTCTGAGCCTTTGTTTTCCCCCCTGTGAAATGAGATGTCTGACTAACTAGATGTCTCCTCAGGGCCCTTCAGCTCTAGTCAATGAATTCTCTGACCCTGGGCCCCAGCAGGGGTACTTCTGGGATTGCAAACTAAGTGGCATTTCAGTTTGTACCAGCAGAAACTTCCAACGATAGGCAGGTACCTTCCTTTTATCCCTAAAGCAGATGGGCCCATTCACTGGGCTCTTTGGATGCTGTCAGCACTCAGCCTGGCTCTCCTGAAGCTGAAGCTGCCTGGGCTTTGTTTCCTAAATGTTCCCAATTCTATTTCCACCCTATGATGTCACTGGTGTCATGGTTACAACAATGCCTCACACAGCCGCATCTCTGCCTCTGGCCAGCGAGACAATGGAGCCTTCAGAACAGCTGGGCTCTTATGAACCAACAACAGTGATTCTCCCTTTGCTTAGAAAAATCAGATGGAGGAGCCCAGCGGGGTTGGGCATCTGGGGAAACAAATTCGGAGCTAGTTTCATATTACCTGCTGGGCTCTGAGGAAGGTTCAGCATAATCTTATGTGCGGGGTTGAATTGGATTTGACAGGCTGTTTTTGGATAATAAAATCTTAGAGAGGGAGAAAAACTTACCTGATCACCCCAGACGTTGATTTTGCCCAAACTCACTGTTTTCAGTAGAATGTATAAGGTCTTTGAGGATAAGCACTGTCTTAATTTTACATTTGTACACTGGAATGCCTGGCAATAGTAGGTGCTTAATAAATGCTTATTGATGATTTAATTGCCTGATCTTTTTGTCTTCTGCATTCAAAAAGGATTTCTGAAGCAGGTCAGCATACAACATGCACATATATGTACATACATAGACAACACACACATATGACCCAACCTAAGACTTCTTTGCTGCACACAATGGCTAGTGAAGAAAGCCCCTAGAACAGTGGCTCTCAACCTGTGGATAGCAACCCCTTTGGGGGTTGAACAACCCTTTCACAGGGGTCACAGGGGTCACCTAAGACCACTGGAAAACATGTATTTCTTATGGTCTTAGGAACAGAGACACTGCTCCTCTATCAGTCTCCAGGCAGGTCCGCCCACATGAAGATATGCCTACATATGAGTATTAAAGGGTTGCAGCATTAGGAAGGTTGAGAACCACTGCCCTAGAACAATAGAGATCAGCTGTTGTGTATCTAGCCTCAGAGATTTCCTTAGTGTACTAAGAAGTGATGTGATTTACTCATGTACAGTCAGTGTCTGAGTTTGGATTCAGACCCAAGTCTCATCACACAATATTAACTATTCAATAGCAACTGATGAGATGTTTTAGACATGGTGATTGCTGCATTTTCTATAGGCACAGCATTCCAGTGGCGAAATGGCTAGATTTGCAGTCAGAGAATCTGGGTTTAAATCTCAGGTCTGTGACTTTGTGCCTGTGACACCTTGGGCAAATTACATCACCTTGCTGGGTTTCAGTGTCTTCATGAAAAAGATCTGAGGGCCTTAGTAGAACACAAATGTCATATGAGTCAGGAGTGGGATATAACAGCCCCACAAGCTAATGTATTCTTGACTGCCTTAAGAAAGGCACAATTTCCAGGAGGAAGGAGGTGATGGCCCCACTGTCTTGTGCATGTGCAATCGAGCCTTGTGTGTAGAATTGAGACCCAGGATTAAAGGACTTTCCTAAGCTGGAAGGTAACCAAGGTGTAACAAGCCCTGAATCCACAGCTTACGCAGATCTATTGCTGACCAGCCTGGGCTTGGTTAGTCAGGAAAAGAGAAGAGTCTGGGAACCAAGAGCTAGCTCTGAGTACTTGAAGAACTATCACTGAGGAAAGAATCCCACCTACTTCGTTTGGGCCCAGAGGACAGAAGCCAAGCAGCACAGGACTCAGTTCAGACTGAATGCTAGGAAAAGCTTCCTGATGGAGAGCCGTCCTGAAGTAGAACAAAAGAGTGAGGGGAATCCCAGCCCTTGGAGGTCCTCAGGTCAGCTAGGCTATCCTGGGGAATCATTTTGTGAAGGGGGGCTGGATGACCATTGAGATGCCCTTCCAACTCTCCATTCCCTGATTCTCTGAATAAGATAAAAAGATTGGACTAACTGACCCAGGACCTCTCCTGGTTCTCAATGCTCTGATTCTGTGAGCTTCTTGTGTATTGTTTTTCCCAGCCATGCAAATACTACAAAAATTCAGAGCAAGAAATGTACGTCAGAGACGGCCTAAGATGCAGCCGATGGTTTAGTGGACAGACTCAGGAAGTTCTGAGTTCAAGTCTAACCTCAGATCCTTATGAACTCTGTGACCTAGGACAAGTCATTTTACCTCCATCTACCTAAGCTTCCTCATCAGTAAAATGGGGAGAATGAAAGTGCCTGCCTCCCAGGGCTGTTCTGAGGATAACATGAGATCATATTTGCAAAGTATTTAAGTAAATGATAGTTATTATCAGTGTTCTTATTGTTGCTGCTATTATTATAGTACAAACTGAATCATTTTGGACCCAAGAGGCAGTAGGGAACAGAGGAAGGAGCTCCAACTCTGTGGTCCAAGAGCTGGGTTCAAATCCTGTCTTAGCTCCTATCTGTCTGCGTGACAAGTCTCTAGATCTCACTTTCCTCATTCATAAAATAAGATATTCGGACTCTGATGTCTAAGGTCCCTGGCAGCTCTTGAGTTGTGATCTGTGCGTGGAACTAGTGGATATTATCTGGTCAGCTACAGCCATCAATCACATCCTGAGGGGTCCATGGTCAGAGAGACGGAGGCCTGGAGTCAGAAACAGGAGACTGAGGCTCAGGTCTGGGCTTGGACTTGTACCCACTGGGTGATGGATGTCAAGGAAGATGTTGAATTCACCTCTCTGATTGATGTAATTTAAAATGAGAGGACCTACTATGTGTTGTCTTGGGTTCTTTCCAACTGTGAAGTTAAAATGATCCCATGAAAGTGAACATAGGTTATGTCCACAGCTCCCATCTTCTTCGTAATAGATGTGCCATCTGGTCTCGGGTTCCAAATGATGTTAAGGCAAAGGTATGAAACACACAAGCACCAGCAGTCAAGGAACAGAAAAATATGATACCTGTTTGACAGGTAGTCTTAAACAATCCAACGATGAGATCAATAAAAACAGGGCCCAGTCAGGACTGTCTCCAAAATAAAGTGACTGGACATTCCAAGAGGACCTCCTAGGATCATATGGGCACAGCTTAAGAACTGGAGCCATCTCCAAGACCCCTGAGTACAACTACTTCATCTTCTAGATCAGAAAATAGAAGCACAGAGAGTTTAAGGGAGTGCCTAAGCAAATTGGGCAGGAAGTGGCAGGCACCAGATTTGAACACAGGTCTTCCTGACTCCAAGTTCATTTCCTTACCCACTGTGCAACACTGCCAAGGTTTCAGTTCAAAGCTGCTGTTTTGATAATTTGCAGAGCTAGGATCAGAATCCACATGCCTACAGTCCCTTTTGGACATACTGCATCATCATAATAGTAGCTCATATCTGTATTGGGCTCTTTATAAATATTTCTCCATCCAGTTTCTTTTTCACTTTATCCTCACAGTAAGCTTTTGAGAGAGGTAAGATTGCCAGATTCATTTTACAGATGAATAAACTGAGGCCCAGAGAGGTGAGTTATTTAAGCTGCATCAGGAAAATGAAGAGAGCCCCAAACAGAGATGACAGAAAAGGAATTGAAAGGAAGTCCTTACTCTGGAGTGGCTCTTTGTGTCGACAATAGGCCCTTTGGCAGGCTGGTAAAGCCTATGGACCTCTTCAAGGAATCTTGTGGTGTTTTTTTTTTCTTTTTTCTTTTTGGAGGGGGGGAAGGTGGGGCAATTGGGGTTAAGTGACTTGCCCAAGGTCACATGGCTAGTCAAGTGTAAAGTGTCTGAGGTCGGATTTGAACTCAAGTCCTCCTGACTCCAGGGCTGGTGCTCTATTCACTGCGCCACATAGCTGCCCAGGGGTGTTTTATTCATAAAATGTAATACATTGCAAAGAACACTCAAAAAAGAAAAAATTTTACAGATTCTTTGAAATCGGTCTGTGGACCCCAGGTCAAAAACTCTTCTCTAAAGAATATGAACTCCCCGAGGGCAATGATTGTTTCACTCTATGGATTTATACCCACAGCCTCAAACACAATGTCTAGTATATGGCAGATGCTTTTAAAAGCTGTTTGTTTAGAGAGTGATTGATTGACCCATATCGGTGGGGTGAACCGCCTCACGTTCTCCCCATATGATTATGGGTTGAATGAATTGAGGATTTTAGCCTGAAGAAGAGAAGACTTGGGGGGGACAGGATGACTGTCTTTAGGTGGTTGAAGAGCTGGCATGTGGAAGAGGGATCATATTTACTCTGCTTGGCCCTAGAGGACAGAATCAGTCACAATGGTTCCAACTGAAGTGGGACTAAAGAATCTGTAAGTCATAAGAGCCCATGGGCATCTGGACACTTGACTGAAACAAAGATTATTCAAGGCCTGTAGAAAACTGGCAGAGTGAGCTCCTTAGCTGTCAGGAAATGGTTCGTCCAGAAGGCACAGGTTTTAAGGATGGCAAAAGACCAGTGACATTTTGATTCATATTGAGAGGCAAAGATGATCAGAACTCAATTCAACAAGCCCATCAGTGAGGCAGGGGATGGGGGGTTTAAATAATGGACCAGTCCCTGCCCTCAGAGTTAATGTTTTATAGAGGGGAAAAGTGGAGGGGGGTGAGTCAGGAAGGCCTAAGTTCAAATCCTGACACACACAGACACACGTACACACATGCTTACTTCTTGACTAAGGGGTAATTCCTTCATCTTTTCCTTTTTTACAATTCATAATACTTTGTTCTAATATTTTGCCCCATTCTCAATGACCATATGTGTTCTCAACCACTCCCCTTCCCCCAATACAAGAAATAAGTATGGTATTCTGGGAAGAAACCTGGCCTTGAAGTCAGAGGACCTTGGGTTTAAATCCCCATCTCATATATTTACTATCATTGTGACCTTGGTCGAGTCAATTGACTACCTAGGGTAGTACAATGAAAATAGTGCTGACTCTAGTGTTATCGGTCTTGGGTTCAAGTCTTTCTTCTCATACATAGAAGCTATGTGACTTGGGGCATGTCACTTAACCTCCATTGGATTAATTTCCCTCACCTGTATGATGAGGGGTTTGACTAGATGGCTCCAGCATTCCCTTCTGCCTCTAGAATTTGTACCCACTTATGAATCAAATAATCCTATAATTTAAGGTACAGATAGGATATCAGTGAGAATGGAAAGGGGATACACATTTAAGAGGGGATTAAATTAAAATTAAAAGGACTTCGTGATTGATTAGAGATCAAAGGTGAATCAAAGACAATCTTAGGATGTCAAGACTGGGCAATTAGGAGCATAGTGATGTCACTGACAGAGATAGAGAAGTTGGGGAGGGAGAAAGACAAAGAAGTGCAGCTTTGGAAATTAGGCTTTTGAGGTAACCACTGGTATTAAAGGGGAATTGCTCAATAAATCTGAAGCTACAGTAAGCAAAAGGTCAAGGTTTCAGACAAGATTGGAGTTCATCAAGCTAACCTAGCAGATGTTATACAAGGGACCTTATGGAGCCAGGGCCTGGCAAGGGAAAGGAATTGGAGCATCCCAGAGTTGGGAAGGACCACAGTAGCCAACTAATCTAACTCTTCCTCCACTACAATCCTCTCTCCAAGAATCCAACAAACGGTCAGCTAGCCTTTGCTCAAAGGTTTCCATTGAAATGAGTTTCCATTGAAAGATGCCTCTGACTCCTGAGGCATCACAGTCTACTGTGCGATAGCTCTGAGGGTTAGGAAATTTTCCATTTTACATCAAGCCGAAATTGGCTCCTTCGCAACTTCCTCCCATTATTCCTAATTCTGTCCTCTGGGCCCAAAAAAGACAAGGATAATTAATTCATTTTTCCTATGATAGCCCTTCAAATACCCAAATACAGCCTCCATGCTTACCAACTACTCTCTTTTCCAGGATACACAGTATGAGTAACTTCAACCAATCCTCATGTGGTATGACCTTATGGGATCACGGATCTGAAGATGGAAGGAACCTCAGAAGCCATCTATCCTAACCCTGTCATTGAACCAACTCAAGTCCTTTCGCTTATACCATAATGCCTCTCCAAACTTGAGTCCTTTGACCATTCTTCCCCCCTTTTCTGTCTGCTTCCTAGCTCATCAAGGTTCTAAAACCACATTAAAGGATAATGTTAAATCTGGACATATAACCCACAATGTTGAAAAAACCACAGGAGCCAGAACCAAAGGTCATGAAGCAATAAGTGATTAATGACACTGGGGTGGGGGTTGGGAAGGATCTTTTCCAATCATGATGTTGGGGAGACTAGAAAAAGAAGATGAATTACTAAGAACATCATGTTCTGCAAGCAAAGGCCACAGCTGCAAACTAAAGAGCAGCTTTTCTATGAACAATCTCTAGAAAGGATGTATGGAGCCCAGAGCAATTATTTTTTCTCAGATAGGCTCATACCCACTAGTTACCCTCAGCAGCAAGAGACAAAGTATTCTGGGAATTAAAGCGTGACCACTGTTTGGAAAATACTTTCTTTTCTTTTAAAGGAAGACTCCCTCCTTCCCAACATACACTCTTGCAAAGAGATTTTAAGTGATGATTGCTTGGAATACATAGGAACATATAAGCCCCAAACTCAAAATACTAATTTGAAAAATGTGTTCTAGGGAAACTATGTTCTGGTTCTGATTGGCTCTAGTGAGTATAACCAGGAACAGAAAAACAGATTTTTCCATGGAATGAAAAACTCCCCACTTATTGGAGCTGTCCAAAAGAATATCAGGCTATGGTGGGATCAGTCAAGCCACAAACATCTATCAAGTTCCTACTATGTGCCAGGCACTGAGTCTTGGGCATACAAAAAGATGTAAAAGGCAATCCCTTTCCTCAATGAGTTTACAATCTAATAGGGGAGACAGCACGCAAACAAAGCTATACAAAGCGAGCTATATATAGGATAAATAGGAAATAATTCACAGAAGGAATTCACATGGGAATCAAGAGGGGTTAAGGAAGGCTTTCTGTCAAAGGTATCATTTTAGTTGGGATTTAAAGTAAAACAGAGAGATCAGTAGTGGGAACAAAAGAGGGAGAGTTTTCCAGGCATGGGGGACAACCAGAGACAGTGCTCAGAGCTGAGAGAAGGAGTATATTGTTCGAGGAACAGACAGGAGGCCAGTATCACTGGATTAAAGAGCATGTGTCAGGAAGTAAGGCATAAGACAGGAAAGGTAGAAAAAGGCCAGGTAATGAAGGGCTTTGAATGCCAAAGAATGCATTTTGTATTTGATCTTGGAGATGATGAAGAGTTTCTGGAGTTCCCTGACTGGGGAAAACAAGATTGGACTTGTACTTTAGGAAAATGGCTTTCTGATTCTTTGGAGAATGGATTTGAGTGGGGCCAACATGAAGCAGGCAGACACGTCCCCCTCCCACCACGCAGCAGCTACTGCAATAGTCCAACTGTGATTCTGAGGGTCTGTGCCAGGGTGGTGTCAGTGTCAGAGAAAAGAAGGGAGTCAGGAACTGAGCTCCCTAGTATGGGAGGTTTGCTAGCAAAGGCTGAGTGACCACTTGTCAGGGATGGTTTGGGATGAGTTATCGTTTAGATCTCAGTTGTATAGATGGCCTCTGAGGTCTC
Organism: Pseudochirops cupreus; assembly: GCA_028627135.1. Taxonomy (NCBI): domain Eukaryota; kingdom Metazoa; phylum Chordata; class Mammalia; order Diprotodontia; family Pseudocheiridae; genus Pseudochirops; species Pseudochirops cupreus. The sequence continues at coordinate 10,233,061 of CM053584.1, forward strand.
ATTCAACTTGGAGATTCCATGATGCCAGGAATTTGTGAATTCCATTGCCTCACATCCTATCTAGCTGTCCTCCCTTAAAATTTCATCATTGAGCCCATCATTGTCCTCCTTCCTCATGCCTATAGTATGACCTCCTCTAATAGACCTCCAGTACCTGGGGTGTTATCAGTCCATTCATATTTGGAACTGCCCCTCCTGGGGGCCAAGCTCTCTAAATTACTAAATGAGTAGGAACTCACTTGGCGCATAATATCTGGCCAGCCTCAGACCAGGCCACACGTCCCACTTCCTCCATCTGTCCATCACGGCGATTTTATTATCAACCCTACCACCACATCTAACCCCCATCTTGCTTTGGGCACAGTAATTAAACCATGAGTAACTTTGCTTCTGGAAAGAGTATGTCAATCATATAAGATAATATTTGTAAAGACAGTGCCTGGTACCCAGTGGTACCATATAAATGTTTATTTCCTTCCCCTTGCCCCCAACAGATCAATGAATCATCCCTGAGATTTTATGGGCCCAAATTCTCTTCCTTGCCTACCACTCCCTTAATTGTTTTATCCAAGTAGAGTGGTAGTTCCTTAAGGGCTTAAGACCAGGGATTTTATATTTGTTAGCCTAGTTTAGCACAGTGCCTCGCACATAATAGGTCCTAATGAAGTGCTGTTTTTATTCATTAATTAATTCTTTCCAAGGTTCCAGAAGATAACTCTAGGGTAGTGGCTCTATAAATGTAGGATCCATGGAATCCTAAGGAGTCTAAGGCTAAGCTAGGACACATACAAAGGGGAGGAGCCAGGATGATCTAGGTCCTGAAGATTGGGGAGGTAGGTAGGTAGGTATGATACTATGGAAAGAGAGAGAGACAGAGACAGAGACAGAGACAGAGACAGAGACAGAGAGAGAGACAGAGAGAGAGAGAGAGAGAGAGAGGGAGGAAGGGAGGGAGGGAGTGAGAAAGAGAGGGAGAGATAGAGAGAGGCTTAGCTATTTGCTTTGCTGTTGCTGGATCTGTAACTCCAATTGAATATGAAAAGGAAGTCTATGATCAAAGCCATTTATCCATGTGGACTCATTATAAAATGTTTCCATTTTCTAGGTTTTAAGGGTGACAATGGAGCGGCTGGTTTGAATGTCACACAATAAAAACTTTGGGGTATTTTGTCTAGCAAGTTTAAAAATAAAAAAAGAAGAAAAACTCAAACCCATCAGAAATGCTAGGGGAAAGGGGAATAAAATTCCTGTCCAAAGAGTCTCACTAAAATTATGTTTGTATGAGTTATCGACTTTCTCTTTCATCTACTCTACTCATCATTCTGAACTGAAAGCAAAAAATCTAATATTTCATGAGAATATAGAATCCTTTTTTGTAAAACTTCAAGGTAGTCTATGTAAAAAAAAGGGAGGAAAAACAGATACATATGTATTTGCCTTAGTTTCCTCATTTGTTAAATAGAGGTGATAATAGCACTTATTTCATAAGGTTTTGTGGAAAGTAAAAGGAGATGATATAAAATACTTAGCATAGTGTCTGACACATAGTAGACACTTTATAAATGCTAGTGATTGTTATTATACGTTATTTGTAAAATGCTTTGTAAACCTTAAAGCATCATATGATAGCAGTTTTTATTATTATATCATAGTAAAGATCTTAGCTGGGAAGGTTCCTTGGAGACTGTTTCATCTACTCCTTATTTTTTAGATAAAGAAATGGGGGAGCAGAAAGTATGTATGACTTGTCCAAAGAGATAGAGGTAATAAAAGTAAGTGGTAGGTGTTGGACCTAGCTTCTCTGATTGTATAGCTATTGTAATTCCCACTGCTCTAATGGGTCACCAAGAAGCTTCCCTCCACCACCCTGGACAAGTGATCACCCAACTTCTCAAAGACCTCCAGTGATGGAAAAGCTACAATTTCAAGAGTTATCCTATTCCACTTTTGAGGAGTTTTAATGATCAGCAAATTTCCTTTATATCAAATGTTAATCAACCTATTGTTCCTAGTTCATCCTCTCTGGCCAATCAAAACATGTCTGACCCCTTTTTCTACACTGTAAGTTTGATCATGTCGCATATCACACCCTTCACACACACTCAACAAATTCCAGTGGCTCCCCATTACCTCTAGCATCAAGTAAAAAGTCACTGTCATTCAAAGCTCTTCATAATCTGTTCTCTATTCCACATCTATTCCACAGAAAAGAGGGAGTGACATTTTCTCACCTCTTCTCCAACGCAAATTTCCCGGTGATTATGATTATACAAAGTCCAGGGTTGTTTTTGTTGTTGTTTTTACAATGAATTAATATAGTCCCTGTGTATATTGTTTTCCTGGTTCTACTTATTTTACTCTGCATCAATTCATATAAGTCTTCTGTCACTTCTCTGAATCCTCTACCTCTATTTCTTATGCTTCAATAATATTCCATCACATTCATGTTCCACAATTTGCTTAGCCATTCCATAAGTGAGAGGCAGCGTCTTTGTTTCCAGTTCTTTGCTAACATGCACATGCACAGTATTGCTGTGAATATTTTGGTGCCTGAGGACACTTGTCTTCTTTCTGCCTTTTATCTTACAGGTGTGTGTGTGTGTGTGTGTGTGTGTGTGTGTGTGTGTGTGTGTGTAAGATGAAAGGCAGAAAGATATATGTATGTATGTATTGTGCATGTATGTGTGTATGAATGCATGTATGTATATTCTTACAATCTCTTGGTCAAAGAGACTGTGGTCACTTCATTAGCATCATTCCAAAGTCCTTTAAGAAGAGTTTAACTGCCCACCATTCCTCCAATAATACCTTCGTGTGCCTGTTTTCCTGGAGTGCCTCTAATGTTGATAACTTTTCTATTTTGTCAGCCTTGCAAATTTGCTGGCTGCAAAGTCAAACATAAGAGCTGTCGCATTTGAGATTTTTCAAATAATAACTTGGCAAAATGTAGGGATCCTTTGAGACCTCTGTCTTAGAATTCCATGCTTCCATATGCTGAGAGATAGATCCTGTCTTTGAAGCATTTGTGATCAATCAATTGATATTTAATAAGTACCTACTATGCGCTAGGCAGTATACAAAGCACATAAGCAAGATGGTATAGATTAGCACTTTTCAAATGGTGGGCTGGGAACCCTTGAGAGGTTCCTGACATGCTTTCACAGGATTAACAAGGTCAGAAGCACTTTCATAATAATACTAAGACATTTTAATTTTTAATACAGTAAACACTGATAGATGCAACCCCTAAAAGCAATTGGGGGAATAAGAAATTTATCAATACTTTTTAAGAGTGTAAAGGAACCCTGAGGTCAAAAAGTGTAAGAAGCACTGGTCTAAATTGCACCATCTGGGCTAATAGAGCCATAGCAAAGTATGCAGCCATGGAAAGAAGATGGAGTTTGGGGCCAAAGGAACTGGGTTCAAATCCTGGACCTGTATCTCACTACCTGCTTGACCACCTCCAAGTCTTGTTGTAGATGTGCAAGATGAGATTAGAAAACATGGCCTTAGACTATGAATATAAATGTTAAAAATGGCCTTTTAAAATATATACCCATTTATCTTTTCTCACAGACATTTGACTGTAGAGAAGTGTGCTCAGGATACTAATTAGAATTTTTAATCACATCAAGGTGACCAGGCAGGAAATGAGATTTGTTTCTGTGAACAATAGATTGGCACTAAGCAGAGACAGCATAGATAGTCACATGAGCTCTGGATTGAAAAATGTCAGATGTAGAACTTGAAAGAATTCACCGATCACCTCCTGAAAAAGATCCCCAAAAGAAAACTCCTAGAAATGTTATAGCCAGGTTCCAGAATCCCCAGATCAAGGAGAAGGTATTGCAAGCTGCCAGGAAGAAACAATTTGAATATTGTG
>CM053584.1:10237443-10261047 GCA_028627135.1 Pseudochirops cupreus
GTGACATAGGAGAGAATAGACTGGGGGAGGGGGCACACACTGGGATGGCTGTTTTGGGGTGGTGGGCAGGGTAAAGAAGGGGAGAAAATATGTGACTCAAAATCTTGTGGAAATGAATGATGCAAAGTATAATAAAATTTAAAATAAAATTAAATAAATTCAAATGATTTGGGGCTACTAGCTTCTAGGTTCATCCTAAAATCCAGGTAGGTGGAGGTCTTTCTTGGCCTTCAGCAATCAGTGAACACTGCCATAGGTGCTTAGAAATGGCTGCCGGGGAATTTTTACAAAATGCAAAAAATATGTTTTGTTTCTCATATCCAGGAAAAAAATGAAGCAAATAACTGAATTAGTGGATTCAAAATTCAAGCCAAAGGAACTATCCAGTGAGGATTTGTCCACTCAATGACTTTTTGCCCACTAGATGCACATCTCCACATTCAAAGGGAGAATATATCATTATTTTTACTCACAGAACAAACTGGCTTTTGTGCAATAGACAAAACTAAGGAGAAAGAAACACCTATAAGAGCTTCATTTCTATATTCCATAATCTCCATGAAGAATTTCTTTTAAGAACATTTTCATAATTGTTAACAAGTTAAATCAGGAAAGCCTAGTTGTAGTCTCAAGATAGTTGAGTATTTCAACTTTCCTTTGGGAAACTCTCTATTTTTTTAATGACGCTTCATTCCTATGTGAATTCTGTCTGGCATTCTTCCCATCATCCATCCTTTGTAGAGAGCTTTTGCTTTTCTTTCCACAATTTTCTACTTCTACTGTGTCTCCTTTGAGTTAACTTGAGAATCAGTTTTTCAGCGCCCTCAAAATTATGTCACCTACAACATATACTTTATTTCTTCTGTGAGACAATTGCCCTTATGTCCACAGTTGGGATGGTACCCTCAGAGTAGGTGAAGCATAGTCTCTGAGTTATGTCTAAAATCCCAAGAGTAGTAGTAGCAGCTGCTCCCTAGGGACCCAACCTGCCAATTTGAGAAGAAGATGGGAAGTACTAATATTTCTTTTCTTCCTCCTCCTTGCCCTCTTTTTCCTCTTTCTTCTTCTCCTCCTTCTTCCCTCATCACATGTGGTCCCTCCTTCCACTTGGGGTGTTATATCCTTACATGTGGATGCTCTGTTCTCAGGAATATAATTTTGTTTGCCTGTAATTTGTAAGCTATTTAGGAGGTTGGAGACAGGTTTATTTTTTTGTTTGTTTGTTTCTTTTTCTTTTTTTCCCTTCAACAAGCAAGGATAATTTGTATTTTGTCCTGGGCAGTTTTCATTTATGATTTTTGAAAATATAGCTCTGAAAAACAGGCTTTAAAGTGTTTCAAGTAGAGCTACTTGATTCTATCTTAAAACCAATTCACTCTGGCTTTCTTCTTTTCTTTTCTTTATTTTTGTTTTTGGAGGGTGGGAAGGCAGGGCAATTGGGGTTAAGTGACTTTCCCAAGGTCACCTGGCTAGTAAGCAGTTAAGTGTCTGAGACCAGATTTGAACTCAGATCCTCCTGACTTCAGGGCTGGTGATCTATTCACTGACTCACCTAGCCATGCCCTCACTTTGGCTTTTATTGAATGACCAAAAACAGACCCCAGTCCAAGTCTCAGTGGCTCAAAGGTTTTGTTGACTTAGGATGAGTATAGATAGCAATTGTTTTCTGTTCTGGCCAGAAACACTAAGTGTCTTCTCCACCCAGGTTGACACTTTTCTGACGGTAAACTAGGCCATCTTTTATCTCAGTTCTTTCCTATGCATTGAATGGTCATTGCTTCAAACCAACTGGGAAATATCTTAATTTAAAAAGGCCAAGGTCATCCATTGCATCTTGGGCCATTGGTGGTAATCTCAACTTTTGTTTTACCACTGGACTTTAATAACTCCAAGAGAGAAAGTAAGCCTGAAGATTGCTCAGCTGGGCTTTAATTAAATCCAATTTAGGTGCAAGTCAATGTATCACCCATGTTATCATTGGTCCTCTTTGCAAATGAAAGATAAACAATAGGATGGCATCACACAATTCTGTGGGAAATCCTGCTTTGGCATGAGCTATTTTATCAACAGCAATTCTCAAGTCCTAGGGAGCTGTCTGGGACACCCAGAGATTGAATAATTTATTCAGGATTAAATGAGTAGGTTCAAAGTCAGATGCTCAGATTCAAAACTGGATGGGATGCTAAAAATTATTTTGTCCAACCCTTCATTTTACAGATGAGGAAATTGGTTTGCCAATGGTCAAACAACTCTAGTTAAGTGTTGAAGGCAGGATGTGAGCCCATACCCACACCCCATAGTACCTCTCTGACCTTTGCTCTATGCATCAACATACAGTAAAGACTTACTATGAGCAACGCCTTGTGTCAGATGCTGGGCACCTTAGACTTCACTCATTCCCAGAGATTCCCAGGTGTCTCACTTTTCTGAGAATGCTTTTTGGGATTTTCACTCTGAGAAAAAAAAATATTAATAACCAATGATCTGGGGAGATTCAGAGTCCCTGCCTCCTTTTTCTAAAGTCCTGATTTTTAAAAGTTCAGTGTCTTGAAGGATATTGCTGATAATGTGACCAGACTAACTTTCTTGTTCTGCTCAGGCTGGGGGGGGGGGGGGGCGGCACATAATAACTTAAGCAGTAAATGACTGAATCAAAGTTCAGGTCCACTCCTTCACATAACATTCATTTTCTCATTAATTGTTAAGCAATCAGGGTTGATTCCCACCCTGGGGAGCATCTACTCTAGAAGGGCATATAGACTTGTGAGCCTGCCACCATGGTTATTTTTGGTCTAAAAGACAGAGACAGCCAAATGGCTACTCTTTTATTAAAATGCTGGCATTATTAATAAAATGATTAAATTATCCAGAAATTATGTCTCTTGAATCTTTTTAAATGCCACAACTCTCATTAATAAAGGGTCATAGGATACTGCCACAACACTGTTGTCTCCTTCTGCGGTGCCTGAGAGCACATTGCTCTGATGTTGGAGGAAGATTTTCTGCAAAGGTTGAGTTTGCTTGCTGGCAGCTCACCATGAGGTTACTACTGTAGCCTGCTAGCCTCTTGCTCCACAGAGGGAAGTTCAACATTAGAGCAAGATGGTCACCTTCTTTCTATTCACCATGGAGTAAAATCATCTATTATTTTTGAACTTAAAAAAAAATCGACAGGTAGAAACATCAGTAAACATGGTGATTTGTACAACAAAAGTAGAGACATGAGTAGAATGATAATGGTGTTCTTTAAAGACTATCCCAATTTGTAGAGAGAATCTGGAGTCTTTTCTGAAGGCCAGATGGAACATGAAATGGCAAGAGAAGATAGCCAAACTTAAATCCCAATCTAAATGAAGTGATTGTATCTGATGCGGACTGCTCCAAACCTTGAACATAACTGGATGCTAAGCTCCCTGAAACATTGTCTCCCACTGAATAATAACCATCTCTAATGACACTTGAATTTATGGAAATTTGACTCAAATAAGCTGCATTGAAACTTGGAAAAAAAATGCCGTTGGGGGTATGCAAATGTGGCTATAATATGACTCTTGGAACTTAGCAAAATTAGGATAAAAGCTGAAATTGAAATGCCAATATAAAAAAAAAAACATCAACCAAAATCCACCAAGTCTCAATCTTCAAAATAACGAATTGAAAATAAAACAAATTAGGAAGTGACTATAAGTTATCATCTCCTGCTTCGCCTTGTCATGAGTAAATTCTCAAAGGGTAGGCATTGAGACAACTTATTTTTTGATTTCTCTCTCTCACCTTTCTTCTCTTCATGGAATGATTCTTTTTTTTTTTTTAAAGCATAAATGCTTTTCCCTTATAGGTGATGATTTTGTATGTATGTGTTTGTCTCCTTCTGATAGTCAAGGACACAGTGGCAAATAAAGGGCTAAGACACACATGAAATATTGCTAAAATACCTCAGAGAACTCAGTGTCCAGTCAGACAACCTAGTTATGTATAATGCATATTACAGAACCTCTCAAGTATAAATTTATTTGCATCGAGTTTACTCTTTGATGTGTCTCAAAAATCACTCTCAGAGGAACTCCCCCACTCAAATCATTCCTCTCATGTTACTCTTACCCAGAGTCACTTCTGGGAAACCCAAGCATACTTTAAATGAAGCTCATGATTACTTCTGCACAGATATGGTTGAAAGGATACCTAAGTCCCACACAAGCACAAAAGATAACAATAAGTACACGGGGTATAGGACAGTCTTTATTTCAACCCATAGAGGGGAAAAATGAAAATAAAATAAATTAAAGGACTCACAGTAGCTCCAAAAATATCAACCATATACTCCATATTTTACTCAAACTGGTCTACTAGCCCTATTTTTCCACATACAATATTCTATCTCCCACTCCCCTGATTTATAATGAGCACACTCCTCCAAACTGTTTCTTGGAATACTTATCTACTTTCAAGGCTCAGATGAAATGTTACTTTCTTTTTTGGGGTCTTTATTAATTTGTTTGTTTACTTTTAGTTTACAAGATTCAGTCCCACAATCCGTTAAGTTTCAAGTTTTCTCTCCCTCCCTCTCCTCCTCCCCCACCCCATGGTGGCATGCAATCAAGTATAGGCTCTGCAAATACTTTCACATTAGACATTAGTCAGGTTGTAAAGAAGGATTGTAACCAATAGAATGAGCAATGGGAAAGACAAAACAAAACCAAACAAGAAAAAGAAAGAGAGCAGGAAGTTTGCTTCAGTCTGCATTCAAACTCTGTTCTTTCTAGTTCTTTCTCTGAATGTAGACATCTCTTTCCATCATGAGTCTTTTGGAATTGTCTTATAACTTTGCATTGCTGAGAAGAATCCATTCGATCAAAATTGGTCATGACACATATGTTGTGTCTGTAACTGAGTACAAATTTCTCCTGGTTCTGCTCTTCTCATTCAGCATCAGTTTGTATTAGCCTCTCCAGGTAAATATGAAGTCCATATTCTCCTCATTTCTTATATAACAATAGTATTCCATTACATTCATTTACCACAACTTGTTTAGCCATTCCCCAGTTGATGGGCATCCCCTTAATTTCCAACTCTTTGTCACCACAAAAAGAGCTGTAATAAATATTTTTGTACATACAGGTCTATCTCCCACTTCTATGATCTCTTGAGATAGAATCCTAGAAGTGGTATTACTGGGTCAAAGGGTATGCAATTATTTATAGGCCCAAAGGTGGGCATAGTTCCAGATTGCTCTCCAGAACGGTTGAACCAGTTCACAACTCCACCAACGATGCATTAGTGTTCAAATTTTTCCACATCCTCTCTAGCATTTTCCTGTTTTGTCATTTTAGCCAATCTGACTGGTGAGATGTAGTGCCTCAAAGTTGTTTTGATTTGCATTTTTCTAATAAATAGTGATTTAGAGCATTTTTCATACGCTTATAGATATCTCTAATTTCTATCTCTGAAAATTGCCCGCTCATATTCTTTGACCATCTATCAACTGGGGAATGACTTGTATTCTTATAGATTTTTTCTATATACAGAGAATTACACAATTCTCTGTGTATTTTAGAAATGAGCCCTTTATCAGAGACTCTGATTGTAAAAGTTCTTTTCCAATTGCCCACTTCCCTCTTAATCTTGGTTACACTGGCTTTGTTTGTACAGAAACTTTTCAATTTAATGTAATCAAGATTATCCATTTTGCATTTTATAATACTTTCTAACTCTTGTTTATTCATAAAGTCTTCCTTTCTCCATAAATCTGGCAGCTAAACTACTCCTTGCTTTACCAGATTGCTTACAGTATTAGCCTTTATACCTAGATCATGTACCTATTTAGACTTGATTTTAGTATATGTTGTTAGATAATGGTCTATGCCCAGTTTCTGCCATACTATATTCCAGTTTTCCCAGCAGTTTTTGTCAAGTAGTGAGTTCTTATCTCCCAACTGGAGTCTTTGGGTTTATCAAACAATAGATTACTATAGTCATTGACTGCTGTGTCTCCACTACTCTATTTCTCAACCAGTACCAAGTAGTTTTGATGACTGCTGCTTTATAACACAGATTACAATCTGGTATGGCTAGGCCACCTTCCCTAGCATTACTTTTCATTAATTGCCTTGATATTCTGGACCTTTTGTTCTTCCAAATGCATTTTGTTACTAATTTTTCTAGCTCTATAAAGTAAATTTTTGGTAGACTGATTGGTATGGCACTAACTATGTAATTTAATTTAGGTAAAATTGTCATTTTTTTTATTAGCTCGACCTAGCCATGAGCAATTGATGTTTTTCCAATTAGTTAGATCTGACTTTATTTGTGTAATAAGTGTTTTGTAGTTGTGTTCATATAGGTCCTGGGTTTGTTTGGGCAGGTAGATTCCCAAATATTTTATAATGTCTACAGTAACTTTAAATGGGATTTCTCTTTCTATCTCTTGCAGTTGGATTTTGTTAGAAATATATAGGAATGCCAAGGATTTATGTGGGTTTATTTTATATCCTGCAATCTTGCCAAATTTATTTATTGTCTCAAGTAATTTTTTACTTGATTCTCTAAGTATATCATCATATCATCTGCAAAGTGTGGTAGTTAAGTCTCTTCTTTGCCTAATTTTATTCCTTTAATTTCTTTTTCTTCTCTAATTGCTACTGCTAACATTTCTAGTACCAGATTGAATAAGGGGTGATAGTGGACATTGTTATTTCACCCCTGATGTTATTGGAAATGCTTCTAGTTTATCCCCATTATATATAATACTTGCTGATGGCTTTAAATAGATGCTACCTATTATTTTAAGGAAAACTCCATTTATTCTATACTTTCTAGTATTTTTAATAGGAATGGATTTTATATTTTGTCAAAAGCTTTTTTTGCATCTATTGAGATAATCATATGGTCTCTGAGAAGATGTATTCTTTTTTATCCCCATTCAGTTTTCTCCAGATATCTATCATGTCTAGCCTCTCTAAAATTCTATCTGCCTCCTTAACTTCTTTCTTATTTATTTTGAGATTAGATTCATCAAGTTCAGAGAGGGGGAGATTGAGGTCCCCCACTAGTATAGTTTTGCTATCTATTTCTTCCTCTAATTCCCTTGACTTCTCTTCTAGGAATCTGAATACTATACTGCTTGGTGCATATATGTTAAGTAATGAAATTGCTTCATTCTCGATGGTGCCTATTTAGCAGAATATAGTTTCCTTCCTTATCTCTTAATTTGATCTATTTTTGCTTTAGCTTTATCTGAGATAAAGATTGCTACCTCTGCTTTTTTTTTTTCTGTTTTAGCTGAAGCATAATATAAAAGCCTTTTACTTTTACCCTGTGCATATCCTCTTGCTTCAAATGAGTTTCTTGTAGACGGTATATTGGAGGATTGTGGTTTTTAATCCATTCTGCTATCCACCTCCATTTTATGGGAGAGTTCATCCCATTGACATTCACACTTATGATTACTATCTGTGTCTTTCCCTCCATCCTATTCCCTCCCCTGCTTATGTTTTTGGGATGCTTTCTGCCCTCCACTTTAGACTCCTTACTGCCTCAGTTGTGCCCTTTCTCAGTGACTCCTAAGTGTGAGGCTATTTCCATTTTCCATGTTAGGATTTTACTCTGGGTGAGATATTTATCTCTGAGTTTTCTGGGTCAGGGAGGGAGAATCAGAGCAGCTGGGGTTTATTCCACCATTTTGGCTCCTGAAAGTTCAGATAGGTGATTTTTAAATGTACAGGCTCTGGACTGATAGCTCAGGAGAAGCTGCTGTGGGCCTTGCACCTTATCTTACCCAGCTCCAACTAATCCTCCGTCCTGAGGTTAGATGGCTGTGATTCACCTTTGGGGTGGGTGATTCTGCTGGCTGGTGCTCCTTCTCACTTCACTGTAGTCTGCCCTCTGGTCCACGATGGAACAGCTCCATGCGCTCTGTGCTCCCCCTGCCCAGACCTACATGGGCACTTTCCTGGGCTGGTAATCTGCCATGCTCCATCTCCCAAAGGATTTTATGTATCCCAATGCTGCTTAGATAATATAGACCTATTATAAAGCATTTTATTAAATGACAAACACAGTCATATGTGTATATGTATATATGTATATATATACATACATATACACATATATACACATATATGTGTATATATATTTGTGCATGTGTGTGTACACACACATAATAACACACTTTTTTTTTTTTACTAAATTCCAACATCAGGAGAGATGAAATTCAGAGATGGAGACTCATCTAAGTTAGTTGCATGGAGGAATCCAGTTTGGAGTCCAAAAAAAAGTGGGATGCAAGATCCCCAGTCACTTAGGAGAAATCAAGATCCCCATGTACACTTGATGAAGAAATGAAGAAGGTATTTCCAAGAATCCAACCTGCAGTTGGATGAGAAGCTCACTGATTTGCTCCTCCAGTATGTATGTGTGTATGAATATATACACACACATACATACATGTATGTATGTGTATATGTATGTGCATATATGTGTGCATATGTGTATGTATATGTATGTATATATGTAGGTATGTATACTAGAGGAGTTTATATATATAGGAGGATTATCTATATGTGTATATATACATATATACTGGAGGAGCATATATGCATATATACGCATACACACATATACATGCATACATATACATGTGTGTGTGTATAATATAGACCATATATAAATATATAGAATACACACATACACTACAGGCGGAACGCAAGCTGGGTCTAGAATTGACTAGCAAAAGGAGATCACGCTGAATGGCACTAGTGAAGCCACACAGGCCTTTCAATGATGACATGCTGTTTGCTGCTCCAAAGGCCCTTTTTGGAAACCCTTCTATTCTTCCAGTAATTCTAGATGGCCGTGAATCACTTGGCCCCTCGATCCCAGAGAATCAAAATGGAAGCGGCTCAAGGAGCAACAGAAAAGGCTATGGTTGGTATGAGTGGGCTACAGTAAATTACCAGTGATGACTTAAGCGTGACAAGGGGCAGAAGGGATAGGCACACACAGACAAGACGGAAATGGGCTGGTCATGTGACAAAGTTGAAGGGTGATGCTGGCAGCCTGACATTTGTGCTTCTGCCTTTGAGAAAGCGTTTTCCTCTAATCATATGTTTTATACAGACCTTTCTGAAGTCATACAGGACCAACTTTACGCCTAAATTATTCATGCAGCCAATCATATTGTGTGATCATAGGTTTTTTAATCAAATGGAAAACGTGTATTTATTAAGCACCTACTACATACTAGACATTATACTAGGAACTAGAAATACAGAACCAAAAATGAAACAGTCCTGGTGCTCAAGAAATTGACATTCTTTGGGGAAGACAGATATAAAATAAACACACAATATTTTTCTTTTTTTCTTTTCTTTATTTTTGCAGAGGGAAGAACGTTAGTGTCTAGGGCAGTGGTTCTCAACCTTCCTAATGCTGCCACCCTTTAATACAGTTCCTCTTGTTGTGGTGACCCCCAACCATAAAATTATTTTTGTTGCTACTTTATAACAGTAATTTTGCTACTGTTATGAATCATAATGTAAATATCTGATATGCAGGATGTATTTTCATTGTTACAAATTGAACATAACCCACAGGTTGAGAACCGCTGGTCTAGGGGAATCAGGAAAGACTTCACGTAGAACAAGTGTTCTCAATATCTTTTGTAACAAGGAACACTTTGTAGTCTGATGAAGGCTATAGACCCCTTCTCAGAACAGGTACTCAATCAACAAGCATTTATTGAGGACTGAATACTTTTTTTTTAGAAGTCCTAGCTGAAGTAAATGGCAAATTTCAATCAGAGGTTAGTGAAAAGATGTATTTTTTTTTCTCCTAAGTTCATGGAGTTTTTGAACTCTATCAATGGACCCCTTTCTAGGGACCCAGATTCAACCCCTGATATAGAAAGAGAATTTGAGAAAAGAAGGAAGTAAGCATTTATTCAGTCCATATCATGTGGCAGGTACTGTACTAAGTGCTTAAGAAACATCTGACTGGATCTACACAACAACTCTGGGAGCTAAGCGCTCTTGTTATCCCCATTTTACAGCTAAGGAAACTGAGGAAGATTTGAACTCAGGCCTGACACTCTATCCACTGCACCAAGTTGTTCATCCCTCATTTTCAAGCTGCCTCAAGGAGGAGAGTTCTGAAGGAAGGTAGGGCTTCTAAAAGATGAAGAACACTTCTGCTAATAGACATTCATTCCTTTGTAATCTGAATGAAGTAGACCTCAGAAATGATAGAAATAACCACTGTATACATGTGTTTGTATGTCTAATGTGCATGTGTGTGCGTGTGTGTGGGGGGGGGAAGCTAGATGGCACCATAATGGATAGAGTGATGGGCCTACAGTCAGGAAGACTCATCTTCCTGAATTTAAATCAAACCTCAGGTACTTACTAACTGTGTGACCCTGGGCAAGTCATTCAACCCTGTTTGCCTCAGTTTCCTCATCAGCAACATCAGCAGGAGAAGGAAATAGCAAACCACTCCAGTATTTCTGTCAAGAAAACCCAAAACGGGGACATGAAGAGTAGGACATAATTGAAATTACTGAATATGCACACATGCATGCATATATGTGTGTATACACATGTGTGTATATATACCATATATATATATACATGTATAATTCTATCTATGTATCTATGTGTCTATGTATCTATCTATCTATGTGTCTAGGTATCTATCTATCTATGTGTCTATGTATCTATCTATCTATCTATCTATCATCTATCTATCTATCTATCTCTTTGGACAGACCTTTAGTTATAGTGGAGGACAGAAGGGCTTGGTGTGTTGTGGTCCATGGGATCACAAAGAATTAGACCCAACTGAATGACCAACAACAAGCGTATATGTGTACATTTATATATGTGATGTATATTGGATATATACACATATATATGTGTGTGTGTGTATATATATATATATATTTACATATATGTATACATACACACTACTATCTACTTATGTGACCTCATAGGATCACAGATTTAGATTTGGAAGGGACATGAGAGTTCATCATATCCAACCACCTCATTTTCAAAATGAGGAAACAGACTCAGAGAGATGAAGTGACCTGCCCAATGTCATACAGTTAATATGCATCCAAGTAGGAGTAAGAACCCACAGATTCCTGACTCCCAGTCCAGTCCTCTACCCATGATGCCTCATACCTCTGAACAAGTGACCTGGGGCAAGCCAACTCACTTTTCTGGACTTCATTGTTTTAGGTAGAATGGGCTGTCCTAAGGGGTTATAATTTCAAATTCCATGACAGAAAATCTTCAAGAAGAAGTCGGGTGACCATTTGTTGGTTATATTATAATGGAGATTCCTTTGGTATGTGGGTTGAACTAGAAAGCCACTGGGGTGTCTTCGAAGTCTCAAATTCTGTGATATTATTAAGTCCATACTACTGATGAGTACACCGAGGTTTCAAGAGGTTGTAACTTTCCTAGAGTCCGAGAGCCAATAACTGTCACAGTCAGATCTTGAATACAAAACTTCTGACTCCAATGGACCATAATGTGTTTCCAGAGAGTTATTTCCAAAAGTCAGGGCCCTAGTATCCCAATCAAGCCCTGCATTCCTTTTGGATAAGTATGTTTTTTTTTTTTCCTTAATGCCTGATCTCATGGGCTTTTATTCAAATGAAATTGTTACTGAATAATAACTAACAAGATTATCCATTTGAGCAAAGTTATTAAAGATGTAGTGAGTCAATTAAATTATCAAAAAGCCTAGTACATGTTACAGCTTTCAGGGGTTCTAAAGCCTGTTATGGTGGACATGCTAATTAGAATGTTTTCAGGTTTTTCTTATGGTTTGTCAATGCTGGGTATCTATAGGTGCACTGAAATAATTATTTTCAATGAAATGCCAGTTCATTAGAACAGAACACCTCGTCCTAAAAGATAAGACCTTTTGATTGTGAGAAAGCTTCCAAGAGATGGTACAAGGATGATGGGAAACATCTGAACAAGGATAATGGGAAAAGAAAAACCTTTGCCAGAGGACTAGCAATAACCTTTCTTTTTGTTTTCATTTCTAAACAGCCAAGGAAGGAACTAAGGAAGAAAGAGAAACTTGATTTAAATGTTGCAAAGACATTTGGGAAAAGGTTGCATAAATCTTTGAATGAAATAGGTCTTGACTATAACATCTTCCTATTTCATATTCATCGGCAGGAAGAACCCAAAAAAGGCAGTTCGGGGCATGGATTAACAAATCACAAGGAATGATGAGACTTTAAGTTGGCATCTCATTCAGTCTTCCACTTAGAGTGACTCTAGGTTATCTAGGGGTGCAGAAACTGCAGCTTCAAGCTCACATGTGGCCCTCTAGGTCCTCAAGTGTGACTCTGACTGAATTCACAGAAAAAATCAAAGGGCCACACTTGAGGACCTAGAGGGCCACATGTGGCCTCAAGGCTGCAGGTTCCCCATCCTTGAAGCCCATTCCAGGGCTGAAACCTGCATTATTGACAGGTTGAGTCAATTTTGTTTAGTGCTGGAAAGAGGAAGAGACCTATGGAAACTTTCATCAGCAAGCTGGAAAGACCACATATCAAATTGCCTGGAATGCTCTCAAGAAACAGTTGTTTCACTGAATGATGCTAAATGCACAAGTGACATTCAATCTCATGGCTCTATTCTATATGGCCTGGAACTTCTAGCTGCATCACTTGAGGTATTGGTATGGATAAGCATAGGCAGAACTTGCCTCATCATACTTAAAATTCCAGAGAGCACAGAAACATCCCACACCAAGCTGACACCCCAGCCTTTATCAGGAGAAGAATACAAGCACATATGTGAATCTCATCGGAGTGACCCCAAGACTACTAAGTGTAGAGCTTCTGGAAATGGCCCCCATTTGGGTGGGAGAAATGGATGGGGAGACACAAGGCTTCCTCAATTCAACACCAATTCATTAAGTCCTCGGTACGAAGCACTGGGCTAGGTACTAGGGATGCAAATTCATGAATCCAATCTTTATTAAGGACCTTTATGTCATGTACTCTACTAGGTGCTGGGGCAAAAAGGACCTCCCCCCAAAAAAGACACTTCCCTCCAGGAAATTGTATTCTGCTCAGAAGTTACACATACATACACAAATGTATGTGTATATATGTATATATTATACGTATATGTATGTGTGCATTATGTATATTTATATATGTATACACACTCAAGACAGTTCCTGATGTCTGGAGGAGACAAACATCATCAGAGAAGTATGTACATAGACATTTCAATCTGCCCATCAATCAATAAACATTGTTGATCATCCGATAGGAGCTAGACCCTGTGATGAAGGGTTACACATAAAGTGTAGAGGCAGTGCTTGCCCTCATGAACCTTACATTCTACTGGGAAGACAACATCTTCACAGGACAGTGAATATGGCTTCTATAAAATGTAAAGTTGTTTGATCTGGATCAGCCAGAGACACCCAATAAGTAAGAAGAAGTTCCTAGAAGAAGCAGATGTTGATATCTAGGGGATCAGGAAAGACCAGATATGGGAAGGAGCCCTTAAGCTGAGTTGGAAGGAATCTAGGAATTTCAAGAGACCCACCAGGAAACTGCCATTCACATCACCCTCAAGCCAAAGACAGCAATGGAACCCAGAATGAGGTTACTACTTCAAAAGTTATCTCAATATGTGAAAACACCTACAGGGCCTCATTGAAGTTCAAAGTTTCTCTGGGCCGTGTTTCTCTTCCTTTACTCTCACCCCCTCACTGTCTCACTTTTCATCCTGGGTATGAGAATAAGCCTTCGGTGCTGAAGGCTCTATAGCCACACAGATTACAATTCTAGATAACGATGTAATTAGCTCCTGGAAGCCAGGCTTCTGAAAGGTCAGAAGAAAGGGGGGAAAGCAGAATGGGACTGAAACAGAGAGAAAAAGAAAGAGATATTTCTAAAGGCTCTGGTGAATCCTGGGGTAACTCACTTCAAGCAGAACCTTGTGACAAGGGTGGAACAGAGAAGCCATAGTGTCGTACATTTTAATTAGTTTAACAAGAAGTGAAGTTTCTCTGAATTGCAATTTAACAAGCAGTTCAAGATATCTGGAGTTGGCCAGGGTCTCAGAGGCCATCTCATCCTTCTTAACCCTGCCATTTTCTAGGCAAGGGGGGAAAAAGTCCAGAGAATTTGAATGCTTTCCCCAAGAAGACCCAGATAGTTAGCATCAAAGGTAGGAAAATAATAAAATGATGATGGTGGTGGTGGTGGTGATGATGATGATGATGGTGGTGATGATGATGGTGGTGGTGATGGTGATGGTGGTAGTGATGATGATGATGGTGATGATGATGATGGTGGTGGTGGTGGTGGTGATGATGATGATAGTGGTGATTATGATGGTGGTGATGATGATGATGGTGGTGGTGGTGGTGATGGTGGTGATGATGATGGTGGTGGTGGTGGTGATGATGGTGGTGATGATGATGATGGTGGTGGTGGTGGTGATGATGATGATGATGGTGGTGATGATGGTGGTGGTGATGGTGATGGTGGTGGTGATGATGATGGTGGTGGTGGTGGTGATGGTGGTGGTGATGGTGATGATGATGATGATGGTGGTGATGATGATGATGGTGGTGGTGGTGGTGATGGTGGTGGTAATGGTGGTGGTGATGATGATGGTGGTGGTGGTGGTGATGGTGAACAATAACACCAATAATACTAACATGTTCCAATAGCTAACATTTACATAGCTATTGCTAGATGCCAGACACTGTGCTAAGTGCTTTACAATCATGATATCATTTAATGCTCACAATAATTCTGGGAGGTAGGTGTTATTATAATCCCTATTTTAAAGATGAGGAAACTGAGACAGATAGAGATTCAATGTCCTTCCCAGGGTTATGCAGACTCTAAGTATCTGAGACTGGAATTGAACTCAGGTCTTTCTAACCCCAGGTCTGGTGCTCTATGCACTGTGGCACCCCTAACTGCTTCTGAGTCCAGAGTACCTCTTAACCACAAACATAACAAGAGCTATGAAGCAGGTATGCCATGATACTGGGATTTGAAGATCTTCTATGCCCCTTGAACTTGCTGATGTAACAGGAAGGGGTGGAGCAAGAGAACGCCGGAACCAAGGTAGCGTCCGTGTGGTGGTGACTGGAAGCAGCGCAGCGGCAGAGGCTGCAGTTGTGGCACGAACTCCTTTTTCTTTGAGCCTGCCAGAATCTCTACTAAGGACTCCTGCTGAAGACTGCCAGGGATGGGAACTTGGGGAGGGGGGTGGAGCTGCTGGGAGCAAGCTGCCTAGATGCTGAGCAGTTGCATGAGTGAGGAGAGGAGGATCTTTGCCTGAGGTAGCCTGTCCTGTTTTGAAGGCTTGAGAATGTGGGTGTTTACTACTTTAACTACATTTGCCAACTTCATAACTACTGTGATGACTTTGACTTTCTGGTTTTGAGACTCAGTTTTCTGGTATTTAAATAAATGTTCTAGCTAAATTTCTCATGTAGAGAGCCTGCTACATTTTGTGATTAATAACCATATCAGCATACATATAGTTACTGTAGGCATTGTGAATACTGCATTGCTGATAGAAGGTATTATTATCATCACTATTTTCCAAATGTTGGAAAACTGAGGCTTGGTTAACTTGCCTGTAGTGAATTAACCTCTTGTTTTAAACCCAGTTTCCTCTGTGCTAAGCATGGCAATCTTCCCACTATGCCACCATGCCTTATTCCATTGCCTTCCAGACCCATGGATACAAAGAGATGTTTGTTTTTAATCTGGTAAAAAAAAAAAAAAAGAATAAAAATCCTATTGTAAGCCCCTTGAGAATTGGGGCCACTTCATTTTAGTCTGGTATCTCCAATGCCTGACATGAAGAAGAAGCTTGACAAATGTTTGAGTGAAAGCATAAACAAAATTATTTAACATAGTATTTCAAGTGTGCTTGAGCTTGATTCCCCAGGGTATAAGTATCATGGCAGGAGGGGAGGGGGGATTTCAGACTTATGATTTTGTTGTGATAAGGGACCTCCTAGAAAGGAAATTCCATCTTCCAATGAAGATCAACACTTGCATTGTAACATAAGATTGTTACAGGGTTTTCTAAGGGAATTGAGACATTAAGTCACTTGTCCAGGATGACACAGCCCCTCCTCCATTGCAGTGGGATCCATTATAATATGCACGTATGTGAATATTTCAGCATTAAAGATGATACCTCAGAAAAAGCAGAGCTTAGAGTTTAGTACTAATGAATGAATCATACTCTGAATATTATGAACTGATTTCTCTACGAACTCATCTTCTCCTTGACATTTTTTTAAAGCAATACATTTTATAATTTGTCATGTCTCTGAAATTATAGGAAAAAAACCCCACATTGCTGGTATAAAAACCTAATAAGGCAGGAGGATATCCTTTATTGAAGTGTTTGATGGGTCATACAGGTGATAAAAAATCAAATTAACCTTGGAGGTAAGAGGGACCTGGATTTCACTACTAGCAGTGTTACCTTATCTGAGTCATTTCCATTCTCAGACACTGTTTCCTCATCTGTAAAATGATTAAAATAAAACCCATAGTATATTGGGGGGGAGGGCGGGGCACTGGAGCCTCAGGGTTACATGCTGCCCTTTATGTCCTCGAGTGCAGCCCTTTGACTCAATCCAGACTTCACAGAACAAATGGCACCTACCTTACCTGGTGGTTGAAAATGTCAAGTGATGTAAAGCACATACAGCGTTTGCCAGTAGCAGTGTAAATGATGTAATGTGGGGCAATGGAGCCTAACACTGATCAGGCTTTTGCCTTATTTTGTATCCCCATTGTTCAGCATAGTGACTAGCACACGGTAGGTATTTAATAAATGCTTATTGAACAGCTGGCTATAACTCATATATCACCTACTTTGAACCTCAAGATAACTTTATGATGTAGATGTGAGTATCATTATCATCATTTCATAAACAAAGAACCTGAGACTCCTTAAAGATTTGGGGTCACGCAATTAGCTATGTTGAGGAGAATCAATTAACCAAGTCTAAAAGGCATTACTAAGCACTTACTATGTGCCAGAATTGAACTAAGTGTGGGTGATGCACACCCAAAGTCTACCCACAAAGATCTTACTTTCTCATAGTGGACACAATAAGGACATGGATGAATATAGACAGAATAAATATAAAAAGACTAAATGAAGTTAAGATAAATACAAAAAAGTTAAATGCCAGTTGGTTTGGGAGGGAGGATACCAGCAATGCAGGGTGAAAGTGCTGGGGTGGGGTGAGCAGAAATAAGAAAAGGATTGAAGAAGGTGGTGCTTGTGCTGAGTCTTAAACTAAGAGCAGTATTCAATGCGACAGAAGGAAGGAAGACTTTCCAGGCATGGGGAGTGCCAAGGCACCAAGATGGAAGGACATGTGTGAATTTAGTGGGGGGTAAGAAGGGGAATAGCTTGTAATGAGAAGGGAAAAATAGATTGGGAGCAAGTTATAAAGAACATTCATAACAAAACAGACAAAGTTAAAGGTTATCCTAGAGCAGTGGTTCTCAACCTGTGGGTCGCGAACCTTTGGGGGTCGAACGACCCTTTCACAGGTGTCACAGGGGTCGCCTAAGACCATCAGAAAACACATATTTCCAATGGTCTTAGGAACCGAGACACTGCTCCTCTACTTGTCTCCAGGCAAGTCCGCCGACATGCAGATACACCCATATATTATTAAAGGCATCAGGAAGGTTGAGAACCACTGTCCTAGAGGCAATCAGAAGACACTGCAGTGATTCAATAGGGAAGCTATGTGCTCAGATCCGCACTTCAGGAAATTCACTTCAGCAGCACTATGTAGAGTAGCCTGAAGAGACTTGAGGCAGACGAGGCTGTTGTAATAGTCTAGGAGAAGTCAATAAGGTCCTGCATGCAGTAAGGAGGCAGCTCTATGGATAGACAGAAGAGATTGGATACATGAGATGATGCAGAAGTACAAATGGCGAGATTTAGCACAGGAATCAGGCACGTTTGGTGAAGGAGAATGAAGGGTGAAGAATAAGGCCAATGTTATAAATCTGGGATATTGGAAGAATGATGGCTTTTATAGAAATTCAAAAGGCTGGATGAGAAGTGAGTTTGGGAGAGGTGTGGACATTGAGTCTGAAAGGTGTAATAGGAAATTATACAGACCTGTAAGTCACTGATATAGAGATGTTAATTAAATGCACAAGAGGTGGAGAGTTTTCTGATAGAGAATGTAGAGAAAGAAGACAAGAACTTTGGGGAACACAGAAAGATATGAGGGTATGATATGATGATGGAAAAGCAAAAGAAAGTGAGAAGGCATGGCTAGACAGAGAGGAGGAGAACCAGATAGGAAAACTCAGACAGGAGACAGTATGTAGGAGAGAGTAGTCAACAGTTTCAAGTGGAGAAAAGACATCACAAAAGAACGGGGACTGAAAAAAGACCATCAGATTTCTGGTAACTTTGGAGACAGCCATTTCATTTGAGTAATCACGCTGGAAGCTGAATATGAAGGGGTGAGAAGGGAGAAGAGAGGAATCAAAGGCAGCAGAGGTAGACAGCTTTTTTCTAGTTTCTCTCAGAAGGAGAATCTTTGGACTCTAAAGCAGAATTTATCTCCCAAGCTGGGATACCAGCGCTTATTTTTATTCCTTTAATATTACAGATGAGGAAACTGAGGCTTAGACAGTGAAATAACTAATCTAAGATTTTGGCAAGTCAGTAGTCTATTCAGAGAGAGAACCCAATCCTTGACTCCAAGCGCAGCCTTAAAAAGTTGCATAACACAATTCAAGCTACCACCCAAACTCCAAACAAACCTTAAAAAAGCTATGGAAAACGTTCTGAAACTACAGAAAATTTCATATGTATCTTCTATTTGGGGTAATTTTGGCAAAAGAAATCGCATTTCTATTTGTAGTAGGAGAACTTGAATCCCATAGCAATAACACAGTATATTGACACGCACTGAAATATGTATTTTATGGGACCTACCTACCGCTAATAACTTACCAGGAAAATCTCCTAGTGTTATGAGACTCTTCCAGCCCCCAACTCTGAAATGTGTATGATTGAAATAAAAAAAAATTAGGCTGCAAGTTTGTTTAATTAATCATTTCATAAAAATATCAATATATTAGGGCTTAAAATAAGAAATAAGCGCAGAAGACTAGACAGATAGACTGGCAATTGTTATTTCCCCTCTTATTTCTTACCATCTCCACCCATTCACATACCTTCTTCACTTACCTAAACCACTAGATGGTTCCCCATTCCATCTCAGGATGAGGCCTCCACTAATGAACAGACTCCTCAGCTGTAAATAGCTCTCTGAAGGACCTCCACCCCCTCTTACTTTATTTGATTCTACCTCAAGCCACTGAAAATATTTATTAAAATACATTTAATTCCTGAGTAGTTCTGTCACCTATATCCATATGTCTATACAGAAAGAAGCTTTTTCCTTTGCTTTTGAATTGCCTTACCAAATCCCAACCTTATTTAATCTCATCATCTGTCTCCTTTGCTCCTTTACAGGTGATGCTGAAGATGTAGTTGAAGTGTAGCTGGAGGAAATTACAAAACCAAGCTGACTGGGTCCACTACAAACTGATTTTATCTAATCTCAGCTAGGCTCTCACTGCAGCAAGGCAATTATTCTGCCCCTCTGTAAGTCTAGATTCATTTCCACAAGAGCAGCTCTTCCAGTGCACTTTCTTCTCTTTCTTAAAGCCATGCCCTCTCCCCAATAGCAATACCCCTCCCTAACTCTCAGCTGAGGAAAATTAACGTACAAGGAAAATTGAGACTATCTACCATGATCTCTCTTTTCATCCCCTTTTTTCACATCTCGTAGTTCTCTGAAATTATTTTATTACCTCTAGAATTAAATAAAAAGTCTGATGTTTGACACTCAAGGCTCTTCACTGGCCCCTTTTCACTTTGCAGCCTTCTCAGACCTCCTCTTTACCACCAGCAATACTGGTCTCTTTGCCCTTTCTGGAACACAGTCCTCCACTTTCTGACTCTTTGTATTGGCTATCCTCCATGCCTCAAATGCCCTTCTTCCTTACATCTGCTCATAACAGCCCTGGGATCCTTAAAAATTCAGCTCAAATCCCACCTCTTCCTGGAGATTTTTACTATCTCTCCTCCTCCACCATCATTTACTTGAGTGTTGCCCACTTGGTTTACTTGGCCTTTACTCAGTACGTATTTTATAAGTGACTGTTGATACGATTTTTTCCCCCCCACTTTAATGTAAGCTCCTTGAGGGCAGGGATTGTTTTTGCCTAAACTATTCACAGTAAGCACTTAACAAATGCGTGTTTATTGAGTGATTCACCCAGTTTATATGCTCCCTTTTTTATCAATTAACAAATCTCTTTCTAACTTTGTGACTTTTAGAACCCTATGTGGGCAGCTAGATAGTGCACTGGATAGAGCACCAAGCTGGAAGTCAGGAAGACCTAAGTTCAAATTGAGCTTCAGCTGTGTGACCCTGGGCAAGTCACTTGATTCTGTTTGCCTTAAGTTTCCTCAACTATAAAATGAGCTCAAGAAGGACATGGCAAACCACTCTAGCATCTTTGCCAGGAAAACCCCAAATTGAGGTCATGAAGAGTCAGATGTGACTGAACAGCAACGGAACCCTTTGTATCCGCTACTTTCTAATGTCTGGATAGACCCTTTGGATGATGCTGGGGCCATCCTTGGGTACGACAGAACAGCATTTCTTTCAAGGGAGCCCTGGTGATGTTCCCAGGAGCCAAGGTTCATCAACTACATTTTGAATAGTCATTCTTCCTAAAGGTTAAGTGTAGTAAGAATCTGTTCTCAAGGTGGGGGAAGGAGAAGTCCACTAAATCCATCAATTGAATGAGCCCTCATTTACCTGCTGTTCTCTTTTCCTGATTCATCTAAAGCATAGCAGAAACTCTTTTCCCTCACAGTAAGATCATACAGCAGGAAGCTACCTGAGAATGTCAACAAATGATGTCCCTGCCCCACCTTTTGTATTTTGCACGCAGCAGGACCCAAACATTTCTTTGCCAAGAAAATTGCTGTATCTGACAGTGGCTGCCTCCACCTGCTCTGGGAAGGGTAGGAGAGTGTAGGGGGAATTATACACACTCAGAGCTGGAAGGACCTCTAACGTCATTCAGCTAAACCTACCTGAAAAAGGATTCCCCCTACAAAACAAGCTACACTGGGGCTAGGCTGCCTTTGCTCTTCTATGGAGTGTGGAGCCAGAATCCTGCTGAGGCAGCTCAATCCACATTTGTTTAGCCCTAACTGTTAGGAATTCTTCTCTAAGTCAATCCTAAATGTCTCTTGGCAACTTCCCTCAAGACTCTAAATTCTGCCCCCGGGCCAAACAGGTCAAGGCTAATCTCTCTTTATTTCAAGGGCAACTTCTTCTTCTCCAGACTAAACATTATTAGTTCTTCAATCAGCCTACATTTAACAGCAACTTGAAGCCCTTAATTAGCCTGGATTCTTTGTTTTGTTTTGTTTTGTTTAATGTTCCATAACTGGTCAATGCCTTTCTGTTGCCCAGAACTGATCAGCTGCTCCAGATGTTCTTTGATCAGGACAGAATTCACAGCTAGTAAATGGGACTCTCAGTTCCCTCATACTCTTCTTCATAGCAGTTTTACCCCAGGGAAGATGACTGAAAGGATGGGGGATCTGAGTTCAGTTCATTGTTATTCTTGTTTGCTATGGCAGCTGGGTTGGGAAGTGATGGGAGTGTACGAAATGAGGTCATCAAGAACCCAGTGAGTTCAAATTCTCCCTCAGACACTGGCTGTGTAACTGATTAATCACTCTGGGCCCAGTTTCTCCATCTGTAAAATGTGGATAATAATAGAATCTACCTCCTGGTGTCGTTAGGATAAAATCAGATAAAGTCACAAAGTGTTTTCTTGGAGATCTGCAGTGTCTGAAAGACAAATAGAGAGACTCTCCCTTCAGGCATACTGAAGGTGTCACCATAGCTAGGAGGCTCCTTAGAGGGCAGACTTATATAATATAGTCTATCACTATCACTAATCTATCACATCAGCATTTTTTTTTTAATGGAACAGCTCTTTCTGTGGTGGCAAAAAACTGGAAATCAAGGGGATGCCCATCAACTGGGGAATGGCTAAACAAGTTGTGGCATATGAACGTAATGAAATACTATTGTGCTATAAGAAATGAGGAGCAGATGGCCTTCATATTTACCTGGAGAGGCTTATACAAACTGATGCTAAGTGAGAAGAGCAGAACCGGGAGAAATTTGTACACAATGACAGACACAACGTATGTGTCATGACCAACTTTGATAAACTGGACTCTTCTCAGCAATGCAGGGTTATAAGACAACTCCAAAAGCCTCATGATGGAAAGAGATGTCTACATTCAGAGAAAGATCTAGAAAGAACAGAGTTTGAAGCAAACCACCTGCTCTCTTTTCCGTGTTTGGTTTTATTTCTTCTTTCCCATTGTTCACTCCATTGATCACAACCCTTCTTTACAACCAGACTAATGTCCAGTGTGAAAGTATTTGCAGATCCTGTACTTGATTGCACGCTGCCATGGGGGGAAGGGGAAGAGAGAGGAGAAAATTTGAAACTCAAGGGATTGTGGAACTGAGTCTTATAAACTAAAAGTAAACAAACAAATCATTTTTTAAATGGAACAATCTGCCAAAGCTTCCTTTCCATTGGCACAGACCTTGACAACCTCTGAAGAGGCATCAGGGTAGAATTTTTGGCAAATATGAGGATCATTAACCAAAACGTCCTCACACCAAGAATTGGGAAATTGACTAATTATCTCAAGGCACCTGATTAAAAGCACAAATCGGTAAAACTATGCAGGGCCTTATCAAGTCCTCTCAAAGGAGAATACCTTGCAAGTCTGGCATACCCCTCAGCAGGGATCACTTCCTTTTGGGGGTTGTCTCCCCCATTAGAATGTAAGCTGAGGTCAGGGACTATGTGGCTTTGGTTTCTGGTTCATCTGCACCTAGCACAGTGCTAGGGGTGTGGTAGGCACTTAATACATATGTTTTCAGTTAAGTGTAAAGGTGTTTATCTACAGGCTCTGCTACTGGAGCCATCCCAGTGTTTCCCCCCTCCCCCAGTCTATTCTCTCCTATGTCTTTTTTGGTAGGGCAGAATGGATCTCCCAACTGCAGTGCCTGTGTATCTCAAGTTCCAGTTGGATGTAGTCAATAATAATAATAATAATTGCATATAGATAGATAGATAGATACACATTCATAACATCTGATTATGGAACTCCAGATTCCAGATTCTTTCTCCTCCTCCCTCGCCACCCACCCCCACTGGAAGGACAGGCAATCAAATACAGGCTGAACGTGTGAAATTACGCAGAACCTCTCCATAGTGCGCACACTGTGAGAGTCTGATTGAATGTCCCTTCTTCCTATCCTGCCCCCCCACGTCCACTCTCTACCCTGTCCCTCTCCCTCTACAGAAAAGTGAACATTCATCATCCCTCCCCCCACCCTGCCCTCCCCACCATCACCCCACATCTCATCCCCCATCCCCCTACTCTTCTGTGTGGTAAGATGCCCAGT
>CM053584.1:10261547-10284550 GCA_028627135.1 Pseudochirops cupreus
AGCTGACTTTAGTGGGGAGTATCTTTGTGTGTGTTTTGGAGTTCCAGGATTGGTTTAGAGTCCTATTTTATGGGTATTTTGGGGTGGCTATGTGAGAGCTGCGATATGTTGCTGCTGCTACGCCGCCATCTTGGCTCCGCCCCCCATAGGGTTGTTTTGAGGATCAAATGAGACAATATTTGCAAAAAGTATGACACAGCAGGAACTATATAAATGTGCATTTCCTTCCCTTCCTTTCCCAGGTCAGGATTTCCAAGCCCATCAGTAGTGGGACCTGCCCATGAGAAATCCCTGTACTTCCAGCTTAGAAGAAAGGGAGAGATCCAGTCCTTAAATGAATGTAGTTAACTAATCAATACACTTGCATGTAGTTACTCATTCCATGATATAAAAATGTTTATAATTGTTCTTTAGAGTAGCCATCAGCCATTCTCTTTTCACAAAATACAATGAATATTTATTATATTTTTACTTCATAGCCTCAGGGCTGGGAGAAACCTCAGAAACCAGTTAGTCCAATCTCCGCACTTTACAGATGAGGAATTTGAGCTCCAAGAAGGTGAAGCGACTTGCCCAAAGTCATATGAGTAGTCATTTCTTGTGGGGATGCTGGGAGAGACACAGATTTTTTTTTCGAATTTTTTTTTATTTACTTTTAGTTTACAAGATTCAGGCAAGACAGTCTCTGTGATCAAGGAGCATGCAGTCAAGGCAAAGATAAGATGCCAGTAGTGATGGTAGTAATACATATTATGGCATTCTAAGTGTGTTAGAGTTACAAGCCTGAGCAGTATATGAGGTCTAAGAAGAAGGTTATGACCATGGCTGTCACAAACACAGGTAAATAGAGGCATATAAAAAGCCAGGAGGAGTGACCCAGAGCAATTCTGTATCCAGTGTAGAAATCACAATGGCTCAAGTTGGCAGGCTGGAGGCAGCCAAATTCAATCAAAGCCTTGTAGTCATTGACAATAATAGATAAGAAACTACAGCAGACAATCACTGGCTCTGCTGTTTGTTTGGACTTGCCACATTGTCCTGAGCCTTCCTGAAGATTGCCTCAGAGATGGCAAATTGGGACTGGGTCATGAGAGGAAGGAAATGACCAACCACTCCTGTGTCTTTGCTAAGAAAAGCCCAAATGGGGTCATGATCAATCAGACATAACTGAAATGACTGAAAAACAACCACAATGGGGGCTTAGAACAATATCTACAGGACTGCTGGGTTCCTCTTCCTTCTTGCCTCATGTGAGTTTGCATGACTCCTGTGTGCTCTTCCAATAAGAAGGGAATCACAAGCACTCAGTCCTTCAATATCTATGAAGTGTCTAGATGTCTGGACACTCAGAATACTATACTATGAAGACAGAAGTGAAAGGGTCCCAGCTTTTAAGGACCAAACTTGTCTGTGTCTAGTTAAGGAGATGAAAGAACTTGGAGATGATTCAATTGTTCTTGTCTGTTTTCGGGGTATGAGGATGAGCGGGAGTTGGTACTTGGGTCCAAATTTGTGCTTATTGGTTACCTGAGAATTGACAGTTCTGAGTTGCCACCATCCCTCTTATTTAGAGTACTTTAGCAGGGAAGAGGAAGCAAGGAGCTGACAATTACTGGATGGGAGTGGGAAGGGGGAAGAAAGAGTTATGAAATGGGAAATGTGCGTGTGTGCTCGTGCATGTTTATGTGTGTGTGTGTCTGTGTGTGTGTGTGTGTGTGTGTGTGTGTGTGTGTGTGTGTGTGTGTGTAGGGCTGGGGGTGGGCATCATGGCACATTCCAGAAAATACATCCCTTAGAGTCTCCAGCACAATGGTCATGCAGCCTGGGTAGTGGTTGTGATAATGGGATATTTTGATCATTCCAGGTACACAACAGGAGATGGGATGGGTGGGTGAGGAATTGAGAAGAAGAGAAGGAAGGATGTCTTCTTAGCAGGGATAGGGGAAATAACTTCTAAGATCATCATAAGACCCCACATGGCACCTGTAGGGTTCTGGGCTGGGGGTTGCAAACTGTGCTTCACAGAGCGATTACCACATCACATCACACACACACACACACACACACACACACACACACAGAGAAAACCAACATATGGAAGAGTTGAAGACTCCAAGGCATCATAAAGTCAACGCTTATTCTTTCATTATGGATAAAACCCATGCTATAATTATGGCTTCAGACAAACTGTGCTGCACTGGTTTGCGTTAGCATTCAGATAAGAAGTGAGCTTCACATTATTCTTGTGTGGTCATATCTCCATATCCCAAACAGAGCAGACACATGAGAAATTTTCAGGTGAATTGGAATTGTGCAGACATTGCCCTACAAAGACATTCAGCTTTCCGTTCTTCCAGACCCATAGAGTTGCAGCGTGGGGAGAGGAATCCAAGAGAGCCCACACATTGAATGCTAGCTCTTTTCCCATGTACTTGCCGAATGCCTGTCCAGGCCTGCTGAAAGAGGCTAAATTTAGGGGGAACTCACAACTTTTCAAGGTGGCTTAATCTACTTTTTCCTAGCTCTAGCCATTAGGACATCTTTTTTTTTTCTTGACATGGAGCCCAAATTTATTTCTCTGCAACTTACCCACCCATTTTCTTCATTCTGGGGCTAATGATAATGCATAAAATCCCTGTTCTATATGGTGGACCTTCACACACAGCTATCATATCACCTGTTTACTTTTGTCCAGGTCACAGAGTCCCAGCACCTTCAGCCCCCATCCTTGGGTGTCAGGCTTACCAGTCCTTTCCCCATTCTACCACTCCCCTCTGGATATATTCTACATTGCCAAGGTCCTTGATAAAATGTGGTCCCCAGAATTTAGCCAAAGCTAGTCCAACCTCCATGTGAAGTCTGACCAGTTCTATTTTGCTATTTATGGCCATTTTTAGGAAAGCCACATCAACTATATTGTTGTGTTTATACTTCAGAATTGTGCTTGGTCTAAGTATGAAGTAAAAGGTAACTGAACAATACCTGTGTATATAGTACTTTATCAATGCAAATTACTTATTGTCTAAGCCCCCACCATGGTATAGGCTCGATGTAGAGGAAAGAAAAGAAGATTCAATCCCTTTCCTCAGGAAACTTCCAATTTTATTTGAGTGAAAATATTAAGGTGATTATACTAACACAGAATTTCAGAATCAGAAAGAAAATCAATGGCCACACATTCCAATCTACAATCTGTAACTTAGCAAGACAATTCCTGGACCACCGCCCCAACAAGTGGCCAACTGGCCTGGGTTTAAAGATCCTCAATGAGATCAAACTCAGTAGCTTCTGAGGCAGCCCATTGCTCTTAGGGTCAATTCTCATTATTAGGAAGTCATCAATCCTGTGACATTAAGCTTCCTACTCTCAAACCATTCTTCTTTGCTTTCTCTTCTGGAGCAAAGCAGAAGCAATTTCATCCCTTCTCTGTGACAATCCCTTCAAATCTTCATCTTATCTACTTATCTTCATCTAATGAACTCTGAGATTTTTCTTTTACAGGCTGAGAATCTTGACCTCCTTCAACTAATCACCAGACAGCCTAACATTGAGCCCTCTGTGGTACTGGTCATCCTTCTCTAGAAGCTCTTGAGCTTACCAAAATCCTTCATAAACTATGATACCCAGCATTCAATCACAATACTGCACTGAGTAAGCACATTAGGAATGCTCTGTAACTTGACTTGAGTAGGTCTGACCAGGACAGAATATTGCAGGATGTCAGCTCCTGTTCCTGAATACAGACCTTTTATTTTAAAAATAGTCCAAGATGTTTTGACACCACATAAAAGTATTGGTTTGTATCCATCTTGGAGTCCACCTCAGATCAAAGTGCTATCTAGTCATGCCTCCCCTATCTTATATTTAGTTAAGTAATGAAGAATACTAATTTAGTTTAATGTCGAAATGGAAGCAAAACACTTGGAATCAATATAGTATGAAGTTTAAATCCCACTAATGATGTCTACTAGACATAGGACAATGAGTAAATCTCTTAACCTCTCTCTGTCTCCATCTCATCATCTGGAAAATGAGCAATGACTAAATAAATGCTTCATTTTGTGGTTCAGTAAGAGTCATTAGGTTTGAAAGAAATAATTTTTGCTTTAATTTATATTTTATCCCCAACTAGGTGGAAAACTACTTAAAGATAGCATCTTTGTCTTATACTCTGGGATGAGTATATACAGTATACTACTTAGCCCACTGCACTCAATAAATACCAATCCACTAAATGATTGGCAAGTGCAGGACAGAGGAGGAAAGCTCAAAAGAAGAAGAACTGGCCTCTAAAAAATAGACCTAGGACCATAGATGTAAGACTGGAAGGTAAGGAGAAGGAGGACAGTAACAAGCATTTTTAAGTACCTACTATGCACCAGGTGAATCTGGGAATTGTAAGATGTATGAACCAAAGGAAGCTGCATGTAGTCAAAAAGAAGATGGAAAGATTAAACACCAACATCTTGGGTGTCAGTAAATTTAAATGGATGAGAATGGGTGAACTGAATTCAGAGGATATGTGTGTGTGTAAACACACGTGTATCTTTGTATGTATGTATGCATGGATGCACACATGTGTGTATGCTACTGTGAGCAAGATCCCCTTCCCTTAGAAGAAATGTAGTAGCCCTCAGTTAATAAAAGGGCAAGCAAAGCAGTGCTGGGGTATAATCTCAAAAAGGACTGAATAAGATCTGTTTGAATCCAAGGCAAATCATTCAGCATCACAGAAATACTTGTCTATGTTCCAACCACTGATGCCAAAGTGGTCAAAGTTTATCAGTTCCATGAAGATCTGAAACATCTTCTAGAAATAACACCAAAAAAAAAAAGATAATCACATTCATCATAGAGGATTGGAATGCTAAAGTAGAAAATCAAAAGACAATTGGAATAAAAGGTGTCTTGGAGACAAAATGAAGCAGGACAGAGAATAATAGAGTTTCGTCAAGATAACTTACTGACCATAGCAAATGCTTTTTTTTCAACAACCCAAAAGGTGACTCTACACATGGACATGACCATAAATGGTCAAGATGGAAATCAGATTCAGTATATACTTTGCAGCCAAAGGCAGAAAAACTCTACACAGTCAGTTAAAACAAGACCTGGAGGTGACTATGGTTCTGATCGTCAACTTCTTGTTGCAAAATTCAGACTTAAACTGAAGTAGGGAAAACCATCGGACTATATAGGTCTGAACTAAATAACATCCTTTATGAGTATGAAGTGGATGTGGTAAATAGATGTCAGAGATGAGATCTGGTAGATCAAAGAATACAAGTGCACAGCAGAAAACAAAAGAAAACTAACACGCAAGCAAAGAAAAGCTAGGCAGCTCTCAACACAATGTGTATTATTTAGCATACAAACTTTCTTGAAATGAAAATTGATTGTTACATATTTTGAATCCTTTCTTATGTTCTGCTATGCACATGACATGCTTTCCCTCCCTTTCTTACTTTGCATTTAGGTTACAACATTTAAGTTTATGATATGTTTTTTTTTTCTTTTCTCTATTCTGTATTTCTGTTCTGGTGGTTGAGACTAAAATAAAAGTTAAAAAGAAGAAAATGAGAGATAGTATAAGAACATTTCATGCAAAAAGGGTATGATAAAAGACAAAAATGGTAGGGCCTTAACAGAAGTAGAAGAGATTAAGAAGATATGGCAAGAATGCACAGAATTATACAAGAAAGATGTCAAAGAGATGGGAGGACCAGAACATCTCACTTATCTCCTGAGGAACCTATATTCAGGCCAAGAAGCAAGAGTTACAACCAAACATGGAACAACTAATTGGTTTAAGATTAGAAAAGGAATATGACAAGTTTGTATATTATCACCTTATTTCTTTAATTTATATGCAGAGCACACTGTGCAAAATGCCAGGCTAGACAAATCAAAACCTGGAATTAAGGTTGCTGGGAGAAATATCAACAATCTCAGATATGCAAATGATACCACTTTCATAGCAGAAAGTGAGAAAGAATTAAGAAGTTTCTTGATGACAGTGAAAGAAGAGAATATAAAAGCTGGCTTGTAGCTTACCATAAAAAAACACAACTAAGATCTTGGCGACCGATCCCATCACTTCCTGGCAAATGGAGAGAGAAGAAATGGAAACAGTGGCAGATTTTATATTCTTGGTCTTAAAAAATCATTGCAGACAGTGACTGCAGCCATGAAATTAAGACACTTGCTTCTTGGAAAGAAAGCTATGGCAAATCTGGACAGCATACTAAAAAGCAGAGACATCACCTTGCCAACAAGGGTCCATGTGGTCAAAACTACAGTAGCAATGTGAAAACTGGACAATAAGGAAAGCTGAGAGTTGCAGAATCAAGGATTTTGAATTGTGGTGCTGGCAAAGACTTTTGAGAGTCCCATGGACAGCAAGGAGATGAAATCAGTCAATACTTAAATTAACTCAGATTATTCACAGGAAGGTTGAACACCAAAACTGAAGTTTAACTACTTTGGCTACATAACAAAAGAAAGGACTTATTGGGAAGAAACCCTGACATTGGGAAAGATTGAAGGTGAAAGGAAAAGGGGGTGGCAGAGGATGACAAGGATAGATAGTGTCAGGGAAGACACGAACATGAGTTTGGAGAGAGAGACAGAGAGAGAGAGGGGGGAAGGACCACAGAAGAGCCTGGCATGCTATGTTCCATGGGGACATAAAGAGTTGGACCTGACTGAACAACAACAAATGTCCCAGGCAGTGTGCTAAGAACTTTTCAAACATTATCTCGTTAGATCTTCAAATCACCTGTGGAGGTAGGCACTATTATGAGTCCTATTTAACTTACATGTAGGAAACTGAAGCAGAGGTTAAGTGACTTGGCCAGGGCCACACAGTTAGTAAGCATCTAAGGCCATATTTAACTCAGATCTTCCTGATTCAAGATCCAGTGTTCAATCCACTGATCCACCTAACTTGAACCTCATTGGTCCATCCCCCTTAGTTTCCAGGATGGAAAAACTAAGGTCCTAAATAATACAAGTAATGATGGTCAAAGGAGGGATTTGAAATCTGGATCTGTGATTTCAGAGCTAGCACACTTTGCATTATACCGTATTTAGGAATAGGAAAGATGCCTGTAAATGAAATAAACTAAGGCTTCCTCTATAGAAAGATGGGGGGTGACGGTGATGGTGGAAAGCACATCTAGGAAAAGACACATTGAAATGTTTTTCAATGGCTTGTAAAACCAAGAGGAGAGTGTGTGATGGATATGAGAATTAATAAGCCCAAGGTACAGATAAGACCTACAGAAGTTGCTTCTCTCTAACAATTCACTCTAATATACCTACCATGAATAACAAAAAAGATTAGGTGAGGAAGAGTATAGGAGACATAATTATCCAAATAAATGTAGCAAAGGTTAGAAGACGCAGGGATACCATGGTGGTAGCTGAGGAAGCTGCAAACAGGGATACCAGCTGGGATAACATGAGGTGGCCAGGGGTGCCATCTCTCAGGTAGAGGGTGGCCAACTGGCCATCAGTCAACTGCTATAGAATTGTGGCAGAAGTTCCCACTCTCAAGCCTGATTCTATCCTTTGTGGAGCCGGGTGTCTAATTCTGAGCTCTGGAACTGAAAAGCAATTAGGAAATTTGGAGAAGGTTCAGAGAAGAATCACAGAGATGACTAAGAGAGTAGAAAATTAGTTGATGAAAGCTAAAAACAACTGAGATTATTCAACCTAGAGAAGAGAAGACTGTGAGGCAACTTTCGATGTCATGGAAATTCATTCAAGGATAATTTCAGATGCATGAAGGGAGCTGAATTTGAAGTCAGAGGATTTGAGTCTGAAGCCCAGGTATGACACCTATCAGATACTGTAATTTGGTCAATTTAATTGCATGGCTAGTATTTACACAGCACTTTAAGATTTACAAAAAAAAAAAAACTTTACAAATATTAGCTCACTTGATCCTCACGACAACTCCAGGAAGCAGGTGCTATTATTTTCTGCATTTTGCAGATGAGGAAACTGAGTCAGACAGAGGTTCAATGACTTGTCCAGGTTCACACAGTTAGTACATTTCTGAAGCACTTGAATTCATCTCTTCCTTACTCCATGCCCAGTGCTCTGTTCACTGCACCACCAGCCGCCTTAAGTCATTTAATCTTCTTGGGTCTCAATTTTCTCATATGTAAAAGAAAAGAATCAATTAGGGGGCCTCTAAGGTCCCTTCCACTTTCTGATTTCTGATCCTATCATTGTGGAATCTTACAGGAAATTCACTTTTCCATATCCAAAGTAGGATCCTTCTTGAATCTCAGCATGACCGGCTGGGTTAGATGTTGGTATCTCTGGGTTCTGGGCATGTTCTCTGTCTGTTCCCCATGCCTGGGATGCTCTCCCTCTTCGTCTCTGCCTCCTAGATTCCCTGGCTTTCTTCAAGTCCCAGATAAAATGCCACCTTTGACAAGAAGTCATTCCCGATCCTCCTTAACACTAATGCCCCACCTCTTTTGCTTATTTCTTATTTATCCTGTATATAGCTTGTTTGAATATATTTATTTTCTTGTTGTCTCCCCTATTGCCTTGTGCGGTCCTCTAGGGCAGGGGTTATCCTTTGTCTTCCTTATTATTCCCTGCACTTAGTACATAGCAGGTATTTAACAAAGGATTGTTGATTGGCTGAGATAAGAATGTGATAATAATCTTGGTCTTGAAATGATTAAATTTTGCATGAAGAAAGATCATAGAAACTCTTTCATAGGAGATCGTATTAAGGGGGCAATTTGAGAGCTATATCTAGGAGAGTTAAATAATCTTAACTGAAGTTGAAATTTATACTGGATGATATGACAAGGGGCATGCCAGATAGAAAGATTTAATGATGACCCTAATTAGAGCTAACACTTTGACCACATTCCCAGTCAGGATCCTGATTTCACAAGGAAGTCTTAGAATGGCAACATTAACTCTCCCCTCATCTCTACTCCATTTCCTCACTACCTTCTATAAAACCAAACCAAACCAAACAAAACTCTACAAGTTCATCAAAACAAACCTGATCTCATAAATAACAAAAGACACAAGAACCTGTTAAGACGGTTTGACTCCAAAAGCTCTCTTATGAATGATTTCATTGAGAATTTCTTAATTTTAGCCCAGGAATCAAAACCAATTCTCAAAAGAAGCCTCCCCTCCAGTGAGAAGTAATTACTTGTTTTCACCCATTTCTAAGAGCATATTTCATATTTCCAATTTAAACGCAAGGTTTTGAAAATATTTGTCACCTGGCAGAAGAGGCTGCTAGGCTTTTGTCAGGACAAACTGATCAAAGCAAACCATATTATACCTTAATAAGAAGACATGAAACACTTTTAGTTGTTTTTAAAACATAAGAAGCAAGATGTGTTGTTCCATCATTTCACTTGTGTCTGATTCTTTGGAATCCTATTTGGGGTTTCTTGGCAAAGGTGCTGAAGTGGTTTGCCATTTCCTTCTCCAGTTCATTTTACAGGTAAAGAAACTGAGGCAAACAGGGTTAAGTGACTTGTCCAGGGTCACACAACTAGCAAGTGTCAGAGGCCAGCTTTGAACTCTTGAAGATGTGTCTCCCTAACTCCAGATTCAGTGCTGTATCCACAATGGTGCCACCTAGCTGTGTCAGAAGCAAGATGTAGAAACTTACTGTGTTGTAGTATGTACAGTGCTGCATTGAGAATCAAGAAGATGTGGCTTTTAGTTCCACCTTTGGCAATTACTAGGTAGGGGAATAAGTGGAGGGGGAGGCACTCGCCCTGTATCTTGGGCAAAAGGAGACAGTGGCATGCAGTGGAACATTCTAGGACCTGAATTCAGATCCTGAACCTTTAACTTATTACCTGTATGACCTTGGGCAACTCACCTAACATTTCTTTTTTCTTGATTTTTCTCATGTATAAAATAAAGAGGTTAGTTTAGAATGGGTATCTATGGTTCTACAAACAACTTCACAAAGCAAGCATGATGGATATAATTAATATCCTTTTACAGATGAGGAAGCTAAGGTTTAGCAAAGTTAAATGACTTGTCTCCTCAGTTAATTAGTGCAACAGGCAGAATGTGAGGCTGGATCTTTTTTTCTTTTCAAGCTCAGTCACTAGACCACACTGCCTTCCTGGTATTTTTTCTCATGAGTGATTTTGGAAAAACAGAATTCCCTTGGAAGCTGGTCATCTACCATGATCTCAAGCTCATGTCATAAAATTCCCTTTCTTCAACCTACTGTACACATTATGGGGACAACATATGAATAAAATTAAAAGTACGCAGTTGTTATTCCAAAATATTGTTTGGCTACTTGGAGAATAATCCAATCCATATTTATAGCACTGCGTCAAATCTGTCCCAAGGAGAAAAGTCATGTATTTGTGTAGCTAAAATCATTATCATATGGGAGGCATATCTGAGCTTTAATTGGATTTATCATTATCTGAAAATGAGCTTACTAAGAACTCTAATTAGATTTGCTTCTGCTAAAAAAAATTACAGCTTGTTTTAACTACAGGTAGGAATATGTATGCATGCATATTGGCATGTGTGTGCATGCATGGATGTATCTGTATAAATGAGTGTGATACACATATATACATCAGTATATATAAGAATGGGGAACCAATCTGTGAATTCACATGAGGAAACTCCCCCTACCAATGCAGGTCAGGATATATTTAAATGTATTTCTATGTATGCATTTATATGCAAATCATAACATTTTATTTTACCTTCTTCTTTAGCATAATTAATAGCTCATTCAGCTATTTTCTATAGTCACACAATTTAGTAAAACATTTGCATAAACACATCCACATGTTATAAGCAAAGAGGGAGGAGCTCAGAAAGGAAAACTGCACACCATAAGGTTCTTCTAGGGAAACCTTCTGCTAAAAATGTTAGCATCACAGGATCTTAAAAAGTCATAAGAGGGTTCTATAACTAAACGAATTATGTGGTAAGCCCCAATCTTCGGTCACACATTCAGTTTTACCTAGAATAAATTAAAAGTCAGACTGCTTATTTGACCACACTTAGTATGACTTGGATAACAACAACGCGAGTCCTGAGCAGGAGCTCAAGGCTGAAACTTTGTAGGTTAATGTAAGAACACCAATAGGCAATGACAAATTATAATTAGGGGAGGAATTCTTAACCTGGGGTCCACTGGAGTTTGTAGGTATATTTCAGAGGGTCCCTGAAATTGGATGGAAAAAATACATTTTTATTTTCACTAACTTCTCCCTGAAATTTAACTTATTCTTCCATTATGAATTATAAAAAAACAAAAACATTATTCTGGAAAAAAGATCCATAAGTTTCCCCAGGCTGCCAAAGGGGTCAATGATCCCCAAAAGACTGAAACTCCATGAATTAGAAGAGAATATTTATTACAGCCCCAAACTTCACTCTCCAGATGCCAGTATAGAATGATCTGCTCTGCAGAAACATATTCTTCCCAAACTGGGATGCTGAAATTGCTCTCAGGAAATGCTAGCTCCCTTCTTATTCCCCATGTCTCCCCCTATTAAATGACAAAAAATTACAAGGGCAGGGGAATCTAATTTTGAATAGTGCCATCATTAAAAAGGAAAAAAAATCGACTAAAAAAGCAAATGAACTGATGCCCTTGCATTTTTATTTGAAGCTGACTAAGTAACAGCTGTACTATTTCTCAAATATCATGACTGAGCCAGAGAAAGGACTGCACCCTACTTGAGAGTTCTTTGTGTTCAAACTAAAGAAGACAGGTTCGATTCTTTCTCTCATAGGACCACAGACTTAGAGGGGCCTTGGGGCTCATCTGGTCTAACCTCTTCATTTTACAGTCAAGTCAACAAGCATTTACACAATTGAGACTCAGAGGTTAAGTGACTTGATCAAGGTCACAAGGTGTCAAGTTACAAAGTTGGGTTCAAACCTTGATTGTCTGACTCCCAACCCAACTTTCTTTCCACTACACTATATATAATCTGGTTGAATTTCTGCTTTTCTAAAGCATTTTAGAATTTTAAGTTTCTATGAATTGAACCAAAGGCATTTCTACGAAGTTATTAGATGGTCAATACAGAAGTCAGGACACCTGGGTTCAAGTCCAGCCTCGGCTATAAGGACCAGTCACCTAATCTGTCAGTAGCATTCCAGAGATCTCTCTACCACTAGTTAAGGAAGCCTTGCTAATCTACATCAGGGGTGGGCAATTTCACATTGGGCTTTCCCCACACTATTTAAGTCACAGATCCATATGGGAAACACAATAAAATGACAACTAAAAGAAAGGCAACATTCTTTCCTGCAATAGCCACAGTGGGGCATCTTCACCTAGGACTGATTCTCTCAGAGAGTGTTAGGTTCTTCAGGAGGCAGTTCCCTCTGCCAATTCTGTCCCCCTTTTCTTAGAAAGTTGAGGACTAAATCAAGGGAGGGTGCATACAATTTGTGGAAGACAGAAGTAGGATTGTAGCCCCAGTCAAGTCTGGGGCTTTACCGTGTTTTCAGGAATAAAAATAGAACTGAGTCTTATTTTTTTCTCCTCTTAGAATGAAAGGAGGCTATCCATCAACTCAACAAACACAAATCATATTTGCCCTTTGTGACTCGATTTACCTCGAATCCACAGATGGGGGGGGGGGAGGAGAAACAAGGAAAAGACCAACAAAAGTGCAACCCCACTTTAAAAACCCGATCTCTAACTAGTTTATGTGTTTTTCAGTTGACTGACAAAGCCATAGCATGGCCTAGAAAGAGAAAGGGGAAACATTTCAGCATCCGCTCACCCTTCAACTCCAAAATAGCAAAGGAGAAATACCCCAATGAACACAAATGTGCCTGGAACAAGTAGGCATCCGTCCCTGAGAGACATTTTCTTAAAGCAATCCCAGGACCTTCCCTTCAATCATGACCATCATAGCACATCTGGCCCCTTTCACCGCTTCTACAATCCAGACGAACCACCCCACCAATTCCGAGGTTTATTGTTTTAATCTGGAAAACAAGGAGAAGCCAGAGGCCGATTTCCCCAGCGGAGCTTTAGAAATCCTCCCAGATGCCTCTCACCCCATTCAACTCACACTTGCCGCACGTACTGTGAATGAAACCGTGTTTTGTTTGTTTCCTTTACTAAAGAAAGCCCAGGCTCTCCTAGCGCCGGGGTGGAAAGAACAAGAGAGAAAGCCCGGCTTACCACGTATGTGCCACAGTAAATCGTCGTCGCTGCCGAATGCTTTTATTCACCAGCAACTTTCTGAAGAAGCACGGGGAGTTTCTGGGCGAGCTGCGAGGGGAAATCTTGGGAGAAGTCGGTCTGTTTCCGGACAGCCTGGGCAGCTCCAGCTCCAAGTGCATTTGCTCCTTGAAAGTCCGGATGCGCACTTCGGTTTCAAGAGTTCCCAGTTCCTTTGAAGGCTCCTTGGCCGTCATGTCTGGGGTGGTGGTGTGTAAGCTGTTACAGACACCGAGGGAAAAGCCAGAGCATAGCAGAAGAGCACACTCTCAACTCAGAGAGCGGAGAGGCTCACCGTGGGCAGGTCCTGGCGCTGGAGTGCTAAGGAGGCAAGTGGTACCCAGAGGGTGCGTCGCACGCTCTACCAAGCTCTGCTCCCGACAGTCCCCAGCAGTTCGCTCAGACCAGGCTCTCGCTAGGAAAACAGCACCCTAGTGTTTGCTCTGTCTGTAGCCTCCTTGTGGAGATGGTCTCTCTGCAAGCTACACACTGCCACTCACTGAATTCATTCAGCTGGAGAGACCTACTCATGAAATATTCATAAGGGCTCCTCAGAAGCCCCTGCCATGCACCTGGCTGGAGAGCCTCATCAAACAAACTACAGAGGCTTCATGAATGCCGCTCACGGGCGAGGGGCTCACCTATGTGGCCAAAAGAGCAGCTCGAGAGGCAGCCATGGAGCAAAGGGCACATCGGATTTTTTAAAAATCTTCATTCAGAATTATCATCTGGCCATGTAACGTACTGACTGGAGCTCCGCCCACTCCAGGCTCATTGGCTCCAGTTTCTTTAGACAACTGGACTCAATTCACCCTTCTGCAAAAGGAATTCTCTCCTCCATGACTCGGGCTGGCACAAAATTGTGTGAGCACCCTGCATCCCTGTGGCAGCGGAGCCCTTTCATCCCAACAGTTCTAGCTCGGGCTTGGAATTCTCGGAAAGTGTGTCTCAGAACAAAACCTCGGAGATGTGAATGGCTTGCCTCGCCCTCCCAAGAGCCAAACAGCACCAGTCCCACAAACGCCAATCAGTGAAGCCACAGGCAATTGGGTGCCTATTCCCAGGAAAAGTAAAGCCTCATATTGATGTCTAAGAAGGCTATTCCTGCTAACTCGCCTCCTTTGTCCAAATGGCTCAGAGATGACACAGATTAGCCACTACTGATCAGAATGAAGGTCAGCACCTGAGGTTTCCAAAGCTCCCCAAATATGAAATCCGATAGGATACTGAAGTGGGTTGAGTTTAACTGCCCCCCCCCCCAAGAAACAAACAAACAAAAAAACCAAGCATTTCCAAACACATGGATTTCAGGAATGAGTCAGGGACATGAAGGGGGAAAGTGAAGGAGAATCCAGAGTCAAATTCCCCCCAAACGCAGAAAACCTTGACTGTAACCTGCAATGAATATGTTTTCTTTTTCTTTTTAATGTGTTGGAATGTGTCAGTATCAAAGGCAATTGGAAGCAAGCAGTACTGTGGCGTGCTGTGCTCAAAGCTCTTGTGATGAGCTGGTGCCAGCAACAATTAGGGCCGGGAGCCTGAGCCAGCCTGATCTCACACCAACTGGAAAGAGCAGAACAAGAGCTCGACAGCAACAGTGACGGAACACAAAGAATTCACACTAAGACTTCGGATGATGTCCGCGAGAATTTTTTTTTCCTCCTGAAAACCTTTTGTTTCTACCCTTTTCTTAGAGAGCATTATCATCTTAGATCCCATCTATAAGCAGATTTCTACATGTATTTCTCCCAGAGAAAGGAACCAGGAGAAACTGCTCACTAGAAATAATAAAATTTCCAAGGATGGTCATAGATAGGCCTGAAGCCTATAGACCATAGAGGTCACTGAGTCACTCTCTCTTGTTTTAGTGGTGACTTATTAATACTTATCAAATGTTGTTTGAGCTGTCTTAATATGGTCAGATTGCTCATGGATAGAGCATTGGATGTGGGGAAGGAAAGAGCAGAGTTCAAATCTTGCCCCAAACACTTCATTTTGTGACCAGAGGCATCTGTACATGCTCAATAATAAAAGCATATGATAATACAATAAAAGCAATAAAAAAAGGTTTTTGTAAAGATCAAATGAAAAAGTATATGTCAAGTGCTTTGCAACCCTTGATGTATCATCATCATCATCATCTTTATAAGATGATGAACTTATAACAATATTTATAGAGCTATAAAATAATAATTTATAATAATTATTGTTAATAATAATATGAATGTGTTAAATTGGTAACAATATTTGTCAGGGGAATGAGATGTAGTATCTTCATGTATTACAGCTGATGAAAGAACACTGTCTTACTTATGTAACACAGTGATGGGTATAATAAGGACATTAATGCTGATAGTAAGCATTCTTTTTTGCCAGTGAGCTAAAAGATTTTCCTTCAGCAACAGTTACAGTACTATCTGAGGGATACACAAGTACCCTGAAAATGGGAATATTTTATCTTGATAAAAGAATATTTATGCATTTGGAAGTGATAATTTTGTATCCCAAGTCACAGTACACTTGCACTTCGTGCCATCTTAAGCTAAAAAAAATACTCAGGAACTGGGGAGGAAGGTAGGAACTTCCCTCTCCTTAACCCCAGTCTCTTTTCCCTCTTATCAATTTTTGGGAAATATTACAGTTCCATTTGATTAGATTGTTACTATCAGTGAAGCAAAACTTTTAGAAAGATCTCTAGTAGAAGGTATGGCTGATTTCAACATTAGTGTCATTGCTTAGGACTGTCAAACTGATACATAAACAAGGTTAGAGTCTTTTCA
Source organism: Pseudochirops cupreus (assembly GCA_028627135.1). Taxonomy (NCBI): domain Eukaryota; kingdom Metazoa; phylum Chordata; class Mammalia; order Diprotodontia; family Pseudocheiridae; genus Pseudochirops; species Pseudochirops cupreus. The sequence goes on from CM053584.1 coordinate 10,277,559, forward strand.
TACAACAATAATATACATAAATGGACCCCAGGAAATTCTGGGTCCTCTTCACCATGACACAGAAATGAACTTTGAAAAGAATTTGCAAGAAGAAAAAGTGAGGAGGAAGAACATTCCAGACACGAGGGATGATCTATTCAAAGTCATGGAGGGAGAAGATGGCATAGTGTTGGGATGGTTAATGTTATTCTTATTTTTGTTTAAAACTGAGAGAGAAGATGTAAGATTCTACCAAGGTCCCCATTTTTTTTTATTTCCCTGAAGTAAAAATTTTGAAGTGCTAAGGTCCTTTAAATACTTAAGTTTGTGGATGACATCATGTTGCTATCACCAAGCCCTGAAACAATGGAAAACCTCATAAATAAGACACACAATCACTGAAAAGAGTTTGGCCCAACCATCCAAATGGGAAAAAACAATTAGATGAAGAATATCCGTGTTGTCTGGACTGCAATACAGAGCTGGATGGAAAAGCTATAGAGCTGGTCCTTAATTATATTTATCTGAGTCAGGCACGACAAAAAGACAAGAAGCTAGGCTTAGAATTTTAAAAAAAATGAGAACAAGAGAGGTTGCCTTTGGGATGCTCTCATTCTTTTAATTATCCCAAGCTTCACCCTGAAGTAAAGGTTCATCTTTTTAAGACCACTATTGTTTTCATGATGTTATTTCACTGGGATCATAGAATGCAACAAAAGACTACATTTGAAGATGACCCAGAGGAACATGGTGAGATGCATATGAAAATGCTTTGGCTGTAACTCACTATTAGTGAGAAATTCTTCTGGAGAAAGGGCCTTGAAAATTTCATCAGGGAAATGTATGGCAAGGAGAAAAGGATGGGTGTATTGGTAATGGAATATATGGAGATGCCCCTGTATTGGCTTGGTTTTTGGGTTGAGTGTTAAAACCTAGACCTTGTGAATCCCACTTGTGGGATGGACTTGTTGACATGAAGAGAGAGGGCTGAACTGGGAGAAGTCATGAATTGGGAGAGAGGCCCAAGCCTAGAGAAAGCCAGAAGGACTTTGGGAGAGCAGTATCCAGTATTGTGGAGCTTGAGTTGCTGAGAGAAAAACTGATGAGAGCCCATTGGAACTGTCCAGGACTTTTGGGAACTGCCTCCTGGAACTGCCAAGGACTGAGGAGGCATGGTTGTGATGCTGGTATTTTGTCTGTCTGTTTTGATGTTGTTTTGCCAGATTCACCTGATGGTGAAGAATAGTGCTGCTATTGTAGAGATCCTGGAACCTGGCTGTTGGTTCAGAAGCCCTGAAGGAGGATTTTCTTGTGGTACTTGAACAGAAATCCTGGAAGAAGGCCTTGCTAATATTTTCAGGGGTTCTGGGACTGTTCTACAGGCAGAGAGTGACTTGATGAGGACACTGGCTACGGCTTTGTTGAGCCTTGTCTCCCCAGGAACTGAAATTGCTGAGGGCTTGTCTCGAGTGAAGATGAAAGAAGGCCCTTTCCTTGGATATGCAATGCTGAGCTTAACTTTGTTGTAACTTAAGGGTGGATGGCCTTTTGTGCTCTCCTGCCCCTTTTGATTCAGGGATGGGAAGCCTTTGAGTGATTGACCAAATGAATGTACTTTGTTTATGGTTGGAGACTAATCTCCATTTGAGAAGAGACTTTTGACTGACTAAATGAATGTACTGTCTAGGGGTGGAGTAGTACCTAGATTGAATTGAGAACTTACTTGCTAAAGGAACAAGTTACACTGTATTTTGACTTTCTCTGTTCTGTGAGTGTTTGCTGAATAAATGGGATTTACTATGCTGGTAATCCGAACCTTGGAAGTTGTCTTTGCTTGGCATTACAAAGAGTTAGTGATGTAGTAGGAGAAGGAGAGATACTCTCTCTCTCTCTCTCTCTCTCTCTCTCTCTCTCTCTCTCTCTCTCTCTCTCTCTCTCTTTCTCTCTCTCTCTGTTGGCTGCTCCTCTGATAACCATAAAACATGAAGAGACTAAAGGAAATTCTTCAACACATAGTGAATCCTCTGCTGAGAATTTTGGAGAGAACATGGATGAGAGTTGCCTAGGATGGGCTGCAATCTATGTTACTGGAGAGAATGTCCATGTTGAAGAGATGATAAGTCTAGGAGAGCTTTAGAGAATCAAGTTTCTTTTCCCCCAAACTCCTCATGAAAGCTATCAAAAATCATCATTCTGGGAAACACTTTTTCCTGTCCCCCACTATGCCAAATTTATCAGTTCCACTAAAATGTATTGTAGCCTTTGACCCAGAGATAGGTACAGAAGTCCTTGTGATAGCAAAGTATTGACAGCCATGTAGGCAGGGACAGTGTGGTGTCATGGTTGGCCACAGGATTTAGAGTCAGAAAGACCTGGGCTCCAATCTTGCCTCAAACATTAATCCCTCTGTGCCTAAAATGGCTGGACTCACAGGATTCCAAGGTCTCTTCTGGCTCTTGGTTTCTGACCCTATGATCCTCTGGGTGACCATCACTTGAAGAATAACTGAACAAATTATTATATATGGATATAAAAGAATCTGAAAGAATGAGAGGAACTTGTGAAGAGGGGAACCAAGAAAGAAATTGACATAAAAGCAGCTCTGTATAGTGAAGATGGAATGATGTAGTCAGAAGGGCCTGGGTTCAAATCCTTCTCTGACAGGCTATATGATACTTGCAAGGTCATTTAACTGCACTGGACCTCAGTTTCTCCATCTCTAAAATGAAGCAGTTGGATTTGGTGGCCTCCAAGGTCGATAAACCTCTGCTGCTGTGATCAATGATTGAAAGAAAATGTTCAGGAAAACATTGTAAGAGAGAAAAACTATTGCAAGATCAATTCATGGACCCATTTGGAGTTTAGAGGAGGGAAGGTGACACACATCTCCCTTCTCCCAGCAGGCATGGCCACTTGGTTAGATTTTCTTTCTCACAAATGAGTGATCTATTGCAGGGGTAGGGGACCATTAGGAAGTCATGATGATGTATAAAAAACACCAGCAAAATATTTATTAAAAAGGGGGTGGTTGGAGGAAGGCTGTGGAGTTATTAAATTCCTTTGGATAGATAAGAAGCTGGAGCCCAGATAAGAAAGCACTGACAAAATCTTCTTAAGGCTTCATGAATCGTGTAGTTATAATTACCCACTGACTCCACTCTGTCAAGTCTGTGTCAGACTGGAACATTTGACGTCACTCTTCACACTGCCTACGATGAGAAGCAATGGAAGGCAAATTAATAGGATTCTGCTGGTGACTCTGACTGAGGAATAAGTTTGCAAAAAGGCTTACAGCAAGTTGACTCTCAAAATCATGAAATGTCAGGGCAAGAAGGCTTTGTGGAGGTCACAGAGTCCAACTCACTTATTTAACTGGAGAGGAAACTAAGACAGAGAGGGTTAGAAGTGTGCTCAATTCACACAGAGAGGCAGCTCAGGAGTAGGGCAGGGACTTGATCAGAGACTTCTGATATTTGGGATTCTTTCAATTATTGCACCCCATTTCTTCTTGTATAAAGGTGGCTGGACACTCAATGCATGTTGGCAATATTTTTATTGGACTCATTGATTTCTTCTCTCATTAAGCACAGTGACTCCCAATCATTTCTTTTTCTCTCTCAATCCTAAAGCATCTCCAACCTCCACACTTCAAGCAGCAGCTTCTTCTCAGTTTCCCTTCCTGGATCACCATCCATATCTTACTCCCTTGAATGAGTCCATCTCAGTGGACAGAGATCCAGGGCATTCTTTCCTTCTGCCTTGACAACTTTCTCTCTTGCAGACCTCATCAGCTCCTAGGAGTTCAAAGCTCATTTCTATACACATGACTCTGTGATCTATCCCTCCAGGCCTCAGCACTTTCCTGAGCTTCAATTCCATGATACCTGCAGGATATTGCCACTTGTATATTCCATCGATATCTCAAACTCAACCTGTCCTAAACAGAACTCATTATCTTTCTCCAAAAACCTTCCTCAAGGACACCACCATTCTTCCAGTTACCCTGTTTGCAAGAAGAGTTATCTTCAATTCCTTCCCTCTCTTTCACCCATTGGGGAATGAAAGAGACCTCACCCCAAATGAGCAATAAACTTGCCAGATCTTTTCAACTTTATTTCTACAATATCAACAAAATGGCATAGTGGAGAGACTGTTGTTCTTGAAATCAGGATTGCCTGAGTATGAATCCTGCTTCAAGACACTGTGTGACCCTGGGTAAAGCTCCTAACCCGCCAGTGCCTTCATTTTCTCATCTATTAAATTAAAGGACTGGCCTCTATGGCTGGCTCCCAAGGTCCTTTTCTGCTCTAAATCTATGACCTGATCTCATGCATCCGTCTCCCTTCTCACCACTTACGTAGCCACCATCCTGGTTCTGGTCTTCATCACCTCCTTCTAGGCTACTACCATAGCCTCAAAACTATTCTCCACGTCTCATGTCTCACCTCTTGTCATGGCAACCTCACTGGCACCCCAGGGCTGCTAGCACAGGTTCTTAGATCTGCTTCACTAGGAAAGATAGCTGTTCAAGGGTCAATGATCTCTGTCAATTACATTCAGTAGTTCAGAGGAAAAGTCAGCATCCTGAACTTCAGAGAAAATACAAGCAGAGAAATAAAGATCAACAGACAGGAATCTGACTAACTGAATCAACTATACACTTTACATACATCCCTGGATGGAGAGAGCCTTTACATCTGAGCAGTCAGGGAGTTCTGAACATATGACCACTCAGAATCTCAACCAGGAAACCACAAAATCCTTCTCATAAGCGAGCCCCCAAAGTATAATACTGACTCAGAGTATCTATATCTATACCTATACATATATCTATATCTATATCTGTGTCTATATCTATATCTGTACTGTATCTATATGTCTATCTATATCCATCCATCCATCCATCCATCCATCTATCCATCCATCCAATTATCTATCTATCTATCTATCTATCTATCTATCTATCTATACTTCTCAGGCTCAGAGGGCATCACAACCCTCCTGACTCAGTGTCTAATTAGAAATTAGCAAAAGGTGTGAAAGCCTTCTTACAAGCAAGCCTCCCCTAAGCAAGCTTCCGTTAATGGGCTCTACAGTGAGCCCTATTAATAGGCAGAGAAGATCTTAAATTCCATTAACATTACACCTCTCTAATTCATTCTCCAGACAGCTGGAAAACTGATATTTGTAAATCCTAGGTCTGACCCTTTCAGACACAGCCCATGCTTTCTCCTTGGGTCAAAAAGTTTCAAGTTTTTGTTTCTGTTTTTGTTTTTTTAGTTGTATACTGGATAAAATCCACACTCCTATTTGGAGTTCACGTTCTGGTTCTAACCTGTATTTCCTGAATGATTAACACAACTCTCCCTCATGCACTCTGTCTTGTAGCCAAACCAGAGAACTTGCATCCTCTGGCCTTGGCCTTCCATCTTTCCCACCCTATACCTAGAACATTCCCCCTCCCTCTTAGAATCCCTGTCTTACTCCAGACCTGGGCTCAGGCGCCACCTGTGATGCATGTAGAGGTCTTCTTGATTCCCCAGCAGTTAATGCCCCACCCCCCGGCCCCAAATAAATTACTTTTTATTTCCTTTGAATATTTTTTATATTTACCTGTCGATGTACATGTTCTCTGCCTATTCACTTCCACCCCCATGGCAGAATGTAAGTTTCTCGAGGGTATGGCTGCCTCTATATCTCTAGAACCTAGCACAGGGCCTGGTACAGATTAGGGGCTTAGCAGCAGCAGGAGGCAAGTAAGGGGCATCACAAGCCACAGAGAGCTGGGCCTAAATCAGGAAGATCTGAGTATAAATCCAGCTTCAGACACTATCTCTATGACCCTGGGCACATCAACAGCTGTAATTGTTTCAGTTATCTCATCTGTAAAGTAGGACTAATAAAAGCACTTAACCTCCCAGGGTTGTTATGAGGATCATATAAGAAAATGATTTCTCAAGTGCTTGGTGTAGTGACTGGTCCATCATAGGCTTTATATAAATATTAGCTATTATTATTCTTGCTAAAACATATGGAACTTTAGGGCTATTATATACTTTATAAATATAATTTCCTTTGATCTTCACAATAACCCTGGGATGTAGATGTTGTACTCCCCATTTTACAGATGAGGAAACTGAGGCAGGCAAAGGTTAATGACTTGTCGAGGGTCATACCACTAGTAAGTGTTTGAAACTGGATTTGAACTTGGGTCTACCTGATTATACACCCATAATGTTATCTACTGGGCCACTGAGCTTCCTACATATACTTAGTCAATTGAATTAAATTGAACTTAACTTCCCACTCGGCCAAGACTAGAACACCAAGAAATATCTACCTTGAGTCTCCTGCATCACATCTTTTTTTTTTTTCCAATATGCAGCACCACTGTCTTTTGTATTTATGACACATACCCCAGACTGAACTCTCCCTTGACAAAGAATAACAACAAATCCAATATGGTGACCATGTCCAACAATGTTTATAATATTCTGTCCCTAGAGCCAGTCACTTCTCTGCTGTGATGAAGGGGTGTTTTATTCACTATTCTCCAGAATCTGTGTTGGTTTTCCACTTAAGAGTTTTGCCTTATCATGTCTCTTCAACGCCTTAGTTTATCTGTAAAGTGAGGATAATCATTCCTGTACTATTTACCATGAGAAATACTGTGATGATCAAATGAGGTAATGTATGCACACATCCTCTTCAGTTCTTCAAGTCCTATGTAAATGTCATCAATGATTACAACCATCCTTAAGGTGGAGGAGGAAAGCAGAGCTTTGTTCTTCACCACCATTGTGACTTAGGGGAACCTTGTAGGTTCAACAAGAGAGAAATTTCCCTTCTGGGGGATCCTTCTTTTTTTTATAGATAAATTAATTTATTTATTTTCTTGTTTACATCATTCATTTCCACAAGATTTTGAGTTACAAATTTTCTCCCCATCTTTCCCCTACCCAACACTTCAAAACAGCCATCCCACTGTATAACCCCTCCCCCAATCTGCTCTC
>CM053584.1:10285050-10389584 GCA_028627135.1 Pseudochirops cupreus
TGAGAATTTCTTGAAGGATGCTTTCTAAGTTCTTTTTTTGACCATGGCTTTCAGGTAGTCCAATAATTTTTAAATTGTCTCTCCTGAATCTGTTTTCCAGGTCAGTGGTTTTTTCAAGGAGATCTTTCACGTTGCCTTCTATTTTTTTCATTTGTTTGGATCTGTTTAATAGTATCTTGATTTCTCATAAAGTCATTTGCTTCCACTTGATCCACTCTAATTCTGAAGGAATTATTCTCTTCAGAAAGCTTTTGAGATTCTTTTTCCAATTGGCAAATTCAACTTTTTAAGGCATTCTTCTCCTCATTGGCTTTTTGGGCCTCTTTTGCCATTTGAGTTAGTCTATTTTTCAAGGTGTTATTTTCTTCAGTCAGGTTGTTGACTCTCTTTTAATAATTTTCTTGCATCATTCTTATTTCTCTTCCCAATTTTTCCTCCACGTTTCTCATTTGGTTTTCAAAATCCTTCTTAAGCTGATCTATGGCTTTTAGGAAGTCTTCATGTTCCTTGGAAGCTTTTGGTGCAGGAGTTCTGACTGTGTTGTCTTCCTCCCATTCCGTGCTGGAATCTAGAGTTTGGTTGCTGTTCTTACTTTGCTTGCTCATGGTTGGCCAGTCAATGATTTTTTAGCTCTGTGGAACTCTGCTTCCAGAGGGGAAAGCTCTGTCCCAAATTGCTGGAGTTTTCCCAGCTGCTGGAGCTATTAGAGGACTGGTGTTTTTTTGCAGCCCACACCAGCTTTGGCTCACTGAAAACGCACCCCAGGACCACCACCCAAGACCACAATCCGGATCCAGTCTGCTCAATGCAAAAGCACTTGGCCTCTGAACAATTGCTTGGCCCCCCTGCAGTCTGCAGGCCAGGAGCTCTGAAGCAGCTATGTGGAGGCAGCTGTAGGGCCTCCACTTCTGCGTCTTCCTTGCCCTGGAGGCAGTTTGGCCGGAACCATTTTTCTCCCCCAATTTTAGCTGAGATCCACTGACCTTTCACTTTGTCCTTTTTTTCTTATGGCTTGATAATTCTGAAAACTGCCACAGCTGCTGCTGATCCACTATCTTAAAGCTCCAGCTGTGGCTCGCCCTGGCCGTCCCCTGGGGGCACGCCATGGTTTCAGGTTGGGCTGCTTTCAGCTCCCAGAGCTGCATTGATCTCTTCTTGCTGAGCTGCCTTCAGCAAGAGGTATCTTTTTGTGAGTTTTAGAGCCCTAAAATTTGTTTAGAATCATATTTTATGGGTATTTGAGGTGGTTTTTGTGGGAGCTGCTGAACCTTACTGCTCCTATGCCACCATCTTGGCTCTGCCCCCCCACCTGGGGGGGTCCTTCTTAATGTTGTTATCCATCCTTCATTTTGGAAGAGGACCAATGACATCACGATGTGATGTCTTGATTTGCACATGGATTGGATTTAAGCACAGAGGGCACCATAAGCCTGGATTCTAATGGCAGCCCCTAGAAGGAGTTGGGGTTCAACAGGGTTGAACAGGGTTCTTCAAACTGAAGAGACTTTCCCTTTGGGAAAATCTCAGAAACAGACAGTCTGGGGACTATATAGGTTGCACAAATGTGAAGCTCTCCAGATTAAAGAAATTTTCATTATTTATGGGATCGTTTATGTTGTCTTTTTTTTTTTAAAGCAGGGTTAAAATAAATGCTGCCCTGCATTTGGTATACATTACTAGTCTCAGTGTGTGTATGGAATGCTGAGGGTCCTTTGATTTTTCTCTCTAGAGACCTAGACATGAGCCAAAATTTGCAGATCACATGGAAAGCCCTCAATGGGGGAGTGATTTGAAGAGTGACTTGTGGGAAATTCTCCAAGACTGAAAGTAGAACTCCAGTGATTATGAAGAGGAGGAGGGACAAAGACAAGTAGAAAACTAGAGAAAGGAACTGAGAAAGGGACAGTGAGAGGGAGAAGAAGAGAGACTCATTTTAAGATATAGAGAAAAATTCATACTGTGTCAAATGGGGGGAGAGCACAAATATATTAGAAAGCTAGAATCAAATGATGGCCTCATAGTGGAATTGAGGGAAGCTGAGTAGGGTCCAGGTAATAGGTCCCACCCCAATTCTTTTCAATTGTATCAAGGAAAACAAGTTTTTCAAAAGTGATCTGTTGGCAGAAGGCTTCTTTTGTTCTACAGGTAGCCAAGAAGAATGGAAATTAATTCAACTCCTACGTCTCACAGAGTAACTGGCAGACAGCTATTTAAAGGCTTCATGAGGCAGTGAATGCTCCATATTGCTTGGGGATTAGGGCTACTAGTAGCCACCAAGAGGCATGGCAGGGTTAATACTGGGACAATAACTCAGGTTTCACATAGTCGTGGTGCACTCTGGGCATTCCCATCAGAAGTCTAAGGCTCAATTTTCAATAACAGAACTCCCTAGGCACATATCCTATTATTTAAGGTAAATAATTAATAACAATTAATAAAATATCACTCTGTGATTTGAATAAGTATGCATGGAGATTCAGAACTAATTATCCGTTAAAAGCTAGCATTTATATGGCACTTTAAGTTTTTCAGAGTACTACAGACATGTTGTTTCCTTTGATCCTCACAACAGCCTTGGGAGGTAGATACTATTATTGTCTTCATTTTACAAATGAGCAAACTGAGGCTTAAAGGTGAAGTGACTTGCCCAGGTCACACAAGAGGTAAGTAACTGTAAGGATTGGGACTTGCATTTTCCTGACTCCAAGTCCAGGATGCCACCTAGCTGCTCTTATAATGAATACATGAAGGACATACACAACATGTAAGAAGGAAATGAGGTAATGGAGAAATAGCTGAGTTCATTAGCAGCAGTGATGACCCTGAGAAGGCTGGCCTGAGTGGACAGAGATGCAGCTCTAGGCTTACAATCATGAAGAATTGGGTCCCATTTATAACTTTTTGTTGTTCTTTTTGCTGAGTGATTTTCAGTCATGTCTGAGTCTTTGTGATCTCATTTGGCATTTTCTTGGCAAAGATATAGTGTGGTTTGCCATTTTCTTCTCCAGCTTATTTTACAGATAAGGAAACTGAGGCATATATGGTTAAGTGTCTTGCCCAGGGTCACACAGCTACTAAGTCTCTGAGGTCAGAATTGAACTCAGAAAGATAAGTCTTCTTGATTCCAGGTCTTGTGCTCAATCCATTGTGCCACCTAGCTTGCCATGGGGTCTGTGATTCAATTTCCTCATCCTTTATATAAAGTAGAGGCAGCAAGGGCATGTCCCCTCCTCTGACACATGACAAGCACCAACCTTCCTTGTCCCCCAGCTAACTGTGTAGGATTAAAGTTAGAAAGTCATCATCAGCCAGTCTTGGTAAAGAACATTTTCCCCACAGAATCATATTGACAGATTTATAGCAGCAAAATTGTAGATTCAGTTAGAAGAAAGAAGAGTAATAACAGCACCTGCCTCACAGGATTAACATAAAGAATGAATAATAATGTATATGCAGTGCTACATAAATGCCAGATATCACTGTTATTGTTCTCATTCTTATCATTCTTATGTTTATTATCCCTATACTTAGTATACCAATACCCTAAAAATGTTAGAAGAACAGAAGCAAACCTCTAGCATTCTGGGTAGAAGATCTCTAGAAGACTTATTGAAAGAAATGGAAAAGAAATACTGAGGAGGAGAAGGCATGAAGGGTTGAAAATCTGCATGAGTGACATGAGTGCCCACAACAATGAGTTCCCAGATCAATCTAAGATCTAAGCAGGATGGACAAGTGAAAACATTGACGACTCTCATTAGACTAATATGAAAGACAAGCTACTTATGCCAAAGGAGAGGAAATTAAACTGCTGGTATTTTGAATAAAACAGATCAAACAAAAGAGCTTCTTTTCCCCCTAAAAAAAGCAAGTTATACTCTTTTAAAAAGATAAAAACTAGAATAATTATATTCTTTCCATTTCATATCTCAGCACAGCTAAAGATGGAAGGGAGAACTCTGCTCTGGTTGCTGTCTGCCTGACATTCCAAGTGATTTATCCAAAGAATGTTATGTAGAGATGTCTCTCTCTTTTTTTTTTTTTAAGCTGTGACAATACCTAAATCTTTGCTGCATACAGCAGGCACTCTATAAGACCAGAAAGCTGAATAGCTGGGTCACAACATCAAGGCTTGGAAGAGACACTGGAGATCATTTAAAGTTAAGTGTCAGACTGTTTTAGAGAGTTTCATGGAAATCAAAGTCTTCCTCAAATATTGAAGCTAGAATTCAAGGCTGTGGACTCATCACTAAATCACAAAGAAAATATATTTTGTATGTTCTTATATTTGTGCATCTTATCTCTCCTGCCCAATGATGCTATTTCTGGTTGAAAAAAATGAACTCAGAGAGAAGGCAACGATGAACAAAGGCAGTTGGGTGTCCTGGTAAAAATGCTGGAATCTAGTCCAAGTACAACCTCTAGCTAGATGTGTTACCAAGAGACCATAGACCTGAGATTTAACCTGACATTCAGTTTCATCATGAATGATGAGTGAATTGATGAATGAATGAATGAATGAGTGAGTGAATGAATGAATGAAAAAGGATTAAGTGCTTACTATATGTAAAGCACCAGGAAAGCCTGGGGACACAAATACAAGAAGGAGGCAGTCCATGCCCCCAGGGATCATACATTCTCATAGAGAGAGATAACATCCAAGGGTGGTGGCCAGAGAAAAATGTTTTGCTTTAGGAAGTCACAGTTAGTGGAGTCCTGGGGAGATGGCATACCCTTTCCAGGGGAAATGGCAATATTTGATTATGGTTCTACGCATGGAAGGAGCAGGGGTGGGGCTTAGAGGTAGGATGGCTAGCAAAATATTGACCATTGACCAACATGTAAAGTGAAGCATTGCTGGAGCTGGCTACATCAGCACTGGCACAGTCCAGCACATAGTAGGCACTTAAAAATATTCCTTAACTGGTTGACATTGTGGGCAATGAGAAATACCCACAAATCAGAAAAGCAAGGACCCAAGCACAGGAGTTCCAGACCTGAAAGGGTTAAGTCCTCCTGATCATGGTCTGGCCCAGAAGAGGCTAAGGCAAGAAAATGACTGAGTGGGTCAAATGTGCATAACAATGCCTATCATACTGACTTCCAGACTCAGTGTGGATACAGGGTCAAGCTGAGATTTAGAAAGGTCTGGGTCAAAGTTCTACCTCTGATACATCTTGGCTGTGTGACGCCAGGGAAGCTATTTTACCCCTAGCTATTTTACCCCTAAGTGCTCCCAGGTAACCTTCAAGATTTAGTTACAAAGGAATTGTCACCTAGCATCAGGGGTAGGAGTTTCCATACCTGGGAATTCCTCATACTCATGAAATCCCAGTTACACCTCCCTTGACAAAGGGTTAACAACATCACAGTATTGTAAGGATCTTGTGAGCAAGAGATGTAAAGAGTTTTAATGAAATCAAAGCACACTAGAAAGGTCAGCCATTATTCCGTTCCTTCCCTAGTTTTTACTTGCTATAAAATCTTGATGAAGTCACTGAATATCTCTGTGCCTCAATTTTCTCAACTGTATAATGGGCATAATAAAAAGAGCTATGTGAATTAAAGTTGCTATTTTTCAGACAAATTCTAATGCTTTTGAAGGAGAATACAATCTGGAGGAAAGAAATCCAAACTAGTAGTTAGAAAACCCCAGGCTGGGGTAGAGCAAAGATGGTGGAATAAAAGCAGGAATTTGTCTGAACTCCCACTCCAACTACCTCTAATACCTGTGAAATATGACTCTAAACAAATTTTGGAGCTATAGAACCCACAAAGTAACAGAAAAAAACACATCTTCCACTGAAGGCAGCCTGGCAGGCCAGCAGGAAGGCTCCATTGTACCAGACTGGGTACTGTCGGGTACTGTCTCACATGAGCTGCTGGGGTCCAGACTTGGGGTGGCTCAACCAGTGGCATAGATGGGCCAGAGCAGACTTCAGGAGAGTGTAACACCAGCAGCTGTGGTGGTTTCCAGACGTCTCAACCCATAAATGCCAAAGAGAAAGTAAAAGGTCAGTGGGGAACTCTGTTGGAACTGGGTGACAGAGGAGCATGGTCTGGCCCCTGCCTCAAGGGCAAATGGTAACAGAGACACAGTGTATGTAACTGCTGCCACATGGCTGCCTCTGGAGCTCCTGACCTGAAGATTGTAGGGGGACCAAGCAACCATTCAGAAGGTAATCCTTCTTGCTTTGACCTGCTTGGATCTGGGTTGCAGTCTTGAGTAGTGATCTTGGGGTGTGTGGCCAGTGTGCTAGACCTTGTAGTGGCTGTAGAGAGGGTGCCCTCCAAAGATTTCTGACAACTGCAAAAATCTCAGCAATTTGGGACACATCTCTCTCCATTCTGGAAGCAGACTTTTACTGTGGCAAAGAGCTCAAGTGTCAAGTAATTGGCTGGCAAGATGAGCAAGCAGAGGAAGCACAATAAGATCACAGAATCCTTTTTGGGGGACAAAAGAAGACAATGAAGTCAAAACTCCTGCATCAAAAGCTGCCAAGAAAAATATGAACAGATTACAGGCCATGGAGGCTCTTAAAGAGGATTTAAAAATCAAGTAAGAGAAGTAGAGGAAAAATTGGGAAGAGAAATGAGAACAAGACAAGACAATCATGAGAGTGAGTCAACAGTCTCCTATAGGAAACCCAAAAAAATACTGAAAAAAAAATCACCTTAAAAAATAGACTAACTCAAATGGCAAAAGAGGCCCAAAAAGCCAATGAGGAGAAAAATGCCTTAAAAAGTTGAATTTGTCAAATGGAAAAAGAATTTCAAAGGCTCACTGAAGGGAATAATTCCTTCATAATTAGAGTGGAGCAATGGAAGCTAATGACTTTATGAGAAATCAAGATACTATTAAACAGATCCAAACAAATGAAAAAAATAGAAGATAATGTGAAATATCTTATTAGAAAAACCACAGACCTGGAAAATAGATCCAGGAGAGACAATTAAAAAAAATTATTGCACTACCTGAAAGCCATGATCAAAAAAAGAACCTAGAGATCATCCTTCAAGAAATTCTCAAGGAAAATTGCCCTGATATTTTAGATCCAGTAGGTGAAATAGAAATTGAAAAAATTCACCAATCACCTCTTGAAAAAGATCCCAAAAAGAACACTCCTAGGAATATTATAGCCATGTTCTAGAGTTCCTAGTTCAAGGAGAAGCAGCCAAACAGAAACAATTACAAGCAGTGAAAAAGAAACAATTTGAATATTGAGTAAATGCAATCAGGATAACACAAGATCTAGCAGCTTCTACATTAAGGGATTGAAGGGCTTGGAATATGATATTCCAGAGATCAAAGGAGCTAGGATTAAAACCAAGAATCACCTACCCAGCAAAATTGAGTATAATGTTTCACGGGAGAATATGGTCATTCAATGAAATAGAGGATTTTCAAGCATTCTTGATGAAAAAAGCAGAGTTGAACAGAAAATATGACATTCAAATACAAGAAGCAAGAGAAGCATGAGAAGGTAAACAGGGAAAAGAAATCATAAGGAACTTATTAAAGTTGAACTTTTTATATTCCTACATGGAAAAATTATAATTGCAACTCATAAGACTTTTCTCAGTATGAGGATAACTGAAGGGAATGCACACACACACACACACACACACACACACACACACACACACACACACACATACAAGAGGGTTGGACTAGAAGGTTTCCAATGTCTCTACATTTATGATCCTTTGCAAAGGAAGCATTGAACAGAGTGAAAGGGCTAACAGAGTTGTTGGACTGAGCTGGAAGACAGCATAGGCATATGATTTAGGAGAAAGGGGTTAGGACAGATGAATTTTCATGTGTTTTAGATGTAGTTTCAAGAACACATAAATATCACTCTTAGACGGGTGCTTTCTTTTGGGTGGGGAGGCATGTTCCTATTAAGTACAAACTACTGTCCTTAAATGGAGAAGATCAAAGGGGCAGCCAATCAACAAGCATTGGTTAAGAGCTTTTTCATTGTGCTAAGTGTGAGCTATACAAAGTCAGAACAAAGCTGGTCCTTGCTCTTGAGGGGCTTACAGCATCAGAGCTGTTGGGAAAACTGTGAAAGATATTTTCCCCATAGAATGTAAGCTCTTTGAGGACAGAGACTACTTCATTTTGTGTCTTCAAAGCCTAGTTGTCTTTTCTACCAAAATTACTTTGTGTGTATTCTCTATATCCTTAAGTATAGAGAGGCAGCTAGGTGGTGTAAGGGATGGAGCATTAGTCCAGAAGACCTGAGTTCAAGTCCACCCTCAGGCACTTCCTCTCGGTGTGACCCTGGGCAAGTCAGTGAACCTCAGTTTTCCTCAGTTTCTTCAATTGTAAAGTGGGGATAATAAGAGAATCTACCTTATAGGTTGAGAAAATAATGAGAAAACATTGTAAAGCACTTAGGACAGTGATGGGTACATAGGAGCTACCATAAAATGCTAGCTATTAACTAACCATGTATAAACATCGTCTCTGACAATAGGATTTAAATTTCTGGAGGGCAAGGACTTTATCATTTTTCATCTTGAGTGATTTGGATATATTTTGTATCAATGTATTGCTGAGAGTAGCTAAGTCATTCATAGTTGATCGTCATACAATATTGTTGTTACTTTGCTGCCCGCTTCACTTTGTATCAGTTCATGTAAGTCTTTCCAGGTTTTTCTAAGATCTTTGTGCTCAACTTTTCTTATAGCACAGTAATATTCCATCACAATCATATGCTATGACTTGTTCAGTCATTCCCCAATTGATGGACATCCCCTCAGTTTCCAATTCTTAGCCACCACAAAAAGACCTTCTATAAACGCTTTTGTACAAATAGATTCCCTGCTCCCCCATGTCTTTAAATCTCTTTTGGATACAGATTTAGTTATGGTATTGCTGTGTCAAAAGGTATGTACAATTTTATAGCCCTTTCAGGCATAGTTCCAAATTGCTCTCCAGAATGGTTGGATCAGTTCACAACTCCACCAACAATACGTTAGTGTCTCAATTTTCCCACATTCTCTTCAACATTTATGATTTTCCTTTTCTGTCATATTAGCCAATATGAAGGATGTGAAGGGGTAGCTTAAAGCTATTTTAATTTGCATGTCTCTAATAGTTATTTGAAGCATTTTTCTTTTGACTATAGATAGCTTTGATTTCTTCATATAAAAACTACCCATTCATATCCTGTAACCATTTATCAATTAGTGAATGAATTATATTCTTCTAAATTTGACAAGACCTTTATCAGAGATACTTGCAGTAAAAAAAAATCCAATTTTCTGCTTTCTTTCTTTTTTCATCACACAATAAAAGCTTTATTTTGCTTAAATTTTATTTTATTCTGAACTTAAAAATAAAATAAGTATTTCCAAAACATAGTAAAATAGAGAAAAAGATGATTGTGCATGAAACTGCCAATTCTATTATGTACAACTTGCTATTACCTTTAAATATATAACAAAGCTATCATGTAACCATCTTTTTTTCCCTTTTTATTTTCCCTCCCCACCCCCATCCCCATAGAGATGCTACCATTAAGCACAATTTTTATATATGCACAACTATTCTATACATATTTCTATTTATCAATCCTTTCTCTAGATATAGATAGTATCTTCCTTCATATGTCCTTTGAAGTTAATTTGGGTATTTATATTAGACAAAATAACATTCATTCAAAGTTGTTCTTAAAACAATATTGTTGTTACTAGATTGGTTTTGGTTTTGCAAAACCTTTTAATATAATAATATTATCCATTTTACATCTTGTAATGCTCTCTATTTCTTGTTTGGTCAGAAATTCTTCCCTTATCCATAGATCTGAAAGGTAAACTATTCCATGCTCCTCTAATTTGTTTATAGCATCACCCTTTATGTCTAAATTGTGTATTCATTTTTATCTTATATCTGTACATGATGAGATATTTGTCTATGCCTAGTTTCTGCGAGATAGTTTTACAGTTTTCTCAGCAGTTTTTTTTTTCAAATACTGAATTCTTGCCCCAAAGTTTGAATCTTTGGTTTTATCAAACATTAGGTTATTGTGGTCACTTACTACTATGTACTATGTTTTGTGTACCGAATCTATTCCACTGATCCACCACTCTATTTCTTAGCCAGTATCAGATTATTTTAGTGATTACCTTTTTAGAATACAGTTTGAGATCTGGTACAACTAGGCCATCTTCCTTCACATTTTCCTCATTAATTTCCTTGATATACTTAACCTTTTGTTCTTCCAGATGAATTTTGTTAATTTTTTCTAGTTCTATATAATATTTTTGGCATGTTGATTGTTATAGCTCTGAATAAGTAAATTAATTTAGGTAGAATTGTTGTTTTTATTATATTGCCTCAGTCTACCAATGAGCAATTACTATTTTTACAATTGGTTAGAACTTGTTTTATAATTGTGTTCATATAATTCTTGGGTTTGTCTTGGCAAGTAGACACTCATGTATTTTATATTATTCAACATTATTTTAAAAAGAATTTCTCTGTCTCTTGGTACTGGGCTTTGTTGGTAATATATAGAAATGCTGATGATTTATGTATGTTTCTCTTAAATCCTGCAACTTTGCTGAAGTTGATTATTTCAACTATTTTTTTTAGTTGATTCTCTAGGATTCTGTAAGTACACTATCAGACATCTGCAAAGAGTGATAGTTTTGTTTCCTCATTGCCATTTTTTCTTTCTCATTGCTACAACCAGCATTTCTAGTACAATATTGAGCGATAATGGTGATACAGCCATTCTTGCTTCACTCCGGATTTTATTACAAAAGCTTTTAGCTTATGCCCATTATAGATAATGCTTACTGATGGCTTTAGATACATACTACTTATTAGGTTTTTTTTTTAATCCATTTATTCCTGTGTTCTCTGGTTGTTGCTTTATATAATAATGGGTGTTGTATTTTGTCAAGATTTGTCTACATTTATGAATTATCATGGTTTCTGTTGATTTTGTGATTAATTTGGTCAGTTATGCTGACAGTTTTCCTGATAATGAACCAGTTCTACATTCCTGGTATAAAAACCACCTGGTCATACTGTATGATCTTTATGATATATTGCTGTAATCTCTGTACTAGAGTTTTATTTAATTTTGGGGGGGGGAAATTGGTCTATAATTTTCCTTCTCTGTTTTCATTGTTACATGTTTAGGCATCAGCACCATATTTGTGTCATAAAAGGAATTTGATAGGACTCCTTCTTTGCCTATTTTTTTCCAAATTGTTTATACAATGTTGGCATTATTTGCCCTTTAATAATTTGGTAGAATTCATTTTTTAATACATATGACCCCGGGGATTTTTCTTTTTTAGGGAGTTCATTGATGACTTATTCAATTTCTTTTGCTAAGATGGCATTATTTAAGTATTTTATTGCCTCTTCTGTTAATCTGGGCAATTGACATATTTTTAAATATTCATACATTTCACTTATATTGTCAGATCTATTGCTCTATAATTGGATGAAATTACTTCTCATAATTGCTTTAATTTCCTCTTCATTTGTGGTGAATTTACCCTTTTTAGTTTTGATGCTGGTAATTTGGTTTTCTACTCTTTAAAAATCAAATTAATCCATGCTTTATCTGCTTTGTTGTTTTTCCCTAGTTTCATTTATTTGTTCAATGGTTTTCTTGCTTTCAATTTTATTAATCTCTCCTTTGATTTTCAGGATTTCCAATTTGGTGTTTAATTGGGGATTTTTAATTTGTTCTTTTTCTGTTTTATTGATGTAAGCACTTAGAGATATAGATTTTTCCATAAGTACTGCTTTGATTGCATCCCATAAATTTTCTATGTTGTCTCTTTCTCTTTGAGTTTCCCCTGGTTCTAGGACATCAGGGCAATTTTCCTGGTAATTTCTTAAAAGATGATGTCTAGTTGGTTTTTTTTAATTGTTGTTTGCTTTCAGGTAGTCTGATAATTTTAAAATTGTTTCTCATTTATTTATTTTCCAAGTCAGTTATTTTCTCTAGGGAAGTATATCACATTTTCTTCTATTTTTTCATTCTGTTGATTTTTTCCCTTTCTCCCCCTTTTTTGTGTATTTATTTAGTATTTCATTACCCTCCCCCACTTATGTCTAAAACAATTTTTGACATTTGTTTCTAAAACTTTGCGTTCCAAATTCTCTCCCTTCCTTCCTCTCCAACTCCCCTCGTTGAGAAGGCAAGCAATTCCGTATAGGTTATATATGTGCAGTCATGCAAAACATATCCATAATAGTCATGTTGTAAAATAAGACAAATTAAAAAATCAAGAAAAAATAATCAATCTGTATTCAAACCTTCAGTTTTCTTTCTCTGGGGATGGATGACATATTTCATCCTAAATCCTTCAGAGTTGTTGTATTGCTGTATCGTTGAGAAAAGCTGAATCGTTGACAGCTGATCATCTTAGAATATTACTGTTACTTTGTACCCAGTACATTTATCTTTGCAGCAACCCTTGCAAGTCTTTCCAGGTTTTTCTGAGAGCATCATGCTTCTCATACAGTAGTATTTTGTCATAATCACATACCACAAATTGTTCAGTCATTCCTCAGTTGGTGGGCATCCCCTTGATTTCTAATTCTTTACCCCCAGAAAAGAGCTGCTATAAATATTTTTGTACATATAGGTCTTTTTTTCCTTTTTTGTTTTTTATCTCTTCTGCAATACAGAACTAGTAGTGGTATTGCTAGGTCAAAGGGTATGCATGATTTTATAGAGCTTTGGGCATAGTTCCAAATTTCTACAGAATGGCATAATCAGTTCACAACTCTACAAACAGTACATTAATGTTTCATTTTCCATACCCCCTCCAGCATTTGACATTTACCTTTTCTGTCCTATTGGCCAATCTAATAAGTATGAGGTAGAACCTCAATTGTTTTATTTGCATTTCTCCAATCAATACTGAGTGAGAATATTTTTTTCATAGTTTTAAATAGTTTTAATTACATCATTTGAAAACTGATTATATCTTTTGATCATTTAACAATTAGAAAACGGCTCTTGTTTTTGTAAATTTGATTCAGCTCTCTACATTAGAGAAATGAAGCTTTTATCAGAGAAACTTGCTTCAAATGTTTTTTTTTCAGTTACTATTGCTAACTGTGTTAACCTCCATCCTATTCCCCTAACCCTGTTTATCCTATTCTCTCTCTCCTTTCACCCTGTCTTTCCTCAAAAGTTTTTTTTTTGCTTCTGACTACCCATTGCCCCAATCTGGTTTCCTTTCTATCACCCCCCCCCTTCTCTTACCCCTTTCCCCTTCTTCTTTCCTGTAGGTAAGATAGATTTTTATGCCCTATTGCCTGTGTATCTTATTCCCTCTTTCAGCCAGTTCTGATGAGAGTAAAGTTTATTTGCTTCCTGTCAATTCCCCCCTCTTCCTCTCCATTGTAAAAGCTTTTACTTGCCTCTTTTATGTGAGATAATTTACTCCATTCTCCCTCTCCCTTTCTCTTTCTCCCAGTACATTTCTCTCTTTCATACCTTAATTTTTTTTTTAGATATCACCCTTCATATTCAACTCATATCTCTGCCTTCTGTCTATATATGCTCCCTCTAAATTCCCTAATAATGAGGAAGGTTGTATGAGTTACAAACATCATCTTCACATGTAGGAATGTAAACAGTTTAATCTTATTAAGTCCCTTGTGATTACCCTTTCCTATTTACTTTTTTATATTTCTCTTGAGTCTTGTATTTGAAAGTCAAATTCTCTATTTAACTCTGGTCTTTTCAAAAAGAATGCTTGGAAGTCTTCTATCTCATTTAACGTCCATTTCCCCCTGAAAGATTATACTCAGTTTTGCTGGATTGATGGTTCTCGGTTGTAATCCTAGCTCCTTTTCCCTCTTTAATATCATATTCCAAGCCCTCAAATCTTTTAATATGTTATCCTGACTGTGGCTCCACAAAAGTTGAATTGTTTCTTTCCGGCTGCTTGTAACATTTTCTCCTTGATGTGGGAGATCTGGAATTTGGCTATAATATTCCTGGCAGTTTTCATTTTGGGATCTTGTTCAGGAGGTGATGAGCAAATTCTTTCAATTTCTATTTACCCCTCTGGTTCTAGAATATCAAGACAGTTCTCCTGATAATTTCTTGAAAGGTAATGTCTAGGCTTTTTTTTTTTTCTGATCATGGCTTTCAGGTAGCCCAATAATTTTAAAATTATGTCTCCTGGATCTATTTTCCAGATCAGTTATTTTTCCAATGAGATATTTCACATCATCTTCTATTTTTTTCATTCTTTTGACTTTGTTTTATTGCTTCTTGGTTTCTCATAACGTCACTAGCTTCTGTTTATTTGCTCCGGTGAACTTTTGGACGTCCTTTTCCATCTGGCCACGCCTGCTCTTCAAGGCGTCTTCTCACTGGCTTTTCTTCCAGCCTTTGGCTTATTCCATTTTTTAAGTTGTTGTTTTCTTTAGCATTCTTTGTACCTTCTTCACCAAGCTGTCGACACTTTTCTCATGATTTTCTTGCTTTACTCTCATTTCTCTTCCCAATTTTTCCTCTACCTCTTTTACTTAATTTTCAAAATCTTTTTTGAGCTTGTGAGCAGGATCACCCTCCTCTGCAGCCACATGCTCTAGTGTGATAATGCTCCTTCTCTCCATGGGACTGTGACTTCAGTCTGCATCAGATCTCTGTTTGGGCAATGCAACAGAGTACTACACCCAGTGCCAGAAATGTGTCCCCTGTCATCTCCTTCTGACCAGTTGCCAAGCCCCCTTACCATGATCTCCATATGTGGTCTGAGAGCTCCTGGAGTCACTGTTGCTGCTTCAGTTGCCCCTAAGGCTTACACTGGCTTGTTGGGGTGTGAACCATTTTTAGTTGCCCAAGATGCCTCAGCTAGACTGCACCCCACTCCCATCTCAGTGAGACAGACATTTCCTATTGACCTGAGTTGCTCTGGGCTGGAAAATTGTTTTGCTCCAACATTTGTTGATGCTGGGGCTCCAGAATTCATTTTGAGGCATTATTTTAAAGGAGTTTTTAATTATTAAATTTTATTTTTAATTCATGAAATAAAACAAGCATTTCTGTAACACAGCACAAAAAAAAGATGATTGCAAACAAAGCTTTATTTTAAAGTCATTTGGAGGAGAATTTGGGAGAGCTCAGCTAAGTTCCTGCTTTACTCCACCATCTGAGCCCTGGAAGTCCCCTTCTTTTTCATTTAAAAAATGTTCAACAGAAGGGAATGACAGTGGAAGGGAGAGATAATGAATATTTATAAAATAAATACCTTTTAAAAAATAGCTGCCAGTGTGTGCCCTCCCTCCCAAACTCCCTTTTATTTAACTCTTTGGTGTGTTTTTGTGTTTTCTCTGCACTAGCTATTGGAGCTTAAAAACTGCACTGTGATTTTGGGGACACTATTAGAACCTAAAACTGTCCTAAGACCTTTGGGACATTTTATTGTATTCACACTATTTGGGACAAAGCATTGTATTTATGTTACATAAAGTTATGTATGCGACTATTTTCTCTCTGCTTAAATACATGGTCATTTTAAATAGAAATTGTCTCCTTCTTTGCATCCCCAGAGTACATAATAAATGCTTGTTAATGGACTGGTTACATCAGGTCAGAAAATGGTACTACTATAAATAATAGCTGAATTTTATATCTTCCTTAAAGGTTTGCAAAACCTTTTTTATGCATTAACAGAAGCCAGAATTAGAGGGAGCTTCATACCCAGGGCACCTGGGTTTCTGCATGGACTTCTGATCTATCATCTTACGTCCTCTACCCTAATTTACAAACCACTACTGAGTGAACCTCCTCATATCACGGCAATTTGCTGGTGTCTACCTTTGTAACCATAACATCTTTGCTTCTTATGAAAGGGGGAGGTGATCTGTCCCATGCTCACTGAGCAGCATCAGGTCAAAACAGCAGCAAAGCAGGGCTCTGGAGGCTATATTCACCAACTTCTCCGAAGGGGGCATTTGGGATGGTCTACTTCTGATGCTGTCTCCTCACAACAATGTCTGACTCTGGCAAGGTAATTAGATGCTTCTTCCACAAGGCACGCTATGTGAAAGCCCATTATTTAGATGAAAATTGTGAGAAAGCTCTACTCTTTGTCTCCTGGGTCATCGTTAACATCAAAAAATAGTACTGAGAATGAGTCAGACCCCCTCCCCCCAAAGAAAGGGGAAAACTGCCCATAGGTAGGGTTTGAAAAATCTGTGCTTGAAGAGGCACACGTTGGCATGGTGTGAACTTGCTGACAAATTACTGAACAAAGAGTTTTTAAGTGAATACGATATTATTGATATCTATGATTAAAAAATAAGTGCAGAAAATTGATTTCTCTAAAATGATGGATAGACTGAGAGTTGGGAGAGACTTTGAGACAATTTAACTGAACACTCTTCTTAAATAGGAGAAAACTGGGAGCCGTAGCTCAGTCATTTATCTAGGGTCACACAAGCAGTAAACAATGCTATGGGGCTGGCAACCTAGAGCCTCTGACTACATCTATTAAGGGCTTCCAAGTACCAGGCAATGGAACACAAAGAAAAAGAATGCTGATTCCCAACTTGGAAGGAATTTATAAAAAATAAAGCAAATACATAGGAGAGGGTAAGACAAGGAAGGGAGTAGCTGACGGAGGAGGAGAAAAGGCTGCATTCATGTAGGTGGTGTTAGAGTTGTATCTTGAAGGAAAAGCAGGGATTTTATGAGCAAGATGTGAGAAGGGAATGCAGTCCAGGCATGGGGGAAAGCCAGTGTCAATATAGAGAGATGGAAGATGGAGTCTAAAAAGTAAATATATACATATGTATGTGTATATATAAATGCATATGTATATATGCATGTATGTCCATAATGCAAATATATTCAGATTAAATTTAAGCCCTATGGTTAAAGATTAGATAAAATGAAGTAAATAGACATAATTTATATTTAAGTACAATAAACTAAGATATCACAGTGATCCTACAAAAATTACAGAGTACCCTAAAATTAAATCATATCCACTTGGCTGAATCTCCAAAGAAAGTGAATACAATTGCTGGATGAAGTCCTATATTTAAAATATACTTTTTGAACTATTTCATACAAACAGGAATTCTCTCCTAAATTATCAGGGCTGAAAGGGACAGAGAATGTATTCTTAGCTTGCACGGTAGACGGAAAGCTGGACTAGTTAAAAGGAAGGCTTGAGTTCAAATCCTTCCTCAGATACTTTATAGCTGTGTGACTCTGGGCACATCACTTAACCTTTGTGCGCCTCAGTTTCCTCAAATATTAGAGGGAGATGACAATAAGAACACCTACCTTTCAGTATTTTTGAGAACTAAATGAGATGACAAGTGTAAAGCACTTTGAAAACCTATATAAATGCAAGTTATCAGTATCCTACTTATAGGACAATTGCTTCTTACCTACATGGTAAGGGTGCATTGGCTCATTACATCTAAATAATGTTTGTTCATCTGATATTTCTCAGGTTGATTTTTATCTCAAACACTTCTGAAACCAAGATACCTTTGGATCGGATATATTTCACTAAATTTTAATGGTCGAAAAAAAAGAAGCCTGTCCTCCAAGAATAAGAAGGCAGAGGCTTCAGAATGATAATTATGTCTGGCTTTGCTTCATGCAAAGATTTTGCATTGCTAAAAACATTTCAACAATGATATATGCAAAGATGAGTGAATTCAATGCCTTGTCTGTCACTATGCTGAGCTCAGGCAGAAGCAGAGGCTGATAAAAGCAAGCTATCAATTATCACCATCCTATGTACCAAACAGAGGAACTTTCCAAAGAGTTAAAATAGTTTTCAAATTTCTCAGTCCACAAAATTCTATGTATCACTTTTTTGCCTTCCCATCGTAACCATTTGTGATAAGTTTTCCTTGTGCATGATCTTCTCTTTCTTGAGCTAAGGTTATTGTCTGGGGCTATCTTTCTTATAATTCTCAATCCCTGAACTCTTTTCTACCTGTAATAAATCCTCCATGCCAGTAGGAGCACTCTCATTGAGGTAAGAGAACCTGGGATACTTAGATGAAAATGGGGGCAGGGGTGATGCTACTATGAATGAATAATGGCTGAGTGGATGACTCCCAAGTCTCATTCTCTAGTCCTAGTCTCTCACATGTAGTGGAAAGAACAATAAATTGGGAGTCAGGACATTCTGGGTTTAACTCTGCTTCTACCACTGATTCACTGAGTATCTTAGTGAAATTTCAACCTCAGAGACAAAGAATTTGGAAGCTAGAAAGAACAATTGAATTTATTGAGTCTCACCCATCACTCCTTACACAAAGTGACTGAGACCCAGAGAGAGTGAAGGATTTTGCCAAGGGTTACAAGGCTTAAAGGCCAAAGTCAGAACTAATCATAATAATAACAAAATTAATCATAATAATTAACATTTATATAGCACCCACATTATGCCAGACACTGTGCTAAATACTTGACAATCATTATTTTATTCAATCTTCACAACAAACCTGAGAGGTAGGTGCTATTATCCACATTTTACAGATAAGGAAACCGAGGCAAACAGAATCTAATTGACTAAGTCAGGGTCATACAGTTAGTAAGTGTGATTGCTGTTGTATTTGAACTCAGGTTTTCCTAACTCCATGCCCAGCACTCTATCCATTGTGGCACCTAGATACCTAGTAACTAGAAGGTAGATCTACTAGGTACCAGCCCGGTTTTTTCTTCACATGAATTCATCCAGCCTGTCCATGCCTCTTGATCTCAGTTTCCTCATATATGAAGCATCATGACTAAATTATGTGATGGCAAGCATTCTGGACTTGGAATTGTGAAAGACCTGAGTCCAAATCTCACCTTGCTCCTTCACGAATTGGATGTGGCTGTGAGCAAATCATTTCACTTCCTTGAAGCCCAGATTTTTCATATGTAAAATGAAGATAATACTGGAAGCACCTACTTTACATGGTTTTGTGAAAAAACAAATGAAATCACATATGTTAGAAAATATGCCAAGCTGAAAACATTATAGACATTTCATTAAATATGAGAAAATTCAGGCTCACAGTAGTCAAGGTGACTTGCCCAAAGCCACACATGTAGGCTGTAGTAGATAGACTTCTAACCAGCTCCATTAACTCAAAGTCATTGAGTACTTTTTCAAGATCTACTGTGGGCCAGGCTCTGGCTTATTCACTGCTCTTTCCAGTATGCAATGACTGCTACCCCTGAGATTCTGACAAGATCAGTACAAACACACATAGATACCCAAGTCACTGAGTTCAACGTACTTTGTAAAAATCAGCCACATCGACACTGACTTTCAATGCAGTCTGAGACTACATATAGCTTTCCACTTCCACACCACCCTAGTAGCTCATATTGAGTTTACAGAAAGTTTTGCCCCCTGAAATCCTTACATAAACTATTGTCTGCCTATGCTACTTAGTAGACCTTATAAATTTTTTTAAACCTAAACAAAGTTATCTTGTAGCCCTTATTGGCAAGGGGTAGAAAATAGGTTTGTTTTTTTTTCTCATCTGGACAAAAAAAATGAATGATTGTGACAGACAGAAGGCATGGGAAACTGTGAGCCCCACACAGGGGAGAGTCTACAGGGTGGGCAGGCTTGCTCCAGCTCCAGCAGCCAGCTGGCTGTAAGGGAAGAGCACTACTACCTCAAATGAAATATACAACAAAACCACGAGCACTTGGAGCATTGTGCAGCGCACTGATTCACTAGGAGTGACCTGCACGCACACAGACTGAATTTGCTGCCCCACTGAGACCAAGCAAATTCATTGCCCTTCCACTTCCTCCTCTCCTTTGTCCCACTACTGCCTAGTGAATTAGTAGCGCTTACCCTTACATCTGCTTTATTTGCTGTCTGTGCTTCTTATAATGGGTTTTGTCTCCAAATAAAGATAAGCTGATTTTTATTGCATTCCCAGTGAGTGTTTGCTAAAAAGGAATGGATAACACTATGGGGAAACACAAAGGGAAGCCTGCAGATAAGCCTGGTGCTCTCATACGCACTCTCTCTGTCTGTCTATCTCTCTCTTTTTTTGTCTTCTCTCTCTCCCTTTCTCTGTCTCTGTCTTCTCTATGTCTCTCTCTTTCTGTCTCTCTCTCTGTCTTCTCTGTCTGTCTCTGTTTCTCTCTCTTTTCATGTGTGTCTCTCTCTGTCTCCCCCCGCTCTGTCTCCTCCTCCCTCTGAACTTAAAAAAATAAAACAAGCATTTCCATAACATAGCAGAGTAGAAAAAATATGATTGTACACGAAGCTGCAAATCTATTATGTGCAAGTTGCTTTTCTTTTAGAATATACAATAATTATCACGTAATTTTTTTTCTTTTGTCTCCTCCCCCCACATCCTAGAGATGAGTACCATTATGCACGGATATGTGTGTACATATACATACATACATACATACATACACGTGTGTATGTGTAAAACCATTCCATGTATATTTTTATTTACCAGCTCTTTCTCTGGATGCAGACATCTTCCTTCATAGGTCCTTTGTAATTAATTTGGGTATTTATAATAGTCAAAATGACTTATTCACTCAAAATTGTTCTTAAAACAATATTGTTGTTACTGTATACAATGTTCTCTTGGTTCTGCTCATTTCACTTTCCATTATTTCATGCAAGTCTATCCACGTTTTTCTAAGATCATAAGTCTTATCATTTCTAACAGCACAGTAGTATTCCATCATGACCAGATACCACAACTTGTTCAGCAACTTGTCTTCCCCAATTCATGGGTAATCCTACCCTTTTCAATTCTTTACCATCACAAAGAGAGCTGCTATAAATATTTTAGAACATACAGGTTCTCTTCCTTTTCCTTTTACCATCTTGGGAATAGACCTAGCAGTAGCATTGCTGGGTCAAAGGGTATAGGCAGTTAAATACTCATTGAGGCATAATTCCAGATTGTGCTCCAAAATGGCTAGATCAGTTCATAGTGCCACCAAGAGTGAATTAGTGGCCCAATTTTTCTACATCCTATCCGACATCTGTCACTTTCCCCTGCAATCATTTTAGCCAATCTGATAGATGTGAAATGATGTTTCAAGGTTGTTTTAATTTCCATTTTGTGTGTAACCAATAATTATTTAGAGCACCTTTTAATATGGCTATAAATTGTTGGTTTATTTGTTGGAAAGCTGCCTATTCATATCCTTTGACCATTTATCAGTTAGAAAATGGCTCATATTCTTATAGATTTGACAAGGTTCTTTATAAATCTTAGACATAAGATCCTTATCTGATGAACGGTCTATATGATTCCCCCCTACCATCACCAATTTTCTGCTCTCCTGATCTTGGCTACATTTTTTTTTATTTGTACAAAACCTTTTTTAATTTAATGTAATCAAAATTATCAATTTTACATCTCATACTGCTATGTCTTGTTAATTCATAAATTGTTCACCTGTCCATAAGTCTGATGGGTAATATATTCCATGTTCTTCAAATTTTCTTGTAAGATCTCTTTAGATCTAGGTCATATGTCCATTTTTATCTTATCTTGGTAACTGACGTAAGATATTAATCTGTGCCCAAATTTTGCTCAGTGTTCTTTTTTTTTTTTGAATCCTGACTCCGCCACCCAATCCATTAGCTCTTCCTTCCAATTTTGTGCCATTTTCAAATTTGATAAGTTAAATTAAAATGTTGGACAACACTTAGTCACAGACAGGTCCTTGAGGCACTCCATCAAAGATGCTTTGGATTCAGCAATTAAACCCCTTTCCATTTCCATCCTAATTTTACTATCTTATAGTCATTCTCATCCACAAAGATATCATGAGATGTAATCTGAAACACCTCCCTGAAATCTAAATATACTATGTCTGCAGCAGTCTCGTTGGTCCTGTGCACTTTGGCATAGAGGCCATAACTAGTAATTGCCTTGAGAGTAGCTCCTCAATCAGCAACCTTATCCAAAAAAAGGAAAAAAAAAAAAGAATAGCCTACCAGGACCTGTGCTTGATAAACCAATGCAGGCTCTCAGCGATCACTGTTTCTCTTTCTAATGTTCACAAAGTACCCCTTTTATAAGAGTCTAGAATTTTGTCATGACTCCAAATCAAACTTCTTAGCTTCTTCTTAGAGACTCCACTGTCTTCCCATTATAAAAGATTTGAACACTATTTGCCAGGCTCTAGTCCCTGACATCTTTCATGAATATATGTACCAATATTTGTAGATTTTATCAGTCAAAGATATGTATGTGTAACATTAAACTGATGTTGGCAGAGAAAGGTATTTTGGATAAACAGTGAAATGATACATAAATTTGAGTTATTATTTCAACTCAAAAGAGAATACACTTAAATCTTCAGGCATGTCTAAAAGACTGTTCTGCAGAAAATATGCAGGTAAATTCTCTGTTCACCTAATTTTCACTCAAGTCCAAACTGTAAACAATAGAAATTTCTATTGCATGTTCTAGTCCCAGCTCAAATTTAGTCATTATGAAGCACTCTCTATGATGGATGCCCTAGGTTCAGAAGCCAATGCTCTTAGTTACTGTTACTAGGAACAGTGTTCTGGGATGAAATCTTGCCTGATTCATCACGTTCCAGGTGAGGCTCTTACAAAGGGTGCTTTCATCATGTACTTTCTGTATAATAAATGTTTACCTTCTTTTCCCTGTCCTGGAGATGGGGGTGGCGATGGGTGAAAGCTAAATGTAATGGGTTATTTTAAGATGTTAGGCATTCTGTTCCCTCTGATTGGTCCTAATACCTGTCTCTCCTCCACTTCTGGAAGCTATTTCAAAAAGAAACCTGTGGGTCATTCATTAAACTCTCTTTCTTTTCTGTCTTTGTAATGACCTCTGTACAATCTCCTGCATTTTCTGCAGTATAATTCAATTTGCTTCCATTAAACTCTATTAAATTCTATTTCACAAACTTTATTAAGTACATACCATGTGCCAGGTATTGTGCTAGGTGATGGGAAGCTAAGGCAAAGCAGAAACAGGGCCTGTCTCTAGGAGCCTACATGGGATTGGGGATGGAAGGAGGATATATACATGTGTACAGATTAAATATGTATGTATGCATGTATATATATGTATGTATATACATATATATACTCAAAATAGATACAAAGTAATTTATTTCACTGATAGCAACGAAGAATGTAACTTAATTTTCCAATGAAATCTGGGATCCATTCAGTTAAAATAAACACATTTGGGGGTGGCCAGGTGGCACAGTGAATAGAGCATTGGCCCTGAAGTCAGGAGGACCTGAGTTCAAATCTGACCTCAGACACTTGACACACTTACTAGCCGTGTGACTTTGGGCAAGTCACTTAACCCCAATTGCCCTTCAAAAAGCAAAAAATAAAATAAAATAAACAAAATTTGGGGGGTGTATCTTGTAACTTTGGGGCATTGGGGAAGGCATCAGAAAGGAGGAGGCACTCAAAGCAGAGATTCCAAGAAGCAATGGTAAGGAGGGAGGGCATTTCAGGCATGGAGGTTGACAGCCTGTACAAAGACAGAGAAGGAAAAGGTGGCTAGAATGATTTGTAGTCGAGCACAGTTTACTGGTTTGACTGGATCCAAGAGTCCAGAAGGATGCACAAGGTGAAATAAGCCTGCAAAAGTGAGCCACGTGTAGTGAAGGGTTTTATTTGACAAGCCAATGAGCAGCTGTTTTCCTCTAATATGGGAAATGAAGGGATGTGTCATCATTTGATAAAAAAACAAAACAAAACAAAAAAACAAACACATATCCTCAAACTCAAAATAATATAGACCAAGAACACAACAGACAAGGAAAAGAAAAAAGGGGGGGTGGGGAGGGTGGAAAGCACACACTTCAGGAATGATAAGGAGTATGTGAAAGGGTAGATATCTGGGAGACTAGCCTTGGGGCTAGTCTTACCACTAACTAACCAGCTTTATGTCATTGACCAAATTACTTCATCACTCTTGAGCTCACCATAAAATCATAAGTGAGACTAAATTAAGATTAAGACCCTTTCCTACTCTAGCAGTCTATGTTCCAAGAGCCCCCTTCCAGTTCTGACATTATGAATTCAATGTCCTATAATTCCATCTCCCAAGATTCCTGCCATTCTATCTTCTTCCTTCTGTAGAAGATTTGAGTTCTACACACACACACACACACACACACACACACACACACACACACACACACACACTTGTGATTATCATTGTAGATTCAATGGATTTCAAGGAGAGGGAATGTTCCTCTTAAGGCAGGAATCCAGAATTCTGAATCGTGACGGCAACAACTGAAAGCTAAAGATAGACAGTCAAAACACTGCTATCTGTACATTTTCAGTTGTTGAAAAAGCAGTTATGGTATATGAACCATGAACCATATATATTGTTCACTCTATAATAATTTCTTTGGGAACCATAGATGTGTGATAGAAAAGACTTTCTACCTTGATCACAGGCACAGGGTTTTCGAAATTAAGTGGCAATTGGTCTTCTGCCTTAATGTGTTATGTCAAATAGGAACACACACTTAAATATTTATATCTGAATATATACATATATTTACATACATGTATATTTGATTTTAATATGTTTTCCAAGTCTGATGTCCTCCATTTTCCATCCCCTGCTGCCCTGCTCTCCATCTCGGAGGAATCTCTAAATTACCCCCTGTTTAATGTGACGTACAGGGTAAAATCAAGCCATTAGCCACCTTGAGAAGAACTAATCCATCAGTAGGCAGCAAGTCTAATTGACTGAGGGCAGAATCTGAATCCATCAATAACTCTAACTCAGCCCTGACTTTTCTAATCAAATGCCAAATGTAGAAGATGCTATGGATTTGATCGAAGAATGAGATAAAAGTTAACAAGGAGATAGGGATAAATGATAAACATAGAAATAATAACCAAAAATTCCTGCAAGAACTCCTATCCACCAGGGGGGGAGCTATTCAGAGCAGTTTCCAGCATTACCCATACAACTTCATTAGTTATAAGGAAATTTTAATCAATGTATTGTCCAGCAAGGCAAAATTTGGTTGCAAATTAACTGCTCTTTAGACCCCAGAACATTATTATCTGAGAAGAAATAATGAATTTGAGACAAAATTAAATCAATGTTTTCTGAAACTTGAATAATAGGAGACATGCCTTTTTAAGTTTCTCAACACCTAGAAAGAATATTGACTACGGAGTCTGAGAACGTGGATTGAAATCTCACCGCTGATGTTTCTGACCATTGTGATACATTGGGCAAATCACTTGAGCACCCTAGACCTCAGTTTCCATCATTATAAAGTAAAGGGGTTGAATTAGGTGGTCTCTGAGGTGTCTCTTAGTTTTCCATTTATGATTCTACAACATAATCTCTTTGGAATCCAGTTTGCCTATCTGCAAAAGGAAGGGGGCATGAGGCAGCATGACATCTTGGAAAAAAATACAAACCCTAGACTTGGAGTCAAAGGATCTGGATTCCAATCCAGCTGCTGCTGCTTTCTATGTGTGTGACCTTGGGTCAGTAATTTCCCCTAAATCTGGACTCCAATGTCTTCATCTGTCAAATCAGTCATTTGGCTAAGATGACCTTGAAAGTCTCTTACAATTCTAAGTCATATGATGCTATGATACTGCTATGAGATTGTACAATATTATGGTACAATAACTATGGCACTGTAGTAAATTAACTGTTCTTGGTCAGATCAGATGATTGAAAAGGACACTTTTACCTCTAAATTGGCTAATCCATGACATCTGCCCTCAGATACATGGTGAATTGCTTAACAGATGTGAGGGATTCAGAGTTCTAAAAGCTGGCTGGACCTCTGAATCTGATCATATTTCCTAAGTCATCTGATGCTAGAGAACTTTCATTGCTTCCTACAGAAGTTTTAACTCATTTATTTCACCTGAAATATTATTCTAATCAATTCTTACCTGTACTGAGGGGCAATATTGAAAGCAAGCTCAATTCCAGACATATTTGTTTTTTCCTGATCTACCACAAAGAAACGTCCACATGAACGGTTTCTGGATACTCCCACAGCACACCTTTCCCTTCCCCCAGAGCCATCAATCACCACACACTGCTCAAACACCTACTGTGTGCCAAGCACTTGAAGGCCCTCTCTCCTCACCACTTTTCTGAGAATCTCTAGTTCTCTTCAAAGTTTACCTCAAGTATAAACTCCTCCATGAGACCTTTCTTGTTCTGCTCAGCCATTTGGGCTTCCCAATTATATACAACAGCAACAACTTATCACTAACATTTATATATTGGCTACTATGTGCCAGGCACTGTTCTAAGTGCTTTACAAATATTATCTCATTTTGATTTTCACAAGAGCCCTGTGAGGTAGATGTTATTACAATTCCCATTTTATAGATGAAGAAACTAAAGGTTAGAGATGAAGTGACTTGCCCAGGCCAGACAACTAGTGAGTGTTTGAGGTCACATTTGAACTCGGTTCTTCCTATTTTGAACAAACATATGTAAATGTTGGGGTTCACTCTCATCTCAATTAATCACAGAACTTCCAGACTTTTCAGATGAACAAGTCAATCAACCAATGAAAAGTAAACAAGGTAAGAATCAATTTAAAGGACACAGGCTTGGGATCACGGCACACAAGCAGATGAAACTGCCTACAGAATAACATGTTTGGTTGATGAGAATCAGTTATGTCTTGGCTGCTGGTGGCCACTAGACAGAAAGCACTGGACCTGGAGTCAGGAAGATCCCAGTCCAGTCCTTGCCTCAGGCACTAACTAGCTGTGTGACTCTGGGCAAGTCACTTAACCATCATTTGCCTCAATTTCCTCAACTGTGACAAGAGCACCTACCTTCCAGGGTGGTGGTGAAGATCAGATGAGACAATATTTGTAAAGCTCCATTTATTACAGTGCCTGGCATGTAGTAAGTGCTGTTTAAATGCTACTCATTGTTGTTACCACCTTGTGGGGCAATTGAATACACAGAAAAACAGTTTGGAATAATTCACTGAAGCAGTAGAGCAGTCCATCCAAATCCCTGAGAGGAAATTCCCTGGGGAGATGAGAGAATTCCCATCCCTTCTGTCCACACTCAACAGTGACCATTGGAATTTGAAAGATGAATCAGAACCACAAGTTGTCCAACTGGCAACTGGAAACAGTAATAGTGGTTGCCAGACCCGACAAGGCCAACAGCAGAAGAAGCACCTACGGACTGATGTGGAACGACAGCTAGTTACATGAATACGGTGACAGTGTCAAGGAGTGAGCACCTGCTGACAAAGAAAGTGTTAGTTCCGGACTCTCAGACATCCCAGATCCTCCACAATCCAAGGAGAGAAAGCTGCCTGAGGGAAGCTTCATGGAGGACTCTATGGAAGGAGAAACCAACTTCCAGCAACCAGTACTTTCAAGGTATCTCTGGCTATATTTGTTCTCTACAAATGTAACTCATGATCATTTTTTACTTACATGCCTGAGCCCACTCTCCCAGGGACCTTGTGTTTGTGTGTGTTAGGGGAGAATGCAACGTAGGTTTAGACAAATTTTTTCTATAACTGTCCTTATTATACCTGATTAGTAAATGCACTTTCTAGAATGAATTAAGTGTAGCTGACAATCAGTGGGAAACATGTGAAAGGGGTTAACCGTGTGGCAGCTCTAGAAACCCCTAATGCTCAGGATTATCCCTAGACCCCTTATAGGAAAGAACTTAGGCACCTTCTGGGGATCTAAATCACCAGTGCAATTGCCAGGTGGGGGAATGGGGTGAGAAGAGTTCCTACAAATACAATTATATGAAATGCATAGAAGAAAGTTAATCTCAGAGGCAGGAAGACTTCAGATATTTCCACTTCTTTGCGCCCCCAAGAATTTTCTAAGACTATGAGCTGTGAACAGGTAACTATCTGCATCAGTGAAAGGATTTTTCTCATAGTCAGAGGTTTCTTACAATCATGACATTGAAGGTCCAACCCCAAATGCATGTACATGTACATACCAAGATCCATTTTTGATGGTGGTGCCTCCTACAGAGACAAAGATGCCATCAAGAAGCTTATATTTAATTAGGTAAACAATCAACTCAAGTCTAATATGTGTGCATGTGTACATAGGGTATCCCCCACTAAGCCTTTTGGAACACTTGCTGTATATATTATATACACCAGTATTCAAATGTGGTTTTTTATCCCTAGTGTCTAGCCCAGTTTCTGGCACATAGCTTCATAAATGCTTGGTTACTGGAGATATAGAAAAGAAAACTAAAGCTTCCTGCCCTCAAAGTGCTTAAATTCTGTTGGGTAAAACACCATGTAGGCACATAAGGAAAGACCTAATACATACAAAGAAAATGCATATTATTGAATAGTAACAGTTGGTCTGAACCCAGTCTTGGCCAAGTATACTCTTTACCACAGACAGATGGAACAGCAGACATGAACTTGTGAGCTATGGGCTAGAGCACAGAAGTGGTACCATAATTGGGAAGGATGCATTCTTTTAGACAACACAGTGGTAACACTATGTACGGAATAATGATTCATAGGAGAAACAGGAATTTAGCCAAAAGATAGAGGGGGAAATCTGGAGAGTAAAGGCTTTAACAAGCTTTCATTCACTGTCTTCTACCTCCTGCTCCTCCCAAGGAGGTGATAGATTTAGGGACATGGTAAGTGAATAATGAAAAGGCAAGACCCATTCCTTTTACTAATTCTTCAAGTGGGAACACCAGGCAGCTGTGAAGAGTTTCAGTTCTAATATCCCAAGCTGAGTCACTGGGTACTGAGAATGGGGATATCCCTTTCAATAGAAAGCAAGCAAAATGTTCTTTCAACTGGTTTTCTACAAGCCTAGCTGTTCATGGACCCATGCCCTGTACACAGGAGGCACCCACCAAGTGTCGGATAATGACAATGACTATTGAGTATGGGCAGGAGGGAAAATGTGAATGATGCCAGTGGATTTAAGGGACTCCTTTAAAAAAGAGAATAACAAATGCTATTTTAAAGTATTTCTATTCAAGACCCAGATGAACAGAAAAGGATATAATGTCACTGAGAAACCCTGAAATCCGTATCGAGCTCTAAAAGATTCAATATTCACAACACAGATCTGGTTGTCAAGGAGACTCACGGTAATCATAGTAATTCTCCTTTCAATACTAAGCTATCATTTGTACTGTCCAAAAACACGGCGTTATAATTAAGAATGATTTTCCCATAGACTATATTATAGTTCCTAAAGAGTATTCTTGACCCGATTCCT
Source organism: Pseudochirops cupreus (assembly GCA_028627135.1). NCBI lineage: Eukaryota > Metazoa > Chordata > Mammalia > Diprotodontia > Pseudocheiridae > Pseudochirops > Pseudochirops cupreus. Next base: position 10,314,277 of record CM053584.1, read on the forward strand.
TTTTTATTATTATTAAGATTACCACACACCCAAAGGCAGCATCCTCTTTCAAACAGGAGATGTGTATTTAACAAGAATAATTAAGTGTCTGTATTTCAGAAGCTTATGTGAAAACAAATTAAAACCTCACTCGCTTGAATGGCAATGAAATCAGAGGTTATTCTAAAAGAATATGAGCTCTAGACCCAGTCAACTTTCTCACCTCAAACTGGGTTCTCTTTGATCTTCAGATAGGTGTCCATTCTAGAGATACTATACAAGGGCGTCATAGAGATGAACAAAGGTGAAGTTAGAACGATGTGCTCTGGAAGGGTGCCCACTTGACCTCAACATTCAGGACAATTTATTTCATGGATTTGGCTTGCACCCAACATTATATATTACTTCGGAATATGCAAAAGAATGGTATTGACATTGTTACATTCTTTTTCAGAAGATTCTCCAGCAAGAGACTTCCTTTATCATTCAGACTCAAAGAATCTTTGGTTGGAAGGGACTCAACCCTTCCTTAAGAAGAGGTCAAACCTGAACACAGCCCTGAACAAGGATGCCCTCTAAAAATCCCTGACAAATAGGCCTGGCTTTGCTCAAAGACTTCCAAGGAGGGGGACTCACTACCTCTTGAAGAAACACATTCCAGTTTGGGAGAGTCCTAGCCTAATTGGTGCAATGGATAGGGCAGTAGACTTCGGGTTCTGAGTTCAAATATCTGCCTGGAAAGCCTACTGGCTAGATGACTCTGGGCAAGCCAGTTCCTTTAAAGATAAAATGGGGATAATAATATCAGCTCCCTCACAGGGTTTTCATGAGGATCAAATGAAGTAACATGAGAACTGGCAAATGTTAACGCACTAGCTATTATTATCTAACTTTTTTTATGTCTTAGCTAAATTCTCCTCCCTGTAACTTTTTCCTCTTCCTTTTAGGACTGTATCCTCTGAGGAAAAGAGACCAATTTTGGTTCCTTTCCCCCAGGACAATCCTTCAAATTCATGAAGATAGTGATCATGTGTCCCCCTTGTTTTGTCTTACAAGTGCTCAACATGCCTGGTTCCTTAAATGAATCCCCAGATGGCTCTGTCTGTGTGTCTGTCTAACTACACACACATATGTGTGTGTGTGCATGTGTGTGTGTGCGCATGTGTGTGTGCATGTGTGTGTGCACGTATGTGTGTGCATGTGTGTGCATGTGTGTGTGTGTGTGCATGTGTGTGTGCACGTGTGTGCGTCCTCCTGGGATTGATTTTATTTTCTAAAAAATTTCTCCAAATTTATTATTTCTTTTGGTATTATTTTCTTTTTAAATTGAGTTCCAAATTTTCTCCCTCCCCCAAGCATTGTGAAGAAAAACACAACGATACCAATTCTACATGTAAAATCATGCAAAATATATTTCCACGTTAGCCGCATCTCAAAACAAACAAAGAAAACAGTGCAAAGAAAGGGAGAAAGTCACCCTTCAATTCGGACTCAGAGCTCATCAGTTGTCTCTGGAGGTGTGGAGCACTTTCATCATGAGCCCTTTAGACTTGTCTCAGATCACTACATTTATCAGAAGAGCCAAGTCTTTCACCGTTGATCATCATTAGAGCACGGCAGTGACCGTGCAGATGATCTCCTGGTTCTGGTCACTTCACTTTGCATTAGTTCATATGGATCTTGCCTTGCTTTTTCTGAAACCACCCACCTCATAATTTCTTATAGCACAATGTAATTCCTTATAGTACAACAGTACTCCATCACCCAAATGGCATGATATTTTCCTCATTTCACTGAAAAAACAAACAAACCCTGAAACCATTCTCCTGGAACTCCCTTTAGTTCCCTCCTCCTCATTCCCCATCACTCAGATACCTTCTGTCACTAGCTCTGCCTTCACCCCTATTGCATCAAAAGAGGTAATGCTTCTCCAGGAAACACACACAGAAGTGGTCCTATTGCATCCTGTCTTCACCAGATTGCTCCCTCTATCTTCCCCTCTCTATAGTTTATCCTCAAAATATCCCTGTCTCCTGACTGCTGCTCCACCATGTGCAAACAAGTTCATGCCTCATCCATCTTCCTCACTTAATTCATCCACCCTCACCATCCCATATCTCTCCTGCCTTTGTGGCTAAGCTCTCTGAGATGGCTGTCTACAACATATACCTCCACTTTCTCTCCTCTTCCTAATTCTCTAGAGTCTGGCTTCCAGCATCATCCTTCCACAGAAACTGCTCTATCCAATGCTACCAATAATTTGTTAAGTGACAAATCTAGTAGCCTTTTCTCAATATCCCTTCTTGCCCTCTCAGAAGCCTTTGTCACTGTCCATCACATACTCTTCTCCTTACAACTCTTTTCTCTCTAGGTTTTCATGACTCTTCTCTATCTTGGTTCTCTTACTGATCTGACCTCTTTCTCAGTCTCCTTTCTTGGATCTTCATTCAGATCATAGCCAATAATGGTGGGTATTCTCCACCTTTGTCTTGGACCTTCTTTTCTTCCCCCTCTATATTAATTTTTACTTGGTGATCTCATGAGCTTCCATGAATTCAATTATCATCTCTATGCCAATGATTCTTAATTCTCCTTACCCAGACTTAAGCTCTTGCCTGACTTACAATTTCATATCTCCAGCTGCCTATTAGACATTTCAGAATGGATATATCATAGATACCTTAACTCAACATATTATTATCTCCCTCCCCTTTATGAAAAAATTCTCCCCTTTCTCTAGCTTCTTTACTACTTATTTACTACTACTACCTTACTACCATCACCCCAGGCTTCTGGGCTTCCAATCTAGGTGCTATCTTCAACTCATTTTCTCTGCTCCCTATCTCTCTACAGTCAATGAATGGTCAGGTACTGCCTATTTTACCTTCATAACATCTCTTGAATACATCTCCTTCTCTCTTTTGACATTTCCCTAGTGTAAGCTCTCATCACCTTATGCTTGGACAATTACAATAACCTGTTTTATGGTCTCCCCTGTCTCAATTCTCTCTCTTCTACAATGCATCTTCCACTCAGTTGTCAAACTGATCTTCCTAAATTATAGATCTGTGCAAGTTACCCCACTACTCAATATATACTCTATATACTCTAGTGGCTGGCTTCTCATTACCTCCAGGATCAAATACCAAATGCTGTTTGGCATTCAAAGTCATTTGTAACCTGCTCCTCTCCTACTTTTCCAGTTTTTTACACCTTACTCACCCCCATGTACTCTGACTAACCAACACTGGCCTCCCTATTGATTCCCCCATAAGAGACTTCATCTCCCACCTCTGGGTCTTTTCAGTGGCTGTCCTCATGCTCTCCATTCTCTGCCTCCTTCTTTCCCTGGAGTGCTTCAAGACTCAACTTAAATTTCACTTTCAAAAAGAAGCTTTCCTAGAGCCTTTGATTCTTTGTTGATTACCTCTGATTTATCTTATCTATAACTCATTTGTACTCATCTGTTTGTTTCCTTTTTGTCTCTTCCATTAGACTGGGAGATCCTTGAGAGAAAGTTTGGCGAGAGCAATTCCAGGTTCTCAGGAGCAATGAGTGTAGAACATGATCTCTTATAGCTTGCTCCCTAAGCTGGGAAGGTCATGGATATGAGTCCAGCAACAGAAGGCAGAGTTATTATTTTAGAATTTGCCCAGCTAGACTTGGCAAGATCCTCAGCAACAGCACACCATTACAGGATTTGGGGGCTAGAGGTGACCTCAGAGATTATTGAGCCCAATTTCTCCTCCAGGTACCAATGAGAAAACAGGCCTGGAGGGATCCAATGGTTTGCCCAGAGCCACAAAATCCAATGGGGAAAGTAGCATAATTGATCCATCCGGTTTCAGAGGCACAGTTTTGATTTGAGTGAGTTTTAGACAAAGATCTCCCAGGTGGTTGCCCTTAAGGCAACATTCCAGTGTGGTACCCATAATCTTAGTAACTGTACTCTTTGCTGTGTTGATGGGAATGTTGTAAAAAGTCATGAAATAAGTTTTTGAGGCAGGTATGTGGTCCCATAGATACAGCCATAGACTTGAAGTCAGGAAGACTGAAATTCAAATCCAGCCTCAGATATTCACTAGCTATGAGACCCTAGGCAAACCATATAACTTTTCTTTACTTCCTTTTCCTCAATTCTAAAATAGAGACAATGAGAGCATCTATGTCCCAGAATTGTTGTGAATATCATATTAGATAATTGTAAAATACTCAGCACATAACAGGTACCACATAAATATGAGCTAATATTATTATTATATCAAGATATAATGAAATTCCCTGTTAGTCAATCAGCCAATTGTTTATATCCCATCAAGATTGTCTTTTCTAAATGCATTGTTTTATTTTCTGAATAATCCGTATTTAGTAAGTTCTCCCTCATATTCAGTAATTACAGAGTTTGGGCATGAGGACATGTTTATTCATTTGCACAATGTCTTTGAGGAGCAGAGATGCTCTTGTCTTACTCAGAACCCTCAGAAAAGGTTATTCTGTGAACAGAGAAAGAAAAAATAATGAGGTACCAAGAGGAGGAACCATCTCTGTTCATGGTGCCAACCTTGGTGCTCTTGACCACTAGGGTAAAGGGAGCTTCAGGCTACAGTTGTCACATGTCATTTAATTAGCTGACATTAAGCAGCCCAAGGACAACAGGACCACAGGATCCGAGATTTCGAATTAGGAGGGACCTCAGAGACCATCAAACCCAACCCCTGCATTTTCCAGAAGAGAAAAATGAGGCAGATAGAGTTTAAATGGTTTGCCCTGGTTTAAACAGCTAGTAAATACTCAAGGTAGGATTGTAACCTACCTATTTGGAGTCTTCCTGACTCCGAATCCAGCACTCTCTTTGCTGTGCAGGCTGCTTCTTAGGGAACTTTTATTTCTCCCTTTGCCCAGGCAAAGATCTCCTATTACAAGGCACTTTGCTTTGGGAAGGGCAGTTAAACCCAAGCTATGAAAGAAAAAGAAAGAAGGGAAGGGAAGGGAAGGGAAGCGAGGGAAAGGGAGGGGAGTGGAGGGGACAAGATGGGAGGGAGGGAGGGGAGGGAAGGAAATGTGGTGTGCCCATACTTTTGCAATGTTCTCAGAGTAGTGTGCAATAAATCATCTAGACTTCTAAGTATGGTCCTGGAATCGTTTCAATATCATAACAACTCATTTGTATTAATTTGTTTTGAAATAACAAGTTTTCCAAAAACCCAATGAGCTGATCCAAGGGATTAGAATGATGAAACCTCTCTCCTTCTTCTCAGCAGAAAGAGGAATCCTTGGCTGTTTGAAAGCTATCCACTACACCTGAAATGTTCTCCTTCCTCTCCTTTATCTTCCTTAATATTCAGCTTAAATTCCATCTTCTGCAGCAAGGCCTTTCCTCATTTTCTCAGTTGCTAGTGTCTTCTCTACAACTCCCTTTCCTTACCTCCACAATATTTTATGCATACACAGTTGCTTGCATGCTGTTTCCCCATTAGGCTGTAAGTCCACCAAGGACAAGGGCTGCTTTGGCCTTTCATTGTATCCAGAATGCTCATCACAATCTCCTGCATGTGGTAAATGCTCCTAAATGTTTGTTGACTAACTGGCCAATTACATGGTCAGAATGTCCCTTATAGTGACCAAGACAGACACAATTTCAGCTGTTTTGGCCCAATTTTTGTCGTTGTTGTTGCTGTTATTTTGGTAGGAAGTGGTATGTATCCATGCATAGCCCTGATATTTAAACCCCCCAAACAAACAAACAAATAAATAACAAAAACACACAAAAAAAACATGTCCTGGGTCAAGTCATAGCACGTGTTGGGATTCCAGCTCTTTCATATGTAAAACAAAAAGGTTGAATTAGATGATGTATTTTTAAATGATGTACATGTATATGTATATGCATATGCATGTGTATGTATGTGTATTGTATGTGTACATATGTGTGTGCATGTGTACACATATATGTATGCATAAATGTGTGTGCATATGTATATCTATATTTGTATGTATGTGTAATATATGATTCTGATGGAATACTACTTGCCATAAGAAATGATACATGGAGAGACTTGCATGAAATAATGAAGAGTGAAATGAGCAGAACCAAGAGAACACTGTATACAGTAACAACAATATTTGAATTAGGTGATGTATTTTTAAGTGATGTATATGTATATGCATATGTATCTGCACGTGTATGTATTGTGTTGTATATATACATATGTGTGTACATGTGTATATATATGTATGCATAAATGTATTGCATATGTAATTCTATATTTGTATGTATGTGTAATATATGATTCTGATGGAATACTACTTGCCATAAGAAATGATACATGGAGAGACTTGCATGAAATAATGAAGAGTGAAATGAGCAGAACCAAGAGAACACTGTATACAGTAACAACAGTATTGTTTGAAGAACAACTTGGAGTAAGTTATTTTGACTATTATAAATACACAAATTAGCTATAAAGGACATATGAAGGAAGATGTGATCTGTATCCAGAGAAAGAACCGCTAATAAGAAGTAGATATAAAATAATTGCGCACACAAACACACACACATATTTTAAATTTTTAAAAAATACAGTGACCTATAGAAATGATCACTTTCTAGTACTGGAGTGAATAAATTGTAATGACAATCCAGAAATAAGTAAGGTAAAAACTTTGTATTTAAGGTAAAAACTTTCTATCAGGACCCTGGGTGGCCAAAATCTGCTCGATCCCAAAGGCTGTCCATGTCCTGAGACAGGGGAGGTTCAGGTAAGGGGATGTGTCAGATACTAAGGAGGATTCTCCCAGATCATGGAAGTTTGGGCCCTCCACATCAGAGCATGGCACTTCCTGATGCCGGCCCCATCTGACTCCTTACCATCTTGGCTTTTTGGCTTCGATTTTATGAACTCCCTTGTAAGAAAACACTGTCCATGGTGCTAGTTTCTGCTCTGGTTTTCCCATGTTGCAATGACATGGCCAGTGTGAAGGACACCTCTTTGTGGATACTGTCACTGCCTATCCCCCATACAGACAAGGGCACAATAAAATCTAACATTTCATTCAACAGACTGATTGTTAGAGAGACCTTCAGGCAGATGCTCAACCATCTGTCTACAACAATTAAACCTCAAAATTTGTTTATAACTGATAAACTGAGATACCCTGAAGCCAAAAACTTTGCCAGAATTGTACATTTCAGTGAAAGGACCAGAAAAACACGGGCTCCAGCACCCATGAAAACCCAGTTAGTTCTACAATGATCAATCAACCAATCAGCAGTTGTGAAGCACCTAGTATGCACCAGACACTAGCCTAGGTGCTAGGGACACAGTGACAGGAAGGAAATAGTCCCTGGCTTCAAGGAGCTTCCATTATTATGGGGAGACAACATGTAAATGTATGAGAAAATATGAAATTCCAAATTAATTATTATAACAGCAAGCTGTATATAGCACTTTAAGGTTATAGAGAGCTTCACAAATATGATCTCATTTTTACCTTCACAAGAACCCTGTCAGGTAGGTGCTATAGTTATCCACATTTATGGATGAGGAAAATGAGGTAGGTATATGTTTATTGACTTGTTCAGGTCACATGCCTAGTAAGTATTTGTGGTCACACTTGAACTCAGATCTTCCTGGTTTCCAGTTCAACATTCTATCCACTGATCCACTGGGGGGAGTATCCTAGCCCCTGTGGGCACCAGAAAAAAAAAAAGGTTTTCACATAAAAACCAGCATTTCATCTATCTCAAAAGAAAATGGAAATCCTAAGGGGGCAGGGGTGAAGAAGAAGAACATTCCAGGCATGGTAGAGAGCCAGTAAAAAGAGAGACAGGAGATGGATGATTGAATGTCTAAGGGCAAATAGTTCAGTAGAAATGAACTATGGAATATATGGAGAAAATAGATGTAGGAAGATTGAAAAGATAAGAAGGGGTCAGTCATGGAGAGTTTCAAATGTCAAACCGATGCATTTATATTTTATCCTAAAGGTAATGGGAAACCATCAGGCTTACCGGGCAGGAAGAATAGATCTGCAATTAAAGATATACTTCAGTGGCTTTGCGAAGGATGCATCAGAGAAGGACAAGACTGGAGGCAGGCTAGTCCAACAGTCCGATCAAGAGGGAATGGGAGCCCAGATTAGGGCAATGCCTGTGAGTGAAGAGTCTACATCTGGGAGAAATGTTGTAGAGAGGGAAAGAAAAAGATTTAGCAATTGGTTGGCTATGTGGGGTAAGAGAGAGTGAGCAATCCAAGATGACATGGAGGGAGTTAACCAGAAAGATAATGGTGCTCCAGACAATGACGGGCATTTCAGAAGCAGAAACAATGTGAGGTGCTTATTAAATGACCGGAGAATCACCCGTTTAGAACTGCAAGGGTCCCCAGAGTTCAGTTAGTCCCTGGCTCCTTTAGCTGTGAGAAAACTGAGGCCCAGAGGGGCTGTGATTTGCTGAAGGACCAGAGCTGGGATTGGAATCTGGATTTTCTGCTTCTAAGTCCAGACTTCTTTTTATGTTTTATTTGGTTTTGCTTGTGTGTGTGTGTGTGTGTATGTTTTGTTTTACTTTGTTTTTTGAATGAAGAACCTAACTTGTTAATAAAAACACCTTCTCTAAGACTAAGATGGAGGCAAGGACTTTTATTTTTGTTTTTAACCACGAGCTTTTTCTGCGTCTGTTGATACAATTGTGACTTGCATTGTACTTGTTATCATTACGGTCCATTACATTGAAAGAACTTCTCATTTTGAACCAAGCCCAAATTGCTGGTGTAAAACCTGTCTGATCATTTTGTCTGACTTTGAACATAGTTCTGTATCCTCTTTAAATATCTGATTATAAATATTTTAGGTTAAGTGCATTACATTGATCTATGGATATCTTCATTTATCGTGATTATGTCCATAGGGATAGATAGGTATGATTGCATCATATGGATAAGGAATGACCACGGATATCATGATCCGAGAAATCTGACAACTTTTATTGGTAGCACATTCAATGGTTTTCATATTCAAACTGTACAACAAAAAATAACAAACATACAGCACTTTAAACTTCTCAAAGAAATTCAAATGAATTATCTCATTGAATGCTCACAATTACTCTTTAAGGAAGATCCAATCATTCCCATTCCATAGATCAATGGTTCTCAACCTTCCTATTGCTGTGACCTTTTAATACAGTTCCTCATGTTGCGGTGACCCCCAACCATAAAATTATTTTTGTTGCTACTTCATAACTGTAATTTTGCTACTGTTATGAATCATAATATAAATATCTCATATGCAGGATGTATTTTCATTGTTACAAATTGAACATAACCCACAGGTTGAGAACTGCTGTCATAGATGAAGGTACTAAGGATTGAAGGGTTAAATGATATGCCCAGAATCACATAGTTAGTAATCATCCGAGACAGGATTTGAATATAACACATATGTAAAAGGTTAGTGGCATGAGAAAAGGATAGACAGGTAAGGTTGGTGTTAGGCTATGAAGAGTGTTGAATGCCAGAATCAGGAGTTCATACTTTATTGTACAAGTCACAGAGTCCTTGAAAGGTTTTGAATAATGGGGAGCCATGATCATAGGGCTAGATTTCAAAGATTAGTGAGGCATTGTTGCAGAGGGAGGAGAATGAATAGAGGAAGACTAACTGGGAGGCTATTGAGATAATCTAAGCAGAGAGAATGTGGTTCTAAAGTAGGGTAGTTGTAAGGAGACTGGAGAGGAGCAGTAGGATAAGGGAGATAGTGGGGAGCTGGAGATGACCAGAGCAGTAAAATCGAATGAGAAGATAGTCCTGTCATAAAGTCCTCAGTGAACTGTAAGTGCTTTCAATGGATGGAATCTCCCAGTCTAGCCTTCTGCCCACTATTTTGCCTGCTGCATGGGAATACATGGAAAATAGATGTTTCTGTATACACATATGTGTACACACACATGAATACACCTACAAACCATCATGACATATTTACTTCTTCTTTGGGGGTAATCTGACTAATTTACTGTCTTTCTCAGGCATTTCTTGTTTTGTTAGCTTAGCCACAGAAATGGGGTAGAAGGACTGCTTGGATCTTCTGAAGAATGAACACAGAGATCCAGAATGTGCCGCTATTTCTTCATTGTTTCTCTTGTCACTTTTCATTCTTCTTTCTATTGTCAAGGACATCTGATGTGCTGACAATGGCATCCTACCCAAGCACTGTCAGAAACGATCACACTCTGCCTTTCATCGGTTTAGCACGTCCCACACTCGGCACACTCATTCCAGATGCATTGGGAGGTTTTCTTCCAACTAAGCTCAGGGAGATATGGGTGTCATCAAGAGTGGTGAATTTTCACACTCCCCTCGACCAGTGGGGTTAGATAGACCCAGATTTCTTCACAAGCAGCATGGTATATAAATAGCATTTTACTTGGAGCCAGGAGTTCTGCATTCAATACTTATTTCCCATTTTCCAGGTTGGTGACTTTAGGCAGGTCACTATATATCTATGAGCCTCATCTATAAAATGGGAGAACAAAATTTGCCCCACCTATCTCACAGGGCATAAAACATATGTTACTCTAGAAATGTGGGTTAGTATTATCAATAAATGAAAATTGCTTTAAAACATGCTTATCCTCACCTAGTGGGAAAAATGAAACAAAACAAAACAAAACACTATTCTGTGCTTGGTGCAGGAAAACCCAGTTATTCAGGTAGCTGCTACCTTTCCAAGAAATATATCTAAACTAAAATATGGTGGTATCACTTGGAAAATAAAAGGCAAGCTGGTTAACAAAGACTAGCTGCTATTCCCCGCCCCCAGCCCTCTCTCCCTCCCCCATCATACATCAGGAATTACCTGTCAGTTACTCCATTGTTTGCAAAGAATATCAAAGAAGAGTTTTTTGTAAGGTAAAAGTCAAACAGTCAATAGATATCTATTAAGGAGTGACTCTGTGCCAGATACTCTACTAAGTTGTGAGGACAAAAAAAAATAGCAAAATCAGCCTCTGCTCTCAAGAAGCTCATAATCCAAGGGGAAAGAGAGAATGTGCATGACTAGTTCCATCCAAGGAACATACTAACTAGATCTCAATCTTAAAAGGAAAAGCAGGTGGTTGGAAGGTGGTGGGTGGAGGGTGGAGGGTGGTGAAGCATCCGCCTTGGAAGGAGCAGTAACATCAGAGTATCACAGAATTTCTGACTTTCAGAACCTCAGTGGTCCTCTGGTCCAATCTTTACCTGACTAAGAATCCCCTCCATATTAATCAGATGCAAGAAATGTTCCTCTGGTCTTTGCTTAAAGATCTCCAGGCATGGATGACTCATTACTTTCTGTGGAATCCCTCTCCACTCTGGGATGAATAAAGTGGTTAACGAATGCTTGTTGCATTGAATTGGATTATCCTTCTTTGAAACTGTTTCTTGTTCAACCAACCTTATGATCTTCCAGTTTCCCCAGCTATGGGTAATGAATGCTGGGGCAGGCAACTTGACAAGGATTTAGGGCCTTGAGATGATCATCTGACAGTCAGCTCTTCCTTGTGGCCCATTGCGCATTAACACTAAATAATGACTGAACTATTATAGAATTCTCAAGGAATATCATAATTATTAGTGATAATAATAACTTCTATCTTATATTGAGCTTTAAGGTTGACACGGAGCTTTCCTCATAAGAATCCTGTGCAGTGGGCAGCAAAATCATTAGTAATCCCATTTGATAGGCAAGAACACTAAGGCACAGAGTTCAGTGACTTGCACTAGATCATGCTGCAAGGATCACTGCTTCCTGTGCTTTGTTCTCCCTTTTCTCCACAATAATGTGAGCTCCTTGGGAGCAGAGACTGAATCTCCCTTTTCTATTTGTGTCCCCAGTGCTCTGTACTCTGCTGTACATGTAGTAAGTGCTTAATAAATGCTTCATTCAGTCAGCCAGTCATAGATCCATAGCTAGAAGGGGCCTTAGAGCCCTCCCAAGCCAATCCCCTCATGTTACAGATCAGGAAGGTCCACAGAGGATCGCAAAATCACCCAAAATCACCGAGGAGGTAAATGACAAAGGCAGGACTTGAGCTGAGATTTTGTGAGTCAAAAGTCAGTGTTTTTCCTACTGGCAGAGCCAGAAACTGAAGTCAGATCTTCTAACTCCAGACTGAAGAGCCTCTTTACCCCTTACTCACCTCATTCTTAGTACAGGTCCTAGAACACAGGAGATGCTAATTGAGTGTTGATTGATAATCATAGGAATGAGAACTCTAGAAAAAACTAATGCCCATCATTAGAACAGAGGTTCTTTACCGTCTTTTCAGTCATGAACTCCCTTGACAGTCAATCTGGGGAAATATATGGAGCATTTCTCCAAATCATCCTCATACAGGAAGAACATAAAAAACACAGGATTGCAAAGGAAATAAAATATTTTGAAAGTGTTGTTAAATCATTTCAGGTGTGTTTGACTCTTCATGACTCCATTTTTGGTTTTCTTGGCAAAGATACTACAGTGGTTTGCCATTTCCTTCTCCAGCTCATTTTATTTATGTAGAAACTGAGGCAAACAGGTGAGGTGACTTGCCCAGGGTCAACAGTAGTAAGAGTCTGAGGCCAGATTTATACTCAGTGAGATGTCTTCCTGACTCCAGGTCCAGCTCTCTATCCTCTATGGTGCCATCTAGGTGTTCCAGTTAAATGACTTAGCTCCATCTTAATAAGAATTCACTCATTAATAGGAAATGCTCTATAATATCTGTTAACTAAAAGGATGGAAGACAGAAGTGATAAGAGAAAGACATATAAGTTAATTCATAAACTTGAAATTGGGAAAATGTGGCACTTGTTTCTTCTTCCCCCATACTCCATTGACACCACTATTCTTTCTGGTGTCAACACTGATTCCTCACCCCAAAGAACTAATAAAATGCTGAATGCTATTTCTACCTCCACAACATTTTTTGCAATCAATCCCTTTTCTCTATTCATGTAGCATACCTTAGTTCAAGCCCTCTTGCCTAGACCGTTACAATGAAAGCTTCAGAATTACTTTCTCTGCCTCTTCTTTCTTTTTGCCTTTCAAATTTATTTATTTTTAGCTTACAACATCCAGTTCCACAAATTTTTGAGCCCCAAATTTTCTCCTTCTCCCTCTCTTCTCCACTTCCCCCAAGACGGAATGTAATCTAATATAGATTCTACATATCTTCACATTAAACACATTTTCACAATAGTCAAGTTATAAAGAAGAATTATAACCAATGAAATGAACTGCAAGAAAGAAGAAATAAAACCAAGCAACAACAACAACTGCAAAAAAGAGAGCAAATAGTCTGCTTCCATCTGCATTCAGACCCCAGAGTTCTTTCTCTGGATATGGACACCATTTTCCATCGTGAATCTTTGGGAGTTGACTTAGAACATTGCTGAGAAGAGCCAAGTCTATTAAAGTCAGTCATCACAGATACAATGTGTCTGTAATTGTATACAATTTTCTCCTGGTTCTGCTCCCCTCATTCAGCATCAGTTCATATAAATCTTTCCAGGTTATTATGAAGTCCATCTCCTCCTCATTTCTTATAGCACAAAAGTATTCTATTACATTCATGTATCACAACTTGTTTAGCCATTCCCTAACTGATGGACATTCCCTCAATTTCTAGTTCTTGGCCACCACAAAAAGAGCTGCGATAAATATTTTTGTACATGTGGGTCTTTTTCCTACTTTTATGATCTCTTTGGGATACAGCCCTAGAAGTGGTATTGCTGGGTCAAAGGGTATGCACATTTTTACAGCCCTTTGTCTGCCTCTTCTTTCAATCCATCCTCCAAACACTTGTCAAAATGATTTTCCTTAAGAACTCATTTGAAAAAGTCACTGTGCTCCTTGATAAACTTCGGTAGCTTTCTATTGCCTCTAGGATCCAATATAAACTCTTCTGCTTGAGTTTGTCTCCTTTCCTCCTTATCTAGCCTCATCATACATTACTTCCTTTCCCACATCCTGTCAATTTGGCCTTTCTGTCTTTCATACATGTGCTATCTGCCATCTCTGTGTCTTTGCATTAGCGATGTCCTGTGCCTGGAATGAACTCCCTCCTTACCTCTGCCTTAAAGAATCCTTCTCTTTGGTCAAGATGCAGCTCAAGTACCACCTACCAACCTTGACAGGAAACCTTTCTTGATCACTTCTCATTCATCGCATTGTCCTTACTAGCTTCTGTTCAGTTGTATTTCTTCTGCATATGCTTATCCATGTGTTTTTGGTCTCCTCCTTTAGAGTGGGGGCTCCTTGACTTCCTAGTTTCACACACAATCCTCTTGTATTAGGTTATAGATGTGAAAATACTCTTTCTTTGCTGTTCAACTTCAAAATAAAGGATGAATATAATTAATATTTTTAAAAGAATGTAAGTTTCTTAAATTTAGGGATTGTTTCATTCTTTGTACTTATGATATGGACACCTGATACAGTGTTTGGCATGTAGTAGGTACTTAACAAAAACTTACTGATTGATTTTTCCAAGTTGGGTAGGTATTTCTGTGGATTAAAAAATGCTTTTGAGATCTTCATGATTACTGTCATTTGGACAGCATTTATGAATTGCGAAGTGCCTTTGATATTTTCCCTTCTCTAGACTTTCCTCAGTTTCCCCTTTTCTCAAGATCTGTCAGCGTATCACCACACCTGACTGAGAACTCCCTGAACAGTCCACCTCATATCCATTTCCTCACCATTACTCTACAAGGGAAGTAGTTTAAGTGTTCTAAAAATCCATTTTACAAATGAGGAAACTGAGTCTCAGAGAAATTAAGTGGGCACCTTCCCTTAGTCACAGGGTAAATAAGCATCAGAGCTAGAAGTCAAACCCTCCAATCCAGGATCCACACATATATCATATAAAGTTAAGTATACCTAATGTTGGTAGCCAGCTACCAAAAAGCCATTGGACCAGTCCATGTAAACCATGAACAGGAGAATCAAAATGGTATCTTGATGCTTCCCACTTCTCTCTCCTTTCTACCCACAAAGGCCTGAAGTCTCACACAATCGCCTGTTACAATTCTCTGGTCATAGCACAAGGGGGAAACCATCTAGTCTAATGTTCAAGAGAATCAAAAGTCTCAGGAAATGGTAGGGACTGAGGAAGCAGCTCACTCACAAATGGCTTACTGGTGCCCTCCTCAGGTTTCAAGGTGCCATCATTTCTTATTCACCCAGCCCCATTGCTGAAAGAAGGAAGATATTTCCTTATCTCCTACACCAATATATTTAAAGTCGGAAGGCATCTTAGAACTCACTGAACCCTATTTCCTCATTTCACAGAGATGGAAACAGAGGCCCAAAGAGTAGATAGTATTGACTTAGGATCAGAGAGCAAGAGCTGGAAAAGATTTGATTTTACAAATAAAAATAATCAGGGCCCAGTGAGGTTGTGTGATTTGCCCAAGGATTTCTACACAGGTAGAAAGTGACACATTTAGAATTTGAATGCAGGTCCTTTGAGTCTAAACCTAATGTTCAAAGGAAAGGGGGGTGGTGTGAGAGGTGGGGGAGTGTCACTCATCCAAGGTCACATAGCTTGTGTTTGGTAGATCTGCACTCAGACTCAGGTCTCTTTTCCCCAGAATCTTTTATAAGAGCTAACCCTGCAAGATCCCCCAAGCAGAAATCGAGATAAACAAACTTTCAAACTCCTTTATAAACCCAATAAATCTCTCTGTAGGGTCAGAATGGATATAGATAATGGGTAGAATAGATAACACGGATAATGGATGAAATGCTAGATTTGGAATTAGGAGAGAATTGGGGTCAAATTACTCCTCTGATATTTATCAGTTGTGTGACCTTGGTCATTTAATCCCTCTGAGGCTCAGTTTCACCATCTCTAAAATGGAGCCCTGTAGTACTCATTTCATAGAGCTGTTAAGAGAATAAACTGAGATAAATCATGCAAAGACCTTGGAAACCTTAAAGCCCACTGTATAAATGCCATGCATTTATCTGCTCCATTTCCATGTCCGGAGAGGGGAAGGCAACGTAGCTAGCAATATTTATCGTCTAGATGGTTATATTTCCCATCAGACAGGCCGTAAAAAGGTTACTCTTTGAATTCTGGGAAATTAGTGCACTGGGCTGAGGTAGAGAAGTTCACAAGATTCCTGGAAGCATTTGTTACTGTTTAATATTTGAAGCATCTGAGTGTATCTGACGCACTGTGCTCCATGTGGAAATGGGCTGGAGCTTTCTGCCAAGGAAGTCACATTTGCACGGTGACCTTCCTCTCACAAGTGGTGAGCATGTTGCAATTGCTTGCCATAAGCAGCTGTAATCATTTCAGAATGCGCCATGCTCCCATTTCATGTGTGTTAAGCACTGTATCACAATGGAGAGAGTGCTAGTCTTGGACTTAAGAACACCTGGCTTCAGATTTCACCTCCCACACTCCAAAAGATCAGGCATTTAGAGCTGCAAGGGTCCATTTGCTCAGTAGAGGCCCAAGGAAGTCCAATGATTTTTGTAAGATCTCATTGGTCATAAGCATCAGAGGTAGGAGGCTACCTGGTCTCTTAATTCTTAGACTAATGTCCTTTCTATGTATGTTACTGTTTTGTTAGCCTTGTGACCATGGATAAGCCGCCTCCATTGGCCTCAGTTACTTTATCTGTGAAATGGGGTGAATTAACCCTTGAGTACCTAGCTCGTGGGAGGATTATGACGCTTAGATGGGCCAATGTCTGTGGAGTGTTTTACAAACTTCAAAGCACTTCATAAATGCCCTTTATCATCATTAACATTCCAAAGCATAGGTAGCTAGCAAAGAGGAAATCTCATTAATGGTATGATAAATGCTTTCTACCCACACTTCTTGAAGAAATGGAGTCACTGTGGACTAATCAATTAGCCAGGAATTAAAGCAGTTTGCCTAGTGGTGCTGTGTTCCTCCCAGGGAAGGCCGACAGAATAACTCCCCACAGACCTAGAGGGAAAGGGAAACAGGGTCAGCATAGTCTCAGAGGATTTAGAGTTTGAAGGAGCCTGGGAGAGCCTCTAATCCAACATCATCATTTTGCAGATGAGGGAAGCAAAGTCCAGAGCAGGTGACAGGCCAGATTTGGTCAGTGGCCATAATTTGTTGACCTCTAGGCTAGAGCACTGGATTATAGCTAATAAGACAGAATCCAAAGGGATAATTATAAAGTCTTGCATTTTGATAGAAAAATTCCCTCTCACAAATGGGAAAATCATCCAAAAACAGTAATTTCTGCAAAGGATCTGGGGATTTCGGTGAAATGTATGTTCAAGATGAATCAGTAGTGTGATGGGGCAACCAAAAAGTGCTAACACACATTTGGTCTGCAGTGGGAGGGGTACCCCTTCCTGGACAAGAGGAGTGGTAATCCTACTGTTCTTGGCCTTTATTGGCCCTGAAGTGCAACACTGCCTTCAGCTCTGGGTGCTGTGGTTGAAGAAAGACAGTGATGAGCTCAAGCATATTCATTGGGAGGTTCAACCATGATGATGAACAGCCTAGAGTCCATGGCCTTTTATGGGATATTTCGCCTGGAAAATGGAAGACACAGGTGGATCATGATGGTTGTACTTAAGTATTTAAAGGGCTGACATGAAGAGGAGGGATGAGTTTTGTTCAATTTGGCTCCAGAAGGCAAAACCAGGCCCCATGTTGGAAATTGGGAATTGGGCATTTAGGTTGATGTTAGGGTAAATGTCTGAATGATAAAAGCTATCCCAGTGTGTAATGGGCTGCCTCCCCCAAACCTTGGAAGACTTCAAACTTGAATGAGCATTTGGGGAGTCCTTCATAAAGAGGCTGGACTTTGACAGTGGAGGTTCCTTCAACTTTCTAATCTGATGATTCTGTGATGCTGTGAAGGGACCTGACCCAGGTCGCATATGGAGGAAATAGCAAGGGAAGATTTGAACCCAGAACTTTTCTATCCAAAGCTAGTGTTTGTTCTTCTTTTCCCCACTGCACCAAGGATGCCTCAAATAGAGGCTGTCTGGTTAGGGTGCCAAAAGGCAAAGGAGCTCATGGATTTAAAGCTAGATGGGGCCTTAGAAGTCATCTGGTTCAACCCCCTCCATCTGCAGATGAGGAAACAGAGCCTTAGAGACTTAAATGCAAATCATCCAAGGTACAAGAGGTAGTAAACAGGGATTTGAACTAAGAACTCTGAGTCCAAATCATAGATTGAGATTGAGACAGAAGGAGGAAACCTGGGCGCCACAGCAGAGCTTTCAGGCTGGCAGAGAAGCCTGCTCAGGCTTAGAACTAGCAGGAGTTTTGACAAAATGACCATTTTGTAGGGAGTCTCCATCTTCACAAAACCTTAACCTTTAAGGGTGTGGAAGCAGAGAAATGGTGTGCCTGCCTTTGCCCTGCTCTGATGTACCAGCCTGATTCAGTGAGCGTCAGAAGGCTATGGATGCCAGCACCTGAATTCTCTCTTCTAGCCCAGCTCCTAAGACAAGAGAAAACTGTCTCAAGAAGCAGAGGTCCTGGGTTCAAATACCACTTTTGACACTTATTACCTGTGTGGCCTTAACTAGGTCTCAGTTTCCCTCATCTCTAAATTGAGAATATGAGACTAGATAGTCCAGCCTGAGATCTGCAGTCCTATGAGCTGGATTTGAGTTGAAGGGCACTGCTTAATGTGCATTGGTCACCACTGTTTACAGAAGCCCTCCTGTACCTTCTTAGCACAAGAAGCTCTTCATTTGAAAAAATATTAAGGCAGTTCCCCCAATAAATGATATTTTTATAGGCTTCCCATCTTTCCCAGAACTTGGGGACATGGCTTACCCTGTTTGGTCCCAGAGATGCAGAATGAGGACCATAGAACTTGAGCTCTGAGGGAGCCCAGAAGTGAACTCCTCTTTTAACAGATGAGTAAACTGAGGCCCAGAAAAAAAAAAATTTGATTTGCCCAAGGTAGCAAGTGGTAGATAGGACATTTGAACTCAACTGATTTTATTTTTTTTAACTTTTTTTTTTGCTTTTTTGGAGTGGGGAAAGGCAGGGCATTGGGGGTAAGTGACTTGCCCAAAGTCACATGACTAGTAAGTGTTAAGTATCTGAGGCCAGATTTGAACTCAGGTCCTCCTGACTCCAGGGACAGTTCTATTCACTGCACCACCTAGCTGCCCCTTGAACTCAACTGATTTTAGATCTAAAAGTTACAAAAAACTTCTTAGCAATGAGAGCTATGCTAAATGGAATGAGTAGCCTTACTCTCCATCAAAGAATCATAGAAAATACAGATCAGAGCTGGAAAGGACCTCAAAGACCACTGAATCAGCTAGGTAGTGCAGTGTATAGAGCCCTGGGCAGGGAGTCAAGAAGATCTGAGTTCAAATCCTGAATCAGATATTTATTAGCTGTGTGACCCTGGGCAAGTCACCTAGCCTCTGTTTGACTCAGTTTCCTCACATGTATGATCAGTATAATAATAACCTCTCCTTCCCAGGGTTATTGGGAGGATCAAATTGGATAATAATTATAAAGTGCTTAGCACAGTCTCTGGGGCATAGAAAGTACCTATATCAACCTGAGTATCATCATCATCATCATCATCATCGTCGTCGTCGTCATCATCATCGTCGTCGTCGTCATCGTCGTCCTTGTCCTCGCCATCGTCATCATCGTCATCCTCATTGTCATTGTCATCGTCATCGTCATCGTCATCGTCGTCGTCATCATTGTTGTCGTTATCATCGTCATCATCATTGTCATCATCATCATCATCATCATTGTCATCGTCATCATCGTCATCATCGTCATCATCATCATTTATTATCCCATATCTGAAAAAGAGTCCCTACTGTGATACACCTGACAAGTGGGCATCCAACCTCTGAGGAAAGATCTCCCCAGGCAGCCTATTTCACTGGGCTCTTTATTTTGTCATTGTTGCTGTTGGTGTTTTTACCGAGGGATGTCCAGTGAGGAAACTTCTTGCACCAATGGGGATCAGAAAGGACTTTGTAGCCTCTAAACCAAATTAGCAAGAAGCTCTTATTAAGCACTGACTGTGTGCTTTGCACTGTCCTAGGTCCTGGGAAAACAACAAACAGAAACGAAATAATCCACCTCCTTAAATGGCTTATATTCTAACCTATAAACTTAGTTAGGTGCCTAGGAACTGGAGAGGTTGAGACTTGTTCAGTGGCACAGAGCTAGGACTTGAACCCACATCTTCCTGAGCCTGTAGCCAGTTTTCTTTCCCTTACATTATTCAGCCTTTCCTTATCTCTAATTATCTGCAAGTTTGTGCTTAGATCAATGCTAAAGCTGTGTTTCTTCAGCTTTCATCCTTCATTCCCACTTCACCCCTCTGGGAACAAACAGTACAGTGTTTGGCAGCCGACCTCATAGGCATCTGGCACCTGAGACTTCTCTTCTTCAGGACCCTCCACAGACCATCACAGGTGTCGGACTCAAGACCCTTTAACCAGGGCAGTCAGTCAACAACATTTATCAAGTGCCTACTGAATGCCAAGGTTCCATGCTAAGCACCAGGGCTACTAAGAAAGGCAAGTGGAGTTAAGACTCTCAGTCCCTAGTCTTGGCCTCTCTTAAAGTACTATAAAAGGAAATTGGCTGCCAAGGTACAATACTTGAGTGTGTCAGGGCTGGGTCTGTCCCTGGAATATTTGGATTCCACAAATCATGAATGGTACAGTTGGCATGGCCCACGGCTTTGTGGGGGATGTGAGAAGATACATTGCTTTCTCTGGGGCAATTCTTTCAAAAACCTCAGTAGCTTGTTTGCACTGACATTTCTGATGATCACCATCTACCCAGAAACTCTACACAAAAGACCAAAGAACTTGGAAATGCCAAAGGAATTTTAGACCTGCCAGCCCCGTACATTGCTCATAAAATGATTAGGAGTCAAGTATTTTAACAGGGACACAATTAGAGAGCCCAGATAGAAACATTTCCATTCGTACCACTTTGCAGAAGTAAGATGTGCTGATTCTTAAGGGAAACACTGGAATCTGAGTCCTCTGATCTTAAAGGAGACTTTATAAATTTCCAAAGCTTTTCTTGTGCCTAGCAGAGAGTGATCAGGAGCCCCTGATTAGGGGAGAGGGGATTTGTGAGGTACAACAGGTAATAAAAAAAAAATCTGTTCTTTACAAAGGAAGGAGTTTTCTAAATCCAGGCTTAATAGAGTAGGCTTAGGGAGGCTACTTTGTGTCCAGAACAGGTCAGAATTATCTGCTTCATGGAAGGCTAGTGATAATTGACATGTTTGAAATTTGCAAAGGACCCTTATGGTTTTGTTTGTTTGTTTTGGTTTTGGTTTGGTTTGGTTTGGTTTGGTTCTTTTGCAGAAGGTGGTATAATGAGTAGGGCACTGGACCCCGAGTCAGCAGGACCATCTCAAATCTCGTCTCAGATGTCTGTTAGCTGTGCAACCTTTGGGTTGCAAGGCATTAAACGTCTGTCTGACTCAGTTTCCTCATCTGTAAAATGGCATCTGCCCCTTTCACTTGTCTTCGGACATGTGCAGTTCAAGGTGCCTGGAGGTGCCGAAGGCCAGTTACCCTTTGAGCTCCCTGGCCAGAGGCAGTTTTCCCTTTAGAAATGACCCTTTTAGTTTCGGGTTTGTTTTTTTTTTTTATAAACCTCGGGCAGGGGCACGAGGGACAAGCAAGGCTATAATTTGCTGAAACACACATAAGATTGTTTTCTGTACTTTAAGATGAATCAGATGCAAGTGATAATTAACTGAACTTGGCTTTTCATACCTATAATTCTAAAAGGTCTTTAGATACCTTCAATTGTGGTTCCATAGCCTTTGTCTGCCCAGAGCCATCAAATACTGAAGTATAGGAGATGAAAGGAGCAGGAGCGCCCCCGTGTGGTCAAACGGAAAGTGATGGATTTCAATTTAAGCCTTTGAATAGGTTTATTATTGGGTCATTCTGGGGGCAGAAATTTGATTCAATCCTATTGTGCTTCCTGGGGCAGGGGGGAAGTATACATACATACATATATATATTTATATTTATATCTATATAGAGATATAAATAAATATATTTATTATATATACATTATATACATACATATATCTTTATATAGAGAGATAAATATATTTATTATATATAATATATACATACACATACAGATATACAGATACACATTACACACACACACACACACACACACACTTATATATATATTCATGGATATCTATGACTCCGATATTATAACTGTCTCAAAAAAGCACAGTGGCATTAATTCAAAGATGCCCCTTCCTCCAAACCTGGATAACACTAAAAGAGATATGAAAGGAAAGACTTAGAACTTCTGTTTCTTGACTCCAGAAGCAAACTAACATACCTAGTTAGCCTGGCCCTCTAGCGGTTTCGTGTGTATCTTATCCTACCCCCTGCTTCTATGAATTTGTGCTAGGTGCCACTGAGCCTGCAGAGCCCTCCCTTGGCACAGCTGCCTTTTAGCAGGGGTTCTTCCTGATGCAAAACTCCAAACAAGATGCCTTTCTTGATAACCCCATATATTGGCCCTCTCTCCTTTTAGAGACTATTTTGCAGAATAATGATATGGGTGGAGAAGTGGGTTTGAGTCCACCTGCGACACACACACAAGTCATAAAGCCTTTCTCTGGTCTGGGAGATTGTCTAAGGTTCTTATGTGGAACAGCAAGTGTCCTTTGGCTTCTTTGTACATGAATGTTCAGTCATTTTGGCTCTGTTTGGCTCTTTGTAACCTATTTGAGGTTTTCTTGGCAAAGATACTGTAGTGGTTTGCCATTTCCTTCTCCAGCATATTTTACAGGTAAGGAAACTGAGGCAAACAGGGTTAAGTGACTTATTTAGGGTCAAACAGCTAGCAAGTGTGTGATGCCAGATTTGAACACAGATTTCCCTGACTCCAGGCCTGGTGCGCTATCCACTATGCTACCATCTAGCTGCCATATGTTTGTGTCGATATTATATGTGGACATATACATACACACACACACACATGTTTGTGTTTATATACACACGTGTGTATGCATAGGTATGTATGTATAAATATGTATTTTGCACATCGTTAAGTTAGATAGATTTGCCCTGTTTCCAATGCAAATTTGCCTCTTTCCAACTTTCACCTCTTCTTCTTAGTTCTTCCTTCTGGGACAAGCAGAAGTCATCCAACCCTAGTGCCACCTTGACTAAGTCACTTACTCCTCCCTCCCCCCATCCTGTTTCCTTCACAGTACTATTAGGAGCTTAGTATCAGTCCAGGTGCCTTAGGTCTCAGGTGACAGGATGGCATTAGACACCTTTCCAGGATTTGAAGAAAGCTATTATGCCCTACTGAAACCCCTTTCTTCTTTGTCAGCATTTAACCACAACCCCCAGGACAGCCGCCCCCAGCCCCAGAAAAAAAAAGGCAAAAGAATCCAATATGTTTCAGATTCTCATGAAAGGAAGACTGATCGATAATGAGGAAAAAGGAAGATTCCCAATGGGTTTTCATCTCCAAACGTAAACCAAGCCTGAGCAGCGGCTTTTGTGCAAACTCCTCGAAGTCTCATGGTCAACTTGCATCTAATACTTGAAATTTACAAAAGGTTAAATATCGTGTCTTTATGGAAATAGGGCAGGATGGCGGCAGTGTCATCATAGGCCTGTTGGATGTGTAGGAGAGCTAAGCTAGGGAGCAGAGAACATTTGGAAACAATCAATTTCTAACCCATTATGGAAAGACAAGGTACAAAAATGCAAACATGCTGCTTCTTGGGAGGACAATACAGAAGCAGATGGCTGCTCTAACACTGAAAGAATATAGCCTGTTCATTTTAACAGGTAAGTGGAGCCAAGCAGCTGGGACCTGGCCTTGACTGTGTTTTTTTCTTTTTTTTCTTTTTCATTCAGTAAGTGTTTCTTTGTTTTCCAATCATTAGCATTTGTTCCTCTCTCCCATCCTTTCTCTCGCAAAAAAAAAATAGCAAAAACAAAACCCTTTTAACAAATACACATTAGCCTAGCGAGACAAATATCCTCTGCAATTGGGAGATGTGGGGAATTATGAGGAGGATGTACAGCCGCCCCACTCCCCATCACAGTGAAGAAGCATCATGGAGGAAAGAGTGGAAAAGTCACCGGATTTGGAATCAAAGAATACGATTTCTAATCCCAACTTTATTACTTACTACCTTAGTGAACAGAGTAAAATCACTAATGCTATGGACTTCAAAATGAAAGAAAAATGGAAGTGGGATGGTCTGTCCATCGATTCAGTTCCAGATCAAAGAAATGTATTAGCGGGATGGTTCTACCACAGGAACACCTTTAACTTAGGCAATTTCTGGAAAGGTTATAGTTCAGTTTTAGATCCTCTTAAAAAAATGACCCACCTCATGCCACCCACTCAATAAACTTAACCTAAAGCTCTCAATCTGTAGTCTGTCACATTCTTTAAGAAATACAAAATAGTATCTTTCTTACAGGGACCTCAAAGTTCTGCTCTCAACATACAGTGTCCATGTCTGCCTTGGTAGCAAAGGGACATGTTTTACCTAACCACTGTACTGCGTTCCCCTAGAAGCCCAGTTCAGTGTCCTTAAAGACATAAACCTGTGGGGAATATGGATATGCACCACATATTTTTTTTTTTGCCCAATCCAGTAGAGCAGAATGGATCTTGGTTCTGCATTGAAGAGTTCACTTTGGGCAGAGAATTCTACCTCAGGTAGCTGAACTCTTCCTAGTTCAAATCCCATCTCAGACACTTAGTAGCCGTATGTATGACACTGGGCAGTCCACTTAACCTCTGTCTGCCTGTTTTCTTAGCTGTGAAATGAGGATAACAATATAACAGGGTTCTTGGGAGAATCAAGTGAATTAACAGGTGGAAAGAATTTTTCAAATCCTGAACATGGCACTGCATAAACGCATGTTACTGTCATTACCAGCGTAAGGACGAAAAACAGATTCCCTGGTACTGCCCGCTGGAGACTTCCTTCCACTCCTTCCAGAGCCTTCCTGTAGATAAGGCTCAGAATTCTCCAGCAACCTGCATTTCCCATCAGCTTCTCAGATTGATTTTGACTGCACAAGCATCACGCTCTTGAGCTGTGCACCCTCTGCGATGTCTGTCTCTGTCTCTCTCTGTCTCTCTCTGTCTCTCTGTCTCTTTCACACACTCATACACACACACATACCCACACCCACCCCCCACACCCACACACACACTCACACACACACACTCACGTACACCTCCCCATACATAGACACACATACTCACACACACTCACACACACATGCACACACTCATGCACACACCCCCCACATGCACACACACATACTCACGCACACACGCATACTCATGCACATATACACCGCACACACATACACACACACGCACACACATACACATGCACACACACGCTACATACACACACACACTTTTATCTTTCTTTTATCGTTTTCTCCATTCAACTGTAAGCTCCCTGAGGGGAGGGCAATATTTTATTTTATTTTATTTTTTTGTCCTTAGCACAGTTCATGACACATAGAAGGCACTTAATATTTATTGACCATTAAGCTGATATAGATCTGTCGAGGATTTCTCTTTGTGTTCAACCATTCAATCAGATCTCTTTCTACAGTTTCCCACCTCTCTGTCAAGGGCAGAGTGCCACGTTTCACTATCTGATCTCTGGGACCAAGCTCAGTTATTATAATTATTCAGGGTTTAGCTACCTTTAAGTATCAACCTCGCTCACCTTATATACATTCTCCGGATTCAACTTACTTTGCTCTGTATCCGTTCATACAAATTTTCCCAGGTTTGTTTCTGAATGCTTCATATTTGTGATTTTTAACTCTGCTTTAATATATTCCTTTATGGTCACACACCACACTTTATTCAACACTCCTCCCCCCCCCCATCCATTGATCTCTACTCAGTTTCCATTTATTTGCTAATAAAACAAACAAAGAAGCACGGCTGTGATTATTTTGCTACCTGTGGCATCCTCTCTGCCTATGACATCCCTGGGGTATGTGCCCAGGAGTAGGATATGACCTGCTCTTGATGAAGCCACACTGGTTCTATTGTCCACTGATTCTTTTTCTACACATTCATGAGGGACCCTTTCAATTATACATTTGAGAATTTCAAAGTCAAGGTTAACTTATAGGTCTATACTGTGCAGATTCTGTTTTCTCCCCTACCCCTTTTTGAAAGATCCAACTATATTAGTCCTTTTCAAGTCCCAGGGCATCCTTCCCACCCTCTGTCATCTTTCAAAGATCACCCACAGCAGCTCATAAATCACATCTACCAGTTTCTTCAGTCCCCAAGGAAAGAATGCACCTGGGCCTTGTAACCTGAACTTGTCAAAAGCATCTGGACATTCTCTTATTATTGACTTACTCGTCTTGAGTTTGTGTGGCATCCCTTCTAGTAAGGAGAATATTCTCTTTGGCAGAGATGATGAAACATCTTTTATCAACACATACAGACACCTTTTCAACTTATTATCTTTTTATTTTTTTTTTTTTAGTATTCAGAATTCACTTTTATAAGATTTCAAGTTTCAGATTCCTCCCCAAGATCCTTCCCCAAGATGTCAGGCAATCTGACAATGGCTATACATGTACAATCATATTAAATGTATTTCCCAGTTTGTCATGTTGTGAAAGAAGAATCAGAACAAAAGAGAAAAACCATGAAAAAGAAAAAAAAAGGGAAAAGATTGTGCTTCAATTTACATTCAGACTCCTCAGTTCTTTCCCTGGATGTAGATAACACATTCCATCTGGAGTCTTTTGGAGTTGTCTTAGATTGTTGTCTTGCTTGGTCATCGGATAATGTTGCTATTACTGCATGCCATGTTATCCTGGTTCTGCTCACTTCACTCAGCATCAGTTCATGTGAATCTGTCCAGTCAACTTATACTCTTAAATAATTGTCTGAAGGACTCAAAAGTTAAGTTGCTTGTCCAGGACCATATAGTCAGTAAATGCCAGATGCAGTACTTGAACTCAGGTCCTCCTGACTCTAAGGTCAGTTCTCTCTCTCTTACACATTGTGTCTCTTCTCAAATCAATACTTAGGATCAAACATTTCCAGCTGGCAGGGATCTTAGAAACCATTTTGTCTAATCTCTACATTTTAAAGATGAAGGAACATTATATGACTTTCTGAGAGTCACAAAACTCATCAAAACCAAAGCTGAAACAGAGTTGAGTAGTTTTGGCTTTTTCCTTTGGTTTGTATCCTACTAAGTACCCCAAGTGGCATCCTACCCTGTCTTTGACTCTCCTCTTTTCCTCAATATTGAAAAAAAATAACGTTTCTACAATCTTTTTCTTCCCACGATACTCCTGATACTATTCTTCAAGGTGCAAATCACACTTGTGATTATGCATTCATCGCCTACTCCTTGCTCTTGCTTAAATCCCTGCATGTCTTTGGTTTGTCTTTATTATTCTTTTGTTTTCAACATCACTTTCCATTCTCAAACCATCCTTCCTTCTCCCAGAATGCCATCCCTTGTAACAAAGAATGAAAAAGAGAAGGGGAAAAAAGGGTTCAGCACAAGTAACCAATACACTGACCAAACCTGGAATTATGTGCAGTGTCCCACGTGAACTCCGCAAAGAAGCGAAAAAGGAGTACTCTTCTACTGCTTCTTTGGTGTCAAGCTGATTTCTGGTGACTTCACATAAATTAGTTTCAATTTTTATGTAAATGTTATACTTTCCATTGACATCGTTGAAGATATTTTGTCCATTATTTTCTAGGTCCTTCTTCCTTCACTATACATCAGTTAATATAACTCTTCCCATGCTTATCTAGTCTATATACTCACTGTTTGTTAAAAACAGTTTTATTACATTAATTATACGTGTGTCTCCTAGGACATGTGTAACCAATGAAATGAAAGACAAAACATTTTCTCCAGTTCCAACCAACTCTCAAAAAGAAAACAGAAACCTCAAAGAGGAATTATGCACCAGAAGTAGGCAATCACAGCTGTTCCTTGGGCAGCTAGATAGCTCAGCAGATAAAACCCGCATCTGAAATCAGGAAGACCTGAGTTCAAATATGATCTTGCTAGTTGAATAACAATGGGCAAGTCATGTAACCCCTTCTGCCTCAAATAATAGAACCTATTTCTTAGGGTTGTTGTGAGGCCCAGATGAGATCAAATTTTAAAAAGTTTAGCACAGTGCCTGGGCACACAATAGATGCTTAACAAACACCTATTTCCTTCCTAAAGGGCCAGAAGCTTTACAAGGTAAATAGTCATAAGTATTAGCAGCAGAGAATACTAATCCCCAATGTACCTACTTAGCCTCCCTCCCTCACTAGCTGCCATGTTTCAGCATGGGTAAACTCACCAGAGGCTTGAGTCAGGATCCACTTTGGAATTTCCCTGGTATTGCAGTCTGCCAGGGTGCCCCATCCTTACCTTGCCTCCCCCCCCACACACACACACTGTCATCATCACCACCATCATCATCACCACCACCACCACCATCATCATCTTCATCATCACCATCATCATCAATCATTATCATCATGTTATAACAACCAGCAGACCTCACCTCTTCCCAGACATATGTGGAAGGTAGAGAGACCATTCTTCCTATATGCCTAGACCAGCCTAGAGGTTGGAGAACATTTTCTCTAAGGTTCATTCCAGCTCTAATCAATCAGCCCAACCTTCGATCCTGAAAGATGATGATAACGATATTCCCGCAACCTCCCTTTTCCTGAAGCCCCCAAACTCCAGGTTATCTTTTTACTCCTGATGCAGCAGCCCCAGCACCAGTTTCTATGTCAAAATGACAGAGTCATATTCTACCAAAATGTAAACAAAGAAGAATAAAGATTAAGACAAAGAACGTGTTTTAAGGTCATGGAATGAACATTGCTCTAGAGTCAAAGGATGTAAGTTCAAAACCTACAACAGACCTGCATTACTTTTGTGACCACTGCAAAGTCACTTAACATCTCTTGGCTTCAATTTTGTCAACTTCCAAATGAGGGGTTTGGATTAGATAGCCTTTGAGCCCCCTTAAGTGTCCAGATCTATGATCTTACACTCCTATTATTTCCTGGACAAAGCTTGAGGAAATCTAAATGCTGTGAGACTGGTGCCTGATATACTTGGGTCAGGTGTATGCTGGGCTGGAAGTAAAAGAACCATGGGGAGGAAGTATTGATACCCAGTACAGGATGGTGTGAACAATCCTCCAAGGAGTCTGCTTACCAGCAGTCAAGAATAAACTAAGGGTGTTGAGAGTAATGAATTCCTGTTATGACTAAAAAGCCAGTCTTTGGCCAAAGCTAGAAATAGCAAGAGGCAACCGAAGGAAGATGGAACAGACATACGAGTCAACAATGGTGTCCCTAAGCCCTGAAGTCCCAGCAGAATTCTCCCAACCCTGGAGGTAGAAAGAAAAACCACAGCACCTGAGAGACACTGACAAAATGTCATGCTACCTACAAAGATCAAAGCTCCTGGAACTGGGAAACAGTTGGATGCTTCCTCACCCTGTCATTCTTGCAAAAGAGTAATATTCCCTCCCCTCCCCCCACAACCTAAGTTTCTTGGAGTCATCACTTCTCTATCAGTCCCTGTAAAAGGTTATAATAGTCTGACGTATTGAATGAGACCTGGTAGGAGAGAATGTAAGATGACTGCATTGTGCCTTTATCTGGTTCATAATCACCAATGCACATTATGGAAAGGATAGAGCAGTTAATTTGAAATCAAGAAGACCTTGGTTTAAATTCCACTTTTGCCACTTACTAGCTGTGGCCATTAGAGTGTGAGCTCCTTGGAGGCAGGCACTATGCATATAACCTTCTTTGTATCCCCCAAAGTTCAGCGCAGTGCTTGGCACATGTAAGCACTGAATAAAAGCTCCTTGATTAACTGACCAACCATGTGGCCATGGAGAATTTACCTAAACTCCTGAATCTCAGTCTCCTTACATATACAAATGGGGAAGATAATACCTCTAGCACCAACCAACCTCACTGGCTTGTTGTGAGACTCAAATGAGATGATGTGTCTGTAAGCACCTTGCCCACTTGAAAGCATTATGTATCTGGCAACTATCATTAGGACTTCTCTGCAGGTCTAGTCAATGAAATATGATGATATTTTATTTGTGCTTTGGCAGAGCTCTGTGAAGAGGTGCTACATACTTCCTGGAGGTTTGGTCTGGCTTAGCAGACTTCAAATCACCCCCAAAACACCTCCTCCTCAATCTCTGGGTAGCCAGAAGCTCTGGGGTTTGCAGGTTCAACACAAGCCTTTGTAATCTTGTTTTCTGTCTCATACACAAAAGAAGTATAAAAAGAGAGTGACAATGGTAATAGAATAAAATAGAAATTATATTTAACGATATAATTATATGACACGTAATTACATAATTATTATACATTATGTCATATTATATATGATCATAGATTCAGAGCTGGCAGGAATCTCAAGGGGGTGGGGGAGGTGGGGTCATCCAGAAGATGAAACATCCAAAAGAAGTTGCCCAAATAACTTGTCCAAGGTTACACAGGTATTTATAGACTTCCAATTGGTTAGTCACTAATGACTAACGGCTGGAGTCCTTTGATTCTAAAGCCAATACTCTGCTTCCCTTTGACGTTAAAGAAAAGTCCTTGGAAAAGCCTCAAAGAGGGTTGCTTGAACACTGAAAGCACAGATGTGAAGGCCCAAGATGGCACCCTACTTCACAATGAGTCCAGAAAGCCGAGAAATCCCAATGACATCAAAGATCTGTAGCTAGAAGAGGAAGAGACAGATTACAAACATTATAAACATCGGAGTTACAAACAGCTATGGGAATAAGTCAACCACAGGGTGCTCCAAGAGAAAGCTTTAGTCACATGGAGGCCAGATGGAGGCGAGGCCTGTCTCTAGTGCAGGCTTCCTTAAGCTGGGATCCATGAAATTTAAATACACACACATATACATACACACACACACACACACATATGTATATTATATATGTATATACACACACACATACACACATATATGTATATTATATACACACACATACATACACACACATATATGTATATTATACACACATATATACATACATACAATATACATAGAGAGACACACAGAACGAGATGGAGAGACAGAGACAGAGACAAAGAATTGTATTTCAATATGAAGTTGGTTTCCTTTATAATCCTAAGTATTTTCTTTTATACGTAACATTATTTCTCCATTAAATCACATTCCAGATTCCAAACAAGCACCTGAAATTCAATTCATCAGTTATGAGGAATCTACTGTGTACAAGGCACTTACAAACTACAAGATTCCACAGATCCTGCCTACTGATAAATCAGGAACTATCTCTATATGACAAGAACAAGTGAGTGGTGTAGACAACACATGCTTCTAGAGTAGCGTAGACAATGGATACTCCTGGTGTGCTGGAGTCATTAAGGAGCACTCCCCATAAGAGATGGAATTTCAATTCTGACTTCAAATGCAGTGATTGCTATTTTGACAAATCACATGACTATTGCACACTTCCTGGAGATTCATTTGGATACAAATTATACTAAAAAGTTGGATCTAGGAAGGGAAACAAGACTAAAAGTTCTGCCACCCTGGGCAAGAAGCTGAAGGGCTCAGGACACGTGGTATTTTCTTCACTGCTGACAACTGAAGGCTGGGGTGTCAAGAGAAAGGCAGAACTGAGAAGTAGAAAACTGATAAGAAGACTGTGATATAAACACAGAATACATTTTAAAAATGCTTCAAATAAATAAAATAAAATTTGGGAATGTCAGGCTCCTGGCCAGGGAGGGAGAACACCAAACAAGGTTTGTGGAGAACAGAAGGAGTGTCACAAGACTGGAAAAGGTTTAAAAAAAAATAGGTACTGATTTTCAAAAAGAAGAAGAAGAAATGAAGGGAGTAGAGACTATAAATCTGGAGCCAAGGAGCTTGATTCCTTGTATAGTGTAGACTGTATAATCAAAGAAAGGGAAGTACTAACCACAAAGAGCTAAAATTGCTTCATTAGGACTAGGATCACTTTGAAAGGGTTATTAGACTAAAGAGATTAGGAGAAGGCTATAGATAAAATTTATCTCCACAAAACATTTCACTAAAACTCTCAGACAATTCGTGTGGATGAGATGGAGATGTGTAGATGATAAGACCTTTAAGTGGATTTAGAGCAGGCTGAATGGCCAGACCCAAAGAACAACCATTAATGGTTTCATTTTAACTTGATAAGCAAGTCTCTATTGATCCATGCTTCTGTTCTTTCAGTCTGCTATGTATGATTTGGATAAAACCACAGGGAGCACGCTTATCACATCTACCATGAAAATGAATCAGCAGGCAAGATGAGGCCAAATCGAAAAAGAGCAAACATGATAAGGATAAATGTAAAGTCAACCGCACAATATTAAGCAGACTCTTTATAAGTAGGGCTACACAGTCCAGGGCCAGTCACCGAGTCAGGAAGACCTGAGTTAAAAAAAATCCAGCCTCAAATATTTTCTAGAGGAGTTACCCTGGCCAAGTCATTTCATGTTTGTTTGCCTCAGTTTCCTTGACTGTAAAGTGAGGATAAATAACAGTTCCTACCTTGCAGGATTGTTGTGAGAATCAAATGAGATAACATTTGTAAAACTTTTAGCATAGGGCTTAACACATAGTGGGTGTTATAAATGGAAGGTGTTATTATGAATGGATATCTTTTAAAAAGCTACAATTATGAAATGAAGGAAATTCTTAAAAATGAATTCTAGTTTTTAAAAGCTCTTTGAAATACAATGTATATATACATATATGTCTATATGTATGTATACATACACACATATACATACGTGTGTGATTTTCCCTTTTCTTCTCCTAGCTCATAAAATCCTCAATTCACACTTACTGCTGCCATCATGGAAATGAAATAAAGGTTTAAAACATTTTTCCCTCTGATCCATGGGAAGTACTAGATCAGGAGACACATATTAGATGATCCTTTCCAAGGTCCACATGCCATTTCAGAGGGAAAATTTAGGGGAGGGGAAATAAGATAATTAGAAGTTCTGATCCACTAAATGGCTCCCTCCTGCCTCATCCCTTAGCCCAAGAAGAATTCTAGATTTTCATTGCTATTGGTGCTCTCTTTCCCTTTTAAAGAGCCACCAATGTCTTATCTGCAACCAAGGAAAGACATAGTTAGAGCTCCTAATCTGACAGAAAGGCAGGGTGAGTCCCGAGTTGGGCATCAAACAATATTCCAGTCCTAGGTTCCAGTCCTAGCCCTTCCACTTCCTTCGTGAAGAAATCAATCCATCTCTCTGAGCCTTGGTTTCCCTGTCTGTAAAATGATGGCTGGAATAGATGGCCGCTGAGACTCCTTTCAGCTCTAAATCAGTGATCCTTTTGGGAACTAGAATGGAAAGAGCAGTGACTCTGAATTCTGAGTGCCTGGGTTCAAATCCCTCCCAGCTCCACCCGGCCCCTCCCCGTGCTAAATCTGTTGTCCTAGGAACTAAGCTGGTGTAATAAAAAAGGAACTAGATTTAGACTGTGAGACCCTAGCTTTGAATCTTGGGTCTGCACTTGCTTCTTCCATTCCTGCTAACTCTCATTCTATTTTTCTTCTTTTCTTTGTTCCTAAACTCCTCACAAAGGTCATCCAGAACAGGGGCCTCCACGGTCTCTCCCGTCACTTTCTTCTTAAACATTGACCATTTGGTTTCCAACATCATTGTTCCACCAAAACTGCTCTTTCCAAAGTTACTAATAATGTCTTAATTGCCAAATCCAATGGTTTTTCCTTAAACCTCATTCTCCTTGACCTCCTGTGACACTGTGGATCCCTCTCTCCTCTCTAGGTTTTCAGGGCACCCCTCTCTCTTGGTTCTCCTTTTACCTATCTGACCACTCGTTCCCAGTTTTCTCTGCTGCATCCTCCTCTACATCATGCCTTATAATCATAGGTCTACTCCAGGATTCTGTCCTGGGCCCCCATCTCTTCTCCTTCTTTTGCTAATTCACTTGGTGACCTCATCAGTTCCCATAGATTTAATTACCGTCTCTATGTTGATGATTCTCAAATTTACCAGTCCTTCCCCAGTCTCTTTACTGGCTTTCAATATCCCTTCTCCAGCTGCCTTTCATCCATCTCAGACTGGATGTCCAATAGACATCTTAAACTCAACACGTCTAAAATTGAACTTCTATTTCACCCTAAACTCTCCTCCCCTTCCTAACTTTCCTATCATTATAGAAGACCCCACTCTCCTCCCACTACCTCAAGCTCACAGCCTGTTATGGGAATCTGAAAATCTTCCATGCCCCTAGGCTCTTTAATAAGCTTAAATGACTTTGAGAACCTTCCCTGATTTGAAAGTATATTCTGGGGGTGTCAAGGTGGTGTGGTAAATAGAGCACCGAGCCTAGAGTCAGGAGGACCTGAGTTCAAATATGATCTCAGACACCGAACACAAAAATTAGCTATGTGACCTTGGGCAAGTCACTTAACCCCAACTGCCCTTCAAAAAGGAAAAAAAAAAAAGAAAGTATACTCTGCCCCATAATAGGCTGAATGTGGTCATATGGAGCCTGTCGTGGGAGGCTTCTTCTTCAGGAATGCCCACACCTTATTACTTTGTGATTGGGCAGTGGGTCAAGAGGGTTGTGACATTCTCTGATTCAGGAGAAGGCTATATACCCTGATGTGAGTTTTTGCTTTGGGGCTCACTTTGGGAAGAGTTGTGTGATTTGGTCAGTTGAGACTCTGGGCTTTGAAAACCCAGATGTTGGTGCTTCCCTCTAACTAGGTATGGAAGTAATGGTCAGAAGACTGGAAGCCCTGTCTGCTGGTCTGTTTCTCTGTCTGCTTATAACTTGTGTTTGTAACTTTTGTTTGCATTCTCTGAAGTTCAGGGTGCTGACTTTTTCCTCTGGACTAGGTAAATGACATATGGTTGATTAAAGTAAGATTGTTAACCCATTTTGAGTTGCTTTCCTTTAGAAAAGCAGATCTAGGAACCTGTGCTAGCAGCCATCCTGGGTATGCTGTGGTGCTTGCTGTTACACAGACTAGGTATCATCCTGGATACTTCCCTATCTCTTACCTCCCAAATCCAAGCTGTTGCAAAGGCCTGTTGAATTCATCTTCACAGCATCTCTCAGATGTCTGAAATTGCCACCCCTTCAGTACAGGCCCTCAGAAACCCACTCCTAGACTGTCACAATAATCCACTGAGGGTTCTGCCTGCTTCAGGCTTCTCCCCACCCAATCCATTCTCCATTCAGCCACTAAGGTGATCTCAGGTCTGACCATGTCACTTCCTCCTCAGTGAGCTCCATTGACTCTTTATCCCCTGTAGGCTCAAATGCAAAATGCTCTGTTGACATTCAGAATTTGCCCCCTCCTACCTCTCTAGTTGTCCTACATCTTATTCCACAACATGGACTCTTTGATCAAGTGACTCTGGTCTCCTGATTGCACCACAAACAAGACCCTCCATCTCTACACTCTGGATATTCTCCCTGGCTGTCCACCATGCTTGTGACTCTCTCCCTCCACTCTTCTGACTGTTGACCTACCTGGTTTTCTTTAAATCCCAAATCAAGTCCTACCTCCTACAGGAAGCTTTCCTGAACCCATTTTATTTCCAACTCTCCACCCGTTAATTATTTACTATGTAATCTGTGCATAGCTTGCTTTGTAGATATTGTATTATGTGTTGCCCAACTGGAAGTTTGGTCCCTAGTCCCTAGGTCCCTTGCTTTCTTCCTTTTTTTTCCTTTTCTTTCTCCCCTTCCCCTTCCCCTTCCCCTTTTCCTTCCTTTCTTCTCTCTCTACATAGGGTATCACACCCTCAGCTGCCTGTGCTTGGCCCAATTTAATCTTTGAAACTTCTGTTTTGTTTTGTTTTATTTTTCTCTTAAAGACCAGCCTTAACCCCAAATTACTCTGGTCCCAGATGAAGTCCTAGTTGGTCACTGTTCGGGCCCTGATTATCTCAGAATGAATGTAAATAGCCACTGTTTCTGTTTTCACCAGAAATCCTGAGGATCTTCCCCTTTCAGATCTATTTTTTTAAAGAGGCCATTCTTTGCTTCATTTTTTGAACTAAGCCTAAATCACTGAATGGGCACTTCCTCAGTCAAACTGAGACCTGGTTAAAGATCTTAGCTTGAAAAAACCAAGGTCCCCCAGTGCATTCTGGGCCATCTCCAGTCATCTTGATCCATATCAGGACACTGGACCTGGATGGCTCTGGAGGAGAGAATGCTGCTGGTGACCTTGCCTGGCTGTCCCTCACTTAAATCCAATTCACTTGCATGTCATGTTATCACCTCCCTGAAGTCATGGTCCTTTTTGAGAAGGAAGGACAAACAGCATTTTTTGATTGCCACCTCGCCATTCTACTGTAAGCTCCTTGAGGGCAGGGACTTCCCTTTGTCTCCTTTTGCACCCCCAGTGATGTGCCTGACACACAGTAGATGTTCAGTAAATGTTTATCACTTGATTGATTCTAGTTGTTGAGAAGATGGATTCTGTATCATTTTCTTACTGATCCTATTTACAAGTGATTGCTTGTGTACTATAACTTCTTAAGTCATTGTTCTTTGATGCTGAAATTAGTTCAGAGTTAGACTAGCTTGTAATGTGTTAAGTTTTAAAACCCAGCTCTTCTTGTCTCAAGGAATTTTGCTAACCTAGGGAACTGTGTGTGAAAGAAAGGGATTTAGCCCTGATATCTTTACTCCATCAAGCTATCCTTCAAGGATGTCTGTTTGACTGTCCAAAAGTCTGGGCTGCTATCTCTCACCTGGATTCAAACGATGAGCATTCCTTAGTTTCTTGAGATAAGAGGGGATTGTTGCTAGCCCCCATCATCAAACTGTGAACCAATCATGTTGCTCTCTGAGCCTCAGCTTTGTAACCAGTCATTTTGTACTAAATCCCTTGATGTCATCTACCCTATTCTAGTCTTTTTTCTACATTCTCCAAACCATATGTTAGGGGAACTGTCCTTTTCCTCGGGGTATTTGGCATAAATGGAGGAAATCCACTGACCTATTTATTACAAGGTAGCATGCCCTTGGTTATAAATGTTATCTTGTTTGGAAATCTGCTTCAGTTAACATTTTTTGTCTAATTTCACTAGAGAAAATAAATGTTTTCACTTTTTTTCATGTGCAAAATGTCAGGGCTGGATGGAAAGATCTCTCATATCCCTTTTAGATCTAAATCCTATGACCCTATGATCCTATCCCAATAGCAATGTTAACATCAGTGCTCTTATCTCAGAAAGGAAGTCAGAGCATGCTACTCAGAAACAGGGGAGAGGTCTTGAAACCAGCGGATGAATTGCATAGAACACAAGTGATGGTGTGCATGGAAAACACCACCAAATATGCCTTGGACAAAAATCTTTGAAGAGAATTTGTGCCCTGCTAGCTGAGAGCAGAGGATGGAGGAGGACATGTCTAACAAGCACTTTGCCAAGCCAGGAGATGTCAGAGTGGCAGAGCTTGGTGAAGAACAAGCAGATGCGCATCTCATCAGCATCCCCTCCTTGTGCCAATTCTGGTTGAATTTATGGCATTTGCACACAGCATCTGTGGTTATTTTGATCCCGGAAACAGAGCTTTGAGATCAGCGGATGAAAAGCAGTATGGAAGGAGACAATATTTAATTGAAATCCCCAGCAGGCTGTCAACTTGTGACAGACTGTGGGTGCAATAAAAAAAACTGCTGGTGTCTGCTAACCCCTCCTTCTTTAGACCATCCTCTGCCACGTTTGCTCAGGAAGAAAATAAGCAACCAATAAGCACAAGAAAGTTGTACTCAGGTTGCAAAAGTCAACCTGAGGACAAAGTGCAGTTTGAGACTTTGGACCAGGAGACAGTGAGGCAAAGGAGTGGTGTTTTTTTTTGTTTGTTTTGTTTAGAAGGGAAATCTTCAGAGACAGGGAGGAGGGAGGAGGGAGACAGGTGAAGGTACACTAAGACGCCCTGGGCAGCATTGCTGGTAGAGCTGTAGATCAGTACAATGATTTGTAAAATAATTTTTTAGCTTATTTTGATTTTTCTACTTAATAGCATTTTTTTTTACCAATTACATGTAAAAATAGTTTTCAACATTCATTTTGTAAGATTTGTAAGAGTTCCGAATTTTTCTCCCTTCCTTCTCCCCAAGACAACAAGCAATCTAATGTAGGTTAGACACGTTTTGGAAAACAATTTGGAATTATGCAAATCAATAGCTCAAATATTCATCTACTTGAACCCAGAGATCCCCCTCTAGGAGTATTCCTCAAGGAGGCCATTTGTGAAAAAGACACATTCCATCTGTGCCCAAATATTCCTGACAGTTCTCTTCATGGTACCCAACAAGCTAGGAACAAAGAAGATGTCCATCGATTAGGGGATGACTTGCTGAACTCTGGTACTATAGGAAATGATGGAAAAGATGAGTAGAGAACCATGGAGAAGCTTACAAAGTGAATGTAGGCAAAGGGAGGAAAACAAAATGCATCATGACCACAAAAATGTAAACGGAAAGAATTACTAACCAAAACAATCCAAAATGAGTATTTTGAAATAATAGCCATGGTTTTGCCTTTCTTTGTACGCTCTACCCCATTGGTATCAAACTCTGTCAGAAACAAGAGCCATTAACACTACATAAAGATCTCTGCAAACTTCATACTCATTTAGAACAGGGGTTCTCAACCTTCCTAATGCTGCACCCCTTTAATACTTGTATGTGGGCGCACCCACCTGGAGAGGGATAGAGGAGCAGTGTCTTGGTTCCTAAGACCATAGGAAATATGTGCTTTCTGATGGTCTTTGGTGACCCCTGTGAAAGGGTCATCCAACCCCCAAAGGGATCGCAACCCACAGGTTGAGAACCACTGATTTAGAAAGTCACATAGTAGCATTATCTATGTTGTATTGTATTTTTTTATTTTGTTAAATATTTCCCAGATCCATTTTAATCTGGTATCAGCCTCACTCTGGAATGTCGTGCGTCACAATGGGTTATGTGTCTGATACCTCTGCTCTATACTTCCCCTAGTACCTCCCACATAATAAGCACTTAATAAATCCTTGTTGACTGCCTATGCCCCTGTAACTCCCCAAATAAGAACTTGTAATTATATCTGGAGATTGGCACAAGACACAAACCCGGAAGTTTCATTCCTGGCAACCCTGAGCCACTGTACCGAGGCTACCCCATGAAAAGGCACACAAACACCACACCCTTTGTTTAACTCAAGTTCCAATATTAGACCCTTTACCTCAGAGCTATAGGTGGATAAGAAAACAGGTCTCTGATATTATTTTCAACTCAGTGTAGTAAGATAACACTTTACAAGTCTTAGTATGGTACAGAAAATTAAATCATGATTGTATAAGTGTTTCTTTGCATTTGTAGTCCATGTTAGCCCTTGAAGTAACCCCAGCAGCCCAAGTGGTAAGAAGTGGCCATTTTTCCCTCAAGTCAGAGTCCTGGGTTATGGAATTCTTTATTTCAAACATCCAGGGGCCACTGAAAAAGTGAGTGATAATGAGGATGAGTCAGGCAGAAAAATGAGGATGAGATCAGGCTGATCCCTCTGATTTCCAATCAAATGTTCTTTCAAACAGAGCATACAGCCAGAATGTTCACTGTTCCCTGCAGCACTTGCTGTATGGACAGATGTAGTGTAATAAGGGAATAACTTTTAAAGAAGAACTTTAATATCTGATTGAATGAGTTTCTCTTGAAATTATCAATGTGAGCATTTGGTCAAAAACTTGCTCACAGTTTTATGAAACCAACTCTACCATTTCACAAAGTTGTTAAATATCAGAGTAAGGAGAGATTTGATGGCCCTCTGGTATAGCCCATACCTGGACCCATATCACTGAAGCACAGAAAGGTTGGGGGAATCCTGTTCACATGTATTCAGGCATCCACAGAGCACATGCCCACAAATGTAAACTATCCCATCTATGATTTAGTAGATATGTCTTAGGCAGCTGTCCAAAAGTAGACAAAGGTTTGAGAACTGTCCAAAGGTGAGATGGGCTGCTTTGAGAAGTAGGAGGGTCCCCGCAAGCAAGGACTGGATGACCACTTGTTAAGCATGTTCTAAAGGAGATCATTTCAGGGATAAGTTAAACCTGGTGACCACTGAGGTCCCTTCCAACTGCAAATTGTATGCTACCCACAGAGGTTCAGCAACGTGCAAAGAATCACAGGTAAAATTCAAACCCAGGTCTTCTGGATTCCAAGCCTAGCATTCTATGCATTATGGTACCAATGTTTTTCAAACTTTCTTTGTATCCCTAGTGTTGAGCACAATACCCTGTCCCAGTAGGCAATTAATCAGTGTTTGTTGATGTTATCTGACATAGAAAATATGCACTACAGCAGTGTAAAGCCTTCATTTCTGTATGAGCTGCAGAGAAATGAAGCTTGGCAGCATATGCAAGAGTCCTAGCTTGGGAAATTCCAACCAGCTTTGCTGAGGAATTCTCAGCATACTCTCTGTCTGGAAGGATATAGGCCTTAATTTTTGAAATGGTGCAAATTTACTCAACTCCTGGTTTATGAAGCACATTTAATCCCACGGAGGAACAGATGGTAGATCCTAAATATAAAACTGGTGGAAGTCTCTAAGAATCTAAATCTGAGATTATGCCCGTGTCCAGACAGGGGGAATGAATTGACTTTGGAATAGTCAATGTCTCTCTTCCTATGGCATCTTTTAATTAACTATTGTGTTGCAGTAAAATGACTCATCTGTTATTATACAATAATATTAATCATGTCAATGATATATTTTCATCAATACAAGGGGCTTTTGGTGAGGAACTCAGTCTACCAGGGAGAGTAGCAAGGTGGTGCATTGGATACAATGCTGGACATGGAGTCAGGTGGTCCTGAGTTCAAATCTGTGCTTAGCCACTCCCCAGCTATGGGACCCTAGCCAAATCACCACTGCTTGCCTCAGGTTCATCACTGGTACAACGGGGATAATAATAGCACCCACTTCCCAGAGTTGTTACAAAGATCAAATAAGCTCATATTTATGAAGCACTTGGCAAGCCGTAAAGTTTTGTCTTTGTTGCTATATTGCTCCTGTCATGGACAATAGCAGTTAGCACCTGATCTGCAAATTATACTTTTAGTAAGCAGACTGAGATACAAGTTTGAGTGACTTGTCCAAGATCATTCAACTAGCACGCGTCAAACGAAGGATGTGGAACTGCGTTTTCCTGACTCCAAGGTTGACTTTCTATGTGCTTTGTCCACTGCTGCCCAATAACAGTGATGGCGATATGGATAATGATTAGAATGTCTAATTGAATTCCATAAAAAGAAGAGAAAGCAAAGAACAATAATGGTATACACACACACATGCACATATGCACGCATACATACATGCACACGCATATGGCACTTAAAAGTTTGACAAATGCTTTCTATACAAATTTCAATTGATAGAGCAAATCTGTGACCTGGCTCTTGTTTTTATCCTGATTTTACAGATGAGAAAACTGAGGGTGAGCTATATTTAGAAACAGCTCTCAGATATCTGAGGTTGGATTCAAACCTGGATCAGGAAAACAATCAACATGAATCAAGCGTGACCCTGAGGAAATTCTATTGTGTCATCCTCAGACAAGCTTTGAAATCCTTCTTTCAGGATGTTTCCTCTGGAAACCTGGATTCTCAAGGGTCCTTGTCTTAAATATTTGCCATTTTTCTACAAAAATCAAATTTTTTCTTCAAAAATCAAATATTCAGCAATGTCAGAAAACTTGGTTTGGGATAAGATTCACCAGACACATTCACTACATCAATTATGGTATTTAAGCTTACTACTTTATAATGTATGAAATCTAAGACTGAGGAATCATTGAAATGACACAACATTTTAAAGCTAGGCTTCTAAGACTTCTTTTCCCCTCTGAAATAGTGATAGGAAGAAATATTTTAAAACTATCACATTATGATGTTCTGAAATCACTCAGTTTTGGACTTTAGATGAGATGGCCATGTTTTCCAAGTCCTAACAAAAAATGACTTGAACGTTTAAGAAGTCATGTTTTCACTGGGAGAACTTAAGATGCAGCATTCTGTAATGGAAAGAGAATTGGATTTGGAAGCAGGAGACCTGTATTCAATACTGCTTCTGCTACCTTCAACTTGTGCAACCTTGGACAAGTAAATTCCCTTTTCTGCTCCTCAGTTTCCTCCTCTGTGAAATGGAGGAGTTGGACTAGATCAACCTGCCAGAATGCTTCAATGTCTGAAGCTATGATTCTTTCATCCTTGTAGCATACAAGCCTGGACGCATAGAAATTCATTGAGAAGCTCTCTACAATTCAATGAGGGAAGAATTGAGCACGTGACCTGATGTATTTCTGTATTCCCACAACATCAACAGAGAGTTGCATACCATTTCTCAGCAGGAGATTTAAGTAGATTTTTCAAACATGATCTAGAAGAGATCAATCCCTCAAAGCCAATCCAGATATTCCAAAATCTTCTTCTGTTATGCCAATCTATAATCCCCCAAACATTTCCTCAATGAGTCAATATAGACAATATAGACCAAAATATTCTTTGGCTAAGGCAAGTTGAGATTGCTAAGACACTCCCCCTGCCTCTCCTACTACATACCCATGGCATTAGTCAATCTAAACATTCCAAAATGTTCTTTAATGAACCAACCTAAAATTGCCAAGATATCCTTCCCATACCCAGATTCAGGACCCTTTTTGACAACACATTGTGATTTTCAAGGCAACATCATAAATACTGAGTGAAGAGAGGACGATAGCAGATAGAATAGGATAAAGAAAAGGCCTGGACCTTCAATTTCACTGGTAGATGAAAATCTCAAACTAAGCAGCTCCCTCTCCCAAATCAGACCAGCAGCATCTCTCCAATTTACCCTTTAAGAGAGTTGTTTTGAGCAACAAGAAGTTAAATCACTTGCCCAGGGTCACTCTGCCAATGTGTGTCCAAGGCAGGACCTGAACCCAGGTTTTCTTGACCTCTAGACTGGTTCTTTAACCACTATATGATGTTGCCTCTTTAACAAAAAGAACAGCAATGAACAAATGCACTCATGACTTCAGAGGCAAGAATTCTCTCTATACCAGAAATATTATCCTAAAAGGTATTTCAAATATGATTTGGTTTTATTAGATTGAACTTTTTTTGTTTGTTTTAGATACATACCACCAAAGCCATCTTAAAACAACTAAGGCCCATGACACAAGCTTTCTATGCCTTTTGCCATTACGCCATCTCTTGGTTCCTATTTACATACCTCGCTACTCAATTCAAAACTCCTTCATGTTACTTTCCAGAAAATAGTTTCACTGTTAAGAAGCCATAGTGTGAAGTGACAAGAGATCCACACTCCCCAAAGGCCAATAACTGTTTCAAGGAGAAACAATAATTTAAATGAGGAGAGTAAAGCCCTTGGCAGCCCTGCAGCAGGGCTAGCAAACAGCACTTGGTAAATTAAATTTTAATCTAGAAATTTAATTTGAAAGCCACTTACCTCTCTTGGCTGACAGTAGTGATGGCAATGCTTGGAAGCGTCAGCAAAGGTAGAGTGGTGGGTCTGGAAATGCTGTCTCCATCAGGAGTCCGGGCTCTTTCAGATTGTCTCTGGGATAGTGGGGGCAACTGGAGGTTCCCAGAGCAGCATCGTCTCCCCCTCCACAGGTCAATTCCCAGGGTGTTACTGGAGGAACTGTAAGATTTACTTAGGCTGCATTCCAAATAATCCTTAACATTCTGGACCAAAAGGAAGGTAAAGAAAAGAAAAAGGAAACAGTGAATTATGAATGCAATGGATATTTCACTGAGCGATATAAACAGAATCCAAAGATCAATCCGCACAGTGGCTATGATGTACAAATGGAAAGATCACAAAAATGAAATCCAACACCAAGTAATGGAAAAACCAATAAAGATCCCAGAGAAGATAGAGCTGAAGCTACTCTCTCTCTCACCGCAGAGAGGTGGGGGACTAAAGATTCTATATGAACAGCCATGAGGGAGGAAGAATCTCTGTCTTCTCTTGGAATTTCATTGGTTTTTCCATTACTCAGTGTTGGGCTTCCTTTCCATTTATATATCATAATCACTGTGGACACTGATCTTTGATTTCTGTTTATTTCACTTTAGAATATTCATTCTATGAATTCAATGTCTCCCAAATTCAGAACCCTTTTTACTGACCCATTATCGGATATTCTGACTTTAGAATATGTCTGCAAAACCTGGGCTGCATCTCTAATGTTTGTAACATATAAATATAATCAATATAAACATAATTTTCAAGAAAAGTCCAACCTTAGGCCTAAATCAAATATAGTCAATTACCAATTATCTCCAGCCAATCTGCAAGCCCTGTGTGATCTCTCTCGGCATCCTCGTGTGCCTGCAGGAAGAGCTCCACCACTCATCAACTGGCATATATTCAAAGAGGGAACACTAATTTTAATATTAGCCTCAGGAAAGTATAATACAGGAAAGAGATTTCCTGTTTATAATAATAATAATAATAATAATAA
This sequence comes from Pseudochirops cupreus, assembly GCA_028627135.1. NCBI lineage: Eukaryota > Metazoa > Chordata > Mammalia > Diprotodontia > Pseudocheiridae > Pseudochirops > Pseudochirops cupreus. Next base: position 10,358,862 of record CM053584.1, read on the forward strand.
TAATAATAATAATAATAAATACCCATCAGCTAAAGTGTTCCAAGTGAGAACTATTTGGGGATAGTTGAGGATTATCTACCCTGTCCATCCCAGTGCCCTGATGAATGACCTCTTCTTTAAGAACCAAGAACTGTGAGTGCTATCAGCAAAGAAAAATCTGGAAGTAAACTTCTTACCAAAAGAGAAAAGAAGAAAGGGAAAAGTTATAGAAGGACAGACAGAAGTCTAAGCTTATTGACGCATATAGCATCCAAGGTACCCCAAGCTAGGGAAAAACTAACATAGCTACACAATAATAGATGATGTGAGTCTGCCTAAACCTCCCTCCTCCCATTGTTTTTCTTTTTACTACACTTGTTATTTTGTGGGCATAGGTAGCTCATCCTGTGGGAACCCTCTCCCCCAATCCAGACCAGTAACTGTGGTAAAACGTGGAGTTTTAGAGAGATACTTTGGGGGAGGGGGCACTGAGAGGACAAGGACCTTACTCAGGGTGATGCATTCAGTATGTATCAGAAGTGGGACTTGAATCCAGGTTTTCCCAACTCCAAAGGCAACTGGATAGTTTCTGTCTTTCTCTTCTAAATTTCTGTTTAATTTGGAACATGCTGGGGTCTGGAATTCTTCCAATTCCTCCAGCTTAGAGAGAAAGGGATCAATCCTCCGGTCACTGCTGCACCAGCCTGGCAGGCACTCCCATTTGACCATTAGCCTGTTGGCTTTCCAACCTCGTGGAAGTGACAAGAGGAATGATAAATAGCAGAGGACCTAGCTTGGGCTCCTTCTCAAGGATGAAGCTACATTAAATGGTGGTTTGGATCAATGGTCTACACTCAGGAGAATGAAGTATCTGACTTTCTATACTGTGATATACAATCAGATAAAGAACTAATGTAGCCTATAAACATAGGCTATACATATTGCACATATACATGTAAACACATAATGCATATGTATAAGAAATACATTCAGGCACATATACAGTATGTTATATAATGCTCACAGTGCAGTGTACAAATGTATGCACAATACACAAATGTATATGTACTCATATATGCACACGTTTCTATATATATGTGTGTGTTTGTGTATGTGAGTGTGTGTATATGCTATTTGAGTTCTCTATTGAACTGCCTATTTAGCCATCATTCATTCTCTAGTCATCCCTTGTATTAGACCCTCCAAAAGCTGGGCTCATACCTGAACAAGATGGGCAGAGCAGACCAGATTGTATTCAGGAAATTACAAAGTTCTTTCAATCCAACTTTTAGGAGATGATTATTTCTCTCTTATAATGTTAACCATTTGCTATTGGGAAAATCCAGGATTTTTTCCCTTCCTGTTTTCTCATTCTCCGCTCTGTCAGATCAGCCCTTGAGGAGTGGGACGGATAAGGAGATTGGATTTAACTTTCTTCTCAGTCTTGTTCAGAACCCACCCAAGTGGGGAAGCCCATTGTGTTCTGCTCAGGCTTCAGAAGGATTGTCTAGATGAGAGGTGGGGAACCTGTGGCCTCAAGGTGACAACAACCCTCTAGGTCCTCAAGTGGAGCCCTTTTATTGAATGCAAACTTCATAGAACAAGTACCCTTAATAAAAAGATTTGTTCTATAAAACTTGGACTCAGTCAAAAGGTCACACCCAAGGACCTAGGAAGCCACATGTGACTTCAAGGTTACAGGTTCCACACCCCTGGTCTCGATTGCTCACACTGAGGGTGGTCTGGAAATAAAAATGACATAACTGAAGTCACATTCCCCAACCCCTTATTCTAACTCTTTTTATAATATTATTCTTCTTATTAATTATTAAGCAGTCAGAGGTATTTGCTGCTTGTCAGGAATGCCCACTCTTCCAAAGGCATCAAGAAGTTACCATGATTCATCTTTGGTTTAAGAGAAATGGACAAACAACCATTTTTTAATTAATTACTAGCCATAAAATGATTAATTACTCAGAAATTCTGTTTCTTGACCTTTTTATATGTCACACTTTCTCCCTGAAACACAGGCTTATCTTTGAAATCTCAAACCTGGCATTTGTTACGTGTCCGAGATAGGGAAAATTATGGTCCTCATAAAAGGAAACCTGAGGTTCACCAAAGGGCAGTGCTCTTGAACAGACAGCAACACGTTATAAAAAGGAATTACACATGAAGAGGTGTACAAAAGGCAGAATCAAAGAGATGTACATAAGAAAAACCAGATGGACTGATGGGCACATAGCAAAAGAGCAGGATCACCAAAGGAGAGTCCACCAATCCTACTGGGCTCCTTACAACATGAAGGGAACAGAAGAAATATCCTTAGCACATCAGGTGGACCTTCCCCCATCATGAAGAACTGAGATGGAATACTGGACACGAGTCACCCAAGATGAGGAGGCATAGAAGAGTTTGAATATGCATCACTGGATGGAGAGCCCACAGATCCATTGGTAGACTGGATAATATTTAGTTCCATATAATTGGGTATGTAAAATATCAGTAAGGAACTAACCTGATCCTGTCCTTATTAATGGCCAAGAAGGAAACAAGCATTTATATAGCTTTTACTGTGTGCCAGGCAGTGCTGAACCCCTAATAAATGTCTTAATTGCTCTTTACAAAAATCTTGGGAAAATAGGTGCTATTATTATCATCCCCATTGTATAGATGAGGAAACTGAGGTAGAAGAGAGGTTACATAACTTACCCAAGGACACATAGCTTGTAAAAGCTGAGACTGGTTTTGAATTTAGATCTTTCTGCCATTAGGCCCAGCACTTTCACCACTACGGACACCTAGCTATCCAGAAGTCAAAGGCTGTGTGTGCTTTCTGTAGCTGAATAGTATACATTCCCATATTCACATAGCTTCCAATTTCATTGGGGAAATGAGCTAACTTCCACCCAAAGCATTCATAAAATTCCAGTCAGTAAACTAGGAAAAATGGTACAATGCCTAGTTCCATTGAAGTGACTTCATCCCATGTAGGAAGTATGCCCATTCCTGATAGTGTGAGCAAAGAGTGGTTTTGAGCCGGAGTCAGAGAGACCTCCCAGGTTGTAATGGTAAGGGAATTTGAAGATCTTTCCTGCCTCTTATTAGGCCTCACCTGAAGCCCAACAAGAGGAGCTTGCTTAGGGGAGACTTGTTTTTCAAGAAGGCACACCTTTCATTACTTTGTAGTTAGGCAGTGGGCCATGAAGGCTGTGATGGTCTCTGACCCTGGAGAAGGCTATACATACATACATACACACACACGTGTGTATGTATGTGTATATGTACATATATACACATATACACATATATACATGTGTATATGTGTGTGTGTATACACAGACACAGACATACACATACACACACACCCTAGGGTCAGGTTTTGCTTTGGGGCTCACTTATGGGAAGAGTTGTGTGATTTGACCAGATGAGACTCTGGGCAGCCATTAGGGAACCCCCTGACTTTGAAAACCCAGATGTTGGTACTTCTCTCTCTGGTGACTAACACTTTATGTATGTAATTGTCAGACAGCTAGAAGCCCTGTCTGTTGGTCTGTTGAATTGTGTTATCTTCTCTTTCTGTATTTTTTGGCTGCTTGTAATTTCTGTTTGTATTTTCTGAAGTTCAGGGTGCTGACTTTTTCCCCTGAGCTAAGCGAATAATACTATGTCTGATTAAACGAAGATTGTTAACCCTTTTGAGTTGCTTTCTTTCAGAAAAGCAGATCAAAGAACCTCTGCTAGCAGCCATTCTGAGTATGCTAGGGTGCTTGCTGCTACAACAGCTCTCTCCCTCTCTCTCTCTCTCTCTGTCTCTCTCTCTCTCTCTTTGTATTAATTGTCTTCCAGGCTAAAAATTTTGGTCATGATGCTGCTAAATAATGGAGTGGGCTTGGCTGGGAAAGCAGCCCCCAGGGCTTTGAGATGTGTGGACAGCAAAATGTGAGAACACAGTGATAGCTTGTGGTTGGAGTCATCAGCAACATGAGGGACACAATGAGACTAAAAGATAGTTTGAGAGGCTTGTGTGTGTGCATGTTCAGGTGGGGATCCTCAATAGGTTTATGGTTAGTTTGCTCCCAGTGGATCCCCAGAAGGCTGAAGCTGTCCCTAGGCCAAATCTAGACTAGGGGATATGGGGAGAATGGAGTATTGAGGTGATGAACAGAGGTAGGAGCCCCTGGCATAGAAGGTCAGCAGAGAGACTAAATGAGGTTTGAGTCTTTGGTGCCCTTCCCACAGCTTTCTGAGTCAGTGATAAAATAGCCCTGTGTGATTTTACACACGAATAATATAGTTTTAAGCTCTCAGTTGGCTTTATACAAGAACAACAACAACAACAGGACCTAGACACCCCTGAAGCAGTGAGTCAGAATATCAATGATTCCATGAGAGTAGCTAAGGTGGCATCCACCAGGTGAAGAGTGAGGCTTGTTTAGGGTAGGACAGGCCAACATCTTATCTTTGTCAAAGACGAATAAATGAAGGCATGAGAGCTATATCACATGACCAATTCTCTTGTCAATTTTAAACTAAGTATAGTTTTAAATACAGAAGACAAACTACAAATTTTCAATTCTACCTTCTGTTCAGAAGTCATTTAATTACTCCAGTTGGGGCAAGAATAAAAAAAATAAACTTCAAAATAAAATTGTACCTTTGCTCAATACTTCACTGCTACATACTTCAAACGTTGACTTCTTATTCTTCTTCTCAGCTTTTATGTACCTGCTGGTCTCTATCCTTATCATAGCTTCTGAATCCAAGCTTATCTTACTCTAGGATGCCCTTCAGGGAAAATAAGTGTATTGCTTCCTTTGCCCTTATTATATGAAGTCCCATTTTCCTGGCCTTCTTGTTTAAGAAACCACTTAATTTCGGCAAGACAATGCTAGCCTTCACCTGCTCCAAAGAAATCCCTACCCTTCATTAGAGTTTGCTTGCCTCAGGGCAATGATATTCTCTTGTAAAAAAAGGGGGTTTGTGTGTATATGGTATGTGTCTGTGTGTGAGAGAGAGAAAGACAGAGAGACAGAGACAGAGAGAGAGACAGAGAGACAGAGACAGAGACAAAGACAGAGACAGAGAGAGACAGAGACAGAGAGAGAGAAAGAGAGAGAGATATGTAATTTCTCTCTATAGTCTATAGAAAGTGAGATAGACAGACACAGAGAGAGAGAAAGAGAGAGAGATATGTAATTTTTCTTTATAGTCCCTGATCCCTCCCTCCTGATGTTTGTCCTGCCTTCTACATCATGGTCTCCTGGCTCAGCAAGTGGCCAGAATCATTTTTCTTCAACACATAGCACATGGCAGAGGCACTACCATATGGAGTAAAGGGCACTGAAGCAGAAGTAGGAAGAGCCTCAATGAAACCCTAGTTCTACCACATACTGACTATATGGCCTTGGGCGGGTAGCATGCTGCTGAGGTCTCAGTCTACTTTTTGTGTTTTTTAAATTAAAATTAAAATTAAAAATAAATAAAAATTATTTTGCCAAAATCTCTAGGTAATTTGTAAAACCATTGATTATCAAGTGAGGAATTCATCTCCTGTTCAGTGGGTCACATCATCAGTAACAAAGGTAAGCATCAGAAGCCCAGGAGTCTCCTTTTTTCTCTCATTCTAAACACAAGATCAGTATTCACAGCAAAGGACTGAGAAAATCAAAACACATTTTTCAGTTCCTTTCTGTTTGCCATCAGTAGGAAGGAGATCTTCAGGTACATCAGAAATCACCCAATCCAACCCCCTCATTTTATAAATGAGAAAATTGGGGAGATGGTCAGAGCACAAGGTTACACAGGGAGGATCAAGGAATTGTAGATTTAGAATTGGAAAGGAACTTGGAACACATCTAGCACCACATAAGGAAACAGAAGCTCAGAGAGATGACGTGACATACTCAGTGAGACAGGAAGGTACAAAGGTAAGACTTGGAACGAAATTATCTGACTCCAAATCTATTCCTTCTTCTCCCTGTACCACACAGAATCTAATACAGCAGGCATTCTGCTGGCAGAGTGAAAACTGCTGGATCTGGTATCAGGTGACTTGGGAAAGAGGAAGGAAGGGAAGGAAAGAAAGAGGAGAAGAAGGAGGAGGAGGAGAAGGAGGAGGAGGGTGAAGAAGAGGAAGAAAGGAGGAGGAGAAGAAGGAGGAGGAGGAGGAGAAGAGGAGAAGAAGGAGGAGGAAGAGGGAAGGAAGAATACAAGCATTTGCTAAGCACCCACACTGGTATAGGACCACTCAGCACAGTGCACATGCACCAAAGAAGTTGCTGTGCTCTATGAGCAAAGCAGAATTGCAGTAGCTCAAAAGAAATGTGAGATGTTTGAATTTAGAGACATTCTCCATCCCAAAAGTCCATGTGGAATATTTGTGCCCGGTCTGTGGCCGAGCCTTCCAAGCTTGTATTGGTCTGATCAGCCACAGTCAGACCTGCTGTGCCTTGACCCTGGCACAGTGATGTCACTTTGGCTCTCTTTGAGCATGGAGGACAGCAACCATACAAGCAACTATGTGTCAGGCACTTTGCTAAGAACTTTTCATATATTATCCCATTGAGGTGAATGGGATATGAATTTAGAGAAGTTCTGCTTTGAGTCCTGTCTCTGATGCCTATATATTATCTTTATTACCTTGGGAAAGTCATTTATTCATCCTGGCCCTCAGTTTACCCTTCTGTAAGAAAGGAAGGGGTAGGACTAGATAACCCCTAAGCTTCCTTTAGGTCCTAGACCTAGGATCTCATGAAACACTGCACTTTTCCCCAAAGTGAGAATGTCTCCTTGGTTTTCTCTCTCCAATACCTTCTGTACCACATGAACACAAGATAGGAACGGGGAAAAAACCCTCTGAATGGGAGGCCTTACCTCATCAGCAGTCACTGTCATAACACTCCTGCTCTTCTTCATTATAAATGGGAAAGAGGCCCCTCCCACGATGCCTGTTATTCAGTCCAGCTCTTCTGGAAACTCTCACTACCTACAGGGAAGAAGGGAAGACCCAATTCAGATCAGCTCTGTGGGCTAGACACAAGTGTACAGCTGACATTTCCCAGCTCGCCTGACAGATCAGCAGTGCTGTCAGCAGAGGATGAGAGCAAAAGTTCATAGCCTGCTCTGATTTCAGAATCCCCTGCCACGATGTCAAAAGCTCCGCAGCCTCCATGGAAAGGAAGCTCTTTGAGGAGTGTGCCTGCTGTGGCGACGTAAACTCCAGTGCCCAGAACAGCTTGGGCAGCGAATGGCACATCACACTGGATTAGATTGGACTTACCTGGGTACAAATACGACATAAAATATGGCTCAAAAGACTGAAATAAGGACCCACTAATCGAGGAAAGGAAACAATTAGATTCACTGAGCTCGCAAGCTCAGAGTGATTCACTGCATTAACATGTATCCTGATCTTATTTTGTGCACTGGATGGAAAGCTGACCTTTCAGGGAGACTGGGTTAAAATCCTGCCCCCAACACGTATTGGCTGTGTGACCCTGACCAAGTCACTTACCCTTACTCAGCCTCAAATTCCTCATCTGCAAAATGGGAGTAAAAATAGTGCCTCCCACCCAGGACTGTTGTGAGGATCAGGTGAGATAACATTTGCACATCTCAGAGTGTTATTCTATATAATAATTGCTTACTGCCTTTATAGTTATTATAAGCTCCACAAGTGTCCATGCAATGTCAGGAGGGATAGAAAAAGTGTCTCCAACATCTATAGAGAATTTATGAGAGAACATGGAGGAGAAAGTATTAGAGGTAAAATGTGGGGGTTCTCACCTGTAAAGTGTAAGCTCCCTGAGGGCAGAGACTGTTTAAGGTTCATCTTTGTGTTGCTGGTGCTTAGCACAGCACCCGACATATGTGTCACTGTTCAATCATTTCAGGGTCCCTGATGCTTCCTGACCCCATTTGGGGTTTTCTTGGCAGAGATATTGGAATGGTCTGCCATTTCCTCCTCCGGCTCATCGTATAGATGAGGAAACTGAGGCAAGCAGGAGAAAGTTACTGGCCCAGGGTCACACAGCTAGCAAATGTCTGAGTCTGGACTGGAACTCAGAAAGATGAGCTGTCTTCCTGACTCTGTGCCAATGCTCTAAGCACTGTGGTGCCTCCTGACACGTAGAAAGTTCTTAACAAATGCTTATTGATTCATCAATTTCCATTCTAATCCTATGATCCTATGAGTTGCTACTTGCACCACTGGACAGAGTGCTCACATCTAGGAGATGGCAGAGCCAACAGGTTGTCAAAGGATGATAAGATGTAGCTTGGGGGAACAAAACCACACTGCAAAGTAAAAGACGCTGAACATAAGAAATCTGAGTCTACGTGGGAGTTCCCCAAGGTCTGCAGTTTTTCTTCTGAACGTCAAGTCAATAGTGTGAACTTTCTTCATTCAGTACAACCAGGGCCTAAAACACATGCCTCCCTCAAAGTCTGCCTTTCTAACGCAGAGATATAGAGAGATTAAGAGCGTGATGGTGCTTCGGCTCTGAGCTTAACTGTAGAATGCTAAGTAGGGAAACGCTTCTGGCATCAGCCAAGAAATGAGGGCTTCTGGTTCCAAACCATCATCTTACAAAACAATGTGGATAGCCCAGTCAAAACTGACAGCATCCAAGGGATTATACACAGAGGAGATGAGAAAGAGCACTTGTCTACCCGGGAGATCTCTAGGAATGCAAGGAAAGGGTCCACCCTGTGTGAATTTTTCCATTCCTCTATGGAGGCAGCTACACTGTACAGGGGATAGAAAACTAGACATGTGATCAAGACACACTGAAGTTTAAATTCAACTCTGGGAAAGGCACTTAACTTCTGTCTGCCTCAGTTTCCAAATCTGAAAAATGCACCTACCTCCCTGGATTGTTGAGAGAATCAAGTAATGCGTTTGTAAAGCCCTTTGCAGCCTGTAAAGCGTTATATGAATGTTATCGCTTACTGTTATTACCATGATTATTATTACCGCCACGCTTATTTACAAATCTTCCAGGAGGAATGGTCAACCACTTGCTCTAATACTTGCTACGACATGTGAAAGAGATGCAATTTGCTCAGTAAATATTTTTAAAAATACTGTATCCTTTCACAGGTTGAATGAGGCATGTCAGAAATGTATTGTTTTATGAAAGTGCATGGCTTTAGGTCCAAGGCAATGAACAAATACTAACCATGTTTTATTCCCACCTCTACTCCCTCGGTTCCTGTTTACCAGAGAAGGGAAAACTCTGGTCTATAGGCAGAATCCATCCTTGTACATGATTTCACCCAGGTGCAGAAGAAATACCACTGAGGGGTATCAGCATTGAAGCCTATAGCTGTAGAGACTCAATACCACCTGTCTCCTTTCCCTGCTTATTTGCAGAGATGAGAGACCATGGGCATGGGACATTATAAAATGCAAGACTTTCCATACTCTCATTAGTTTTCCTGAACTTCTCGCCCCATTAAAATTCTTTATTACAGAGGATATAACTTAGGGAGGGGGTAAGGGGGAAAAGATACAGTGGGAAATGTAGATAATATGAAAACAAAAGAATTAATTTAAATTAACTTTTAAAAATGAAATATTTGTCAAGTCCATAGAATAGAGCCATTATTATATGAAGGACTCTCTCTTCCTCCCTCCCTCTGTGTCTGTTTCTCTGTCTTTTCCTGATTCTGTATGTCTGCCTCATTTCTCTCTCTCTCTCTCTCTCTCTCTCTCTCTCTCTCTCTCTCTCTCTCTCTCTCTCTCTCTCTCTCTTTCCTTCCCTCCCTCTGTCTCTTTCACTCCCTCCCTCTCTTCATCTGGGTCTTTTCATCCATCTGTTTCAGTATATGCATCTCTTCAAAGTCATATTACCCAGCAGGGACAGCAGACACTGCCTGATTCCTCCTTCCACACAGTTGCCAGGCTCATTTCCCTAAAGCACAGAGCTGATCTTGTCATCTTGTCATTCCCATCTGAATCTTGTCATTCCCATCTGAATGACCCCAATAGCTTCTGATTATGTCCAGGATCAAACACAAATGCCTATTTCACATTTATAGCCTTTTACAACCTGATCCCAATTCAGCTTTCCAGACTTGTTAGGTCTTAAGGTTTTTCTCACTGCGATATCAGAGACATTAATAAACATGATCCATTAAATGAGGAATAAAAAGAGAAATGCGTCAGGCCTCTTACGAGCACCTTACCCAGACCTGTAGCTCCTTCTTGGGGGACCTCATACTGTCTCTCTCGCAGGTTTTCACTTTATTCTTTATGCGTATCTGCGTTGTCTTTTGTCTAGAGAGAGCTTGGGCAGTGCCATGGGGCCTAGAACCTCTGTGTTTGGCCAGGAAGTTCAAATTCAGCCTCAATCACCTACCATGGTCACTAGCTGTGTGATCTTGGGCAACTCACTTAACTTCTGTAGGCCTCAGTTTTCCCAACTTTAAAATGGGGGTGATAACAGTGCCCACCTCTGGGCGCTTTTGTGAGAACCAGTGAGATAATATTTGTAAAGGGCTTAGCACAGTGTCTGGCACACAGCAGGTCCTGTATAAATGCCCATTCCCTTCTGTTGCCTGAGAAGTTTCTCTCTGCTCCGTTTTCATTGCCCCTTCTCCTTCTTCATCACTGTCACCATTAACTGGCCATGAGACAGAACAGAGGTATAGTGGGACTGTGTCCTGATCTTTGCATTTATCAAATAGAATATCATACTGCCTACTTTTAGTTTCTAAAAATAAAACAGATGAGAAGAACATTGACTATTTCTAAGAATAAATGAAAACTAAACTAATTCACCTTTTACTCATATACCACTTAGCTGTGTTACCTCCTCCTCAGCCTTGGATCTGTTTTCCTTTAGAGATAAAAGATTCTACTCTAAACAAAAGGAATCTCCTGAGGCTGAAGGTGCCGATGTATATCACTGCCTATTTTACCTATACAGGCCTCTCTGAAATGAGAGATGAAATTTCTATTTTTATGGTAAATATCTCTGATATAAGCCTCATTTCTCAAATACATAGAAGACTGAGTGAAATGTGTAAGAATACAAGTCATTCTCTGATTGATAAATGGCCAAAGGATAGGAATAGGCATTTTTTAGACAAAGAAATCCATAGTTATATGAAAAATGGTCTAAACCACTATTGATTAGAGAGATGCAAATTAAAACAACTCTGAGATACCACCTTGCACCTGCCATATTGACTAATATGATAGAAAAGGAAAATGATGGATGTTGAAAGAGATGTGGGAAAACCAAGATACAAACGCACTATTGGTGGAATTGTGAACTGATTCAACCATTTTGTAGAGAAATTTGGAATTCTGCTTAAAAGGTATCTGTATATCCTTTGATCTTGCAAATACCACTGCTGGGTCTATATCCCAAAGAAATTTAAAAAGGAGGGGGGGGGTCTATTTGTACAAAAATATTTATAAAAGTTCTTTTTTATGGTGGCTAAGAATTGGAAATTGAGATGTTTATCAATTGGGGAATGACTGAACAACCTGTGGTACATGATAGTAATGAAATACTATTGTCCTATAAGAAATGATGAGTAGAATGATTTCAGAAAATCCTGGAAAGACTTAACATGAACTGATGCAAAGTGAAGTGATCAGAACCAGGAGGACATTGTACAAAGCAACAGTGATATTGTATGATAATCAATTATGAATGACTTTGCTCTCCTCAGCAATACAATGATCAAAGACAGTTCCAAAAGACTTTCTTTTTCCTTTCTTTCTTCCTTATTTTTTCTTTCTTTCTTTCTTTCTTTCTTTCTTTCTTTCTTTCCTCTCTCTCTCTCTCTCTCTCTCTCTCTCTCTCTCTCTCTCTCTCTCTCTCTCTCTTTCTGTCTCTCTCTCTCAAGAAAACTCCAACTCAGTTCTTCAGTCCAGAAGCCCAGCTCCCAGATGCTGGGACAATCCTGCTTCCTCCAACAGGAGCCAGGAGGAGGAACATTCCAATTCTGTCTCTCTGTCTCCAGAATTCTTCTTATATAGCACACTGGCCTCCTGTCTCAGTCAATCCCCTTCTGGGTCAACAGGGGAGTTCACACCCCCTCAACAGAGTACAGAGTTCACACCTTCTATATAGAGCTCACACCTTCCATACTTAGCCCTAAGTTACTAAGGGCTAAGTATCTGCTAAATTGATTGTTGTTACACATATGTATGGATGTATTTGTGTGTGTGTGTTGTGTGCATATGGTCATTGATTGTTGGGTTGCTTCCCCATTTAGAATTTAAGCTTCTTTGAGGGAAAGGACAGTGTTATTTATTTTTTTGGCATTTCTTTGTATCACCAATACTTAGCTCAATTCTTGGCACACAGTAAATGTTTAATAAGTGATTGCTGACTGACTGATCCAAAGATGAGATCACAAATGTTTTATAATTAGATATTTGAATACATAAGCATGTCTACTGTGAAAAATATCCTTACTATTTAAAATTCAAATAAAGATATTTACCAAAAGCAAATATAACCCAAAAAAATGGGGTTTGCCTTCATTATCCATTCCCATTGTGACAAAAAAACTAGAAAATAGAATTTGGTATTTACTTTTTCGTACTTTTCAGACAGGAAAATGGCATTATTATCAGCAGCTGGCATTTACATAACACAAAGCACTTTACATCTGTTATCTCATTTGATACTTATAGCAGCCCTGTGAAATAGGTACTATTATTATCCCCATTTTATAGGTGAGGAAACTGAGGCATGCAGGGTTAAGTGACTTGCACAGGATCACACAGCTACTAAATGTCAAAGCTGGATTTGAACTTACTGTGAGCCTTCCTTACTTTGACCCTGGCACTCTATCCATTGCTCCGCCTAACTGACATGTCCTGCAATTATGTTTTTCTTTATAAGACATCACCACAGTCACAAGCAAATAGCAGGTCCTAGAGGGCAGCAATTACTTTTTGTTGTTACTATATCTCACCCTTTACTTCACTTAAACTCTCCAGCCCTGCCTAAAATAATGTCCAGCACATAGTAGGCACCTGATAAAAGCTAAATGAAGTGAATCAAATTAGCCCTTTGGTGCAATGCTCTGTTCTTGTATGCCTGCACCTCTCCACCAAAAGGAGGTAGTATGGTTCAATGTTTGTACTCTGGACCAAGACTGGTCAGCTGCCATGAGTCAAGGTTCCTTTGCCTTCCTTTGCCTTCTTTCTTCCCTCCTTCCTCCTTCCTTCTTCCCTCCTTCCCTCCCTCTCTCCCTTCCTTCCTTCCTTCCCATTTTCTTCTTTTTTTCTCTTTCTTTTCTTGTCTTCCTTTCTTTTATTTTCTCATTCTTTTCCTCCTTTGTTCCTTTTTGTTTTCTTCCTTCTTTCTCTTTTATTTCTCTTCTTTTCTATTTTCCTCGCTTCCTTCTTTCCTTCCTTCTATTTCCTTCCTTCTTCCATTTCTTCCTTTCATCTCTCCCTGTCCTACCTTCCTTCCTTTTCTTCCTTCTTTCCTTCCTTCCTTTCCCTTCTTCCTCTAGTAATCCATTAGTCCAAATGACTCATGCATTTTGAAGACTCTATTGTTCACTAGTACATATTCTAACAATATCCCTTCCTTCAAGAGCTATGTATTTAAGAACCTAATTATTTCAGTATTTGGAAATTTGGAGTGGGAATGGAGATGAATTTTTTTCTGATGTGTGAAAAAAAAATTCTGATCAAATTCCTACAAAACTTGAAGGACTGCTGATTTGGTGCCACTCACCACTCCCTCCACTGATGACCCTTTTCTACCTTATCGGCATGTATTACAAAGTCACTAGGAGCCCTGATATTTATCTCCTGATAACTGAGCCTCCAGTGACCAGTGTCTGAACTCAATCTAGCTGGTCTTTAGGTGGCAGGTGTGCTGTCTGTCCCCAGTCCCATTCTCAAAGTCTCTCCAGATCACTGAGCTTGTATTCTACCAGCAAAACTTTTAACGTTGACATGAAGGGGCACAGGAGGGCTTAAAGAGATTGGGAATAAAGCACACTGAGTCAATCAGCACTTCCCAGTGTCTGGAACATAACAGATGCATAATAAATGGTTGTTGGCTGAGGTACTGCCTGATCCAGGTCGCTTCTCTTGTTCTCGAAGGTCTGTTTCCATGCTCTCTGCATGCATCTTGTATGAGCGTCTTTATGTATGGGTCATCTTCTCCATTAGAATGCCAGATTTTGGGGGCATCTCCAATGCTTGGCACAGTGCTGGGGACATCTTATGCATTTAACGAATAAGGAATATTGATTGAATATATTTGATTAGTAATGTCAGCTGTTCTTTGTTGAGCATAAATTCTAGGTAGGGGAGGCCATCAGTAAAAGGAGACGAGTGTGTGTGTGTGTGTGTGTGTGTGTGTGTGTGTGTGTGTGTCCCTCAATGAATTAATTGGTTTATTTTCTTCTTTATTTGTTTATGTTTGCTCGCCTATTTAAGTTTTTGTCATCTCCCCCACTGCTGGCAGTGTGGTAGAGTGGAAAGAGCTGTGGCAAGGTAGACCCATGGCTGACCCAGTCCCTTGAATTTTTCCACATCCCTTTGCTCATGGCACGAGACCAGACAATTCATGAGCTACACAGGAGTGACCTTTCCCAGCACAGGGTGGAGATCCCAATCCACCAGTCCATTGTTACAAAATCTTCTCTCTGTAACTGGGCGCATGATCACAAGGCTTTCATATGTTTCATAACTCTATTTTCTGGAGTGGAATGGAGCCAGGGGAGCGGGAGGCAGGGAAAGGCTGCCTATGGCAGGAAAGTAGCATGTGAAGTAAATCCTGCAGGAAGCAGGGAAGTGGAGGCTGCAGAGGTCAGGTATGGGGACCAGCCCACGTCTGCACAAGCCAATGTCCAAGGCACACTGTTTGGAGGAATGTGACTGGGAAACCCTAAAACTCTTTATAAAATGTAGTTCTCGGGCCATCCCCACTGGACAGGAGCTTCCCCAAGATCAGGAACAGTTCCCTTCTTTTTTTTTTTCTGGTAACACCCACAGTGCCTAGCAAAATGATGTGTATGTGGGAAGCACCGATAAAAATGTTTATACAAGTTTACTCAATGACTTTGTATGCTGATTTCCCAAGAAAATACTGGGTATATGTGAGAATCAGCTAAAATACAGCCTACCAGCCTAAGCCCTAACACTCTATCCCCCCCAACATACACATACACACAAGCACATTCAGACACACACACGCATCTATGCACAAGACAAAACCATTTATACTTACATATACGCAGATAATCACATCATGTACATGTGCATGGACATGTGTCAGTTATATACATGTATACACATATGTATACCTATGTAATGATGCGTGTGTGTATTTATATTGTGCCAGGTATAAAACAACATGAATAAATAAGAAATTGGTAAATATGGGAGCTACAGTTGTAACGGTACACCCCGTGATTATGTGCTACACTGTACATTAGATGTAATATGTGTGTGTGTGTATATGTATATATATACATTGCATGTCCACACAATATAGAGGCAAACACATAAATATACTTGCTATATTCCCACATGCACATGGCCTCATACCCCCATATGCTGTATCCTTAGACACATTGTCTACCCAACACAGGTTCCGCTGTCTCTTCATTTCTCACTGCCCCCAGGAAAGCCTTTATTTACTTAGTTTTAGTTTTCAATATTCATTTTTAAAAGATTTTGAGTTCCAAATTTCCCCTCCCCCCTCCAAGACAGCATGCAATCTGATATAGGTTATACATGTATGAGCGAATTAAACATATTTCCACCTTAGTCATGTTGTGAAAGAAGAATCGGAACAAAAGGGAATAAAACATGAAAGAAAAAAAGGAAGGGAGGAATAGTATGCTTCAAAGGACATTCAGACTCCATAGTTCTTCCAGGAAAACCTTTAAGAGAGAAGAAGAGGAAGAAAGAGAGAGAAGGACAGAAAAAAGGGAGAAAGAAGGAAAGAATGAGAGATAGTGATATAGAATGAGAAAGAAAGGGAAGAAAGGAAGGGAGGAAGGAAGGAAGAAAGGAAGGAAGGAAGGAAGGAAATCACTGCCAAATAGTTGCTCCACCTAACACAGCCAGCAGAGAAAACCAATGAAGCAAAAATATTCTGCTCAGGAAAACCTCATTCCCCATCTGCCAGTTTAAAATTGTGTCTGGCGGGTACAAGATGTGTAAGACGGAATGGGCCGTGGAGTGATGGATGCAGTAGCAGGGCTCTTGGGCAGGCAGAAATGATGAGACTCAAGTTCCCGAGCAACAGCAATGGCTATGGAGGAAGACAGAGAATTTACCAAATTGTGAACTTCTAGTAGGTGGCTCATCTATTCCACCCTGGGCTAAGGATGCTCCTGCTGTGCAGGACACAAAAGAAAGTTCAGCTGTTGTTTCTGCCCACAAGGACCTTATAACCTAGAGGGAGAGAAGAGATTGACATGCATAAAAAAAAAATGAGAGGAGACCCCAGGTAAGTCCTGGGGAGCGCCGGTGGTGGAGGGAAATAAGTAGTTTTTTCTTAATGGAGAAGAGGTAAGATTTAGATTTTGGGACCATAGATTTAGATCAGAAAAAGGATCACAGGGTCACAGGATCATAGATTTGCAAATCCCAGACAACAATCAGCTAAAGCTATAGAGAATCGGATTTGACTTGGCTATATATTTTTAAGATTGTAACACTCATTGCTTTTCCTTTTGCAAACAGGATGCCCAGGCCCCTTCATGAGACGGTGAGGTGTCCATTTGTTTATGTCTGACTCATCATGCCCCCATTTGTGGTTTTCTTCACAAAGATACCGAAGTAGTTTGCCATTTCCTTCTCTAGCCGTTTTTATGGATGAGGAAACTGAGGCAAACAGGGGCATATAGCTAGGAAGTGTCCAAGGTCCAATTTGAACTCAAGAAGATGAGTCTTCCTGACTCCAGGCCCAGCACTCTGTCCACTGCAGTGCCACCTAGCTGCCCAGTCTCTATCACTGGGGATCTTCAGATGGAGACTGGATAGTCTTTTCTCCTTTCTTGGGCATATTGCAAAGGGGACTCCTGACCAAAATTGGGTTAGACCATCTAACTATGAAAATCTGTGTTTCTGGTTCTAGGAAATGACTGACTGGTTTATGGAAAGCATGAAAACTCTCGGCCAGTAAGCCATCAGAAGACATTTTGGATGATGATGGCCGACAGATCAGTCAGTCAATTCGTCATTAAGCGTTGACTAAGAACCTATACTGCATTTCAGGCGAGGGGTATGATTCCAGAGAATGAAGCAATACCTGCCTGCACTCAGTTTACATTCGAATAAAAGAAATACAAAGTATATAATATACATGTAATATCATAAATATATACAGAATAAATATAAAGTGAATGTATATCATAATACCACATTGTTGGGAGGAAGTTCACTAGCATTTAGAGATCAGATGCAATGTGACGATGGAGAGGTTCTGATTGGTGACCTATGGGAGACCTTTCGGGTGGGGGCAGAGCACATCTTAACTAATTTTAAGTGAATGAAGTAACATTGACCTCAATGGCTTTCCGATCAGTCTTTCAAGTTGTTTATCTCTAAGTATAAGCAGGCAGTAGAGGATCATGTAAAGAATGCTAGAGTTGGAGTCCAAGAGTATTAGAACGTGAGTCCAAAGCCCCACTCTCCCAGGGCAAGTCACAACCTCTCTTGGCCTCAGGCTCCTCATTTGTAAAATAATAGGTTTGAACTCCCTTCCACCTAGGAACCAGGGGGGCATTATTGATAGAACCTCTGAGTTGAAAAAGACCTAAGAGTCTTCAACAGGAATGCCCTCTACAAAACTCCAAGTGAATGGTTAGTTAGGTTTTGCTGGAAGACCTTAAGTGATGAGGAACCTAACCTAATATGTCTCGCCCGTATTCCCCTGGGACAACTCTCACTGTGAGGAACATTTTCATGTGATTGCACAGATTTTTCCCTCTTGGCAGCTTCCCCCCACTGCTTCTGGTTTTGTCCTCAGTGTCACACAGAACACGTCTGACCTCTCACCTCCTTCACAGCTAGCATGTCCTCCCTGAATCTTTTTTGCTCCAAGATAAGCATTCCCCTTTCCTTCAAATAAGCCTCTTAGAACATTGTCTCTAGTCTTCCTACCATCCTGGCCACCTTCTTTGGGACTCATTATTATATTAAAGGTGAAAAGAAAATCATTCTTTAAAAAATTCCAAAGCTAAACAATGACTTTTTTAAAAATGTAAAAAAGCAAAGATCATACTGCCAACCATTAAGATTATTCCTTGATTAAATGAAGTCTTACATTTCAAGAAACCTCAGCTTTAGGTTCCCTTCTCTGGATTGTCTGGATTGGTGACTCCTGTCCCAGGAGACGGGCCCAGCATGCCTCACTTCACTCCTCCCCTGCTCATTCTCTGGACTCTCTTCCTCGCTGGTTTGCCCCAACAAGGACAACCTTCATCCAGTTTGCCCCAACAAGGACAACCTTCGTCCAGTTTCCAGCTGCCCCTTGGGTATCATCTTCCCTCATTGGAATGTAAGTTCCTGGAGATCAGGGCCTGTCTTGTTTCTATCTGTATCCTCTAACACGGCACATATTGTTCAGTTGTGTCTGACTTGTCATGATCCCGTTTGGGGTTCTCTTGGCAGAGATACTGCAGTGGTTTGCCATTTTCTTCTCTGGCTCATTTTATAGATGAGGAAACTGAGGCAAACAGGTGAAGTGACTTGCCCAGGGTCACATAGCTAAGCAGTGTTGGAGTCTGGATTTGAAGTCATGAGGTAAGTCTTCCTGAGCCCACCTGGCACAGAGTAAATGCTGAATAAATGCTCCATTTATCTATCTATCTCTCTATCTATGAAATGTTAGATGCTGGAAGAAAAATATTTTTAATTGAAAAGCACAGCTATTCCAATTATCCATCCCTGTCATCTTAATTGTCTCCTCACTAATTCTCATTTATCTCATGAAAAAGGCTCTGTGAAGCTCGGATTTATGCTTCATAGAAGTATTTTGGCCTAGAGACTAATGTACTTGTTTGTGTAATTCCCACCGCCAGCCCACCTTTTCCTGCCAATCGTTTTCTTCTAAAGCTGGGGATGAGAATGGCCTTGGGAATCTTGCAGGGAGACTGTGCCAAGAATAAGAGGCATTTCTAGAGCATTTCTACCCTGAAAGATGGGGGATGCACAAGTTATAAATCCTACTTTATTGATGCAGAAGCTGGCATTTACTAGCAATGGGACTAACACAAGATCTCCCAGCTTTTAACTGAGAGCTTGGATTTGAACCCAGATCCTGTGAATCCATGCTCTGCTCTACATGGCCTGTGTGAGGTACAGCCTTTTTCCGACCCTTAGTTTCTCCTATAAAACAAATTAGATTAGATGTCTTAACCTGGGGTCCAGGAAATATGTTTTTTTTAAAATTCATTTTGATATTAACCTTTCAAAATCACTAGTTTCCTTTAGAAGGCTCCCTATTTGATTTTATGTTTTTAAAAACATGCTTACGATAAGAGAGTCACAGGCTTCACCAGCCTGCCAGAGGCATTCAGGGAAGAACCCCAGGACTAAACGGCATTTGACACTCCTCTGAGTTTGAAGTTAGGAGAGACAATCCTGCTATGTCATGTTTCCAAATGTTCCATGGCCAAATCAGCTTGGAAAACATCGCTCTAGACACACATAAAAGAAAACAGGCAGAATGTGCTCCCATAAAGTGTTACGACAGCTACCATGAGATTGGCGCTGCTAGTCTGATCACACTGCCCAGGCTCAGGACTGCCGGAGCTGTCAACAGCAACCCACCAGGGGTATGTGTGTGTGTGGGGGGGAATCACATTTCCTTCTCTGAACTCTGTGTGTGTGTGTCATAGTAGGAATGGACAAAGACACCCTTCTCAATTCCCCAGCACTAATGTTCTCTCACTCTTCAAATTATTTTGTATTATTTTGCAGAAAATATGTATGATTGGTTGGGAAAGTGTTGTGTCTCCCAGTATGATGTCTGCTTCTTAAGAGTGAGGATTGTTTATTTCTGTGCTTGTGTGCCCAGCCCTAGAACGTGGTGGTGGTTTGATACACAGATTGTGTGTGTATGTGTATATCTAATATAAATAATATTCCTGTTACATAAATAATAGCTTATATAAATAAAATAGATATTCTATGAATAAAATGCGGGGCTACTTGTATTTACTAAGTAGGCAGATAATTACAAGGAAAAGAGAACTGGCTCGAGTCAGAGGGCCTGGGTTCAAATTTCACCAAGTTATGCTTATCCTCATGTGACTTTGAACAATTCACTCAACTCCTCTGAGGTTTACTCTTCTCTTCTATAAAACAAAAAGGTTGAACTAACACATAAGGAAGGTCTCTTCCAATTCTAACTCTGTGATCTTATGAAACTGAGTCTCCAGGCTCTTTCCTTATCTATTCATTTGCACACATGACAGATAAAAATGGATCTTACCAGGCTAACACGTTGGACTGAATCTGGCAAGAAGAAATTCAATCAGGATAAATGTAAAGTCTTACACCTGCATACAAATAATCAGCTCCACAAGTAAAGGTCAGGGAGGCATGGATAGACAACAACTGTTCTGAAAAGGATGGATATGGGGGCTTTAGTGGAGCCACCAAAAGAATGAATGCCTTCTTCACTGCACAAGGCAGGGCAGAGCTACCAGGAATGAAGACATGATAGTCCTACCATGCTTTTTCCTTATCAGATTTTTTTCTGGAGTATTATGTTCAGTTCAGCACCATCACCTAAGAATGACAACCAGGCTAGTGAAGGTCACTGAGTCCATGACATAAAGTTCAATTAAAGGAAAGAGGTACGTTTAGCCTGGGGAAAGAACAACTTATAGTCCAGGGAGGTAGAGGGGGGGAGGATGATATCTATGGTCAAGCATCTGAAGGGCTGTCAAGTAGATGAGAGACTAGATTGTACTCTTTGACTCCAGGAGATAGAAGTTACAAATCGGCCAATGAGGTCTGAATCAGGAAGAGCTTACTAAGTATCTGAGCTGTGCACAAGTGGAAGGACTGGCCCTGAGGGGTCACAGTGGATTCCTCCTTCTCAGAGGTCTTCAAGGAGACATAGGCACACACTTGTCCAGTAGATCGCAGAAGAGATTCTTCATGAGTTGAAGTAGACATATGGCCGCTGACATTCCATCCACCACATAAACTCTGTGATGGTGCAATGTTATATTTGGTCAGTAGAGTAGAAACTTCTTGAAGGCAGGGATTGTTTCTTTTTTTCTTACTTCTAACACTAGCCTGGAGCAAACATTGAATAAACATTGGCTGACTTATTCATTTGAAACCTTACTGTTGTCTACCACATGAGCTTCATTTATGTATGACTTATATTGATTGGTCTTTTCCTATGTTGTTTCTCCCCATAGCATGCAAGCTCCTTGGGGGCAGGTATTTCCATTCCCCCCATCATATCCTCAATGGTTTATCCAGGGAGGGCTAAATAAACATTTGTAACATTGAATTGAAGGGAGAAACACCACCCAATGACAACACATGAATTAATGTATTGATATAAGGAATTGTTGTTGGGTTTTTCAATTTCTTGGAGAAAATACCTAAGATTCATTAATGATGTTTTTAAATTTGGGTACCTCTTTCTTGGAGAAGGATGAGGGTCAGTTAATTAGGTAATGTGTAAAAAGTATCTGAAAGTAAAAGATGAATAAGTACAAGGAATTAATACCAACTTAAACCATTAGCCAGCTTGAGGAAAGGAACTGCAGCCAAGAAAAGCAGTAATAATATAATAACATTCTTTTAATCATGTGCCTAAAGGCAAGAGAGCTAGAGTAAAGCGCCGCTCTGGGGAAAAACTGTCTTGGAGATGGCCACTTACAGTCAATTCCTCCTCAAAACACACTGTCTCAGAGCATTAATAATTAGGTGCAAACTCCAAATCAATACATCCATTGGTGAGAAGGCCAGAAATGCTTCTCCCCTGCGGCTTGGAGGATACACTGCCTGGAACCACAACCCGACAGAGAGAATGCTGGCGGCGATTATGCAGATGAAGTTATTTCTATAAATAATGTCTTCGTGGGCAAATTAATGAGCTCATCACCAGCAAACACTTCCTGATTCAAGTGGAACATTTTTAAAGGCCTGAATATGTTTTCCCACAATTGAGTTCTCAGGCTTCAGGGATTCATCTTGAAAATATAAAAAAGAGACATTGGTTGTTTGTTCATTTGTTTGTTTTAATTTCCCAACCTTTTTACCCCCACCATGTATAGATTTTTCTCAAGAGGAATTCACAGAAGTCTTGCCTCTTCATCTGATTTTCTTGATGAACAATTTGACATTGTAAAAAAACGTCAGCTTACCTTTTCCCTTATCTTAATGCTATTTACTAAGCTTACAGGGAAAACTTCATGATGACTTCTGTAGGATTTGGAGCTGGAAAGGACCCTAGGGATCCCCCTACTGAATCCCCCTCCCTCATTTCACATTTGATGAAACTGAGGCACAGAGGCTAAAAGTTATTTGTTAAATATCACACAGCTAGTAAGTTTCTAAGGTAGGATTTCATCTCAGATATTCTTGACTCCATGTCAAATATGATCCTCACTGCCTCTCCTGAGACAATGTTAGCCAGTTGAGTCATTTTTCAGTTATATCTGACTTTTTATGTCCCCATTTGGGGTTTTCTTGGCAGAGATACTGGAGTGGTTTGCCATTTCCTTCTCCAGATTTGCATATGGGGAAACTGAGGCAAACAGGGTGAAGTAACTTGCCCGGGGTCATACAACTAGTAAGCGTCTGACCACATTTTAACTCAGAAATATGAGTTTTCCTGATTCCAGGCCCAGCACTCTATCTACTGTGCCACCTAGCTGCCCTCAATATTAGCCAATGATGTGCAACAATTCTTTGCCAAAGAAGAAACCATGGAGAACGGGGGCAAATAATTACTGGATAGAAATCTCAGTGAACATAAATGCATTAAATATAATCGCCAAATCTCAGAGAGGAAAGGGACCTCAGAAATCACCTGGTCCACCTTATGTCTATAAAAAGATCCCCTTTACAATATCCATGCCCAGTAAATGTTCACCTAGCTCTTCCTTGAACATCTCCAGAACTCCAGTGAGGGGGGAGCTCACTGCCCTCCAAGGCAGTGAACCCAACTGTGAATGAGTCAGTTAGTTTTTTTCTTCCTTAATCCAGAT
Organism: Pseudochirops cupreus; assembly: GCA_028627135.1. Classification (NCBI taxonomy): domain Eukaryota; kingdom Metazoa; phylum Chordata; class Mammalia; order Diprotodontia; family Pseudocheiridae; genus Pseudochirops; species Pseudochirops cupreus. Next base: position 10,382,034 of record CM053584.1, read on the forward strand.
TTTCCAAGTTTCCATTTCTCGTGGTTCTGCTCTCCTGGGTCTAGCAGAACAAGCTGAATTCTTCTTTCTTGTGACAACCTTTCACATACTTGAAAACTGCTGCTCTGAACCAATGCTTCTCTTCTCAGTACAGCATCCCTCATGTCATCAACTAGCCATCAGCTGGCATGGGACTCCTTAGAAATCCTGATCAGACTAAGAGGCATGGTAAATGTATGTGCACATGCAGACACATACACAGTCATCAGTCTAGAACCAAGCACTATTAATCACTCCCATGTGCCACACACTGTGCTAAGTGTTGGAGACATACAGACAAAAATGAAAGATCTGCTGCCCTCAAGGAGCGGCCATTCTATCAGGACAATCAACATGTTGACAAAAAATAAATAAGCTCAAAGACATTGGCGTAAGAGGTAGGCGAGCAACTGAGGGCATCAGGGCCACTATCTGGGTCATTCTAGCATCACCTGCATCTATAATCAACTCATCCAATTTTTGTCTCTATAAGGCACTGGAAGACTACAAGAGAATGTCTAAAAGAAATCCATAGATAACCCAAAGGTGTCACATCAGTCAACAGTCTCAAACACTTCTCTAATTCCAGCCTCACTAAGAATATCATTCATTCAAAAAGCATTTATTAACTACCTACTGTATACCAGATACCGTGTTAGGTACTGGTATCTGATGCAGTCTCTCATTACTTCATCTCTCAATTACATCAGAGCCTGCTGGTTGGTCACACTGCCTCAAGTCACTCCCCATGTCAATCCATTTTCTACATAGCCGTCAGACTGACCTTCCTACAAACCAAGTCTGATGATGTCACCTCCCGATACAACAAATTTCAGTGGCTTCTTATTGAGATTCCTGCCTTCAATGTCTCTCTTCCCCAGTCTGTTTTCCCCATAGCTACCAAAGTGATATTAATTAAAACACAGGCCCTAGGGCACATTGCTGCCCTGCTCAAGTTGCTCCAAGGGGTCCCTGAGGCCTCTGGGATAATTCTACCCTCAATATAACTTAAAGTCTTTTATAATTTAGCTCATTTCAAACATTTCTAGCTTCTTATATACCCTGTCTTCCAGGCCTCCCCTTACCCCCCAAGTTACTAATATCTTCTCATAAATTACTGTGAATAGACTCTGTATCTAATTTTCTGTGAACACGTCAGTTCCCTAATAAGATCAGGAGACAGGTTAAGGCTGGAAAAATAGATCTGAGGATCATGTGCAAAGAGATGATCATCAAATCCATGAGAAATGGGACCACAATAAAGAAAGCAGAGGTAGGAGAATAATATGCATAATGCCAAAAATAATTGAAATGAAACCAACAGTGAAAAGAGTTTGAATTCAGATGAAAAGCAATGATCACTTCTGACTACACAGGAAAGATGGTGGAACGTTCCTTCTTGGTCTGCGTAGGAGGTGGAGCACAGGGGGGCACAGACTTAGAGACCTGCAGACTAGACTTGGGTTCGATGCTTTTGCTTCAGGTTTTTCCTCTGTTACAAGTAGTGTGTTGGAGGGGTGGTGGTGGTGATGGAGAGTTGGGAAATGATCGCCATATAAGCCAAAAGCATCAAGAAGTCTGTGTTGCTTTTTTCTGGCATAAGGGACACTGCACACCACGCCAAAGCTTGCACTATCCTAACATAATCATTGAGAAACAGCAGCATTACTTTGTATACACCCCAAGGAGGTATGATTAGGCATAGACTTCTGTGTTAAATGCAAGCTGCATAAATAACCAATGTTATCATAAAGCATGATGCTGGAATGAAAGGGACCACAGCCTTCTCTGAAAAGGAGAAAATATTTCAGTTATTATCTGTCTCTTAAAATCATTCTGCTTCAAAACAGTGGATACTTAAACAAATCAATTCAGGATACTCACTGGAAGATGAGATACTGGAGGTGAAGCTTAAATATTTTGACCAACTAATGACAAGGCAGGACTCATTGGAAAAGACCCTGATGTTGGGAAAGATTGAAGGCAAAAGCTGAAGGGGATGGCAGAGGATGAGATGAGACAGTGTCATGGAAACAGTAAGCATGAGCTTGGACAGACTTCAAGAGACAGTGAAGGACAGAAAAGTCTGGTGTGTCCTGGGGCCCGTGGGGACACAAAGAGCCAGACACAACAGAATGACTCAACAACAAATTTCCTAAATTTGAAATTTTTCTAATCTCCAAATACTTGAAACCATCAATTCTATAAGTGAAACCAAAACTCACATTTTAATTTTACCCTAATATCCATGTTCATGCTTCCATAAAAAGCAGACTGTGAACATTTCTGCAGCCTTTTTTCCTCTAAAAATTGAAGTGAATTTAATTGGAAAGGCATTAAATAAGCACCTACTGTGTACTAGGTACTGCACTAAATGACAGAGATACTAAAACAAAAAGTGAAACAGCTCTTGGCTTCTGGGAGTTTTGATGGATCTGGGAGAAAATTTCCATGTCTATTGGCAAAATTTCCATTTTTTAAAAAAGGAGTATCTGGCCATAACTTTGAAAATGTTACTGTCCCTTATAAGACTCGCCTGAGAACTAGAGAGTGCTATCTGGCAAAGTAGAGGGATTGTTAAAGGAAATCACTTTGAATACGCCGTAATGTAACTTGATATGAAACGGAGACCATTATAGTGAACTCAGCAATGGAACCTACCAGAGGCAAGACAGCTAGATGGCACAGGAGGTAGAACACTGGATTTGGAGGCAGAAAAACCTGAGTTCTAATCCACCCTCAGCCACTTCCTAGCTATGTGACCCTGAGTAAGTCACTAAATCTGTCTGTCTTCCTCAGTTTCCACATCTCACTTTTCCTTATCCTCATTCTCAGCTTTCCTCATCCAAATGAAGACAATGATAGCCCCCTACCTCCCAACATTGTTGTAAAGATAAGATGAGATATTTGAAATTTTGTAAACTTTAAATCTCTCTCTCTCTCTCTCTCTCTCTCTCTCTCTCTCTCTCTCTCTCTCTCTTTCTCTCTCTCTCTCTCTCATACACACACACACATTCTAGGGACCTCAGCGAGACAGATAGATAGATAGATAGATAGATAGATAGATAGATAGATAGATAGAGATATATACACACATATGTATATTATTAAAACAGTCATAATAACAGATGATATTTATAGAGTTAAAATTCACACAGCACTTTGATATACTATTTCATTTGATCTTCACAACAACCCTGTGAAGTACGGATTATAATTATCCTCATTCTAAAGATGAGGACATTGAGGCACAGAGAGGCTAAGTTCTTTGACCAGAGTTAGAAAATTTGTAAATGTCTGAAGCAGAATTTGAATTCAGACCTTCCTGACTCCAAGTTGATCCCTTGACACACTATGCCACCTAGAACAGACAGACAAAAAAAGCAAAAACACAGCTAGTGTTTCTATTGTGTGCTAAGATTTGTGAAGCACTGTCAATATGTCTTTAATCCCTAAACATACCTCAAAGAAGGGAACCAAGAGGAAATAACTGTAAAACTCAGTATCGGATGTGGTTCTCAGTCAGGCAGTAAGAATTCACAAAGTGCTTATAATGTGCCAGCCACAGTGCTAAAAGCTGTTGTTACTAAGGGCAGAGATAATCCCTGGCCTCAATGAGCTTAAATTCAGATGGAGGTGATGCCATACAAATAACTTGGTAGTTTCCTGATAAGGGGCCACTGGATCCCTGAGGCCCCTAGAGCTGTGTTCCTAGGACCTTTTTGTATATACAAGATCTAAATAGATACAGAGAAAGTATATGGAAGGTCACATCATGCCAGAGTGCATAGCACCAAATGGAGACTAAGCCAAATATATTCCTGTCCCAGCTCTTTATCCTCAATCCCTAATAGAATGTAAACTCCTTTAGGGCAAGAACTGTTCTGTTTTTGTATTTGTCTAAGGATATACATAGAGCTTTCACAAGTGCTTAATGAAACATGCTTCATTAATGCTTTTTCATTCAAAAATATTCAAAATCATTAATAATTAGAGAGCTGCAAAGTAAAGCAGTTCTGAGATTATACCTCCTACCTACTATATCGACAAAGATGACCCAAAAAAAGGAAAATACCAAATGTTGGCAGGACTGTGGGAAAATAGGCACATTGATGAACCTGTGTCTGGGTACAACTGTTCTGGAACGCCAAATGGAATTATTCATTCATTTATTCCTTCTCTATCTCCATTCCCAGATCTAATCTTGAACTCCAAAGAACTCTAAAGACTACTGTTCATTTGATTTTTCATTATTTCCTCATAAAAATATCTCGATTCATTCAGGAAAAGCAAAACAGTGATTCACCAGAATGTTTGGGAAATGGGATGTTCTGGCTACTTAATTTTGGGGAATAACTGTAGGGGCTTTCAAAAAAAAATATTTGTAACCACTGTTGAAAAGCTTTGCAAAATGCAACATCTCATCTTGACTGCAACAATAATTAACTATTTTTTTTTATTTAGTATCTTTTCATTCCTAGGGGTCATCATTGACTAATTTTAATCAAATAACTAACTGACATAATGGATTTGGAGCCATAGCCCTGGACTGTGCTAGAATGGATTGGATTAGGTTGGAAGGAGAAGCAGGTCTAGAGGAATGTATAATATGATTGCTTTGGGATCATTTTGAGTTTAAGTGTGAGTGAGACATCTAGAAATGTCGAGCAGGAATCTGGACATGATTTTCTAGCTAAGGCCCCAGAGCTCCTCCCATAGATCCCTACCTTCTGCCTGATAGATGATATCTCTAGGATATTGAGCATATAATTCTCCCGTTCTTGTCAGTGTCTAACAACTGCAACAGAAGTCAGTTATTTACAATCTTTGCTGTCTGATGAACCCAATGAATAATGAACTATGTAAATAGTGTTGAGATGCCCAGAGCTCTTAGGGAGCCAGGTGTAATACAAATCTGGCTGCTAGTTATCAGGCATTGCACTTTCCTCCTTCAGAATCCCACCTACATCTTTCACTTGGACTAAATCTATTTCCATTACCCCAAAGAAGCCCACTTGGTGACCTCATTTTCTTTTCTCTCTTTTTATTTTCAGCTAGCTCAACACTACCATCTTGCTTAATTCATCTATAGACCCCAATTATCCCTGAGGTTTCCTATACTTAAAGCAATAGACAGGGTGATTCCCCAGGACGGAAGTGATATTTGGTAGCTGAAAATGGTGCAAGGCTGAAAATGGAAGGCTAGATATTAATAACACATTCTGCTATAGAGCTGTCCTAAGTACCATGCTGCCCTTCTGCAAATGAGGAAACGGAGACCCACAAGAGGGAAAGGGACTTAACCATGGTCATGCAGTTAGTAAACACCAGAGAGGGGACTGACACCAATCAATTAATAAACACTTATTAAGCACATACTGTGTACTGGGCACTGGGGATACAAAAGGAGACAAAAGACATCTGAGCCTTCAAGGAGCTTACTAACTAATGTTGACGACAAATCCAGGGGGGGTGTTTTCTGCATCACACCCTGGCTGTGGCCACACAGAAAGTGAAAAAGGAGGTTGGGAAGGTTAACAAGACCTTAGGGCCGTACATTTCACATGTACGGATTCATGAACTAAGTCATTTTCCTAGTCCTCTGCCACTGTCTCCATCACATCTGGTAACCTCACTTCCACTCTCTTTCCGAATTTCTCTTTTTCAAATTTCCCTGGAAATCAGTCACCAAAGGGCATCAATGATCTGACGTTTGACTGTCATCAGAATATCTTAGATTCAGAGCCACAAGGGATCCCAGAAGCCAATGAGTCCAACTTTCTTATCTTATAGATGAAGCAACTGAGATTGAAAAGGGCAAAAGACTTGCCTAGGGTCACATGTTACTAAGTATTTGCAGCAGAATTCAAGTGAAGATCTTCCAGACTCTGACTCCAGCAATCGTTCACCCGGGTCACCTAACTGCCATTAGCTTATCACCTGCCGGTTTGGTTAAGTGTCTGTCTCTGCTCCTACCTTTCTCTCCCCTCCCTCCCCCTGTCCTCTCCTACCCTCTCCCTCCCTCCATTCCTTCCTCCCTCTCTCTCTTTGTCTCTGTCTCTGTCTCTCTCTCTTTCTCTCTGTCTCTGTCTCTGTCTGTCTCTGTCTCGCTCTCTTTTCCTCTCTCATCCCTAACTCTAAATTAATAGGATCATCAGCTTAGCCCTCCCAAGGAGCCAGAGGTCACACCTAGACCAACCCCCCCTTATCATAGATAGAGGACCTTGAGATCAGAGAGTTTAAGTAATTTACATAATACCACGTGGGAGTTTAGTGGCAGGATCAAGATTTGAACCCAGGTTCTTGAACTCTAAATCAAGTGTTCTTTCCACTATACTATAATGCCCCTACAATGAATGAGTTTTTTCATTCAATATCATTTTCCTAAACAGGGATACTGAGAACTAGATACATTTGGTGATTGCTTTAAAGAGGGAAACTTTGACTTGATATAAGGGGAATCTTTCTAATGATTACGATTATCCCAGAGTAGAAGGGTCTACCTGGGGCAGAGGGTTCTGTCATTAGATATCTTCAAGCAAAAATTGGGGAACACTTACTGGTGTGTTTTTCCCCCCAGCTTCCTTTTCCATATTGCTTTTCCATATTAGAATAATAAGTTCCTTGAGAGCAGGGACTACCTTTCTGCTTGTGTACGTATTTCCAGCATTTAGCACAGTGACTGGCAGAAAACAAATACTTAATCAATTGTAGTTGACTGGACGTGGCCATAGGTAGCACTGTCTCTCATTTGCCTCTTTCTCATCCTTTGACTCTCCATTAATAACGCTGCTGTCGGGGGGGTGGAGCCAAGATGGTGGCGTAGCAGCAGCAACATATTGCAGCTCTCACATAGCCACCCCAAAATACCCATAAAACAGGACTCTAAACCAATCCTAGAACTCCAAAACGCGCACAAAGATACTTCCCACTAAAGTCAGCTCAGCTGCGAGGAACCATATCAGCACTGCAAACCGAAACCAGCCTGGCCTAAAGCCGCGGCTGTGCCCCGGGGGCGGCTGGACTGGAAGAGTTGAGGAGCCTCTCAGGTGAGCGGATTAGCAGCAGCTGCTTGTGGGATTTGTGAAAGGGGGAGATAAGCAGTCCACCTGGAAGGCCTCCAGAGCGGAAAAGCAAAAGGCAGAGGTTTTGCACCTGCCTCCACATTGCAGCTTCCCGCCCATGGCCTGCAGGCAGCAGGGGGACCGAGCGATTGTTCTCAGGCCAGAGCTCTCGCGTTGAGCGGCCTGGTCAGATCGCCGTCTTGGGCCTCGGTATTGGAGTCCTCGCTATCCAGTCAGCCGGAAGCATATAGGAAGAGTTCCCAGCCTCTTCCTAAGAGCTACAGCAGCCGGGAGGACCCCAGCGATTTGGGACAGAGCTTTCCCTTCTGGAAGCAGAGCCCCACAGAGATTTAAAAAAAAAATCACGGTCTGAAGAACCATGAGTAAGAATAAGCATAAGAAGCAAAGTAAGAACAGCTCCCAAACCCTTGATTCCTTCTTTGGGGAAAAGAAAGATCATGGGAGAGAG